>CM051234.1:308917978-309575478 GCA_027917425.1 Gastrophryne carolinensis | reverse complement strand
TGGGACTCATAAAGGAGTCCTGCCTATACTTCCCTGATGGGTGCAGAGAAGTGCGTATGGCAACTATTAGGGCTGGTGTCTGGGCCCATCTTTATGGCTGGGACTCATAAAGGAGTCCTGCCTATACTACCCTGATGGGTGCAGAGGAGTGCGTATGGCAACTATCGGGGCTGGTGTCTGGGCCCATCTTTATGGCTGGGACTCATAAAGGAGTCCTGCCTATACTTCCCTGATGGGTGCCGGGGAGTGCGTATGGAAACTATTAGGGCTGGTGTCTGGGCCCATCTTTATGGCTGGGACTCATAAAGGAGTCCTGCCTATACTACCCTGATGGGTGCAGGGGAGTGCGTATGGCAACTATCGGGGCTGGTGTCTGGGCCCATCTTTATGGCTGGGACTCATAAAGGAGTCCTGCCTATACTACCCTGATGGGTGCAGAGGAGTGCGTATGGCAACTATCGGGGCTGGTGTCTGGGCCCATCTTTATGGCTGGGACTCATAAAGGAGTCCTGCCTATACTTCCCTGATGGGTGCCGGGGAGTGCGTATGGAAACTATTAGGGCTGGTGTCTGGGCCCATCTTTATGGCTGGGACTCATAAAGGAGTCCTGCCTATACTTCCCTGATGGGTGCAGAGGAGTGCGTATGGAAACTATCAGGGCTGGTGTCTGGGCCCATCTTTATGGCTGGGACTCATAAAGGAGTCCTGCCTATACTACCCTGATGGGTGCAGAGGAGTGCGTATGGAAACTATTAGGGCTGGTGTCTGGGCCCATCTTTATGGCTGGGACTCATAAAGGAGTCCTGCCTATACTACCCTGATGGGTGCAGAGGAGTGCGTATGGAAACTATTAGGGCTGGTGTCTGGGCCCATCTTTATGGCTGGGACTCATAAAGGAGTCCTGCCTATACTTCCCTGATGGGTGCGGAGGAGTGCGTATGGCAACTATTAGGGCTGGTGTCTGGGCCATCTTTATGGCTGGAACTCATAAAGGAGTCCTGCCTATACTTCCCTGATGGGTGCAGGGGAGTGCGTATGGAAACTATTAGGGCTGGTGTCTGGGCCCATGTTTATGGCTGGGACTCATAAAGGAGTCCTGCCTATACTTCCCTGATGGGTGCAGAGGAGTGCGTATGGCAACTATTAGGGCTGGTGTCTGGGCCCATCTTTATGGCTGGGACTCATAAAGGAGTCCTGCCTATACTTCCCTGATGGGTGCAGGGGAGTGCGTATGGCAACTATTAGGGCTGGTGTCTGGGCCCATCTTTATGGCTGGAACTCATAAAGGAGTCCTGCCTATACTTCCCTGATGGGTGCGGAGGAGTGCGTATGGCAACTATTAGGGCTGGTGTCTGGGCCATCTTTATGGCTGGGACTCATAAAGGAGTCCTGCCTATACTACCCTGATGGGTGCAGAGGAGTGCGTATGGAAACTATTAGGGCTGGTGTCTGGGCCCATCTTTATGGCTGGAACTCATAAAGGAGTCCTGCCTATACTTCCCTGATGGGTGCAGGGGAGTGCGTATGGAAACTATTAGGGCTGGTGTCTGGCCCATCTTTATGGCTGGGACTCATAAAGGAGTCCTGCCTATACTTCCCTGATGGGTGCAGGGGAGTGCGTATGGAAACTATTAGGGCTGGTGTCTGGGCCCATCTTTATGGCTGGGACTCATAAAGGAGTCCTGCCTATACTACCCTGATGGGTGCAGAGGAGTGCGTATGGCAACTATTAGGGCTGGTGTCTGGGCCCATCTTTATGGCTGGGACTCATAAAGGAGTCCTGCCTATACTTCCCTGATGGGTGCAGAGGAGTGCGTATGGCAACTATTAGGGCTGGTGTCTGGGCCCATCTTTATGGCTGGGACTCATAAAAGAGTCCTGCCTATACTTCCCTGATGGGTGCAGGGGAGTGCGTATGGCAACTATTAGGGCTGGTGTCTGGGCCCATCTTTATGGCTGGGACTCATAAAGGAGTCCTGCCTATACTACCCTGATGGGTGCAGAGGAGTGCGTATGGAAACTATTAGGGCTGGTGTCTGGGCCCATCTTTATGGCTGGGACTCATAAAGGAGTCCTGCCTATACTTCCCTGATGGGTGCAGAGGAGTGCGTATGGAAACTATTAGGGCTGGTGTCTGGGCCCATCTTTATGGCTGGGACTCATAAAGGAGTCCTGCCTATACTTCCCTGATGGGTGCAGGGGAGTGCGTATGGCAACTATCGGGGCTGGTGTCTGGGCCCATCTTTATGGCTGGGACTCATAAAGGAGTCCTGCCTATACTACCCTGATGGGTGCAGGGGAGTGCGTATGGCAACTATTAGGGCTGGTGTCTGGCCCATCTTTATGGCTGGGACTCATAAAGGAGTCCTGCCTATACTTCCCTGATGGGTGCAGGGGAGTGCGTATGGAAACTATTAGGGCTGGTGTCTGGGCCCATCTTTATGGCTGGAACTCATAAAGGAGTCCTGCCTATACTTCCCTGATGGGTGCAGGGGAGTGCATATGGAAACTATTAGGGCTGGTGTCTGGCCCATCTTTATGGCTGGGACTCATAAAGGAGTCCTGCCTATACTTCCCTGATGGGTGCAGAGGAGTGCGTATGGCAACTATTAGGGCTGGTGTCTGGGCCCATCTTTATGGCTGGAACTCATAAAGGAGTCCTGCCTATACTTCCCTGATGGGTGCAGGGGAGTGCGTATGGCAACTATTAGGGCTGGTGTCTGGGCCCATCTTTATGGCTGGGACTCATAAAGGAGTCCTGCCTATACTTCCCTGATGGGTGCAGGGGGAGGGCAATAGAGCCCGAGGAGGTGCTGGCAATTCATCACAACTGCTACACTTCCTTATCTGCTTTCAAATCAATATGTTCCCCTTGGGAACAGTATAAAATGAGCCGTTTCAAAGCACCTGACTATCTCTAACTATGAGAAAAGACCTCATGTATTCTAGGCAAAACTGATTTCTTTTTCTTCAATATCTGTGTGGTGACTGAGCTGGGAAGGGCATGGTCATGGAGCAGGAGCATGCTCTGTCATTCTCGGTGACTTTCTTGTAAATATATATATTGGGCCTGATTTATCAAGCATTTCTGGCAGACTACTCCACATGGGTGCAAATTATCATTTAATTTTTTTTTTACTCCAGCTTATGGTGCTGCACGGCCAAAACCACATTTGCTAAAACATTAGCAGTGCAGCAACGTGCTAAAAAAGAAATGTATATGTTATATTTTGCACTACTCTAATGTGGCTTATTCTGGCTAAAGTATGTGATAAATCAGGTCCCTTACGTAATTAGTGGCTAAATTGTTAAATTCTTAAACAGGACCAACATCCATTTTCCAAAAATTGATTGGCCAGCTGCCATCACATGTCCTGCTGGCTAATGACACTGCTGCATTTAGCCAGGGGAACGCGCTGTGAGATAAGATTTAGGGAGTTTGCAGGGAGTTGAGGGTGAGGGACCCAGGGATTTGGGATTTTACATTACAATAAGTGACTGTAATGTTGAAAATAACTGGACGTCTTCCAGAAATGTTTTTCTTTTACAGCCCCCCCCTGCATTCCTCTTCTCTAATCACAGAGGGAGATTGTATTGCAACAGCAGGAGATAGTTGGGAATGAGTGGCAGCAGAGAGGCAAGGAAAGACCTTCTTCTCACAGATTGACCCTGAACATTGTGGGGCTTGGGCAGCTATACCCTCAAAATAAAAAGTCTACACACCCCTATTAAAATGCCTGAAAGATCAAACCAAGAATAATACCGTATTGTTCTCCCTATAAGACACATCTAGGATTTGGAGCTGGAAAATACGAAAAATAATATTCTGAACCAAAGGTTGTGCTAAATCGCTGTCCCCAAGTACTAAAGAATAGGTAAGGTGCAGAATCCCCCAATTACAGACAGTGTGGCATTCCGTCCTCCATTTCCCCATAGGCAGTGTGGTGGCCCCCCTTCCATTCCCCATAGGCAGTTTTGCATTCCTTTCATCCCATTCCCTAAAGACAGTGTGGCATTCCCCCCTAAGTCCTAAAAAATAGGTAAGGTGCAGAATCCCCCTCTTCCCTCCCACCCACTACTCCGCCATCAGCTGGGCTTCCGTTGGCTGTGGCAGTCCAGCCAGCAGTGCAGGAGGGCCAGATATGAGAGTTTACTTTTTTTTAGTTTATTTTTTTTTTTACATTCAGCCCTTAGGAGGCGCACACATTTTTGCCCCATTTTGGAGCATCTTATGGGGAAAAATACAGTCATTTCAGAACTTTATCACCGCCTTTCATATGACCCAAAAGTGCTGCAAGTCTTCAGATTGTGAGGACATCCACTGTTTACAGCTCTGGTCATCTGACAGATTCCAAAACGTTGTTCCTCATCTGGCAAAGCCATTCTTTTGTTGATGTGGAGGTATGTTTTAGGTTGTTTTCAAAGTAGAGGTTTGTACCAAAATGTACTGATATTTGGAACAGTTGATAATTCTCTTCACCAAAAGCCCCAGATCCAGAAAAAAAGGCTCCAAAGCAAAATTCTGCCTCCACCATGCTTCACTGTGCTTATGGTTTTCTTTTGGTGAGACTTTGCCTGAATTATGGCCAAGAAGTTCAGACTTGGTCACATCAGACCATAACACATTTTCATACATGCTTTTGGCAGACTTGATGTAGGTTTTGGCAAAACATAGCCAGGCTTGAATTTCTTTCTTTGTAAGAAAAGCCCTGTGCCTTGCCACCCGCCCCTATAGCTAAGACTTATGATGAATGTGGGAGATTGTCAGCATATGTAGTGCACACCCCCTACTTGCTAGAAAACCCTGCAGCCTCTTTAATGTGGCTGTAGGCAGCCACATTGGCAGCATTCCAGACACATTTCTTCTTGCCTTTTCATTCATTTTTAAAGGATATCCAGTTCTTGAGGGGATAAAATAAACACCTTGTTGTGCAAAAGTGTCACTGGTTCCATGGTATATATCATGTTTGGGAATGTTCTGTACCCTTATGCTCACTTGTACCTTTCAACAGTCAGATCCCTATGATATTTTGTAGGCAATTTGGAGCCAGCAAAAAAAAATCAGCCCTTATGTGTGAGGAATTCTGCACACAATGCACATACACAAACAGCCCGCAAGCTCTTGCTAGGGACCTTGACCAGTTACAGCCTTTACCTTAAATACAGCCCATTACCTTAATTCCAGACTGCTGGATTGAGACTGGCATTCTGGGTAGTAGCCTCTGGTGCCATTCTTGCCTGCTGAGTGATCCTGGTGCCCTGCAGTCAGAACTCAACCCTGAAAGTGATACCTACTAGCAGGGCCGGATTAAGTGTGGTGGAGGCCCCTGGGAACACAATCTGATGGAGGCCCCAGATACAGTATTTTCTTTTCCTTTAAAATAATAGTCCTGATTGGTGGTTGTCTGGCACCTGCCCACTTACTGGAACGACAGATCAAGTCCCTTGTGCTGGTGCATGCTGCCCAGGGACTCCTGCTTTGCCATTCTGGGTGGAGGGGGGTGTAGTTGCACAGCTGGTCCAGCAGAAAACAGCCCCCTGCATTGAGCTGCCAGCGGCTGTACTTGGTGGCCGCCAATAGCTTTACTTCCTTCCCCACGGCCCGTCAGACCAAAGGCTGAAGATCCTCCTGGACCAGACCATAACCCAAAGATTTGTGGAGGCCCCTTTTGCAGGGGAAGTGGTGGAGGCCCTGGGGCATGCACCCCCCCCCCCCCCCATAATCCGGCCCTGCCTACTAGAACAGCTGAACATTATATGGTTTATTCAGAATCACTTTAAATGATGGCAGCCGTGTACTGACTACTATTTAAAATGAGCGCTTCAATGTGATTGGCTAATTCTAAATAGACTGCCAATTATTGGATTATTTTAGTTTTGTTCATTTTAATTCCCCCATTTTAATGATTTCAGTTTCTTCAGTTTGATTCGATTTTACTTGGTCTGTATTTTTATATGACAAAAAAACTGTCACCAAAACAGGGGTCTGTAGACTTTTTATATCCACTGTAAGTAAAACAATTGCCCAAACCATCAGGAGGGGTTAAAAAACTCACCAGGCCCTGGCTTCAGCAGTCCCCATAGTGCTTTATATGGGGATCACAGAGAGGCTGCAGAGAAAAGCATAACCCTGCTCTGTGTGCGTTTCCAACCGCCATTCATGTTAATGGATAGGCAGGCAGCACAAAGAGCAGGGGAGGCTCTTTAAGCCTTAAAACGGAACCCAACAGCCGGCCTGGAATCTCCCAAATCTAGATGCCCCACTCCCCCCACTGAGATCCCCCATAAAACTCTCCTTTCCAGGCTCCAAGAGTGCATGCATGGGCTCTTGTCCAATGAGAGACGACTACTGTGACTACGTCATTGGACAGGCGACTCTCATTGTTTACAATGGGGAGCACTCGCTGCCGCATCCCTAGCGCTGGTGCGCGTGCTCCCGCCCCAGTCATTCAGACAGCCTCGTGCAGAAGCGTGCGCACGGCCATTCGAGTCAATGAGAGCAGCCTGTCAAATGACATCACAGCAGGCGACAGGAGAGCCTGCACATCTGCCGTAGAAACGTTACCTTTTAGGGGCGAACTGGGGGGTTTCAAACAGCAGGGGAAGGAACAAAGGAACAAAACCAGTGAAAGCGGAATTACCATCCTGTGCTGAGGTAAAGTCTAGCTCAGGCAATGTGAAGCTTAGGTCAGTACACAGAGCACATAGCTCATAGTAAATACCACATAACACCGATCACATTAATCAATGTAACTGGAGATTTATTGTATTGAAGTATAGAAGTATATACTATAATATTATACCATTTCACTTTAGCATATAAGCCCCCCATGAGGCTCAGAAAATTGACAACATAAAAAAAACATAAAATGAGGTTAATATGTACATATAGACAAATTGGACCAAATATATCAGGTTTTAAAGATAAGAGTAATTAAAACCCCATGCTAATAAATATTTTGCACATCTAGGTTTAGAATAAATGTTTAAGAGGTAGGTGCTTAGGTTGAATGAGGCCTGAAAAAAAAATCTAATGGCGGCTGAGCAGTGTGAAAATCTGCAAATAATTTTCTAATAATGGTTTTCTGTAAATGGAAAGCAATTGACCACTATAGTGTCTTTTCCTCAGTTACACAGTAATAGGGGCCATAAAGCCAAATACACGCTGTTGGAGACTTCACAGACTTGAATGGACTGTAAGTGCTTGTGCTCAGCAACCTGGCTGCTTTATAGTGTTTTGTTTGGCACGGGTGATACTGGAATCTGTAGTCACTAAACATGTAATTCCTTCCCAGTAACAGTTTCTACACTTTATGATAGCAGGTCTACTGGTGTGAGCCTGCTACCCATATGCCTGGTCACTGAAAACCAAATGAAAGGTTTGCCAATGGGAAATCAATAGATTAGCTCTGGATGTGTTAATGGGATTGTGGCACAGTCCCTCCCATTGGAGACCATTACAGTCAGAAGATTTCACAGTGACAGAATTGCATCCCCCTCCCTCCTGACCCTTTGACTTCCCCGAAATGTGATTTCAATATTATTCCCTTAGGGGTGTAGTTAATAAAACCAGGCCCTTGTTTAACTGCAAGAGGAAAAACACAATGATATCACTTTTTATCATTTTACATTACAAATGTAGTAAATGTAAGTAAGATTAATACACATTTGACGTTATATACCAATATATATATATATATATATATATATATATATATATATATATACTTCATACTGTCCAACTATTATCTTGTAGCTTAGAAAATCATATTTATAACCTTCCTTAGTGGAGACACAAGTCTCTGATGCTCATCTTCGGTCATGTTTCCTACCCTAATTTATTAACCATCTTTTATCTGCAATACCATAATTATGGTTATTTCTAAAAAGGGTTGTACAGTCGTCTAATAAGAGCAGGTCCGAGTGCTGGCAACCACATCCCCCAGCTGCCCCCTGCAAGCAGGATAGTGGTGATGCGGCTGCTGATCACCCATGCACCGTTGGACCAGGAAAGAAGGTGAGTTTATGGGTGAACTGGGGGGTTTCACACAGTGGGGCGAGGGAATCAATCGGCCCGGGATTCTTATAGATTCTTGGGCTGATCTCTTTGGTGAAGCCAGAAGTTTTTTAATGTTTAGACACAGAATGTTTTTTCTACCTTTTTCCCCCCCAAAATGAGCTGAACCAGTGATGGGGCATTTTTACGGATTAGGCACATCATTTCTCTAATGAGGTAAGGGTATTTGTTTTAATGCTTGGAAATAACAGCACCCTCTGGGCTATGCAGAAAAAAAAAACTGGTGAAATCTTTAGCTTAACCTATAGAGTGCTGTTATTTCCAAACGTTAAAAATATATCCTTACATCTGTACTGTAAAAATAATGTACTTAAAGTGGACCAACACCCACGGGTGATCGGCCCGGGAATCTATAAGATTCCCGGGCTGATCACCCCCCACCCCGCGGGACATCCGAGATCGGGATGTCCCGCGGGGTGAAACCCCCCCCAAACACCCCAACTCACCTACCTTATCTTCGGCGGCGGCCGGCCGCCGCCGCCTCCCTCGCGCCCCTGTAGGCGTGCGCGCCTCCGCGCCGGCCGTCTGCGAATGGCCGGCGCGGGCGCGCGCGCGTCAAAAGTGACGCGAGGGAGGCGGCGGCGGCGGCCGCCGCTTAGACGTTCCAGTTCTTCCCTTGTACGTCGGCGCTGGGAGCGGGGAGAGGTGAGTTTTTCGGGGGGTTAGGGGGGGTTTCACACAGCGGGGCACCCCGATCGGGGGTGCCCCACCGAAGTGGACCAAGACCCAGGATAGTCAAAATCCTGGGTGTTGGTCCACTTTAAACTGGAAAAATGTGCCCTCACATGTACAGGTGAATTTTTGGGGGAAAATGTAGGACAAAGACTTTTTTGCACTTTTTTGTGTGTAAGCACTAAAAATGTCATTGGGATGCGGGTTGCAATCCACACCACAATGCACACAGTAAGTCACACTGGCTTCACCAAATATTTAGCTTAACCCTGGCTTTCTAGCAGACAGAGCAGTCACATATCTGCTGATTCACGTAAGAGATTTAGGGTCTCATTTATCAAGCACTTCTGCCAGAAAATGCCATTTCAGTGCAAATTACAGTAGTGCAAAATAGGATTTCTATATTTCTCAGCATGTTGCTGCACCACTAATGTTTTAGTAAATGTTCAGTAAATAAATTATATTTGTCGCTACTCTCATTTTTACCAATGTGGCACTGTCTGGCATAAGTGCTTGATAAATCAGGCCCGTGGTTTTTAGACTGGAAGTTCATATCTAACTTAGCAGACCTAAAGTGTAACAATAAAAATCCCCCTAATTTCTTCCCACTTTTGCTCCAAGTAGGTATAGGACTCTGCATAGAGTCCTTTTCCTCGCCGGGGACTCTGGCTTGTATGTCCAGCAGCCATGGCTGCCATGCCATAATGATTGAAATGTTCTTCACTAACATTTTGTATAAGCTGGCCCACGTTGGTGATCGCTGTAGCAGCCAAGCATACAGGTCACAACATCACAAGTTGGGATGCCCCTCCTGGAGAGGAACAAAACCCGGGATTGGGAACATTTCCCTTACTTTTTTGGCACAAAACAGGGGGCTGAGGCAACAAGTATTGGAAACTGTTCTAATGGTGGCTAGCAAAATGTTTGCTACTTTTTGAGCAACACCAATTTCTTGTTTAGAATCTAAAGTAATTCAATTTCAATTGGTTTTTTGAAGGTGTATATTTTTGTTTGGCAAAATGATGTCCTAAAGGGGCTGTGCTGATCTACTATTTTTCAATTTTTTTCTAATGTTAGCAAATGTGTGTGTTATGGAAGCAGTTTTTAACTGTTGCTATTGGCAATGTACACCAAGTACAGACGGGGAGGCTGATTTATTAATAGCGACATGTAGCGACAGTTGAGCGACTGTAGCAATATTTTCACAGCGCCCGCTAGTAGTCGCTGTGCTTGACCTTTGTTCGGTTGTTGACAGCGACTCAGTCGGTGTGGCGTAATGTTCAATACAAGGTTACGAGTCGCTATTTCACAGGTTCCGCGATGTATGGGTGCGCATGATAGCGACTGGTCAGAGCGACCGGCTTCCACCATATTCATCAAAAAATCACACTCAAAAAATTCAAGCGCTGTAAAATGCATGTTTAAACCCCAGAGCGCTGGCGGCGATGTGTTAAAAGTAGTTTCTTAACCCCCAAACCATCATATTTTTGGAAACCAAAAATAAAAATTATTTTAAATAATTTAGTAATATGAATACATTAATATCAGACCTGTAATATCATTTCTGTACAATTTTTATTTTTATATTTTTTTTCCCTTAAAAAAATGATCTAAAATGGCAGAAGTGGTCACAGAATTTTTCACATTAAAAAAAAAAAACATTAATAAAAATTAATTATGAATATTTAAAGATTGTTCCATTGAAATGCATTGGAGAGCGCCAGGTAGCGAGAGGTCATACCTGTCGCTGTTCAAGGTCGGACGCTGGCGCTGTGGGGTGATGCTGGAATAATGATGAATGAGTGGCTATGTGGCGCTCTGTCAGTCGCTAAGCAGGATTGGCTTGATAAATGTGTGATTGTGGTGGGGAGCCGGCGTTCTCGTGGCGGGGCCCGTCATTACCGGTCGCTCACCAGTCGCTACCTGTCGCTATTCCTTCATAAATAAGGGCCCTAGTGTACATTGCCAGAAGCAACAGATTGCAGATAGTTACACAGATTGTTGCTGCTAGGCATATGTATGGGTGAGTGCAGCGGCCTCAGCAGCCAAAGCAGCAGTTTTCTGTGTGTACAGGACTCACTTCTCTCTTCTTGGTGTAAAGACTTGGTGTATGTTGTCAACAGCAACCAGGGGTGGACTGACCAAAGGGAGACCTGGAACAATGCCCAGTGGGCCGCACAGAGCCAGGGAGCCCCAGCGCCTAATGCTATAGCCCCGGCATCATGGTTGGGGGGCCTCAGCAAAGATGTCTTGGGCCAATAGCAACAGATTGCTATTCTGTTTTTTTTCTTTCGCACATTTCTACTGACTCCAGCTAAAACTAACTCCGACTCCATGACTCCAAAGCCGCAGTCCTGGTATCTACAAAGTAAAGTAGCCTAGTCTAGTAAAGATCCTAAGGAAGCCAAGCTGAAGCCACTGATAGCAGGTAATGAAAACTGTTTCTATAAAACACACATTTGCTAACATAGTAAAACATTTAAAGAATACTTCTAGAAAAAAAGATCAGCTCAGCACCTTGAGTACATTCTTTTGGCACACAAAGTGGACCCTTTAAGTTCGAATTTAATCTGGGCAGAAATCAGTGTCGAAGTACATTGGACATAATTCTTGGGGCTTATTAGAGTAACTCATTTTTGGCATCCACCACTCAGCTATATAGAAATAATGTAAGACTGCTCTTAATGATGTTTTTTCACAAATATAAAGTGCAATGTTTATTAATTAAATGACAAAAGTAACTAACTAAATTAACCCAGAGAACACTTCAGGCAAACCAAAAAACACTGTTCAATTTGGACTTCTGGTTCTGTACTGATGGTGGCCTGGGGTTCACCGGAGGATCCTCTAGTTCCCAACCTTTTTTCATCAAGTACTCATTTTCATTTTCCTATTATATCAGGTACCAAGTGGTTGGTGTAAGTGGGTTTTAACCTAAAACTGCGAAAAACAGACCATTTAAAATGAATGAGGTGCACACAAACCACATAGTTTTCATCACTTTTTGGAGCAGTTTTGCACTTGTGTAGCAAATCAGGCTTGAGTGAAATATAGATGAAAGCATATCAGGTTGGTTTACAGGTCAGACTGCAGCCTTGCCAACTACCACCTGGAAGGAGTACCACCAGTGCTACTAGTACTAGCTGTGAACCCCTGCTCCAGTCCTCTGGCCTTGTTCACTCCTCCAGATTCAAAATGTAACAAAAGGTTCTGGGTATAGTTTTAATTTATTCAGTTCTGCTTTGTTGCTAAAACATACCATTCTGGGTACAGTAAACTATAGGGGGATGAATCCTCAAAGAATGCAGTGAATCATTCAGAATTTAATTCTGTATTGCCTATACACAATGTACTGTTGGCAGGGCTATAACGTTAATGTTGTTTGTTAATCAGAATTGCAAAAAAATGATGGCTGGCTGCTCCCATGCAGTCCAGGAGCGCAGCATCTGCAAATATATTGCACACCATCTGCATGTGGTCATTCCCTCTCAACCAGACTATGCCACTGATCATCAGAGGACGGGTTTAGATGGGTTTAGACTACCCTTTTCTGATGTTCCTCTCTAAACATCCCTCCCCCCCGTCTCACTGCCTTTTGGATGTTGGCGTTTTCTAAAACGCCGACATTCGGCAGTATTCCTGGCCCGCCGCTGACTGATTGCAGTGTGCTTAGCTGTACTTACCTCTAGCCGCCCTCCAAAACTCCCGCGTTTCTTCTCAGATCTCGTGCTCTTCTGCCCCGAGTGTCATTGCAGCCTATGCAGTGACACTACTCAAGCGCGAGATTTAGGGGCAGCACAGTGCATCACGGGACGGCAAGATGGCGCTGCCCGACTGAGGCGTCACAGGTCAGAGGGATGCCGAGAGTGATGTGACCGGATAGGTAAGTTTAAAGTTGTAAATTGTGAAACCGGAGGGGCGGGGGGGGGGGGTGAGCAAGCCAGGTTTGGGGAGTTTTTATTAACTCCCCAATACCTGAAATATTCCTCTTTAAATTGTGGCATAGATTGGGACGTGTAGACTGTGAAAACAGATCTTATGCTGTGTGTTATTTTTATCTGGCTTATGCATACTTCATGATCTCATGCTCTGTCCGTAGTGCTGAAACCCCCCAGCCCTTCCCCTCCCCTCATGGCTTCCATTTTTCATGTCCTGGATGGGCTGTAATGGCTTCCATTAATATTTATCAGCCACACTAGGGGAGGGGAGGGAAAGTGTGAGCAGAATGGTGGGATTCTGGTAAGATCGAGGAGGTGGCGCTCGCTCAGTTGGATTTATTGCTGGCACAATAGAGTTGTTGTTTCCGCTGCCTGTAAAGACACATCTTTTCTTTGCTGGTTAAAGCTGCTCAGGAGATCTGTGGGTGGGATGGCTCTGGTACCAGACAGTCTGGTAATCATGGCTGCCTACTGAGCCAAAGCATGCTGTTACCACTAGACAGAGGCTCTCAAATACCCAAGCAGTCACAGCACACATTTCCATTTGTATTTGTTTTACTGACATAATAGTATGTTGCAGCCTACGCCCCCCAGCACTGATTATACAGTTGTGGGTCCCAGGAGATTTCCCATCTAAACAGCTAATTTAGGGAACGCATTAATTCCTCCATGTGCCCCAGATGGTGGGTCAGCAAACTCCCGTGCCAGATTTATATATGTCCCCCTGCATGACTGATCACAGTGCACGCATCAGCAGAGCTGCAGGCTCACAAAGACATTGTCAAGCAGATCGAGCCCTCAAAGGTGACTGCTCGCGTTCAGTAGATTTGCGTTATTCTAAGTCTTTCATTATTCAGTTGTTAAAATAATAATACATCATTGAAAGTACAAAAAATATTTCAAATAATTGTATTCATAATTTAGTAAATACCGGTAATTGAGTCATTTAAGTTTTTCTTTCAAATAAAGCATTGTGGTTGTTTCCTAGACGTAATTAGACATTCAGGTGCAAAAATGATCCAGGAGCTCTTCCCAATATTATATTATTATATTATTATAAATCTATTCAAACATGCTATAGTGAGAGGAGAGGTTACCTATACGCCCCAACTGAAACAAATTCCCACCAAACTTGGGGTTTTCTACTGGTGGAAATAAACCCAGGAGTGGCAGGTTTTTGAGTGTATCATTCCACTTTTCCAGGCGTGATCTGCTCTATTCCAGTGCTGTCGCCTGAGCCAGCCTGTGGGGAGCAGCAATAACTACTCCAAATAGCTGCCCAAAGCATTGCATGATAGGTAAAACCATCTACACATATTGGGAGAAATGCTGACATTGTAGCACATGCTGGATCAGGCCTTAAAGTGGACCAACACCCAGGGGTGATCGGCCCGGGAATCTATAAGATTGGAGGTGCCCCGCTGTGTGAAACCCCCCAGAAAGCCTCAAAAACTCACCTCATCATGCTTCCACGTGACCGCGCCGTCCAATCCCCGCCGACGTCCAAGTGGGTGACAGCGACGGACAAGACAGCGCGTCCACTGCCGCCTCCCGGACGTCACTCTTACAGGGCGCGCGGGAGGCGGCGGTGGCAGTAAGGTAAGGTTTTTTAGGGCTTTTGGGGGGTTTCACCCCGCGGGACATCCCGATCTCGGATGTCCCGCGGGGTGAAACCCCCCCAAAAGCCCTAAAAAACCTTACCTTACTGCCGCCGCCGCCTCCCGCCCACCCCTCTAGAAGTGCGCGCGCCCTGTAAGAGTATCGTCCGGGAGGCGGCAGTGGACACGCTGTCTTGTCCGTCGCTGTCACCCACTTGGACGTCGGCGGGGATTGGACGGCGCGGTCACGTGGGAGCGTGGTGAGGTGAGTTTTTGGGGCTTTCTGGGGGGTTTCACACAGCGGGGCACCCCCAATCGGGGTGCCCCCCCGAAGTGGACCAAAACCCAGGATAGTCAAAATCCTGGGTGTTGGTCCACTTTAAGAGCTGAGCAGTTATCCTAAGCCAACCATTTTTTCAGAGGGACAAATTTGGGACGCATAATGTGAATTATTTACTAATCGCTAGGCTAATTTTCTATAGCGAAATTATCGGAAATTAAGCTAGTGATATATTAAGCCATCACAATTTAAGTGCCCTAAATTCATCCCTTAAAAAACGATCAGCCTTAAGAGGAACTTCGGTCAACTAATGACCCTGCCACCTTAACTGGTGATGAGGCAAGACGGTGGGGTTACAAATAAAAAAAACCCACAGCCTATCTAGGTGCCCACACCGCTCCTCCCGAGCCACAGCGACGGCTGCAGAAAAAGAGACAAAGCTGCATCTCCTGGGTCCGTATACGCTCCCGACTCTCATTCACTTAAAGTGCACACGGAACCAGGGGATGCAGCTCTGTCTCTCTCGGGCAAGATGGCGGCGCCCAGGATCCAGAGTGCCAGAGGAGCGGCGTGAGCGCCTGGCTAAGGTGTGGGCTTTTTTATTTGTAACCCCTGTCCTGCCTCAGCACCAGGGTAGGGTGGCAGGGCAGGGGGGTCATTAGATGAATGAAGTTCTGCTTTAAGTTATCCCCTAAAAAAGAAGAATGGTAAGTTCAAGACCTGTCACCCCTAATAATTCTTTTCAGTAAAAGAAAAAAAAACAGGTTTGACTTAACCCCCAGCCTTCCTCTTGTTATCTAGCATATTTATGTGGAAGTTTATTATAGGACCATTTTGCGATAGTGATCCTTCAGAATGTTACCGGCATGGACCACAAGGGCAGGTGCCTGCATAGTGCAGACAGGTTTTATGGCATGCTGCCCCCGGGATACATACACACCCTGGGTGCAGCAAGATGGCAGCTGGAGCGTGATCCCTGGGAGCCGGCGGGTAGGTCATTGATATGTATGAAGTTGTTTGCATGCTTACGAATTTCCTTTTTAATTTTATGGTTTCAAAATACACATTCGGGCTGATTTTGGCTATCCTGGGTATTTGGTCTTTGCCCCCAGGGGCACCCTGATCGGGGATGCCCTGCTGTGTGAAACCCCTCCAGGTTGCCCAATCAATACCCTGGTCTAATGGCACATGCGCGGCCTCTCATCTAATCAGCGTGCTCGGATCCACTTCCGCCCCTTCGTCTAAGAGCTCGCACTGGCAGCCTCATCCCCCACTACCCTCTAACAGGGAGCACGCGCCTTACTAAAGGGATAGCGGGAATGTGGCAACTGCTCTCGTATGTGTTGTTGGACCAGGAAATAAAGTGAGTTTCTGGGCGACCTGGGGGATTTCACACAGTGGGGCATCCTGATTTTGGATACCCCGGGGAGAGAATATAGCGGTTGGGGCGTGGGTTTTGGTCCACGAAACAATTGTTTGCATAGATGGTTGTGCAGAACAAATGGTAGCTGATATGGATATGGATATGCAAGTTAACTCTGGGTGTGCTTTGAGGTGTGAACTGCAACATGAGCATTTGACATACTAGAGAGTGCAAAAAAATGTCTTCTCAAACAATCACCTTTACCTGCTCCTTACCAGATGAGGTACATTCTTTGTTTAAGAGGTTTGGAAGCAACATCACCCTGTGTGGTATGTAGAAAGGAATTGCTAATGTGAAGGCTGATTCATTACTAACGTCAGGTATCGGCAGATGAGTGTCTGTATAGCGGCGCTTAGAGCGACCGCTAGTAGATGCTGTAAACATGTATCGGGAGCTGTAACAGAGTGCCTCAGTCGCTGTAGTAACCTGGCCGGCATTGATGAATGTGATGTATGTTGTGCGCTCAGTACAGCGCTGCAGGGAGCGAAAGGTTGCGGCAGCTTAGTCCGTCCGACACTCGGCGCTCCACACCACACTTATCAAAAATGGACACACACACAGTGTCGGTGCTCTGTATCTAGTCGCTATAGCATAGAGCACTAGACGCTGTGTGATTAAAGTCTGTTTTTGATCACATATAAACCAGTAACAAAGTATACATGGAATGACATTGTTTTAACACTGGGACAATCATGCTTTAGTGCCAGACCTGTAATGACAATTCTGCATAAAAATATAAAAAGTCAAAAAAGTTTCTAAAAATGTTTGTTTGCAGCCAAGGATTTGGGGAAAAAAAATAAAATAAAAAATGTCAAACATGCTGTTTAAACACAAGCAAATGACAATGGCCATTGGAAATGTATGGGAGAGTGACACTGAGCGAAAGCTAATACACAGCGCTATACACTGAGTTACCTGTAATAATGCATTGGACGCCGGGGCATGGCCGGACATGAACGGCTGAGGACGTGTTTCAGGAGAGCTCCCTTCGGAAGGCCGAAATTTAGCCATCTTACCAACCTTTACAGCCAGATCCAGAGCCCTTAACCTGATGGTGAAGAAGAGGAAGGGGCAGAGGGCATCACCATCAGCCCAAACTAAAAAAATAAGCGCTTACCTGACGGTCGTAGGAGGAAGGAGAGCGGGACCCAGGTGTCCAAGATGGCGGTGGCGACGAGGCGGGAGTAGCTGGACGAGCGTGGCATGCTGGAGGAGATCAGAGGAGCAAGCCTTGAGGAGGCGTCATCGGCAGCCCACAGTGCAGCGTCGGCTGGTTTGACGAGACCGCTGGCCGCAGAGCCGCAAAGAACGGCCCACGCTCCGGAGACAGAGGCGCCGCAACCTGATGGCGGGCCTCGGAAGACGCCGAACACGCAGCTGCCGGGGGTGAGTCGGGGGGAAGATGGGGGCAGAGCGGCCCGCAGCGAGACTCTCGCGGGCTGCGGAGACGGCTCTCTGCCCCGTAGTCCCCCCTCCCTCCCAACCATTGTGAACCCTACATAAGGGCAGGGCAGCGGGGGCAGAGTGCGACTTCCGGGGGACGGTGGGGGACAGATGCCCAGGAGCCGGGCGTCTGGGGGTCCTCGGAGGAGGGATCCCCCTCTAATATACAGCACATGTGCGGTCCCGCAGTTGGGTTGGATGGGGAGGGCCAGCCGGATGAGAGGGGGCACCCAGCTCGGAGTAACATCTCGTCACCCCCTCGTTCAGCCTGCATGTCAGCCGGGGACCCTGACAGCCCGACACCCCCAGGGGACTGGGTTGTGTCCCCTGCTACCCACCGGGGTCCGACCTCTCCCTGCACCAACCCACCAAGCCCAGACCCGGTGATCCGCGCCAGAGGCCCACCGTCAGGGGAATGGATCTCTCTGGGGGGACATTCAAAGTCCGCACACCCCCTCATGGCACTCTAGTTTGGGTCCGGAAGTGAGCACACAACAACCCACGAGGGAAAGCTTTCCTGGCCTTGATGTAACCCAGGACCGGCTACCACGAGGTCCCATCCCATGCATGCTACATTCTCAGCTTTGTGGGACCCCCTCTAACACAAAAAAGGGGGCCACAGGGGAACACCTGAATGCAGAGCCGGGACGGTATTCCTCCGAGGTGCAGCTGGACGGTCCATCCTCCCCCTACACACCGGCTTCCTCCTCCATCCGAACTGGAATATGACCACTCAGCTTTGGCGGACATCAAGTCAGAAATTAAAGCACTCCCCACTAAAGCGGACCTGGAGGCATTCATATTGCGAGTATAGAGCACCTTTAAGAAGGACATTCTAGATCTGCAAAATTCCATGGAAAACTTGGACTCTAAAGTGGCTGGCCTGGAGCAGTCGCAGCAAACGTCCTTGCAAAGAATAGAGGCCCTGGAGAGAAAGATGTCTCGCCAACAATCCCTCTCCCAAGCTATGATTCTGCACCTTGACGATCTGGAGAACCGGAGCCGTCGTAACAACATCCGGTTGAGAGGCCTGCCGGAGGCTACTGGGCAGGAGCAGCTTCAGCACACAGTCACTGGCATCTTCAATGATCTCCTAAACCGCCCTCCAGATTCAGAAATCGTGATGGATCGTATCCACAGGGCGCTTGGTCCCAAACCTTCTGATCCCAGCCGTCCCCGTGATGTGCTATGCCACCTGCATTACTTCCAGGTGAAGGATGAAATAATCAAGAAGGCCTGGGAAAAAGGCCAGATAAGCTTTGACGGGGCGTCAATACAGACGTTTCCAGAAGATCCCTACAGATGCATCGCCTCTTGAAACCTCTACTGGCAAAAATGCAGGAGAGCGGGGCCTCATATCGATGGGGTTACCCATTTCACCTCTTGATTCGGAGGAATCAGTTTGTATTCGCCTTGGGTTCTCTGGAGGACCTCCCGGAACTGTTTACTTTTCTGGACACCCCTCCGATGGATGTTCCCAACTGGCTGGACATTCCACCCCCTCCCACCCCTCAGGCCCTGAGGGGATGGCAACCTCCCAGACCGCGCCATGAGAGGAGATCTGGCCCAGCGAGTAGAAGAAGCAATGAGAGGAGGGCAGCGCCCCGCCATCCCTTGGACAACGAGATATAGAATGCCTCTCTGAATGCCCCTGATATCCTTAACATAAAAATTTTTAACTCCCCTTAGGTTCTCATACCCGTATTATGGTTACGTGGATTGCCTCTCTGAGTGCCCCTGACTCCCTTTGCATGATAATTTTTCTTTCCTCTCAGGTTCTCATCGCATGGTCATGCCCAAGTAGACTGTTTCACTGTCTTCTCCGGGCACCAGCCACATAACAGTTCTAGCCCCTAGCAGGTTCTCGTTGTTGGGGGGTGGCTGGATGGGGGGCTCCTGGGGGGGCTCCGTGCGCCTCAGCCGGGTGACCGCCGGACGGATTTAACCTTTGGACCTGTACTATTGCCATGGCGTCCTCCAACCAGCCTTCCTGGTTAATTTGTTAGGACCTTACTGTCTTGCCTCTCTGCCTGGCTGGGGTGGGCGCGCCCCCGCTCTGACCTTTGACCATTCGATGAGGTTATGTTTATGTTTCTGTATTGGTATTATTGGTTGTTATGACCCGTTGTTGCTGCACTCCACCGGGTGCAGATATTGATGTGGTCCTAGTTGATTTATGCTGTGGCCTGCCGAGGGGACCTCCTCGTCCCATTCTGATTCGCCGCTCTCCCACAGTAGGCCTGTGCCTCACCTCCCCGACGCCGCTTGGTGGGGGGGGGCACACGTTTGGAACAGTGTTTTGCTCCCATACAGGTGGCGTGCCTTAAGCATCCACTGGTAGTTAATTCTTCGTTCTTCTTTCCTTCCTCTCTCTCTCCTTATCCTTCGTGCTTTACCCTCTTGTGTCCTCCGTACCCTCTGTCCCACCCCCTTCCTCCCTCTCACCCACCCCCCTGCCTCTGATACGTGGACCACGCATCGGAAAACTGACCCCGAGGTTCCCCTCTTCGTGCAAGCATGTCCAAAGTAAAATGCACTTCCCTCAACGTCAAGGGTCTGAATTTCCCCTTTATGAGATCCTCCATCCTCAGGGAACTGAGGCGCATGCACACTCAGATTGCTTTTATACAAGAAACTCACCTCAAAGTTGGCAGGTCCCATAATCTCACTGACCGTCACTTTAAAACTTAATATCTTTGCCCCTCACCTGACTCAAAATCTAGGGGGGGTCGCCATCGTCCTGGCAGGGTCTCTACCCTGGACACACCTCGAGACTCTCGCAGATCCTGAGGGAAGGTTTCTCTTTGTGAAGGGAACACTTTACTCCCTAAAAATTACTCTAGCAACATGTTACTGTCCCAACTCTAATCAACACAAGTTTCTCCATTCCACCCTAGAGAAACTTGCGACCTTTGTCGAAGGGGTCCTTCTGGTGGGGGGGGGATTTTAACATAGTCTTGGACCCTGGGTTGGACACCTCTAGGGGGATCTCACACTTGCCCTTCTCTATGCTTAAAAAAATTAAGGCCCTATTTCACAGAAACCAGTTGATGGATGCATGGCGGACCCTCAATCCAAGGGAGAGAGACTATACGTTATTCTCTGCACCTCATAACTCTTACTCGCATATAGACTTCTTCCTGATCCCACATGCGCCTGTTTTGGTTACCCTCTACATCCCGGACACCCCACCCCTCAGAGGCCAATGGAGACTTAACAACTCACTCTTACAGGACCCTGAGGTCAGGGCCGATATTCACAAGGCCATCGCTGAATTCTTTTCCGTAAAAATCACGGAGGGGGTCCCACGGATGGCTGTATGGGAGGCCCACAAGTGCGTGGTCAGGGGCCTGCTAATTAAACATGGGTCGCACCTTAAAAAACAACGAAACCGCCAAATTGCTCAGCTGACTCAGGAGATACTGGATATTGAAGTTAGGCACAAGCAGACATTAGACAAGGCCCTTGGGGCCCAACTGGTGTGCCTCCGGGAGTCTCTTAGAGACATCTGCCTCGCTGAAGCTAAAAAATGCGCGGCTAGGAATCAGAGATTTTTCTATGAGTACGCCAATAAGTCGGGTAAGGCCCTTGCGAGGGCGCTGAGACCCTGGGAATTTTATCCAGGATTCCAAGGGGAGCAAGAAACACCTGACGGTGGACATAGCGCAGGCCTTCAGGGAGTTCTATGAGGACCTTTACAATCTGCCCCAGGAGCGCACGTCCAATCACTTGAACCGTATTGCTTCTTACATCCGGGAGTCCGGGCTCCCTAGGCTCAAGAAAGAGGTAATTAGCGCCCTTGAGGGGGAGATCGAAATGGATGAATATCTGAGGGCAATTAAAGGCACTAAGCCAGGCAGGGCGCCGGGCCCAGACGGTTTTAACCTGGGATATTACAAGGAGTTTGCCGAGTTGCTTGGCCCTCAGTTTATTGCTTCCTTCGGCTCCCTGAAGGATGGTCGCCCGCCACCTCTCCGAGCACACATCGCGAAGGAGGGCAAGGACCCTCTGCAGTGTGGCAGCTACAGGCCCATTTCTTTATTGAACTGTGACCTGAAGCAATTTAACAAGATTATAGCAGACAGACTGGCGTCTCTCATTCCCCATCTTGTCCACTGGGATCAGGTTGGCTTTGTCCCTTCGAGAGAGGGTAGGGAAAATACTACAAGGGTCATTAACTTGATTTATCAGGCAACCCTGGGGGGGCTGGGTACCTTGCTCCTCTCGACGGATACGGAGAAGGTGTTTGATAGGGTCAGCTGGGACTTTTTATTTGCGACCCTTAGTCATATCGGCCTTGGGGAGAACATGACCCATTGGATCAGAGCCTCCTACTCATGCCCCTCTGCGTCCGTCATAGTAAACGGGCTCCCCTCCAGGCCATTTAATCAATCAAATGGGACACGTCAGGGGTGCCCGCTTTCACCATTGATTTTCATCTTAACACTAGAACCATTCTTACGCACTGTCAGGAAGAATCAGGACGTTGCCGGGGTACAAGTTGGTCATGTAGAACACAAAGTGGCAGCGTATGCCGACGACCTAATCTTTTTTATCACTAAGCCGGAAACGACTCTACCCGTTTTGCTGGCGGAGCTCCGAAACTTCCAGGCAGTGTCAAATTATAAAATTAATTACCAGAAATCCTCGGCCCTTAATATTAATCTCCCCCCCCAAAAGGCTAGAGCAAATCTCAAAGTCTTTCCGCTTTAAATGGGAGAGGGAGGCAGGGACGTACCTAGGAACACAAATTCCAGCCCAGCCCCAGAGGATTTATGGTCTCAACTTCCCCCCGTTGCTGAGAAAAGTGGAAGAGGACCTTCGGAAGTGGAACAAGGGTGCATTCACCTGGTTTGGCCGGGTGAATATTATTAAGATGAACATTCTTCCTAGAGTGCTATATCTCTTCCAGGCCCTTCCAATAGAGGTCCCCCACTCGTTCTTTAAGCGACTTGCAGGATTGTGTTCAAGCTTCGTTTGGGCTGGGAAATCACATCGCCTGGCAGCGCCCCTCTTGACCCTTCCCAAGGTCCTCGGGGGCCTGGGTCTCCCGGATTGGAAAATTTATCATGCTGCTGCACATCTGGTCAGGGTGGTCGACTGGTGCAGGCATCCCAAGCTGAAACAATGGGCACAAATTGAACAGGCGGCCTCGCCTGCCTTCCTTCCGGGACTCCCATGGTTACCGCCAGGCCAGATCCAAGTACTCAGTAAACACCCAATAACAGGCCCCACGAGGAGGGTAGTGGCTAGGGTTTTTCCGAAGCTGGACATCTCTCCCGCCCCATCACCATTAACCCCGGTGATAGGACACCCAGATTTCCCGGCAAGCCAATCTGATGGTGTTTTCTGGTCTTGGGCACAGCGGAACTGCTTTAGGATCCTGCATATGCGCGAGGGGGGCAGGTGGTGTGGGGCGGAGGTTCTGGCTGTTAAACATTCGCTGCAGCCACTCAATTTCTGGTGGGCCTTTCAGTTGTCACACTACCAGAGATCTGTTGACCAGCTGGGCGAGGCCGAAAGACCACTGACACCCTTTGAGCAAATCTGCTCCGGAGTGGGCCATTTTAGAGGGGCTTTGTCGTATGCCTATTCCCTGCTTATCAGTCATCCGGATTCGTTTGTGCCCCCTTGCGTGGGGGGATGGGAGAGGGGGCTAAAAAGAAACTTCTCGGCGGAGCAGAGGCGGGCTATGTTTCAGCTGGCTCACAAATCCTCCATCTCAAGCAGATACCAAGAAGCCGCCTATAAAATTCTGTCCCGCTGGTATTATGTGCCGTCTAGGCTGGCAAAGATGTTTCCCTCTTCCAGCCCCTTATGCTGGAGGTGCTCACGTGAGACGGGCACCATGGTCCATGTTTTCTGGGAGTGCTCTGGCCTCACTAAATTCTGGGGTAACGTCCGGAAAATAGTGCTACACTTGACTGGGGTGGATCTGGGAGAGGACCCGGCCAGCTACCTCCTCAATCTGGCCCCCACCTCTATAAGTAAGAGGGGCAAATCCCTTCTGGCCCTACTGTTGAATGCTGCAAAGACATGTATTCCAGCGTGTTGGAAGTCACTCGACCCACCTTCGACAGCTATGTGGCTGTCGAGTGTAAGAGATATAAGTAGGATGGAGGAACTGACGGCCTCAGTGAAAGGAACCCTAGATAAATACAGGAAGATATGGAGCGCATGGGACCAGTTTACTTTCTCGGCCGATTACCTTGGCATTCTTCAGGAGTGATGCCAGGTTAATGCAGAGCGTGTCTCTCCCCCCATACCACATTTCCCAGCTCTCCCCCCCCCCCCCCATCTTTCTAGCCTTCCCCTTTCTGTCCTCTCCTTTTCACTCGCTCTACTCTTCGTGCTTTCTGTTTTGTCATGTGTTATGTACTTAGTTGTTCTGTTCTTGCATCATTTAAAATAAAATGTGGGGACCTGGTTGCAGACTAGGGCTTACAAATTTACATTGGCAGTTGCCGGTTGTAATTGCCTCTTTGTGTAGTGGCATTATTCTGTGTAATTTCACTGCATATTTTCAATGTGTTTAACGATTTGCCATTTGTATACTGTTGAGGCCTGTCTGTAATGCCTGTCTCCTTAATAAAAATTACAATTTAAAAAAAAAATAAAAATAATACATTGGACGCTACATGGCACTGTTAGAGATGCTCACCTTCCATAAATGTGGTTTTGCGTACAGCGCCCAGCGTTCACCACTACCACTACCTGGCGCTATCCCTTCTTAAATAACCCCCTTATTTTTCATAGCCCATAGGGTGCTGTTATTTCCATATCTATCTATCTACCTATCTATCTATCTCTTAAAACCTTTAAAAGCGCCCTTGAACCCAACTAAACCCACCAATTTAGATGAGCCTATCATGTGACTTAACCCACCCATCTTACAGTCTTATCACCCCTCAGAACATGGGGCACCTGCTTAAAACTTACTGTTTGTGTCTACAAAGCCTGCATGGACAGGGACCCTCTCTCTTAATGTATTTCTGTATCTAAGTGTTTAGTTACACTTCTGTTACATCTGACTCATAATACTGTGTGTATTATATGCATTTTCATTGTTGTATTATAACTATTTTACTTGTCTTTCTGTAATTTCTGCTTTATACAGCGTCCCGGACTATGATGAAAAAAAAATAATAATAAGTAGAATATTTGAATGGATTAAGCACTCATAGTCACTATGATTAACACATTCCCTGCTGCAGAGCCCTGGAAGAATCTATTTCTGCACGGTTACTGAAATCCAATGCTTATTTCTGGTTTATAAAGGTTTTTGTCAATTCAATACAAACTAGCTGTAAACATTTTATAAATAAAAACTTGGTTCCAAATCTTTCAGTGCTTCTGACACTGTATATATGTTTGGAAATTGTTGTCAGATATACTGTAAGCATCTCTTTGGTGGAGCACTGGGTTTAAAATGATATGAATGAACATGTATACATAGGATCAGGTTTTAAATCAATATTTCTTATAAATTTATTAAAATGATTATATTATTATACATTTAAAATGATACATGAATCCGTCTTTATTATACACTGATTTTATATATTTGTTTTTATTTTTATCTCATGGCCTATGTTTATTTGAAAGCTATATAACTATATCTTCCTATGTACCATGCAGGTGTGTGCACGGATCGGATTGGTGCGCTCTCCTGCGTCCTACGATCAGCTGGTTCGCCAGGTAGAAGACTTAAAAAAGGAAAACTCTCACCTTAGGAGGGAGCTGCAGGATAACAGCTGCCAGCTGAGCCGTCTTGAGCATGATACCTCTGACATGAAGGTGAGAGCCTTGAGCTATGGTGGAAATTCAAACTTGACTTAATAAAATACTATAGATCAGGGGTACTCAACTGGTGGACCAGGGTCCGAATGCGGACCTCAGCGCCAAGCCTGCCATTTCTAGTTTTAAAGTAAATTTACTAATGAGACCATTTGGCAAATTATGAGGACAGACAGAAAAAAAAAGATCAGCATGTAAAGGTTTCATATAAAGACTTAGTTCGTCATTTATCCAATGCACACAGAAGACAGATGACAGAAGCCATCCTCCACAGTCTCCTGCTGACGCATTTCAGGCCATGTGATGTGAAACGCATCAGCATGAGGCTGCTTTTTTTCCCAGGTAATTTTCAGTTCACCTCATTGTATGCAAACAAATAATCACAGTAATGAATAAATGTAGGCTGGAAGTTATACTACTTTCATTAACTGATGAAGCCGCGCTTATAGTAAAACAGATATTAAACCAGCATATCATACACTCATTAGTATTCAAAAACCGCAGGAGTCCATAGACCGTGTCAGATCAGTCCATTAAATAATTCAGAATAAAATGCTATATAACAATATACAGCGTGACTCCGCGTGGTGGAAGTAGTAATTCGATTTTTTGATCCTTAAATTCCACAATCAAACCAGGGTAAACTTCACCACCTGTGCTCACAATTCACTGTGTATCCCAGCACCAGATTTTTAAATGCACGTACCAGAAACACTCTTGCAATACAGCATAATCATTCCAGGCTTAAATACTTCCTCAGTTGTTGGTATAAATATCAATTTCCTCCTTCAAACCTCCATAAATGTATTTAGGGGTCATTGATTATGAATAGGGAAAAATCAGAAAAGACACATAGCGTGATACTGCTTTAAAATGTTAAGAACTGCAACTTTATTGCGCTTACCGGAGGGAGATTAAAATGCGCATGTATCCACATCAAACACCATCTTTAAAATATGGGAGGAGAGCGTTGCCTTCCACAATCTCCTCTAAAAGAGCTTGCACGAACAAGTTGAAGTGCCGCGCTACCCCGGCTGTGGGTAACGCAGCTGAGATCCAGCGCGCACAGCTGACTAGATAGGACGTCTGACGTATGTGGTGAGGCCACGTCCAACGCGTTTCGTCTCCAGGACTTTCTCATAGGCTGCGGGCCCACCACCTCGTCAGTAATTTATTCACCTCGCTCGGTGACGTCAGGTCCAATGTTAACTATCTGCTTTCCTTATCCGTTCACAGAGCGAACGGCCGCTTTTGATCAAATACAATTTGAATGGCAAACAGTCCACATAGCTACTAATAACCAAATCATCTGGGTGTTATGAACGATCACTATCATAAACTTATCAATATTTAAATTTTAAAAGAAAAGAGATGAATGAGAGGCAACGCTTTCCAGCAATCAGAATTCAAATACTTATTAATAACATTATATATTCCAACACAATTACCCTAAAATTCTCTAAACACAATATAATAAAAACCTTTTTGTATCCCAACATTACAATTATAACTCAATTATCTGAAGTTAATAACTTCACCTCATTGTATGGCTGAAATAAATTGTATTGTATGCTATGAAGGGAATTACATATACATAACCTGCTAATGTTACTTCATAATAGGGCCGGCCTTTGGGTTTGCAAGGTGTGCTATCGCACAGGGTGCCATGGTCAGGGGGGGCAGCCACGTGCTTGATGGCCCAGCCCACCCTCCGCCTGCCTGCCCAATGTACTGGTCCCCCGCTCACTGCCCACTTGCCCCACATACCCACTAGCCACTTGCTGCCCCCTCACCCCACCTATTCTCTCGCTTTGGGGGGGGCATCAATTGGAGCTGCTGGGGGTGCATGGTTGGTTGGGTGAGTAGGAAGGAGTACCATCCTCACCTCTGTTCTGTTCTTTAAAGTGGACCAAAGTGGGACCGCTGGCATACCCACCATGCATGCAATCCCACAGCACATGTGCAGACTTTCATCCTATCAGCCCTCTGTGCTGTATATATTATTGCAGGGCATGGGGAGGTGGTTTCACATAGTGAGGAATCCCACATTGGGGTGCCCCAGAGATAGGGAATGGTGCCTTTTAGACAGGCAAATACAGGTTTTGGTCCACTTTAAAGTGGGAAGGCAACAAAAAATGACTTTGGTCACTCGCCCCTCTGATACTGGAGGAACCATCCGTCTTCTGCATTGCCTCCACACCAGCTGCCAGTTTACCAGCCCACAGTAGGACTGTAGTGGGGAAGCGAAGAAGCGTGTTGGGGGCACCAGCCTGTGGTCTTGCACATCCAAAGGCCGGCCCTGCTTCAGAAGATTCAAGTGCATCCCTGTAATGTGTTTTACCATGTGACCTGTAAAGAACAGTAAAAGAGTGAAGAAACATGGTGACATTTTTAAAAGGCTGTGTATATTTGAAGGCAGTGGCATACAAACCATAGAGGAAGGGGAAGTAGCTGCTACCAGGCCCATGGTAGTAGGGGGTCCAGTGCCCTGCCTTGCAGCACTGGTGACAAAAAAAAATGGACAGTTACAGCCACAATAAGCACCTGTCTGCACGGAGCACCAGGGGCCAGAGCCATAGGTTATGCAGGGCAAAATGCCCATTGCACCACCCTGCATATATACAAAACATAAAGTTTATTAGAAAAAGGACAACACATGTATCAAGGCTTCTACGTTTAACAATTTAATTCCTCTAAACCCATAGCCTGAAAGAGGAAGCCTGGGCATTTGTAACACTCCCCTTACCCCCCCCCTCCCCCATGCTATACCCAAATTGGGCAATAACATAAAAAACAACTCACCAGATGATGGCAATCTGCACAGAAGCACAAGTAGTACAGCCGTTTCTGCACAATCATAGGAACTGAAGGCAAGAGATACCCTTACGCAGGGTCAACGGGTGAAAGCTAGAAAACTGCAAGGGTGTGTATTGCCAGCCGTGGGCTTACAGAAGGTGGTCGTCCGCAATCTAGTGCCCTTCTTCTTGAATTTCAAGTCATAGAATTCACTTTCATCAGAACTTGCAGAAAAAGTCAAACAAATGTCTGTTGGAATTCAGTTTGGCCACAAATTCTTCAGACTGTCCTCCCGACCCTTTCCATACTATCAGAACAAATGGAACATTGTTGGCAGCTTGTACAGTGATCTATCTCTTCCTGGCCAAATTTACTGTTTCCCCCCTTGTTCATCTTATTTTTGATGGCTTGTCTGCAAGTCCCCCATAGGTGTGTCCCTGCCATTTTGTGCCCTGTGATTTTCTAACCAGCAGTCTGTATTTATTTTTTTTCACAACGTTGTCAGTTTTATTTTTTTCTCCACTAGTGGGGTCACTTAAGGGTTTGCTTTATGAGTGGGTTTGGTAGCATGTATTTATTGATGCTTTCTATGCAATAAAGCCTATGGTACTTGCCTTGGTTCCCTGTTTAACTATTTATCTCTAAACATTCAGAGTTAGAGGGGTACATCTTTTTTTCTTTGTGGGTGGGGTTAGCAGGTTCTGTGTTGCATATTTATTATTGTTTAGTAGTGGGGTTCTGGCCACTGGGTTATTGGGATTGGTTAAGCTTCTGTAAGTGTCCTGCCCGCTTTTTTTTGTTGTTCTTTTGATATAAGCTTTTGTAATTACCCAGTTCTCATTATTTTATATTGTTTTTTTTATAAAATGGGGTAGACATACACAAGTAACAAAAAATAATGACTTGTATACACACAAAAGATAAAAGCAATTCCCTAACCCACGGGATCGAAGTGTAATCTTAGAAATGTACTTAGCAATGTCTGCAACATCCTCAGTGCCCCCCCCCCCCCACTATACATCAGTAAATGGGAAGTTGCAAGGATAATGAGTGGGTGGATGAGTGGATTAGGCGCACTTAGGTGTTACTATGGTGGAAAAGAATGTAAAGTTGCTTACTAGATGGTATCTGGTTCCAGAAAGACTTGTGAAAGTGGTCCCAAACTACCCTCCATTATTTTTTAGAGGTTGTACCTCTTCTGGGTTCTTCCTTCACATTTAGTGGGCATGTAAGCTAGCTAAATGCTTCAGGCCAAGGATGTACCAGACCATTTATACAATACTGGGTAGATCAATAACAAAAGATTATTGTGAGGATCTACTAAGTAGACTACTTTATGATTGCATCAAATTGGAACATATTGGGCCACATGTTTACTGCTGCCAAACAAGTGATTGCCAAATCCTGGTCCAAGTCTCCAAACCTTTCTTTTATTGAATACAAAAATAGGGTAAATGTTATTATGTATAAAGTATAACACCGCACTAAAATCTTATAAACATAAAAACTTCATATAAAATATTCTCTCCGATTCTTTCTTAGATTTGCTACAACGTGCCAAACTTTTCATCCAAAAGAAAGTCTCACAACAATATACAATTATAAGACACGGAGCAATAAGGACACAGTCTTTAGAGTGATTCCTAAGGAGGTATCCCATGGTGCATGCACATCCACAAATCAGAGTCTTGTCACACGTGCCCGCCACCTCCACACATATGCGCTTACCAGATTTATGAAATTGGAAATTGTATGGAATTCTTCAGTGGCTGAAATTATTTTAAGGCTTTCCAATTTCATAAATCTGGTAAGCGCATATGTGTGGAGGTGGCGGGCACGTGTGACAAGACTCTGATTTGTGGATGTGCATGCACCGTGGGATACCTCCTTAGGAATCACTCTAAAGACTGTTTTTGTGGTCACAATCAATTGTGTCCTTATTGCTCCGTGTCTTATAATTGTAAATTTTATTACGGTATGTGCCACAAGAAAATGTTAGTGATGTCCTTTATTTTGTACCGCTGACTCCACCGCTGTTACCAAAGATGTACACAAACTTGTTCCACTTAATTGAACTGCAAATTCATAAAACAATAAAAAATATTCCACAGAAATACTGTAATAAAGAAGCAGGTCAGGTGAGATAAGAAGAAGAGCAGTAAGAGCAAGTTAATTAAACAGAACATAAATTCCAAAAGTGAGGAGTGAAGAGAGACAAGTTTATTTTTTTGTTATCAGTCAGAATTAAAAGCAGAACAAGTTTTGTTCCGCACCTCCCATAATTTGGGAAGCCCCCTATGGTGTAGGTGCGGGCTCTCAAACAATCAGAGCTGTGTTGGCATGCATGTTAATACTCAGCAATGCGGGAAGAGCGCTCCTCAGCCCAAAGATGCTGGGAATGCGACCGCTCTCGCACACCATAGTTTATATTACTGTGGGAACTGCCAGAAAAGTCTTGCTGGAACCCAGGAAGTTTGAATCAGCAGGGCATCCCGAGTTTTGGGATGAACCCTTAAATACCCAACTGATTTGCCAACTGTGAAAAAAATGTGCAGATATCGGTAAATCTGTCCTGCTGATATTAATGTCTGTGTACGTATTTGCACTAATAAGATCATTACCATATAGAGGCCTATGGTGGGACATTTCACATATTTAGATACACACTGAAAATCCTGCAACCTTAATTTTAAGCACCTTCTGTCACAGTGGTGATATTGATGTGAATGTGCCTTCAAGTCTTGCACATGCTCAGTACTAACCAATTAATTCATCTGTAATATCTGTATCTTTTGTAAGCAAAATATATAGAGGGCAGATATAGAAGGGTATACTTGGGTGGTGGTCCCTAGAATATAAAATGTCTCGTAATACTGTTCCTCCATCACACCGTGTTTTATTTTGTCATACAGAAAAGATAATCTTTATGCCTTCTAATGAGCACTTAGTAGAGTGAGATGGAGTGCAAAATGCATTGCTTTTCCCACAGCGATTAGGTTAGCATAAGAAAAAAGCCTGAGAATTCCACTGTTTGAGAATCACTAGTTAGGAAGACAATGAAAGTCAATGGCACTTTTTACTCCTGAAAAAAATACTGAACTTTTTACCCCTTTTTACTAGTAGTAAAAAGTTCCATAAGAACAGGGGAAGGTACATGGGAGTGGTCGACCTTTGGGTTTTTACGCCAAAACCCAGAATAGTCAAAATCCTGGCTTTTGGTCCACGTTATAGTGTAAGCATAAGAATGGCGTACCATGAGGTTAAAGCTAGCAAAAAGCTGCTCCCTGCACCCAAGGACACGTGGTGCTATGTGAGCAAGCTTTGTATAGAAACCAATGGCCACATTTCTGCATTAAAGGAAACATTTTTAATACAGGTCCCTGGCAATCCAACCAACCCCCCCCCCCCCAAAAAAAAAAACTACATATATGCCTCTTACAAATATTACTGTTTAATTAGTACTTCCACTACAGCATACCTTGCCTCTTTATTACATGTATCCACAATGTTACAAATATTACTGTTTAATTAGCACTTCCACTACAGCATAGCTTGCCTCTTTATTACATGTATCCACAATGTTACAAATATTACTGTTTAATTAGCACTTCCACTACAGCATAGCTTGCCTCTTTATTACATGTATCCACAATGTTAGCCATATATATACAGCTACACAGGAAACTTAAAAAGTTGAAAAAAAATATGCATTTAAATTTACCCATAAAAAACAACACCATGCAGCAGTCAGAACACAATACTAAACAATAGAAAAAAAATTTGAGTACATTTTCCAATAATTTTCACTAGCCACAGCCTTTTTACGAGCATTTTGAAATGATGTGATTGTGATTTGAAAATTTAAGATTGCATTTTCAAGTGCACGTATTTAATTCAACCCCTTTTCTGAAACACTCGAAAAAGTTAAAAATGTATGCATGCGATACAATTTTTCGAGCAGCACGAATTTATTTCTACCTTTGTTGAATCGAGCCCTATATATTGAGAGAAGGGGTTATATACCCAGGGCTATATTTAGTGTGCATGCGGCCCTAGGCACTTCAAGTGCTGGTGCCCCCCTTTTGTTATGTAAGGGTGAGCAGGGCTGGCTCCAGGTCTATACAGGCCCTTGGGCGACAGAGGGAAAAAAAAGAGCCGGAAGGAGAAAAAGAGTAGTAGGACTGGCAGAAACAAAGAGAAGGAAAGACAGAGAGAATAGAAGGAATGAAAAAAGAAAAGAAAAAATATCAGAAGGAAAGAAGAAAGAAAAGGAATGGCATAACAGATGAAATGATAAAAACAAAGCCTAGAAGGAAAACATAGAATGACAGAAACAAAAAATTAACCCTTTAAATGCCAAGCACGTAGTTTCTACGTGGTTGCTTCTCCTACCGTTAAGTGCCAAGCACGTAGAAACTACGTGCCTGGCATTTCCCCCAAACAGTTAAAAAATAGAAAAAAAAATCACTTACCTCCGGTATCCCTGTGAAGCCTGGGGTCCCCTCTTCCTTGGGGGGGCATCCGATCGCCCCCCCGTCGTCCTCCGTCTTCAGGGGGGGGCCCGAAACCAGCCGCCCCCCCCCCCGTTTCCAGCGCTGATCGCCGCTGTAAAAAAAAAAAAAAATAAAACTGTCATTTACTCACCTCCGCGCCCGAGCCTTCTGTCCGGGTCTCCTCTTCACCAGGGGGGGGTCCGATCCCCCCCCTGGGCTGCGCAGTCTTCAGGTGAGGACCCTCTTCCGGGTCCTCACCTCTTGTAATGGCGGCGATGGCCGCCGCCGCTTAGCCCCGCCCATTGTGGGAGGAGCGGGATGACGTCATCCCGCTCCTCCTATACCCCCTCCGAGCTCCGGCATCTGTCAGATGCCGGTGGTGATCGGAGCAGAGCGGGTGTCAGGTGAGGAGGCTCCGATCGGAGCCCCCTCGCCTGTCACCCGCCCTGCGCCGATCACCACCGGCATCTGTCAGTGAGGTGATCGGCGCGGGACAGCGGCGAGGGACGTCGGATTGGAGGTGAGTATGGTGTAAAAAAGAAAAATAAAGATTTTTTTTTCTGTGTGTGTGTCTTTTTTTTACTATTAACCCCTTGTGAACTGGTAAGGGGTCCATGACCCCTATACCAGTTCACAAGGCTGGGGAGATGGCAAGCCACCTGCGCTAGCGGGTGGCTTGCCATTAACCCCTGGCACCCCCATTACCTGCCTCCCCAAAGGCCAGGGGGGGGGGGCAGAAGAGCCCGGGCCCACATGGGCTATGTGGGCTCGTAGGCTGCAGGGTGGGGGGGCCACATAAGCTGGCCCCCCCACTCTGTGCCTACAAGCCCCCATAGCTGGTCCCGGGCTGGTTACTGTGGGTAAGGGGGACCCCACGTCAATTTTTTTTTTGATTTTTAAGGGTTTTTAACCCTTAAAAATCAAAAAAAAATGGGGTCCGCCCCCCCTGGGAGGGGGGACCCTATGTCATTTTTTTTTTTGATTAACCCTTTGTAATCTGTCATCCAGCAGCTATAAAAGGCTTCTAGCAAGTGAGCAGAAGCCAGTGATCGCCGAGGGACAGAGTGCTCCAGGATGGATGGGAGGTGAGTACAGTGTAAAAAAAAAAAAAAATTAATAAAATATTTTTTTCTTTATGTGTGTCTGTGTCATTATTTACTTTTAACCCCTTGTGAACTGGTAAGGAGTCCATGACCCCTATACCAGTTCACAAGGCTGGGGGGATGGCAAGCCACCTGCGCTAGCGGGTGGCTTGCCATTAACCCCCGGCACCCCCATTACCTGCCTCCCCAAAGGCCAGGGGGGGGCAGAAGAGCCCGGGCCCACATGGGCTATGTGGGCTCGTAGGCTGCAGGGTGGGGGGGCCACAAAAGCTGGCCCCCCCACTCTGTGCCTACAAGCCCCCATAGCTGGTCCCGGGCTGGTTACTTTGGGTAAGGGGGACCCCACGTCAATTTTTTTTTTGATTTTTAAGGGTTTTTAACCCTTAAAAATCAAAAAAAAAAGGGGTCCCCCCCCCTGGGAGGGGGGACCCTATGTCATTTTTTTTCCCGATTTAACCCTTTGTAGTGTGGATGGCTTTTGTATTTTTTTTGTGAATGTTATAAAATACTTGTTTCAGTTAGGGGGGTCTCCTGGGCAGGAACGGGGGGCTACCGATAAATATGTGGTACCGTTCTAATCGGTAGAAATGGGGCTTTCACATGCAATATGATTTTCCTTAATAAAATACATTTTTTATTTAAAATAAAGGAGTCAATTTTCTAAAAAAAATTTTATATTTATTTTTTTTTTTTTTCACTTAATAATATTGTAAAAAAAAAAAAAAAAAAATTACAAACAAGACATTTCATGTTAAAGTCTAAACTCTGCTGCAAAAAATATATATATAATTTTTCTGAAAGTTACAGCAAAAATGGCGCAAAACATGTCGCAAAACATGACGCAAAATGGGGAAAATGGCCTGTCAACAGAGGGTGACAAAATCTCAAGTAGGCTGGCAATTAAAAGGGTTAATAGTACCTATGCATGTTGGGTATTGTTCTGTTCGGGGGACCTTGCGCTTTCAGACTTAGCTTGTTTTTTCTGGTTTGCATATTTATATTTTAGGAAAAGGTGTTTTTTATTCAGCTTTTTTATAAATTTTTTAGGGAAACCCTGCGCAACCAAAGAATTCTTTGAGGAATTAATTCCAGAAAGATGAGCCCACTACAACAAGCTGGGTACCCTTAAAAAGCTTAACGTGTGTACTTTCAGGGAATATATGGTTTATGGGGGATATTCCAAATGTAAAGGGTTGTTTTGGTTGAAAAATCGCAAGGTGCGCACTTTGTCTGCAGAGCTGAAATTTTCAAGTAAAATTACCGTTATGCGCATGCTTTACTTTGGGGTGTTTGGCAACTCTTCCCTTGACAGAACCTATGCATGTTGGGTGTTGTTCTGTTCGGGGGATGTTGCGTTTTCAGATTAAACTTGTTTTTTCTTGTTTGTATATAGTTTTTTTAGGAAAATGTGGCTTTGATTCTGCTTTTTTATCCTTTTTTTAGGGAAACTCTTTGCAACCAAAGATTACGTTGAGGGATTACTTCCAGAAAACTATGGCCACATCCACAAGCTTGGTACGCCTAGAAAGCCTGAGGTGTGTACTTCCAGAGAATATATAGTTTGTTGGGGGTATTTCAAATGTAAAGGGTTGTTTTTCTGGAAAAACCGCAAGGTGCGCATATTGCATAGCATAGTTGTATTTTATCTGAAAATCTCCTAAAGCGCTGTTTCAGTTTGGGGGAGTCTCCTGGGCAGGAAAGGGTGTCTACCAATACATATGTGGTACCGCTGTAACCGGGAGAAATTGGGATTTCACACGCAATAAGATTTTATTGACAAACTTACATTTTTTATTCCAAAAAAAACTACAATATGTAAAAATTTTTTTTTTTTTTTTTTTTTTTTGCACATATTTCACCCAAAAATATTAAGAATACACCTAACAAATGACAAACAAGACATTTCATGTTAAAGCCCAGACTCTGCTGAAAAAAACAATATATCATTTTCCTGGGAAATCCCTGGAAATCCCTTCAAAAATCACATTTGAACATGGGGAGCGCAAAATAGTGCAAAATGGTCTGGCAACAGAGTGTGACAAAAACTCCAGGTAGGCTGGCACTTAAAGGGTTAAAGGAATGAGAGTAATAATAGAAGTAAGTTGAAAGAAAGAAAAGGAATGTCAGAAAGAACAGGTGAAAGAAACACAGAATAAATAGAAAGAGAAAAGAACATAATAAAAGGAAAGAATCTGAATGTGCCCACCTGGGCACACCCAGTGCTGACACCTGCCCTAACGTCACACTCCGCCAATATAAAAAAAAAAGGGAGTAGAGGTTGCAAGGGGAGAAATGCAGAGGAACATGCATTTTATTATATATTACCAGACACACAGGAGTCACGTGGCCACATCGGTAAAGGGGAGAGGATAAAGCTGCAGACTGCCTTTAAGTCGGTGCCCTCCCCCCCCACACACACAATGTGCCGTGTGAGCATTTGTAAGGAGGTATGAGTGCGGCAACAACTTTTTTACTATAGCAGTAACATCTGTGCCCCCCCTTGCTGGTGGCCACCCTAGGCACAGGCCTAGGTTTGCCTCATGGTAAATACAGCCCTGTGTATACCCTCACCAAGCTTTTGGCTTTATTTTCCTAGTAAGAACAGAATCCCGGGGTTACATCGTTTGGGGCATACCACTACATTTTTACAGGGGTGATCTGGTCTATTCCAGTGCTTGCCTTCTGAACCAGCCTGTGGGGAGCAGCAGCGCTAACCAATCTAAATATCTGGCCAAAGCATTGCACAATGGGTAAAATCATCTACGCACATCAGAAGAATTGCAATAGCAATAAGCTGTTATTCCAGCACAGACTGACTCAGGGAAAAGGGCATTAGAGTTGAGCAATCTACTCCGATTAAAATTGAATGGTACGCTCGAAACCTGTTACCCCAGATTATTTTTCCTTTCATTACAAGAAGGAAACGTGCTTGGTTGGAATTTTTTGATGCAAGGTTACCACTCCTCTTGATATATAGCATATCTATTAGGATTTTTATTATTGGGCCAATTTTTCACACTAGGGCTCCTTCAAGCAGAAGAGCATGGATAAAGCCAGTGGCCATGTTAGGCAGACTGACTGTGGGCAATACATTTGGGACCTGCTCTGCTTATTGTTCCTCATGTTAAGCTATGGTAGAACGTTATGTGATATGAGTAGGAATATTATGAATTCAGCCCTACTGTTGTGTGTACGTATATGAAACATGGCTAACCTACAAAGGATCAGAGAAGACAAGAAGTCTACAACAGTTACTTCAGTTTCATGTTCATTCAAATGTCTCATGCATTCATTTTCTTTCCAATAGGAAGTTCTGAAACATCTTCAGGACAAGCTTGAACAGGATGCTGGAGCACCAGCAAATCACTGTAATGTACTAGATCCAATGAAAGGTGAGAATTATTAACTGTTATTATTAACTGTTTCATAGCTCAAATTATCACATTTAAGAGTAAGAAATTTTGTAACACTCCAATCCCTCCCCCTATGCTTTGCCCTATTTAGGCAAAAACGTAAAAAACAACTCACTGGGGGATGGGAGCTGAAGCTGGGACCTTAAGTTGAGTGACAAGTCAGTCACCCAATCCTGTGCAGCAGTGTGACTGTACTGGACTGTCAGACAAGTCCAACGTACTTTGCTGACTACCATGCCCCCCCCCCACAGGGGGGAATTGTGGCCAAATACATACTTAGACATGTTATGCATAACCATGGTCTTTTGTAGTCATCAATTCTTCAAGCACAGGTTGACTGTTGGCCCATGTTAGTAACCATAGGCTTTTGCGTCTTTCAATGGCTGAATTTTCTCCTTAAGAAGCAAATGCTCCAAAATCAGAGGGATGTTTTTTTCTAATTTGTTTTATTTAATATTTCAATCCAGGGTTAGTGATACAGGGTTTTATTCCACTATAAGGCTGACTTACTGCAGTATTTGGCTTACCTGTGTCTCACTACCTCAGCGGAACTGGGCTCTGCAAATGGGCTGCCAGTGGTCTAATGGCCTGGAGTCCCCAAAGAGGAATCTGGACCAAGTGACTACAGGCAGCCATGTGCCATGGGATACCTGGGCTGTTTAGAATTGTTTTTGGAAGTATTTTTTGTGTTGCGCTGCAAATTTGTGATTTGGGCCTTGCAAATCATGTGTCCTGTCTTTCAGGTGTCCCCAATGCAATCCCCCCTGTTTGTTCATTTTCTTTTGGTTCCCAGCCCTCCCCCAAAAAAATAAAAATGGGGTTTTCTACAGGTGCAGTGCAGCTGGAAACTCCATCTGACATCGCCCACTCGGGCGCTGTGTTTTTTTCTTCTTCATAAAAGTGGCATAGTGCTGCCTCGCTCCCCACCACTAAGAAGTGCGGAGACAGATAGCGGCTCGTGCGGCTCATCTGGAGCCCGCATAAAAATGACATAAATAAGGCTCTAAGGCTTTGATTTATCAAGAGTTGAAAAAAATATTCTCATGGTAGTAAAAAAAGTAATTCATGAGAAAAAATGCCTGAGAATGTCACTGTTAAGGAATCATCAGATAGGAAGACAAAATAGGTCAATAGCACATTTTTACTCCTGAGAAAAGTTTTGAATTTTTTACTCCTTTTTACACTGTAGTAAAAAGACAATGAAAGTAAATGACACTTTTTACCACAGTGTAGAAAGGAGTAAACAGTTCTCTACTTTTCTCAGGAATAAAAAAGTACCATTGACTTTCATTGTCTTTTTATCTGGTGACTCAGTAACAGTGACATTCTCAGGCTTTTTTCTCATGAATTGAATCTTTTACTACCATGAGAATTTTTTTAACTCTTAGTGAATCAAGGCCATTCTCTTTGAATCAAGCAAACAAGCACACATAAATATATTTAAATATAATAAACTGTAATAATAGATAGCTAGATTTTTATTTCATGTTCTCTGCTAGGTGATGCCCATGCATTGTACAATCAGTACGCATCTGTTGGTCCTCCTGATCCCTCCATAGTCTTGGGCCGAGCGTCTGCAGCACCATCACTACAGCCAGATACTCCTCAGAAGAAGGGGAGGCCAGACATTCGGTCCAGCGGAGCTCTAAAAAATGAACTGGAAAAGGAAAGGTAAGAAAATACTACCTTAAGAAACTTATGAGGATTAATCATTGAATGATAAAGTGCATAGAATAGTTGCTATTTTCATTAATGTTTCAAAACGTTTAAAAAAAAACTTATATACACATAACAGTACACTGCTAGGAGTGGATAAGCCCTGCTCTCCTGCTATGGAATAGTAACACCCTACTTTTCTCCTATTATAGAAAAATGGACAACATAATCATTGTGGGGCAGTCATGACCTAATGGTTGTGGAACTGATTTTGGAGGGTGGCAGGTTCTGTTTCCTGGGGCATGATTGAAGTATTCTCGAGCAAGGCGTCAGCTTCAGGCACGTGTGTGCACTCACTGCCCCCTAGTGGTGTGGTTCACTTTGTGTGTTATTCTCACTGCATGGATGGGTTAAAAGTAGCATTCATTATTACTATGGTATAATGCACCGTCTTACTCTGTAGGGGTAATGCTAAGAAATCAAATTATCGTTATCATGTGCTCTTGCAATTTGCACCTTACAGCAATTTGTTTATCTTCTATATATAAGTGCAAGAAATGTAACCATTTTCAATGGTATATATCAAACATGGATCCAACTCCTAGTTTGATATATACAAGTTAGGTAGTGCTAGTTAATCTGTCATTCTAAGTGGCACTGTTGTGATTTATAGATTAAATGTACTATACTGTGTCCTGTTCCTGGTTTGTTCTAGTTGTGACAAATGTTCCTGGCAATTACTCTGAAATGCTCTACAATTTCAATAAACTTGGCTGTAATATGACCGCCAAGATCCGTTACTTGCACTTAGATTTCCTATAAAACCTCGGTGAGCTAGGCACAAGGAAGACGATTTCTCAGGGACATAAATCAATGGTTATGGGCCGCATCCCCGGCCTCCCTGCGCTCCCGTGGCCAGTCATTTAGATAGGCTGGAGCGCGCCGCAGACCATAGGGAGCCAAAGGATGCAACCACTCCTGTTTTTATGCCGATGCTATGTTCCAAACAAAGCTAAATACCATGCAATAATAAGCATACCATTCAGTGCTGATTGAATGAGAGCCCGCGCATGCACTGTGGGATCAGTGGTACGTTTTTACGGTGATCCAGGAGGTTTCGCACAAAGCAGGATTCCACAGGAACAAGGACCAAAACATGGGATAGAGAAAATCTTTAAAGCACCTTACCAATAGTGTAGGTATCTCAATATATGGCCCCATTTCCCGGAGTCCTTGTGTAGCCCAATCCTTCCTTTTGTGATCCAGAAATACCTGTTTCTTGTACATTTTGCCAAACAACCTATTACAATACATATATTTAAATATGAATTTACATGTATTTTATCTTTTCAGAACTCTGTTGTTGGAAGAAATCAACAAAGAGGAAAAGGAAAAACTCTGGTATTACTCCCAGTTGCAAAGTCTGTCCAAGCGCTTAGATGAGCTGCCCCAGGTTGAAACGGTACGTTTTGTGAGTTTGTATAACTTGCCAAACATGTACGCTTTGTAAATTGTCTACATTCTATGCACATCCCTGATGATGATGAAGGGTCTAATAGGTCTAATAGAGCCCAATAGCAAAAGTCACAGTGAGCCTCCCGTCATGCTGTAATAGGTTCAAATGGTCACACAAGGGGTCTCCCAGGCATATACAGAAAGGTCACCTCACTGTAGATGAACTGCTTCTCCCCCACTGCATTATTTTTGCAGCTCACACACAGTGATGCCAAAGTGTAAAGGGTGTTTATGTGTGACAGACAGAGCAATTTTACATACAGTAATTTCCTTTCACTATCACAATAACTGAGAATGTGCCAGTTCTTCTTCTGCTCCTGTCATACAAATGGCAGCATAATAGCACATATATATATATATATATATATATATATATATATATATATCTTCTTCTGACCAATACTCAAGAACAGCAGTCCCACCCCAGCTGTCTGTGTCACAAGTCATCAGCCTGTGTCCTCTGGGCTCCGGCTTAAATGTGGCTGTCTAGGCTAAATACAGAAGAAAATGGAACAGCTCTGCATTTTGAAGCCCCACTTTCCTCTCATTCTAACTGGCTGCCACCGCAGAATTTGCCACACAGACTGTGATTGACTGCTTAGTCAGCCAATCAGTGTGCAGCAGTGATGACCCCTCTCCAATGATTTTATGACCTACAGTCAGTCACCTTCAGTGCAGCAGCTGGGATGGGAGAAGTGTTGTTGTACAGTGTTGCTCTCGCCGGATACATAATCAAATGGAGAGCCCCTTTGCTTTAAGAGAACTGAGTCATCCCTTCTGGATAACCCCGCCCTGCACATCATGACCCTGCTACTGGACACAGGCTGTGTGCTGGTGGGCTGTGGGGGGGCAGCCCCAACGTGGATGTCCCTCTGCTTTCAGAGCTAGTGAATTTTTACTGAAGGCGCTCTTTAGTCTCTCTGTCTCTAATGGTGGCAAGCACTGGCAAAGGGCCCTGGCAAACAAGAAAAAGGATGTCTCCAGGGTGCACCTTGATAGCAGTGAGCATGGGGATGCAGGACCCCATATATATCAAACATATATATATAGTTAAAGTGGACCAACAGTCAAAAATGACATAAACCAGACCAACACAACAAACAGAGTTCATATGCTGCACATAAACATTCATTTACCTTTTTATAACTCTTGCTATAGTAAATTTTAGAAACAAAATGGTGGCTCATGCATTTGCAGGCCCCCTGCAAACAGGAAGTGCTGCTGGGCTTCCTGTTACTGTGCATTGTCAGTTATGTCAGTTTAATCCAGGCAGCAGCATGGCTGAGGTGCTGGGAGAGGAAGCTCCAAAATGGCAGCTACCTTTCTCTACCTTTCTTTTCCAACTGTGCCAGGCTGTTGGTCCAGTTTAATGCTTCATAGCAGTGGGGAAGCAATGTCATAACCGTTTCTCCCCCAAAAACACGGTGGGGGGGAAATGTTTCACCTAATTCAGAGCCTTGCAACATATAGGGTGTGTCTGTGCACTAACCACTACAAAGGATCCCAGTGCGGGTACTCGCCACTTCTGCTCTTTGCTCCTCTGTCTTTTCCTGTCATGTGGCCAGTAGAGGAGGGGCCACACCTGAAGCAGAGACGCTGCTGTGAATACCTTGATCCTTTATTTGTGGCGAACCTACAGACACTTCCTAAGCAGTATGCTGCAATGTATACAATGAAATGCTCCCTCCAAACTCCCCCCCCCCCCCCATTTTCCCACTGATAGTCGCCGCTATTGTGTATCGTGGGGGAAAGATTTTAATGGGCCCCCCTAAAGACATGCTTTTTAGCTGGGTGGAGTGACATTCATTAGGTCGGTGAAGACAGGAGAGGCAGCTGCTAAGGTTATTGTTACCCCTGCCTGGTAGCAGCTTCCTTCTTTTCCACCCTTTTATGTACGCCACTGTGCAGTGAGTGTGCAGTGCAGTGCAGTGAAAACAAAATCTTCAGCACAAAATCAGCACAATCAAACCGGTCTAAACTTTTCCTTGCCAAGGAGAGTCCTGGTTCACAGAAAAACAAAACTTTACCTATCCTCTTACATCAGTGACCCCTGCAATTTGGAATGTACCACAAGTAAAAGCATCCCCCCTCCCATTCCCCATATAGGCAGTGTGGCATCCCCCCTCCCCTTCCCCATATAGGCAGTGTGGCATCCCCCCTCCCCTTCCCCATATAGGCAGTGTGGCATTCACCCCCTCCCATTCCCCATATAGGCAGTGTGGCACTTCCCCCTCCCATTCTCCATATAGGCAGTGTGGCATTATCCCCCCCCCATTCCCCATATAGGCAGTGTGGCATTCCCCCCCTCCCATTCTCCAAAAGGGCAGTGTGGCATTATCCCCCCCCCCATTCCCCATATAGGCAGTGTGGCATTCCCCCCCTCCCATTCCCCATATAGGCTGTGTGGCATTCACCCCCTCCCATTCCCCATATAGGCAGTGTGGCACTTCCCCCTCCCATTCCCCATATAGGCAGTGTGGCATTCATCCCCCCTCCCATTCCCCATATAGGCAGTGTGGCATTCATCCCCCCTCCCATTCCCCATATAGGCAGTGTGGCATTCACCCCCTCCCCTTCCCCATATAGGCAGTGTGACATTCCCCCTCCCATTCCCCATATAGGCAGTGTGGCATCCCCCCTCCCCTTCCCCATATAGGCAGTGTGGCATCCCCCCTCCCATTCCCCATATAGGCAGTGTGGCATTCACCCCCCTCCCATTCCCCATATAGGCAGTGTGGCATTCATCCCCCCTCCCATTCCCCATATAGGTAGTGTGGCATTCACCCCCCTCCCATTCCCCATATAGGCAGTGTGGCATTCATCCCCCCTCCCATTCCCCATATAGGTAGTGTGGCATTCATCCCCCTCCCATTTCCCATATAGGCAGTGTGGCATTCATCCCCCCTCCCATTCCCCATATAGGCAGTGTGGCATCCCCCCTCCCATTCCCCATATAGGCTGTGTGGCATTCACCTCCCATTCCCCATATAGGCAGTGTGGCATCCACCCTCCCATTCCCCATATAGGCAGTGTGGCATTCACCCCCCTCCCATTCCCCATATAGGCAGTGTGGCATTCACCCTCCCATTCCCCATATAGGCAGTGTGGCATTCACCCCCCTCCCATTCCCCATATAGGCAGTGTGGCACTTCCCCCTCCCATTCCCCATATAGGCAGTGTGGCATTCATCCCCCCTCCCATTCCCCATATAGGCAGTGTGGCATTCCCCCCTCCCATTCCCCATATAGGCAGTGTGGCACTTCCCCCTCCCATTCCCCATATAGGCTGTGTGGCATTCACCCCCTCCCATTCCCCATATAGGCAGTGTGGCATTCACCCCCTCCCATTTCCCCATATAGGCAGTGTGGCATCCCCCCTCCCCTTCCCCATATAGGCAGTGTGACATTCCCCCTCCCATTCCCCATATAGGCAGTGTGGCATCCCCCCTCCCCTTCCCCATATAGGCAGTGTGACATTCCCCCTCCCATTCCCCATATAGGCAGTGTGGCATCCCCCCTCCCCTTCCCCATATAGGCAGTGTGGCATTCCCCCCATCCCATTCCCCATATAGGCAGTGTGGCATCCCCCCTCCCATTCCCCATATAGGCTGTGTGGCATTCACCTCCCATTCCCCATATAGGCAGTGTGGCATTCATCCCCCCTCCCATTCCCCAAATAGGCAGTGTGGCATTCACCCCCTCCCATTCCCCATATAGGCAGTGTGGCATTCACCCCCTCCCATTCCCCATATAGGCAGTGTGGCATTCACCCCCTCCCATTCCCCCATATAGGCAGTGTGGCATTCCTCCTCCCATTCCCCATATAGGCAGTGTGGCATTTACCCCTCCCATCCCCCATATAGGCAGTGTGGCATTCCCCCCTCCCATTCCCTATATAGGCAGTGTGGCACTTCCCCCTCCCATTCCCCATATAGGCAGTGTGGCATCCCCCCTCCCATTCCCTATATAGGCAGTGTGGCACTTCCCCCTCCCATTCCCCATATAGGCAGCGTGGCATTCCCCCTCCCATTCCCCATATAGGCAGTGTGGCACTTCCCCCTCCCATTCCCCATATAGGCAGTGTGGCATTCCCCCCTCCCATTCCCCATATAGGTAGTGTGGCATCCCCCCTCCCATTCCCCATATAGGCAGTGTGGCATTTCCCCTCCTATTCCCCATAGACAGTGTGGCATTCCCCCTCCCATTCCCCATATAGGCAGTGTGGCATTCATGCCCCCTCCCATTCCCCATATAGGCAGTGTGGCATTCCCCCCCCTCCTATTCCCCATATAGGCAGTGTGGCATTCATCCCTCTCCCATTCCCCATATAGGCAGTGTGGCATCCCCCCTCCCATTCCCCATATAGGCAGTGTGGCATTCATCCCCCCTCCCATTCCCCATATAGGCAGTGGGGCATTAATCCCCCCTCCCATTCCCCATATAGGCAGTGTGGCATTCATCCCCCCTCCCATTCCCCATATAGGCAGTGGGGCATTCATCCCTCCCATTCCCCATATAGGCAGTGTGGCATTCATTCCCCTCCCATTCCCCATATAGGCAGTGTGGCATTCCCCCCTCCCATTCCCCATATAGGTAGTGTGGCATCCCCCCTCCCCTTCCCCATATAGGCAGTGTGACATTCCCCCTCCCATTTCCCATATAGGCAGTGTGGCATTCATCCCCCCTCCCATTCCCCATATAGGCAGTCAGGCATTCCCCCTCCCATTCCCCATATAGGCAGTGAGGCATTCATCCCCCCTCCCATTCCCCATATAGGCGGTGAGGCATTCATCCCCCCTCCCATTCCCCATATAGGCAGTGAGGCATTCATCCCCCCTCCCATTTCCCATATAGGCTGTGTGGCATTCATCCCTCCTCCCATTCCCCATATAGGCAGTGTGGCATCCCCCCCTCCCATTCCCCATATAGGCAGTGTGGCATTCATCCCCCCTCCCATTCCCCATATAGGCAGTGAGGCATTCCCCCTCCCATTCCCCATATAGGCAGTGTGGCATTCCCCCCATCCCATTCCCCATATAGGCAGTGAGGCATTCATCCCCCCTCCCATTCCCCATATAGGCAGTGTGGCATTCATCCCCCCTCCCATTCCCCATATAGGCAGTGTGGCATTCCACCTCCCATTCCCCATATAGGCAGTGTGGCATTCACCCCCTCCCATTCCCCATATAGGCAGTGTGGCATTCCTCCTCCCATTCCCCATATAGGCAGTGTGGCATTTACCCCTCCCATCCCCCATATAGGCAGCGTGGCATTCCCCCCTCCCATTCCCCATATAGGCAGTGTGGCATCCCCCCTCCCATTCCCCATATAGGCAGTGTGGCATGCCCCCCTCCCATTCCCCATATAGGCAGTGTTGCATTTCCGCCTCCCATTCCCCATATAGGCAGTGTGGCATTCCCCCTCCCATTCCCCATATAGGCAGTGTGGCATTCCCCCCTCCCATTCCCCATATAGGTAGTATGGCATCCCCCCTCCCATTCCCCATATAGGCAGTGTGGCATTCCCCCTCCCATTCCCCATATAGGCAGTGTGGCATTCATGCCCCCTCCCATTCCCCATATAGGCAGTGTGGCATTCCCCCCTCCCATTCCCCATATAGGCAGTGTGGCATTCCCCCCCCTCCTATTCCCCATATAGGCAGTGTGGCATTCATCCCTCTCCCATTCCCCATATAGGCAGTGTGGCATCCCCCCTCCCATTCCCCATATAGGCAGTGTGGCATTCATCCCCCCTCCCATTCCCCATATAGGCAGTGGGGCATTCATCCCCCCTCCCATTCCCCATATAGGCAGTGTGGCATTCATCCCCCCTCCCATTCCCCATATAGGCAGTGTGGCATTCCCCCCTCCCATTCCCCATATAAGCAGTGTGGCATTCCCCCTCCCATTCCCCATATAGGCAGTGTGTGTGGCATTCATCCCCCTCCCATTCCCCATATAGGCAGTGTGGCATTCATCCCCCCTCCCATTCCCCACATAGGCAGTGTGGCATTCATCCCCCTCCCATTCCCCATATAGGCAGTGTGACATTCATTCCCCTCCCATTCCCCATATAGGCAGTGTGGCATTCCCCCCTCCCATTCCCCATATAAGCAGTGTGGCATTCCCCCTCCCATTCCCCATATAGGCAGTGTGTGTGGCATTCATCCCCCTCCCATTCCCCATATAGGCAGTGTGGCATTCATCCCCCCTCCCATTCCCCATATAGGCAGTGTGGCATTCCCCCCTCCCATTCCCCATATAAGCAGTGTGGCATTCCCCCTCCCATTCCCCATATAGGCAGTGTGTGTGGCATTCATCCCCCTCCCATTCCCCATATAGGCAGTGTGGCATTCATCCCCCCTCCCATTCCCCACATAGGCAGTGTGGCATTCATCCCCCCTCCCATTCCCCATATAGGCAGTGTGGCATTCATCCCCTGCCATTCCCCATATAGGCAGTCAGGCATTCCCCCTCCCATTCCCCATATAGGCAATGTGGCATTCATCCCCCCCTCCCATTCCCCATATAGGCAGTGTGGCATTCATCCCCCCTCCCATTCCGCATATAGGCAGTGAGGCATTCATCCCCCCTCCCATTCCCCATATAGGCAGTGGGGCATTCATCCCCCCTCCCATTCCCCATATAGGCAGTGTGGCATTCCCCCTCCCATTCCCCATATAGGCAGTGTGGCATTCATCCCCTCCCATTCCCCATATAGGCAGTGTGGCATTCCCTCCTCCCATTCCCCATATAGGCAGTGTGACATTCCCCCCCTCCCATTCCCCATATAGGCAGTGTGGCATTCCTCCTCCCATTCCCCATATAGGCAGCGTGGCATTCCCCCTCCCATTCCCCATACAGGCAGTGGGGCATTCCCCCTCCCATTCCCCATATAGGCAGTCAGGCATTCCCCCTCCCATTCCCCATATAGGCAATGTGGCATTCCCCCCTCCCATTCCCCATATAGGCAGTGTGGCATTCATGCCCCCTCCCATTCCCCATATAAGCAGTGAGGCATTCATCCCCCCTCCCATTCCCCATATAGGCAGTGGGGCATTCATCCCCCCTCCCATTTCCCATATAGGCAGTGAGGCATTCATCCCCCCCCCCTCCCCAATTCCCCATATAGGCAGTGGGGCATTCATCCCCCCTCCCATTTCCCATATAGGCAGTGTGGCATTCATCCCCCCTCCCATTCCCCATATAGGCAGTGTGGCATTCACCCCTCCCATTCTCCATATAGGCAGTGTGGCACTTCTCCCCTCCCATTCCCCATATAGGCAGTGTGGCATTCCCCCCATCCCATTCCCCATATAGGCAGTGAGGCATTCATCCCCTCTCCCATTCCCCCGTATACCCAGTGTGGCATTCATCCCCTCTCCCATTTCCCATATAGGCAGTGTGGCATTCATCCCCCCTCCTATTCCCCATATAGGCAGTGTTGCATTCACCCCCTCCCATTTCCCATATAGGCAGTGTGGCATTCATTCCTCTCCCATTCCCCATATAGGCAGTGTGGCATTCATCCCCCCTCCCATTTCCCATATAGGCAGTGTGGCATTTCCCTCCCATTCCCCATATAGGCAGTGTGGCATTCATCCCCCCTCCCATTTCCCATATAGGCTGTGTGGCATTCATTCCCCTCCCATTCCCCATATAGGCAGTGTGGCATTCATCCCCCCTCCCATTCCCCATATAGGCAGTGGGGCATTCATCCCCCCTCCCATTTCCCATATAGGCTGTGTGGCATTCATTCCCCTCCCATTCCCCATATAGGCAGTGTGGCATTCATCCCCCCTCCCATTCCCCATATAGGCAGTGTGGCATTCATCCCCCCTCCCATTCTCCATATAGGCAGTGTTGCATTCACCCCCTCCCATTTCCCATATAGGCTGTGTGGCATTCATTCCCCTCCAATTCCCCATATAGGCAGTGTGGCATCCCCCCTCCCATTCACATATAGGCAGTGAGGCATTCATCCCCCCCCTCCCATTCCCCATATAGGCAGTGTGGCATTCATCCCCCCTCCCATTCCCCATATAGGCAGTGTGGCATTCATTCCCCTCCAATTCCCCATATAGGCAGTGTGGCATCCCCCCTCCCATTCACATATAGGCAGTGAGGCATTCATCCCCCCCCTCCCATTCCCCATATAGGCAGTGAGGCATTCATCCCCCCTCCCATTCTCCATATAGGCTGTGTGGCATTCATCCCCCCTCCCATTCCCCATATAGGCAGTGAGGCATTCATCCCCCCCCCTCCCATTCCCCATATAGGCAGTGTGGCATTCATCCCCCCTCCCATTCCCCATATAGGCAGTGAGGCATTCATCCCCCCCCTCCCATTCCCCATATAGGCAGTGAGGCATTCATCCCCCCTCCCATTCTCCATATAGGCTGTGTGGCATTCATCCCCCTCCCATTCCCCATATAGGCAGTGAGGCATTCATCCCCCCCCCTCCCATTCCCCATATAGGCAGTGTGGCATTCATCCCCCCTCCCATTCCCCATATAGGCAGTGAGGCATTCATCCCCCCCCCCCCCCCATTCCCCATATAGGCTGTGTGGCATTCATCCCCCCTCCCATTCTCCATATAGGCTGTGTGGCATTCATCCCCCCTCCCATTCCCCATATAGGCAGTGAGGCATTCATCCCCCCCCCCCCATTCCCCATATAGGCAGCGTGGCATTCATCCCCCCTCCCATTCTCCATATAGGCTGTGTGGCATTCATCCCCCCTCCCATTTACCATATAGGCAGTGAGGCATTCATCCCCCCCCCCATTCCCCATATAGGCTGTGTGGCATCCCCCCTCCCATTCCGCATATAGGCAGTGTGGCATTCATCCCCTCTCCCATTCCCCATATAGGCAGTGTGGCATTCACCCCCCCCCCATTCCCCATATAGGCTGTGTGGCATCCCCCCTCCCATTCCCCATATAGGCTGTGTGGCATCCCCCCTCCCATTCCCCATATAGGCTGTGTGGCATCCCCCCTCCCATTCCCCATATAGGCTGTGTGGCATCCCCCCTCCCATTCCCCATATAGACAGTGTGGCATTCATCCCCCTCCCATTCCCCATATAGACAGTGTGGCATTCATCCCCCTCCCATTCCCCATATAGGCAGTGTGGCATTCATCCCCCTCCCATTCCCCATATAGGCAGCGTGGCATTTACCCCTCCCATTCCCCATATAGGCAGTGAGGCATTCATCCCCCTCCCATTCCCCATATATGCAGTGTGGCATTCATCCCCCCTCCCATTCCCCATATATGCAGTGTGGCATTCATCCCCCCTCCCATTCCCCATATAGGCAGTGTGGCATTCATCCCCCCTCCCATTCCCCATATAGGCAGTGTGGCATTCATCCCCCCTCCCATTCCCCATATAGGCAGTGTGGCATTCATCCCCCTCCCATTCCCCATATAGGCAGTGTGGCATTCATCCCCCCTCCCATTCCCCATATAGGCAGTGTGGCATTCATCCCCCTCCCATTCCCCATATAGGCAGTGTGGCATTCATCCCCCCTCCCATTCCCCATATAGGCAGTGTGGCATTCATCCCCCTCCCATTCCCCATATAGGCAGTGTGGCATTCATCCCCCTCCCATTCCCCATATAGGTAGTATGGCATTCATCCCCCTCCCATTCCCCATATAGGTAGTGTGGCATTCATCCCCCTCCCATTCCCCATATAGGTAGTATGGCATTCATCCCCCTCCCATTCCCCATATAGGTAGTGTGGCATTCCCCCCTCCCATTCCCCATATAGGCAGTGTGACATTCATCCCCCTCCCATTCCCCATATAGGCAGTGTGGCATTCATCCCCCCTCCCATTCCCCATATAGGTAGTGTGGCATTCATCCCCCTCCCATTCCCCATATAGGTAGTATGGCATTCATCCCCCTCCCATTCCCCATATAGGTAGTGTGGCATTCCCCCCTCCCATTCCCCATATATGCAGTGTGGCATTCATCCCCCTCCCATTCCCCATATAGGCAGTGTGGCATTCATCCCCCCTCCCATTCCCCATATAGGCAGTGTGGCATTCATCCCCCTCCCATTCCCCATATAGGCAGTGTGGCATTCATCCCCCTCCCATTCCCCATATAGGTAGTGTGGCATTCCCCCCTCCCATTCCCCATATAGGTAGTGTGGCATTCCCCCTCCCATTCCCCATATAGGCAGTGTGGCATTCATCCCCCTCCCATTCCCCATATAGGTAGTATGGCATTCATCCCCCTCCCATTCCCCATATAGGTAGTGTGGCATTCCCCCCTCCCATTCCCCATATAGGTAGTGTGGCATTCCCCCTCCCATTCCCCATATAGGTAGTATGGCATTCATCCCCCTCCCATTCCCCATATAGGCAGTGTGGCATTCCCCCCTCCCATTCCCCATATAGGTAGTGTGGCATTCCCCCCTCCCATTTTCCATATAAGCAAAAGTAACAAAAAATAAGTAAACTCACCTTTCCACCCTTCCCGCTGTCCCCGAGCATCAGCCACACCCACCACTGTAACAAGCACAGTGTTCGCTCTGTGTGTGCTGTCGCTATGGAGAAAAGAGGGAAAAGTAAACTCACCTTCTGCTCGCGCTGTCCCCACCGTATCTGACTTTTTTCACATTCGCCCAATAAGAAGCACGGACATTTCCCCCCATTATTGGGGAAAATAACTGCGTCTTATATGGTGAAAAACACGGGTACTGCCTGATGAAGCTGAATCTGAGACCTAGTTCCTTGTTTTGTAGCGCAGCCCCCAGATTTTTATTTATTAATGACCACCTTTTTAGCACTGATCTCCACTGCTTTAGTATCAAACTATGTTGGTCACACCATCCAGTGTGTTTGCAGGGGAGGTCCAGCTTATTCTTATGTGTGTCTGTTTACTTAGTTATTAGTTATTGTACAGTAAACTGCAAGCAACAATAAATGTCACATCTGATGTCTTTCTGCTGAGAAAATTATATAAAATCAGACAGGAAGAGAGACAGGAACACCACTTGTTTCAGAGACTGACATGTAACTTTCTGGTTGTGCTCACACAGGCTGCAGTTAAACTTGCAGCCATAGCTTTACAGCAGAACTCTTCTGACAAAACAGGCTAGGAGAAATAAATCTGGGAGGTAAGACATGTCTGTGTTCATTTTACAACTAGTTTCACCAGGCTAAATATGACATGATCAGGAAAAATCCACCAAAAGGTCCATTGGTGACCTCCCTCTGTGGATTCCTCACTCCGGGCTCCGTTGACCACCAGATTATCTTGGCTAGTGTGAACACCTGCCCTGCAAACCTGCACAGTCTGTTGGACCACACACACCTGGTATGCAAATGTGCCCAATTTCGTGCTTTCGTTTAAGTTAAGGGGGCACATCAAAAACAAGATGCTCCAATGGGTTCAAATGAGGACCTATAACTTAATTTGATACTGTAAACGTCCTTTAAGACCACTAACCAACCGTTTTGCTTTCAGTTCTCAATGCAGATTGACCTGATTCGGCAGCAGTTGGAGTTCGAGTCCCAGCATCTGCGCTGTGTGTTAGAGGAAAGATATGGCACCACAGATGAGATGGTGCAGAGAGCACAGGTACTTCATTTGGTATTGAGCTGTATTTTAAAGAGCATATATAACTGTTCACATCAGTCCCAGACCCCTTAAGCAGCTTTTAACCACTAAACCAACTCAGCCCAGCCCCCACTAAGCCCTGGACTAATTTTCCCCATTTGATGGGAGGCAGAAAACAGCAACAGGACAGCATTTGGGGGTTCTCATTTTTAGCCTTTGTAGAAAAATTGAAATTTGAAAGCAGCTTCTAACAGAAATAGCATTCTACTATTTAAATGCCTACAATATTTGGTATTAACCCACTATTCTCAGTTGTATTGAAATACATCAACCACATGATGGCTTTCGACTGTGTTTTGGAACTCACTAAGTCTTAGCCCCCAAACATCAAAATGCTTCCAGCCCTGTGTCAATGAGGCCCATACACCCAAAACTAAGGTGAATGGCTGTGTAAATATTAAGCTAATAATTGGCTCTGCATACTCAGTGGCTTTCTCTTTGCCTTGAATGTAAAGGGATTATTTGCATGGCTCTGCCCACTGCAAGCAGTGACAGGTAAATATATTATTCCTTGTGTTGGGCGCTGTGGCATACCTCCCAACTTTTGAAAAAAGTAAAGAGGGACATTTTTTGTCCTTAAACGACGCCCCCAGCCACGCCCAAGTCACTCCCTTAAAGGGAAACGCCACCCAATAAATACATAATAACAAATAAATTACATGAAACCACCCCCCCACACACACACAGACAGGCAAGCCCCCACACACATGAATGTAGGCAAGCCCGCTACACACACAGGCAAACATAAACATTCAGGCATACATACACTCTGCATGCAAGCCCCCTCCACACACACACACATGCATGCAAGCCCCCACACATAGGCACACACATACATGCAGGCACACACACGCAAACACACACTACATGCATGCAAGCCCCCTCCACGCACACATACATGCAGATACACACACACACACACACACACACACACACACACACACACGCAGGCAAACACACACACCATGCATGAAAGCCCCCTCCACACACATGCATGCCACAAAGTGAAACACACACATACATGCAGGCACACACACACACACACACAATACAAACACACACTACATGCACGCAAGCCCCCTCCACACACACATACATGCAGATACACACACACACACACACACACACACACACACACACGCAGGCAAACACACACACCATGCATGAAAGCCCCCTCCACACACATGCATGCCACAAAGTGAAACACACACATACATGCAGGCACACACACGCACAATACAAACACACACTACATGCACGCAAGCCCCTCCACACACACATACATGCAGACACACACACACATGCAGGCAAACACACACCATGTATGCAAGCCCCCACACAAAGTTAAACACACACATACATGCAGACACACACACATGCAGGCAAACACAAACACCATGCATGCAAGCCCCCTCCACACACATGAATGCAAGCCCCCACACAAATTCAAACACACACCTCATGCATGCAAGCACACACACACACAGGCAGACACACATGCAGACACGCACACACACAGGTCCGCCCCTCCCCGGCTCCCGCTGTTACCGCCCGGACAGATCTTTGCAGAGCGAAAGTGCCGCACTGGCGGGGCAGCGGGCAGGAAGAGGAAACAGGCCCTGCCTCTGGCTCCATCCCCACACATGCCGCAGCTCCTGAGTCCCCGACTACTTAGCAGCCTGTCCCAGGACACCGAATAGCGGCCTGGGGCGGTGGGACAAGAAGCCCTTCGCTGGACATTCCCGCGAAAATCGGGACAGTTGGGGGGTAGGCTGTGGGTCTCCCCACATGGTGGCTTGCGACTGTGTACAATACAGAATCACTTTATTCGAAAAGTACATTGTCAGAGATGTTCGAGAAATTTCTGTTCGACTCCCCTCCCAGCCTAAGCTGCGCACACTGGATACTATAGAGTAATATTATTATTAGGAAGCTTTCAAGCTAGAAAATGAGGAGACCACGGATCAGGAAACTCTTCTCCACATACATGCGCTGGAGAGGAGCAGTGACCCCATATATCCTGGAGCCGGCAGGTGCACCAGCCCACCATTCTCCTAACACAAACAGTGGATGTGGGCAGCCTCACCAGCACCTCTCCACGAGCATGCGCTGTATGCCTGTATCAGGGGCCCTGATGGGGCCCCCCTCTCTGGGGCGAACATTAAAGTGGACCATCACCCTCCCGTGATCGGCCCGGGAATCTATAAGATTCCCGGGCCGATCACCTCCCTCCCCGCGGGACATCTGAGATTGGGATGTCCCGCGGGGTGAAACCCCCCCAAATGCCCCAAATCCCCTTACCTTGTCTTCCTCGCCTCCCTCGCGCCCCTCTAGACGTGCGCGCGCCCGCGGGAGGCGGAGGAGCCGCTTGTCCGTTGCTGTCAGATCGCTTGTCCGTCCGCGCTGGGAGCGGGGAGAGGTGAGTTTTCCGGGTGATCGGGGGGGTTTCACACAGCGGGGGACCCCGATCGGGGGTGCCCCACCGAAGTGGACCAAGACCCAGGATAGTCAAAATCCTGGGTGTTGGTCCACTTTAACTTACTGGATCTGTAGGATGCGTGCAGCACAGAGGTACAGGAGGCATGCAGCATGCGGAGGGACGTGGGAGGCGTGTGGTGCACACACAGCAGCACGGAGATGGTGGGGGCATTGGATGGGTGCGATGAAGTTGCAAGCCGAGGCGGGGCAGGTAAGGCTGGATAGGTAAGCTGGCGCCTGGCGTACATTCAATAGAGGTGGTTCAGGTAACTTGTGCCGGACCCCGTTGTTCAACGGGCCCGGGGGCAGGTGTCAGCACTGCCACTATGGTATGTACACCCCTAATCAGTGCTGTGGAGAGGCGAGGGGAGGTTGTAAAATATCCCACTAGTACGCTGAAGACCGCAGGCGCACGGTGGGCACAAGCATGTTTTTTTTTTCTTACTTTACTTACATACGCTGTTGATGCCTAACGCAGCACGTCCTCACAGAAAAAAAATGTCTGTCTGTGAGGACACCAGTGTGTGAAGCATCAACAGCGCATAGCTTCACAGCACCAATGGATTGGGGTGGCTGGTGTTGCTAGGTGACCGGCGGGATGACTAGCAAGCAGAGCCCCGCCAATGCTACTCCTCGGCTGCGTGCTCTCTGTCATTTCGAGAGTGCGCTGTGAGCAGGAGTGAACTGGGGTTAAAAAACAGCCCGGGACTTTTCTGCTTACACCGGCCCTTCTGCAGTGTGTCCAGCCAGCAAGCCATGCCCCTATAACAGGCAGTGTGCAGAATCCCCCCATAACATGCTGAGTGACAGAACCCCCCCATAACATGCTGAGTGGCAGAATCCCCCATATCATGCTGAGTGGCAGAATCCCCCATAAGATGCTGAGTGGCAGAATCCCCCCCCATAACAGGCTGAGTGACAGAATCCCCCCATAACATGCTGAGTGGCAGAATCCCCCCATAACATGCTGAGTGACAGAATCCCCCCATAACATGCTGAGTGACAGAATCCCCCCATAACATGCTGAGTGACAGAATCCCCCCATAACATGCTGAGTGGCCAAACCCCCCCATGACATGCTGAGTGGCAGAATCCCCCCCATAACATGCTGAGTGGCAGAATCCCCCCATAACATGCTGAGTGGCAGAATCCCCCCATAACATGCTGAGTGACAGAATCCCCCCATAACATGCTGAGTGGCAGAATCCCCCCATAACATGCTGAGTGACAGAATCCCCCCATAACATGCTGAGTGGCAGAATCCCCCCATAACATGCTGAGTGGCAGAATCCCCCCATAACATGCTGAGTGGCAGAACCCTCCCCATAACATGCTGAGTGGCAGAATCTCCCCCATAACATGCTGAGTGACAGAATCCCCCCATAACATGCTGAGTGGCAGAATCCCCCCATAACATGCTGAGTGTCATAATCCCCCCATAACATGCTGAGTGGCAGAATCCCCCCCCATAACATGCTGAGTGGCAGAATCCCCCCTCATAACATGCTGAGTGGCAGAATCCCCCCATAACATGCTGAGTGGCAGAATCCCCCCATAACATGCTGAGTGGCAGAATCCCCCCATAACATGCTGAGTGGCAGAATCCCCCCCCATAACATGCTGAGTGTCATAATCCCCCCATAACATGCTGAGTGGCAGAATCGCCCCCATAACATGCTGAGTGGCAGAACCCTCCCCATAACATGCTGAGTGGCAGAATCCCCCCCCCATAACATGCTGAGTGGCAGAATCCCCCCCATAACATGCTGAGTGTCATAATCCCCCCATAACATGCTGAGTGGCAGAATCCCCCCCCATAACATGCTGAGTGTCATAATCCCCCCATAACATGCTGAGTGGCAGAATCCCCCCCATAACATGCTGAGTGTCATAATCCCCCCATAACATGCTGAGTGGCAGAATCCCCCCCCCCCCATAACATGCTGAGTGTCATAATCCCCCCATAACATGCTGAGTGGCAGAATCCCCCCCATAACATGCTGAGTGTCATAATCCCCCCATAACATGCTGAGTGGCAGAATCCCCCCCATAACATGCTGAGTGTCATAATCCCCCCATAACATGCTGAGTGGCAGAATCCCCCCATAACATGCTGAGTGGCAGAATCCCCCCCCCCCATAACATGCTGAGTGTCATAATCCCCCCATAACATGCTGAGTGGCAGAATCCCCCCCATAACATGCTGAGTGTCATAATCCCCCCATAACATGCTGAGTGGCAGAATCCCCCCATAACATGCTGAGTGGCAGAATCCCCCCATAACATGCTGAGTGGCAGAATCCCCCCATAACATGCTGAGTGGCAGAATCGCCCCCATAACATGCTGAGTGTCATAATCCCCCCATAACATGCTGAGTGGCAGAATCCCCCCATAACATGCTGAGTGTCATAATCCCCCCATAACATGCTGAGTGGCAGAATCCCCCCATAACATGCTGAGTGGCAGAATCCCCCCATAACATGCTGAGTGGCAGAACCCTCCATAACATGCTGAGTGGCAGAATCCCCCCCCATAACATGCTGAGTGGCAGAACCCTCCATAACATGCTGAGTGTCAGAATCCCCCCATAACATGCTGAGTGTCAGAATCCCCCCATAACATGCTGAGTGTCAGAATCCCCCCATAACATGCTGAGTGTCATAATCCCCCCATAACATGCTGAGTGTCAGAACCCCCCCCCCCCCCCCATAACATGCTGAGTGGCAGAATCCCCCCCATAACAAGGCCTTCGCAAGTGAACCCGCTATTTCGCTAAGTTCACCATTTCATGTCATTTTGCTGCCTGTAGTGTCTGCCTTGGTGCCTCCACTCGTTTTGTTTTTTTTCTGGCGCAGTTATCAATCTGCTTTTCAATAATCAGCTTGTATCGGTGCACTAGGATTTTCCCTATTGGCCAGTCTGTGTCAGTGCCTGTTTGTGTACCTACTGGTCCTTATGCTGGATTTAACAGCACAAATGCCATACTTGCTCATTGTGGCTGTGGTTGGCAGTGAATTACATTTTTCTGAATACATTATTTTAGTTTTGTCATTTTTAATTTTTCGTTATTTAGGTTAGCTGAATGCATTGGTGTGAAAATCAGGAGGCAGCAGTTGAAAACATCTTTGTTTTGCTAGTCATCCCGCTGGTCACATTTTTTTTAATATGTCACACAAACCTATTTCCTTGTTTGTGTTTCTTTTAACATTTTTCTGCCATAAGACACCTCAATACATTCCTGCTATTGTGCTCTATGGTAGCTCAGGCTTCAGAACCACTTATCACTGGCGTAGCTTATACAACAAAGCAGCACTGCACTGTAAAGAAGGCGAGTCATAAATTCTCTGTATAAGACGTTCTACTTGGCGCTAACTGTTGCACATATCTTAAATCCGGTATAGTGTGACGCAGTGGTCTAACGATCAAAGCTAAATGGCGCAGATGCTTCATAAATCAGGCCCTAAATGACAGAATTATGCAGGTGGAGAGTGTGCTGGATTACCTGACTGCAGCTTTCGCCACCATACCTTATTTTTCAGTCTCTGTCCTCTGCACAGAATGTGGCATGAGCATGGAGAAGAGCCCTGAAAGCTGCCAAAGCCCGGTAATTGGCACCCTTCCCCCCCTGGATGCCCAGCTGCAAGTGTTCTGCTTTAGAAAGCCCACAAGCCACATGTGACTCCTGAGTTACAGGTTGGGGACCATAGCTCTAGAGCAGACTGTAAGCTTGTATATGCTGGCCCTCATTCCATATGTATTCTATTATCAGTGTGCAAACATATGTTGCATCTGTGTATTGTAAGTGTATGATTTGTTTTACCCTTGCCTGTATTTTCTGAGGAGAGGCTTGTAATAGACCTTTTGTCAGTCTTCAAGGTTTCTATTAAAACACCCAGGTGTTGAATAGGTTGTATAAACAGTTTTGTGTCATTTTTTTCCTGTACTTCTAATGGTTTCTGTCCTGTCAGATTCGGGCTTCCCGTCTGGAGCAGATTGATCAGCAACTGGAAGACGTGCAACGGACAGAAAGCAGAGAACAAACCACAGAGGTAAAAAAAACAAGGAGTGCACATCTGTTGCTGATTAATGTAAGAACAGAAAAGAGGTGATTGGTCTATAGGTTTTCTACAATTTTGCCAACTCCTTCTCTAATTCTGATCCAACTTCCTTACCTCTCTTGGTTTTTCAAATAACTAGTTTACGTTTAAAGTTTCCAGAATTAAGTAAAGTGCGAATAACTGTTATCATCAGAAGAAAATGAATTGATAGCATATTATGCTCTGTTTATTCACAGCCTTGTATCAGTCATGAGCCTGTAGACAAACCAGCTCCAGAGAATATTTCCCAACCAGAAGAAACCTCAGGGCATCCAGAAAATAAGGTGATTGAGAAATGACTCAATCTGCCCATATGCACGGTGATGGACATTGATAATGATACTCTTATCACATTACAAAACTGATTACTGGTGTTATATATTCATTTATAGGTAGAGGTGGTGTTCTGGCTTTTGTCAATGTTGGCTACACGTGACAAGGATGACATGTCGCGTACTCTGCTGGCCATGTCGAGCTCCCAGGACAGCTGTCAAGCCATGAGAAGGTCAGGCTGTCTGCCGTTGCTGCTCCAAATCCTACATGAAACCGAACGGGATGGACGGACACAGGAGTCCCAGACGTTTAAAGATGCAAGGATGAGGGCCAATGCTACGCTTCACAATGTAATCTTTTCTCAACCAGATGAAGGGCAGGCCAAAAAGGAGATGCGAGTGCTCCACGTTCTTGAACAGATAAGATCCTACACAGAAACTTGCTGGGATTGGATGCTTAGTCATGAAATGAAGGATGGTGTATATGACAGCAGCCCAGGTACCTACCAAGAGCTGGAATGTAGTCTACAGGTCTTCTGACATATTTAGTAAATTCTTATTAAAGAACCACCACTTAGATAACCGGACATAGAGGAAGTTATAAATGCTTCATTAAAGTGGATAGAAAACAGAAATACTCTAGGCCTGGATGTAACCCTAGGGATGCCCTGCAGTGTAAAAGCACCTAGACCTCAGATCCTGGTCAAGTCATTTTTGGCAATCAGCAGAAAGCAAAAATGACTGCTGCAGGATCCCGGGCCTAGGCTAGGTTACAATGCAGGGCATCTCGATTTGGCGTGCCTTCTATGCAAGGGTTTCAGCCAGACCTAGGTTATTTTACACTCTAGGTCTGGTTCTGGTCCACATTAATGATGTTCAAGGAATTCATTTTGGTTGTACAAATAAAGATAAGGTAGGGAGTGAACATAAAATAGTATGAACTTATAACAATAAAATATTTTTGGTTTTTAAACTAATACTCACAATAAATCAAGTAGTGGAGGCTAGACCTCTGATGCCAAGGCCAGGAGAGAGGCAACTGCTGATGTAGCACCAGGTGAGTCTCTTGCCCCTCTTACAGCCTCGATTTGGGGGTAAAGTCCATAAAGGTCCCTGAAAGTGGACTTTCCTTTAGTCCCTCTCTGGGCAAAAACAACAAACAACATATACTTGTATAGTATTGTCCTGCTTAGCTGACTTGCCCATTGCTGTGGTTTGAAACTTACCAGCGTCGACAATCTTGTCCCCACCATACCAAAGCCTAGCAGCTGCCCCCTCGCGTCAGTCACGGTGACTGGCCATGCCCATGCCATTCACAGCAATAGAGGGCGCATGCCAACCCTTAAATGAATGGAGCTTGTGTGACCAGTCGCCATGACTGTCATGAGGGGACGAGGAGGCGGCAGCAAGGCAACCATGGGCCATGGTCACAAGCAGTGATGGTGTGGTCTGAATCTCTGGTGCGAGGCAAGTTTCAAACTACCTGAATAGGGCCAATCAGCTGTGCGAGACAGTCCCTCTAACCTTGTAATGAACTGAGGCATTGTAAAACCCTACTGTAGTGAATGAATTGAGAGTGACTTATTTCACGGCACTTGGCAAAATAACAGTCCCTCAAGCTTTCTGTGGCAGCGTGACTGGAGGCGCCACCTGAATACAGAAAGAAGGGGGGGGGGCAATTTAAGCTGTGGGTTCCCTTTTATTAAGTGGCACTAGGAAAAGCAAGTTAGCTGGTGACTGACTTGCTTTGGTTGAATATATGTGTGAATGTGGATGTTTTTGTGTATCAATCGCAATAGATTCAAATACAGTAACAGGTTTGCATAAAGGAATATGGGATATGAAAGAATGACACTTACGCATATTCAGTAAATACATGCACCAGTAAATTGGCAGCCTCTTCTTTTCCTTTCAGCTCCTGTACCAGTGGAACCACAAATCTGCCAAGCAAGTTGTGCCATCATGAAACTGTCATTTGATGAGGAGTATAGAAGAGCAATGAATGAGCTAGGTAAAAAAAACGGTTATAACCTCACAGCACATCATTCTTTAGCCATTCCTGTGATATACAGTAGGGGACATTTCTACCATAAAATACTACATGCAGTAGCTCTGCTAAGTTGTGCCTGGTGTTTCCATAGGTGGTCTACAAGCTATTGCTGAGCTCATAGAGGTGGACTACCAGATGCACCGAACGACCAGCGACCCCCTCAGCCTTGCTCTGAGAAGATATGCAGGCATGGCGCTCACTAACCTAACCTTTGGGGATGTGGTCAATAAGGTGAGAAAAACATTCTTTATTTACATTAGTGTGAATGGTGCATTGACATGAAGTGAGCTTCAGTATCAAGCCAACACAAGAATCTAAACTAAAATGTATTATTGCTGCTGTGCACAACTGCTAGCCATATTTTATTCAATGTTAGAAAAGTAATAAGCAGCAGAGACATCAACTTGGAGACCAAGCTAGAGCGATGGATGTGGCTTGGCCATCTGCTGAGGTTTCATTGGTGTTTCACCCCAACATGCAAAAAGTATAGTACAGTATATCAAATTAGTGGCAGTAGTACTTTAAAGTGGACCAACACCCAGGATTTTGACTATCCTGGGTTTTGGTCCACTTCGGTGGGGCACCCCGATCGGGGGTGCCCCGCTGTGTGAAACCCCCCAGAACGCCCCAAAAACTCACCTCTCCCCGCTCCCACGTGACCGCTCCAGCCAATCACAGCGCACGTCCAAGGCCGCTTGGACGCGCATAGCAGCTCGGCGGCTCTGAGCGCTGGAGGCCGCGTCTCGCGTTTCCCTCTAACAGGGAGCGCGCCTGCGCCGGCCATTCACAAATGGCCGGTGCGGGTGCACGCCCTGCTAGAGGGAAACGCGAGACGGGGCTGAGGTAAGGTTTGTGGGCCTCCTGGGGGGTTCCTCCCCGTGGGACATCTCGATTTCGGATGCCCCGCGGGGAGGGATCTGATCGGTCCGGGAATATTATAGATTCCCGGGCCGATCCCCCCTGGGTGTTGGTCCACTTTAAGGGAAGTCACTGTAATTGTTTTTTTTCTCTTTGGCACTATAGTTAAATCGGAACAAAACTCATCCGGGCCAGCCAGGCGGTGGCCTTCCCCTGTAAAACCCCCCAGGGCGCCAGAATTGACTCACCTTTCCCCAATCCAATGGTGCACATGCAAGCTATCATCCAATGAGAGATGTATATGCATATGTAATTTGCCAAATGGCTCTTATTGTTATAAATGAGGAGTGCAAGCTGGCACATACTCTGCATCTATGGGCTGTGCGCACACTTGCTGGGGATGCGTCCCCTATTGAAATCTATGAGAGCCATTTGACAAACTACATAGTTAGGGCAAATGGCTCTCATTGGATTAGAGCCTGCGTGCTGGGGTTTGACACAGTGGGGCATGGAACAAAACCCAGGAAAGTCAAATTCCCAGGTTTTGTTCTGTTTTAAGATAAGATTATATTAGATATGTTTACACAGTTACCTGCTGAAAAATATACTTGCTTTTTAGCATTTTTAAAGATAAAACTACATTTTGATTACTAGTAAAAAAAACATTTTTCAAAAAGATTAACAATGTAACTGCTCAAAAGAAAGAGTTGTATTTACATTGGTCTTTTGTGTATACATCAGTTTTGTGGTAAAGGTCCACCATGAAAATCTGAAAATCCCCACCCTGATAAGCACACTGCTATTCTGAAAAACGTATCCTTGTGTTGGGGTCTAATGTTTTATTGAGTAGCATGACTGCTCCTGCCAATGCCTTCCACCCTGGCCACGACCCACCAGCCACATTGTTCTTAAATTCAGCAGTTAAGGGCACAAACTTCATAAAAGATCCTCAGTCCCAACATAAATGATTTTTATAAAATGAAGAATGGAAGAAGTCAAAGCTTAATTGCCAGCGATGATGGACATCTTCCTCATAAACACTGATCCCAAAGGGGGAAATTTAGAAAATATACCTAAAAAAAAAGAGGCACTTCTCATCACCAAGTCTTTCTCCCCACAGGCCACATTATGCTCCCGGCATGGCTGCATGCAGGCAATTGTTGCCTATTTGGCTTCAGAGAGTGAAGAACTTCAACAGGTAAGCAGCTGTATTATTCATCATTTATCCTTAAAATGAAATCCAAAGATTTAAAAGAAAAACTTTATGAGCTGTGTATGTTACAGGTGGCATCAAGCATCTTGCGAAATTTGTCTTGGCGAGCTGATATAAACAGCAAAAAGATACTGCGTGAAGTGGGCAGTGTCATCAGTTTAATGCAGTGCGCATTACACGCCAATAAGGTAAATGGTCAAAGGGTGTGAATACTGCATTTTTTTTATTATAGATTGAATTCATGTTAGCGATTAAAGGCCTAGGTGTAGATGTTCTTTACATTTAGTCAATATTAAAAATAAATTTAAAAAAAAGGTCTTCACAACACTGCTAACTGCAACTCTGTTCAGATACACTGCGAACTGCAACTCTGTTCAGATAACAACACATCTTTTGTTTGTTATTCGTTAAATTTAAAAGAGCTCTATCTCTTACATGGGTCAGGTTACAGATCACTAACTTAAACTGAAGTCTGCTTGTATCATGCAATGTAGAATTATTATAGTTCAATATCTTTTTATTGAAATTTTACATCAATTTAGAACAGTTCAACATTGTACATAGATAGAAAGAATAGAAACAGGGTATCAATCTCCCTGCCCCAATACATTCACATAATTGCAACATTCCAATGTGCTCCCGCCCCCCCTCCGCGCCCGCCACCACAGCCGCACTCCTGTAAATGAGTAAGAGGTCCCATGATGCCCACCCCGACCCAGGACACCAGCCAGAGAGCCCTCACCACCAACTATTGTGATGTAATTATTGCCGTCTCCTGGCACCCCGGGCCAGGGCCGGCCGAAGGCAACCGGAGGCCGCAGAGCACCGCGAGGCGCCCCCGCATGGTATAAGCACACGACCGCCCAGGACGGGGGGAGGGGAGCCCGAAAGCCCAGAAACATAAGGAGCATGTATAGGGAGAATGCTGAGATATAAGAAGAAAGAAGAAAACAAGGGTAAGTAGAGGAGAGGCAGGAAGGGTCAGGGGTATACACGGGGATAGGTGTGGACATGGGACCGCGGGCAAGGGTTATGGTATAGTAGGAGAAGGAGCGCACAAGCCCGGCCCCTCTACTGAGCCTCCATTGGCAGACGGTTGTCCCTATAATCCAACCAGGTTGCCCACGTCCTCATGTACTTTTCATGTGTGCCCTCTGATTCTGAGTTCAGTTCCTCCATGCGGCGGATAACCTCCACCTCTTGTGCCCACTCAACAAGTGATGGCGAGGTTGTAGTCTTCCATCGCCTGGGAATGACTGTCCTCAGCGCGGTCAGGAAATGCCGCAGAACCCCTTTTTTACCACTAGAGATGGAGCCCGGGAGCAAGGACAGCAAGGCCACCTGTGGAGAGTTCTGTATCTCTTCTCCCGTGATGTTGTTGTAAATATTTAATACCTTCGCCCAAAGGGCCTTGATTGGTGGACAGCTCCACCATATATGCTCCATACTCCCCCGCTCCACCAGACATCTCCAGCACCTGTCGGAGCACGAGGCATCAAACCTACTCTGGTCCGCCGGGCACCTATACCATCGTGATAACACCTTATAATTCCTTTCTTGTGCTATGCTCGGGACTGCTAACTTGTGGGTGAAAAGATATACTTTGGTGAGGTCCTCCCTAGAGATAGATACTCCCAGCTCCAACTCCCATCTCCTGATATATCCCGGTGGTGAATCATGTATGGCCGCCAAGAGAACTCGATACAAGACAGAGACTGTGTGCCCGCTAGGGGGTGCCTGCGTAAGTACCCGTTCAAACTGTGTCAAAGGTTTCCTACCTCGCTCCACCATATTTTGAGTCCTAACAAACGCACTCAATTGCCTATACAGAAACCAGGAGGTGTACTGCCCCAGGGCCCCTTGCCTTATATCATCCAGCGTGGGGAGCCCACCCGATGCCAAAATACTTCCCATTGTAATGTTAGATGACGCCTCCCATGCTAAAAAGCTTCTAACCCCCACTCCCGGCGCAAATGAGTAGTTATCAAATAGAGGGGTCAACGGCCCTGGCCTGCTAATTACAACGTGTTGTCTGGTCAATCTGTCCCAGGCCTGCAGAAATTGCCCGACCAGAAATGGGAGCGATTCCTTCACACGCCTAGGGAGCGCTCCCCCCCAAGGCAGCGAGTTGAGACTCACGGGGGAAATTGCTCTCTCCAGTTTGACCCATTGTTTCCCTTCCCCCGCCTGATTCCAATCCAGTATACGACGCGATATGACTGCTGAGTGATAGGTCTTTAGGTCTGGAAGGCCGGTCCCCCCATCTGACTTAAGCCTGGCCAAAGTGCTAAATCTTATCCGGGGTTTCCCCACGCCCCACACAAATCTCAGAAAGGCGGACCGCAATTTCTTAAAGAAACCGCTGGGCAAGTGAATGGGTATTGTTTGGAAAATGTAAAGAAATTTGGGTAGGATATCCATTTTTAATATATTAATTCTTCCAAACCATGTAAAGTGCCGCTTCTCGTAGGTGGTCAACTCAGCCACTGTCCTCGTGAGCAGCGGGGAATAGTTAAGCTCGTATAGGCGCGATAGATCCGAGGGGATTTGCACCCCTAGGTATTTTATAGAGTGAGGTTGCCACTTGAAGTTAAAGCTTGCTTTAAGTTGTTCCACAATCTGCTTGGGAAGGGAAATGTTAAGGGCTTCCGATTTAGTGTAATTGACCTTAAAATTGCTAACCCGGCCAAATGCCTCGAATTCCCTGAGAGCCGCCGGGAAGGATGTCACCGGGGCAGTCAGGTGCAGGAGCAGGTCATCAGCATATAGTGAGGCCTTGTATTCCTGATCCCCAGCCTTAATGCCTTTAATATCTGGATTCTGCCTTATAGCCACGGCCAGATGCTCCATAGTGATGACATATAACAACGGTGACAGCGGACAACCTTGCCGTGTGCCGTTACTAATCCTAAATGGGGCGGAAAGAAGGCCATTTACCCTCACCCTTGCAGTAGGCTCAGAGTACAGTGCCATGATCCTGGACAGGAGTACCGGGCCGACACCAACCTGCAGCAGAGACGCCTTAAGGAACATCCAGTCCACTCTATCGAACGCCTTCTCCGCGTCACACGAGAGAAGGCAAGCCTGGGCTCCCTCCACTGTGGTATGTGCTATTAAATCGAAGAGCTTATTGGTGTTGTCCCGTGCCTCCCGCCCAGGCACAAAACCAGTCTGATCCTGGCCTATCAAATCTGGGAGAAGTGGCTTGAGTCTGGCGGACAAAATCTTAGCATATAATTTGATGTCGACATTTATCAAAGAAATCGGCCTGTAACTGCTACATAATGATGGATCCTTCCCTGGTTTAGGGAGAACCGAAATTATTGCTTCTAAAGACTGTTTAGGGAACCCGCACTCTGGTCCTATGGAGTTGAAAACCTTGGTCATAAAGGGAGCCAGCTCGGGCCCAAATTGCTTATAGAACTTGGGGGTGAAGCCGTCCGCCCCCGGACTCTTGCCCTGTGGTGTTTCCTTAATCGCCTTGGCCACCTCTTGTTCCGAGAAAGGCTCCTCCATGGCCTCTGCCTCCTCCCCAGGTATGTGAGGGAGGGAAGTGTTATGCACATACCCCACCACTTTTTCCGACAACTCCGTTCCAGCCGACGTGCCATTATCTTGTCTCAAGTTGTACAAAGATTGATAATATTCCCTGAAATGATCTACAATTTGGGAAGGTATTACTGCAGATTGGCCATGTGCCCCTTTGATAGTAGGAATATATGTAGTTGCGGGCCTAGGATGCAGAGCCCTGGCGAGAAGCCGCCCGCACTTGTCTGATGAGTTATAATAAAGCACCTTCTGCCGCTCTCTAAATCTTAAATATGCCTGGTTATATAAGCCCTGTAGCTTATCTCTGGCTTTCATTAGGTCTAGGAGTACCGCGCTGGATGGATTCCTTTTATGATTTTGTTCCAGGGCTTGGATGTTTTGTAGGGTCTGGGAAATCACGGAGGCCCGCTCCCTTTTTAATCTTGCTCCGTGCTTAATGAGTTCTCCTCTGATTACGCACTTCAATGCTTCCCACTGGTACGGAAGGGGCGTACAATCCTGTTTATGATTCCTAAGGAAGTCCGCTATAACCTCTCTTACCCCCGACAGGCACACTGTGTCCCCGAGCAAGTTGTTGTTTAGCCTCCAACTCCAGTTTTTGGGGTAGAGTCCAGGTAAAGCCACCGATAGAAATATTGGAGCGTGGTCCGACCACACTATCTGGCCAATCCACGCTCGTGGAGCCCACTCCAGGGCGTGATGGCCTAGGAAGATATAGTCAATTCTGCTGTATGAATTCCTAGCGGCCGAGAAGAACGAGAAATCCTTGTCTCGCCCATGCAGGGCCCGCCACGAGTCCACCAGCTGCATGTCAGAGAGTAGCCTCCGCAATCTATTCCTCTTGCTCAGGGACACAGCCGACCCACCCGAGGAGGTATCCAGCTCAGGCTGCATAGGAATATTGAAATCTCCCCCCACCAAGAGTGTGCCTTCCGAAAATTCTGCCAATGACCTCAACACCTTCATACAAAAACTGACCTGGCCACTATTGGGGGCATAGATATTAGCTATGGTATATACCCTTGTCAACAGCTCTATTTTAAGAAAGATGAATCGCCCATTCGGATCCACTTTTAGATCTAGCACCTTGTGGGGGAGGGATTTATGAATGGCAATTGAGACCCCAGTTGCCTTGATGTTGGGGTTAGGGGCATGATGCCACGAGGGGTAGTACCGGCTTTTAATGGCGGGTATATGTCCTTTTTTGAAATGCGTTTCTTGGAGGAGTAGAACGGCCACCCTTTGCTTATGCATACCATACAATACCTGCGAACGTTTCTCTGGTATGTTCAATCCCCTGACATTAAAGGAGCCTATGATTATCTCTGCCATTACCCACGCGTTCCCACCCCCAGCACAGACAGTAGGGGTATAGGGACAGACGGTAGGGGTAAGGGTGGTTGGCTAATTGAAGGGGGGGTTAGACAGAAGGGAGAGAAGGGGAAGGAAGTCCTAGGAAAGTTTTTAAGATAGTAGAGGAAGAATAAAGAAAAGAAAAAAGAAAAGAAAAAAAAAGGAAATCGAAATCTACCAGCAAAATAAGGATTTGCTGGGAAAACACGGAAAAAAACACCAGAGTGCTTGTGCTTGTGTTCACTAGTGTCCTCCAATATGGAGTAAGCGAACTGGCCTACTGGGGGGAAGTGGAAGACTACGAACGTAGGCCAGGAGATGCACTCTCTTATATGTAAACTTAATGTAACCGCCTGTCTGTAACATAGTCGCCCATGAACCAATCCAAAATCACCGCCAGAACTTATAACTAAAACAAAAACAACGACCCCACCTGCACCCGGTAGGTCCCCCGCCACCCACCCCCACCCGCAGTGGGGAGGGGCAGCAGCGAGCCCCGGCGCCCCACCATTCCTATCGCCTTCACCACCTGCCCAGCGGAGGGCCAGAGGAGGGACCCACCGCCGGCCGACCATACCAAAAAGCAATGTAGAATTATTAGCAGTATTTTGCATCACCAGGAATTATTGGGCCCCATATAACCATAGTGTCTAGCCACTTCCCCAATAGCCTATATGTGATAGCTGGGCTCCTAAGGCAACCAAGTTCACCTGAATATTCAGACTATATAGGAAACTGAAGTTCAAAAGAGGAGCCTAGCTATCACACTATAGGATGTATAGTATAAGACCCCCTGTTTTTTTTTTATAAATTTTTATTTATGCATTTTAAGTTGTAACATACATAAACATGTACATACATATGCAACTATCCCCTCATGGAGAGGAATCTTAACATTAAACATAACCTTAATTTACATCAACAAAATAACATATACTCATAAACAATATACTAAACTAGATTGTTCACACACACACATACACGCACACCCACTCAAGCACACACACCCGCCTGCTATTGGCATCATTTCTCAATAGGGGGTAAGTATTATGAGGTCTAAGGGATAGAGATAGATAAATAACCAAGCAATCAAATTGTTTCTAGTCATTGATGGAGTTGGAGGTATTGAGCTATGCTCCCCATACCCGTTCAAATTTATTTGGGCATCCCCTGGCCTCGTAGGTCATCTTATAAAGGACTAACCTCCCGTTTACCAGACTTTTCCAGCCTGATAGGGTCGGTACACTCGGATGTTTCCAGTTAAGTAGGATACATTTCCTGGCATAGAACATTAACAGCCGCAGCAGGGCCTTCTGAGGGCCATCATCTAGCATGGGTTCAACAATGCTTAACTGACAGAGGGCAGCTGTTTTTGTGATTGGCAAGCCTACGGACGTAGTTATAAAATTGAATACCTCCTCCCAAAATGACGAGATCACCCGGCAATCCCATATCATGTGTATAAGAGTGCCTGGCCCGGTACCGCACCTAGGACAGATGTCTGAATCCAGCAGGCCCATCCTCTTAAGTCTAACCGGAGTCAGATAGACCTGGTGGAGCCACTTAGCCTGAATCAATCTGTCTCTCGAGTCTATGACTGAGGAGTACAGATTGTCTACTGCTTCCTCCCAGTCATCTTGTTCCAGGCCTGGAATCAGAGTTCTCCATTTCTCCAGTGCTCTGTCCAGAAGGGAGGGAAGCCCCGAGAGGAGGGTACAATACAATGTTGAAGTGGGCTTACTTAGGTCAACGGTCCTTACCAAAGTTTCAACTGTCGATTCCACCAATTGCAGTCCCCCCAAGGGAATCTGACACCCGAGAGCATGTCGGAGCTGCAGATATCGAAAGAATTCCCTTGGGGACAGCGCAAACACCTGGCACAGCTGCTCATATGACATCAGCGTCCCCCCCGAGAGTATCTGTGATAACAATGTAATTCCTCTCCTCTTCCAAAAAATTGTATCCGGGAGGGACATCAATTCAGGTAATCTGGGGTTGTCCCACAGAGGTGTATTAGGGGACCATTCTAGGGGAGGGCGCGGAGAGCCCAATGTATCGTGCACCCGCTGCCATATGTGCAGAGTGGTCCTTATACATGTAGTGGCACGCAGAAGACCCTTCGCTCCTCTATACACCAAAGCCTGCAGGGGGACCCTTGAACCCAGCAAGGAGGCCTCCAGGGAGGTTACCGGGTTAACTGCAGAAGGGTTCATCCACCAAGTAACGTATACTAGTTGGGCAGCATAAAAATATAGTAACATATGTGGCACCGCTAGGCCCCCAGATTGCAGAGGCGCTTTAAGGATAGACCTGTTCATCTTGGGGGGAGAGACACCGCAGATAAACTTAAACAGAATAGAATCTAGGAGACGGAAATGGGAGGCCGGTAACACAATAGGCGACGATTGGTACAGGTATAGAAACTTAGGGAGGAAGACCATTTTGAACATGTTGATACGACCAATCACAGAGAGGGGGAGAGCTGCCCACTGGGTCACCTTCCTCCTGAGGGCATTAATCACGGGATACACATTTAATTCAATATATTTAGAGGGGTCCCCATGTATAATAACTCCCAGATATTTAAACCGGTCTACTACCTGGAGAGACGAGCCCGGAGAGATCTGGGTGTCCTCCGGCCTGTCCACCAGGTACAAGCTGGACTTTTCCCAATTAACCTTAAGACCGGAGAACAGCCCAAATTTGGCTATTGTACTCAGTAGGGCCTCTAGTGAATCATTGGCATCCGCCAGATAGACCAGGGTGTCATCTGCATACATGGAGACTTTTTCGGTAGTGCCTCCCAGTCGCCACCCTTGAATCTCTGGGGAATCTCTAATCAGCGATGCCAGGGGTTCAATCGCAAGTGCAAACAGCAAGGGAGAGAGGGGGCACCCTTGACGCGTACCCCGGTGTAATGAGAATTCAGTCGTAGTAACCCCATTTACTCTCACTCTTGCCTTGGGGTTCTTATAGAGCAGCTGTATATATTTAATATAAGTAGGGGGGAGGCCAAACTTAGCCAGAACAGCCCACAAATAGGGCCACTCTACAGAGTCAAAGGCCTTTTCGTTATCTAGCGAGATAACCACCCTGCTTCCAGCGTTGTCATGCCGGATTTGCAGATTGCTAAATAATCTCCTCAAGTTAATACCTGTTGTCCGGCCTGGCATAAAGCCCGACTGGTCAGCCCCTATGAGTGAAAGGATTACCGTGTTTAACCTGTTTGCTAGAACCTTGGCAAGAATCTTAGCGTCCTGATTCAACAGAGAGATTGGCCTGTATGAGGCACAGGAGTCCCTGGGTTTCCCCTCTTTATATATTAGGGTGATGGTTGCCTGAGCAAAAGTTTCAGGTATAGTCTCTGAGTGTAAGGCCTCAGAGAAGACCTCCAGCAGTCTCGACGCCAGAACCGGACCATTCTTTTTGTACCACTCTGAGGGTAGACCATCAGGCCCGGGGGCCTTCCGGTTAGACATCAGGGCAATTGCTTTTTCAATCTCAGCGCACGTTATGGGACCATCCAGCATTGCGCTATCTGCCTCAGATAGGGATGGGAGGTTTATAGTATCGAGAAAGGCCGCCAAGTCTACCGGATCATATCGTACCCTAGAGGAGTACAAACAGCTATAATAGTCAAGGAATTGCTTGGAGATCCCCTCCGAGTCCGTTATAAATTGGGCCTGATTCGTAATGCCCGCTATGTGCGTTGGGCACTCTGCTCTTGAAAGATATGCCAGGGTTCTACCATTCTTATCCCCTTTTTCAAATATGATCTGTTGTTTTAACAGTAGCACCTTCCTCGTAGACTCAGTTAATGCCAGACTATATTCTCTTTGGAGTGATTTGACCAAGTTGTGATCAGCAGAAGTCTTTGATAATACAAATTTCTCCTCAGCCTTAGCCATCCTCTCTTCTAGTTCTCTAATCGATCTCCCCCTTTTCACCCTGGCCGCCTTTATGGCGCTAATAGCGCTACCCCTGACAACAGCCTTAAACGCATCCCAACGTGTATTAATTGAAGTTTCTCCCCCGTTGCATTGCCAATATCGTTCTTGGTCTTTTCCAAGTACACTGCAGACTTCCTCATCCTCCAACCATAGGGGGTTAAGAGCCCACTTTCTCAGGCCAATTTGGTCCCTGGACATACGTAACGTCACCATCAGTGGCGAGTGGTCCGATATACCCCGTGGCAAATACTCACAGGCCAGCACCCTAGATAGAAGACATCCAGATGCAAAGGCCAAGTCAATGCGGGAGAGCGATTTGTGGGGAATAGAATGACAGGAGAATGCTCTATCATTAGGATGTTTCCATCTCCATAGTTCAGTCAACCCCAGGGTATCCGCCCATGTTGCCAGCGGGGTAGCCGGTCCCACCCCTGGGGCTAACCGATCCAGAGATCTGTCCAGAATCATATTAAAATCACCCAAAAGCATTAAAGGGTCAGGCGGGAAGGTGGCTAGTTTATCCATGACCTCTTGAAGAACTCTGGCATCAAAGGGGGGTGGGATGTATAAACCTACCATCACAACACTGACATCACACATTTTTGCATGCACAATAACAAATCTACCCATGGGGTCAGAGCATACCGATATGAGAGTAAAGGGGAGATGCTTAGCCACCAGGACCGATACCCCCCTGGCATAACTAGAGTAATGGGAGTGAAACAGATGTGCAATCCATGGCCTCTTAATTGACATCAATTTCTGACCCAACAGGTGGGTCTCTTGCAGGATTATAATATTAGGGTTGTGCCGCTTCAAGAATTGGAGTACTGAAGATCTCTTTATGCGGTCATTGAGTCTCCGCACATTCCATGAGATTATTTTACACTCCATACAACCATATGCAGTAAATATCTATGTCTAGAAAATGCTGAATATCCTAGTATCTCACAACCTCCTGTAGGACCTCGTGGCAGCAGGCCAAGCCATTCATACCAACACATATCATACACTGCACGCACATACAATTTACAGACAAGAAGAAAAAAGAGAGAAAACATTAACAATAACATTACCTTAACCTTAGGGTCTAGCAACTCTATACCCAGCGCAACACTTCCCATCCCACCCGGCTCTACCTAATCCCAACTGTGGTGAGCTTAATCCCGTAACCTTGTAACAATGTAACAATCAACACCGGTTAACTGTAGTGCTAATGGGACGCAGTCTCTGAAGGTAGTCACATAGAGGGTTAGCATAGGATAAGTAATCCCCACGAAATCCAGTTATCATATCTCAAAGGGGGAAGGGACAGGGAAATCTGGGGGTGGATAGCAAGAACATCATACATGGGGGCTGAGGGGTGCTGGGGGGGGAGGGGGAACCAGTGATCCAAATACAGCACCACCTCCGCGAGGGGGTCTCCAAACTCTTCATGCCGGGGCCCCCACGAACAGCAGCAGCATCAATTATTCAACAAAACTAGGTGGTAGGAGGATGAGGGTCTCAATAAGACTCATCAGTACCAGCTCAGCGCTGCCTCCGCCGGACCATCAAACAGTCAGCCAGCCCTCAGGCCGCCGGGAGTGAGTCGATCCAGTCGCTGGCCTCCTCCGCCGTGTGGAAGAATTTAGTGGTAGTCCCATCCTGGACTCGCAGCTTAGCGGGAAATAACATGGCGTACCTGATATTTTTCGCCCGGAGGCGCGCCCTCACCTCATTGAAGGAACGGCGCTGTTTCTGCACCTCCGATGTAAAGTCCGGAAAGAAGGATAATCTTGCACCATCAAATAGGACATCTCTTCGTTTCCGTGCCGCCATTAATATAGTGTCCCGGTCTCTAAAATTCAGCAGTTTCAAGATGAAGGGACGGGGAGGAGCTCCAGGTGGTGGAGGCCTAAATGGGATCCGATGCGCTCTTTCAACCACGAAGAAGGGGGAGAGGCCCTCTGGCGCCAGCACATTTTTAATGAGATTTTCCACAAAACTTTCGGGGGCATCCCCCTCTGCCCTTTCCGGTATCCCGATTATTCTGATATTGTTGCGTCGGCAGCGATTCTCAGCGTCCTCTGCCCAATCTGTAAGAATTTTCACTTGACGTTTCAGAGACTCCACCGCAACAGTTACAGTTGAGAGCCCATCCTCAGTTTCTCCGATTCTTCTTTCCGACTCCTGCGCTCTATCCCTCATCGTGTCTAGGTCATGCTTAAAGTAATTGAGTTGTTCTTGCAGATTATCAAATTTAGCAGTTAGGACACTTTGGCAATTAGCGATAGCTGCCATTATTGCAGCATTATCCGAACCTGAGACAGGAGAAACAGGACGTTCAGCCTGGAATTCTGCCATGGTTTGCGTGCCACTGTTTAGGAGCACAGGACGCCTCTTCTTGCCTCCTTTCATATAGAGATGGTAGCTGTTTAGTATGTCACACTGTCCCCTTTGCTCCTTGGGGCGCACAGATGCCAGAAGGACTCAGGAGATGTAGAGCACACAGAGCACCAACTTCCAGCTCACAAAGATGCTTGTGCCTCCTCCCAGAATCACAAATACTTATAATGGGGTGCACTGCTAATGGATTTCTCTCCTCGCTTTATTCACTCTGCACTGTGCCGCTCAAGGGGGAGGTGAGGGGGGAGACCAAAAGGCTGTCAGGCACAGGATGAGCTTGAGTTGTCCCCAACCCGAGACCAGCCAGGAGAGTCTGACAACTAAATAATACTGGGACTAGAGCGGTTTATCACAGCAATGGGGGGGGCTGCGGCCACTATCAATCACCAGCGACTGGCAGGCAGGAGGCTTTTCATTTGTAGCGACAGTCAGCGGGGAGAGGGAGAGCCGACTCGCAGGCAGGAAGCCTCTCATCAGCGGGGACAGTCAGCGAGGGGAGGAGGAGGGGGGGCGACCAGCGGGCAGGAGATGTCTCCCTGGAGGCAACAAAAAGCAGTGAGGGGAGGGAGCCGACCGGCGTGCAGGAGGCACCTCGCCAGAGATGTGATGAGACGGTGCCGGTGACAGTTACACCAGAGGCGGGGGAAGAGCCGGCCGCCGAGTAGACGGCAGGGGCGCACCCCGCAGCAGAGGACCGGCGGCGGCAGGCGAGCAGAGCCGTCCTCAGATCAGCAGACGCCGCTGCAGCATGCGGCCGCTGACATGCCCCGCTCAGGCACCACCCGCAAGTCGCCCCAAGCAGATGGGGAGCCCGGCGCCTCACCACTCCACACAACGGGACGGCCAGCCAACAGGTACGCTAAGGTAGGCGCCCCCACTCACCCAAGATGGCGGGGGTCACCACGTGCGGGGATCCCAATCTTCACAGGGGGCCGACAGACGGATCCTAGCCCCGCAGAGGCTAACAGGAGGGTCCAGGGAGATATAAGGTGCAGGTTCCCGGTGATTTCCCGGCGGATCAGCTCTAGACTTCAGGGGATTTCAGGATATTCACAGGAGCCCTCGTGCCACACGTCTATTCAGCTCAGCTACATAGCCACGCCCCCATAAGACCCCTGTTTAAGCCATATCTGATGGTTGGGTCCTTAGTTGTAACTGTGCCCCAAGATAAAGGCTGCTTGCCTTGGGACCCACTTCTAACTAGGGGCCCATCCATTACATATAGGTTAGAAGGCGTGTGGACAGCCACACATTGTGGTGGGCTCCTAGTCTAAACTTCGTTTTCCTATATTGTTGGACCTAAGGCAGCCATACCCCTCAAACTGAAAGTAAAACATCAAGATGATGACATATGCCCTTATCATCAGCCTGTCTTGCCAGGGCCTAAGCCCCACCTTTGTAGCTGGTGCCCCCAGGGTCCCAGACTGGATTCTTGGCTGCCCTGCCCTGATGGTTGCACTGTAGTACCATAGCAATACATTTTAAAGTATTTTGGGCAATTTTTAACAAAACATTGTCTTTCTCTTTTTTTTAGGAGTCAACACTAAAAAGTGTGCTGAGTGCCTTGTGGAATTTGTCTGCCCATAGCACGGAGAACAAGGCCTCTGTCTGCTCAGTGGAAGGGTCTCTTGGTTTTTTGGTGAGCACCCTAACCTACAAGTGTCAGAGCAATTCCTTGTCCATTATAGAGAGTGGAGGAGGCATTCTGAGGAACATATCAAGTCTTATTGCTACCCGTGATGATTACAGGTATTTACTCCCTCTACTGTACTTATTTTGCACATGCTCCCTTTAGTAATATACAGCAGGGTGTGGTATGTAAAGGAAAATCCAGGCATTTTACAAGCAGAAACACACCACTTCCTCCCACTGTGCAAAGCCGGCTTTGGGGTATAATAAAAAAACCTTCACCTAATCACCATGATCCTCTTCTGATACCTGGGTGGTGCAAACTGCACAGCCTCCATGACCTGAGTGACAGCTAGACTTGACAGTCAGGGCCAGGGCCGTGTCAGGCCTGTGCATCCGGACTGCTTCACATGATGGGTGACTGACCTGTTGTAATGCAGCGCTTACCTGCTTACCTGCGCCCTCAGCTACAGCCCCTGCATCCCTGTTCATGTGTGCGCAAAGAAAGGGGTGGGCTTCTGCTTGTAATATGCCTAGATTTCCTCTTTAAGTTTATCTACCTGCTGACCTCCCCGATGCAGTCCCTGACACACCATTCTAAATGCAGACTATTCAAAAATGGTACATTATAGCCTCCCTTAATTACATGTGCATCCCAATTCAGGATGTTGCCACACAGAGGAACATCACCCGGAAAAGTGAAATTGTGTTGCTCTTTAACAAATATCATATTTTTAGCCTTAAAAAAGAAATGACCCTAATTAAGGACATGATTCTAACATCTAATGATAACATATTTAACATAAATCAGGTTTATCACAATTAAGTCAAAATACTTGATATGCATTCATTTATACGTTTTTTTTTTATGCAGGTTACTTGCTGTTAATACAAATGTTAGCCTATGGTTAAAAGGGAATTTGTCTTTCTCACTATTCTGTTAAATCGGACTAACACCCAGGGGGGATCGGCCCAGGAATCTATAAGATTCCCGGGCCGATCAGATCCCTCCCCGCGGGGCATCCGAAATCGGGATGTCCCGCGGGGTGAAACCCCCCAGGAAGCCCACAATCCTACCTTTTCCACGTTCCAGCGGTGCATGCGCGTCCGCCGCCTCCTCCCGCGCATCCCTCTAGCAGGGCGCGCTCCCATTTGTGAATGGCCGGCGCGGGTGCGCTCCCTGTAAGAGGGACGCGCGGGAGGCGGCGGCAGGCGCGCTCTCTTGTCCGGTGCTGCCTCTCGCTTGTCCGTCGGTGGGGATTGGCTGCAGCGGTCACGTGGGAGCGGGGAGAGGTGAGTTTTTGGGGCTTTCTGGGGGGTTTCACACAGCGGGGCACCCCCGATCGGGGTGCCCCACCGAAGTGGACCAAAACCCAGGATAGTCAAAATCCTGGGTGTTGGTCCACTTTAAAGGCAATGTGTTTTAAGGTACTTAAAGAGGAATTCTTCCATTTTAAAAACAAAACTCCAGCTTTATATGCAGATATTTTATCAGTTATCACACTATAAATGTATTATGTGTTAAATGCTATCTCTAGCTTTACACTGAATTTTGAAAGTACCTAAAAAGACATTCCTTTGGGAGTGCTACTATTTAAAGTCACATGTTTTACAATACTTTATAGGGACTTTTTTAACTCCGACAACTAATGTTTTAAAGGATAAATCTGCCAATATCTACAGATGAATTTCTGGTGTTAAATGCTTAAAAAAATCTGACCTTAATTTTGCCAAAATTCGATTCGTTTTAAACTTTAGCTTGAATTTAACCCAAATCTAAACAGCAACACTATTACATATATTTACTTTGTAGCTTCATTTAATTTTTTATTGAAAACTGAGCGATCCTAAACACAAAGAAGACATTACAAATGCAATTCCAAATCTTGTCTATCTGGTCCCCTATTCAGGAATCAGACAAAAACATATACCTGTACTTTTGCTGTTGGTAAAGGGAAAATTGTTCACTTGGTATTTGCAAACTACTATTGAGCTACAAGATCAGTTATTTAATTGCTCAATAAAACATAAATGTTTGCTGACCACTTTTTGGAATCTGGTAATGAACATACAATATTTTCATATCTTTCACAGACAAATCTTACGTGACCACAACTGTCTGCAGACATTGCTTCATCACCTGAAATCTCACAGCTTGACCATTGTTAGCAATGCATGTGGGACTCTATGGAACCTTTCTGCCAGATGTGCACAAGACCAGGAACTCCTTTGGGATTTAGGAGCTGTCAGTATGCTGCGCAGCCTTATCCATTCTAAACACAAGATGATTGCCATGGGTAGCGCAGCTGCCTTGAGAAACCTGCTTGCACACAGACCTTTAAAGTACAAAGATGCATGTGTGATTTCACCAGGATCTTGTATGCCTTCACTATATATGAGGAAGCAGAAAGCTTTGGAGGCTGAGCTTGATGCAAAGCACTTGGCTGAAACCTTTGATTCTATGGATAAACAAGGAATGAAACCTCAACACATTAAGGGGCCTTTACGTCATATAGAGAGTCTTGTTAAAGATTATGCCTCTGATTCTGGCTGCTTTGATGATGATGAAATACCAAACACCTCTATCAGTGCAGAGACAGGAAATTCCTCTGTACTCGCTATGTATTTAAACTCATCCTTTACTCAGGGACAACCTGTGCCAAGAACAGGGTCACTGAGAAAGGGTCTAGACTCAGAAAGAAATGATAGCAATAAACCTGATTTTAAGAATCCACAGCAGGAGATGTCTATTGCAGATAAACTAGCGAGCTGCACAGTGGCAAAAATTGAACGATTAGTGGAGGACATTTCCACTATGCACACGTCCTCTGATGACAGCTTTAGTCTTAGCTCTGAGGATCATTGTGTTGACTGGCCATATGGATCAGATGAGCTTCATGAAGCCAGAGCTCAGTCATGTTCTCCTTGCAGGCTTTCTGAAAACAGTGGTTTAGTAAGGAGAGGAAACCTAAGCAGAGCTCAAGCTCTTTTGCGTCTGAAAACAGCATATACAAGTCTCTCTAATGATAGTTTGAACAGTGGAAGCACAAGTGATGGTTATTGTCCCAAAGAACACATGAAACCATGCAGCAAAACTGCATTCATGGATTACAAGGAAGATCTCCAAAGGTATCAAAAACGGCCAAGTCGTCTAGATCTTAAAAACGTGCTGTGTATCAAACCTGACCCGGACAGTCAAATAAAACAAGAACATTATGAACTAGAGCAAAGTGAATCTAAAAAAAGACATCTGTCAGGACTAAAGAGCATGGATTGTATAGAGCAGACAGAAGAACCAACAGTAGATGAAGCTAGTAGCAAAATTGCTGCAGAGTCCTCTGTGCATACCATAAAACTTTCTCCATCCTATACGCATATTTCTGGCCTTGACAGTTTGACAAAGAATGGGCCAGGATGTTCCAAAAATGTTTTAAATCAGACAATTCCCATGAAAAAGAATGCTTGGTTGCTTCCAACACAAATCCCTGATACCATTTCTAAAGCCATAGAAAAGGCCTCTGTTCACTCCTGCTCAACTGAAGAACAAGAGTCCTTGCAAAAATATGCAGTTGAAGGCACTCCGATATGTTTTTCCAGATGCAGTTCTCTATCTTCACTTTCATCTGGTGACAACCTCTTGGATGGGCCAAGCCGAAGTGAAAATGACATCGATAGCGACTCTTCTTTGGAAATCCTTGAGGTGGATGAAAGCCAAACTGATCTTGAGAAGTCCAATCAGGGCAAACAGAGGGTAATGGAGAAAAATGATAGAACCCCGGATTCATCTCAGCCCATTGCTATTCCAATGACAAAAACAGAAAAACGATTTCTCCGGGATCTTTCACCTTCTCGAAATGAAGACATGACACCATCAAGCTCCTCAGAAAACTACATTCAAGAGACACCATTAGTGATGAGTCGCTGCAGTTCTGTCAGTTCTTTAGGGAGTTTTGAAAGTCCTTCTATCGCCAGCTCAATTCAAAGCGACCCATGTAGTGAAATGATTAGTGGAACAATAAGCCCCAGTGAGTTACCAGACAGCCCTGGCCAGACTATGCCACCTAGCAGAAGTAAGACACCAAGCGTTGACCCTAACCACCTAGAAAAGGAAGCTAGTCAGTTTAACATTCAATGGGAGAACAATGTAAAAAAGTTCATGGAGATAACCGATTTTAAAGAAAGGTTCCAGATCCCTAGAGACATTGACTCCATGATTTACTTTACAGTAGAAAAACCAACAGAGAACTTCTCATGCGCATCTAGCTTAAGTGCTTTGCCCTTGCATGAACATTTTATTCAACAGGATGTAGAACTCAAACTTATTCCACCATTTCCTGAGAAAAACAATTTGAATTTCATAGCACATGAAAAACACGGAGACAGTCGGGAAGATAGACTCCTCGGATTTATGAAAACATCTGAGATTGATCTAGTTTCTGATGATGAGCTTGACATTTTGAAAGAGTGCATTAACTCTGCCATGCCACCAAAATTGCGTAAAATCAAAACATCAATGCTACCTGGACATCTTATAAATGCTCAAACCAAAAGACAAATGCAGCTGCCGGTGTATATGCTGGTTCCTGCTCAAACACAGATGACAGTAAATAAAGACTTCCGTTCCAAAAAAGATTTCACAAATGATGACTCTTCTTTCACAGATTCAGCAGAGGGAACGCCTGTGAATTTCTCCAGTGCTGCCTCTCTTAGTGATGAAACATTACAGTACTCTTTGAAAGAAAGTCAGGATTTTAGATACAGGCCAAGTAACCGGATGGAAATGAGAGATTTTGAAGTACTGCAAGATAGTCATCATCTTCATCATAGTCAGGAAAAAGTGTTTTACAAAGAAAATGTTGCTGGCCTATCAAATAACAAAGCTAGCAGGGTCACACATGCTGCCTATACACTGAAAAAACACCCAATGGTGGACGCCAAGAAAGGAATTGAGGTACATAATAAAAGTTCTAACTTTATTGAGTGTGCTGAGAAAGTATTTTATACTGCTAGTCATCCAAGAGCAGACATAGATAAGGGAAAAAACAGTCATGGGAACATAGCTTTCCAGTCATTTAGTCACACTACCCCTTACGAAGAATCAGTTTATTGTTTTTATGAAGATGATATTCATTTGATGGGGTCAAACAAAGATTCCTTGAGAAGGAAAACTGAAATATCTAAATCTCCACGAAAAAGTGGTCAATATACTGGAGCAGGAAGCAGAGAGTCCAAAAACACTATACCTACAAACAATCAACCTACTGCTAAATGTAGTAATTTAATAGAGGATGAACAAATGCCTTATTACTCTCTCAGTTCTTCAATGAGCTCCCTCAGTGATATAGACTCTGAAAGCATCCAGGTGAAGATGGATAAAGCAGTTAAAAGGCCTTCTAGACAACAAGGTTGGACATCCAGCAATCGTGTTGTTAAGAAACACTCTTCAGCTAGTCACACTTCCGATGAAGAAAAGAGTGCTTCCATTTTGCCAAGAAGGAGAAGGCTTTCAGCTCGCAATAAGAAGAACAAACCTAAATATTGTGAGAACAAGGGGCGACAGATTGTAGCTGACAAGACTGGTGAAGATTTGTCTGATTTAGATAATGTGGACTGGGAAGCTATCAAGGAAGGTGCCAACTCTATAGTCAGTTGGATACACCAAGCGGCTTCATCTCTCTCCAGAGAATCCTCAACTGTTTCTGGATGTACATCTTTTGACTCCCTCACATCTAGCCCATCAGGCTCAGTTACAAAGAGTTTATATAGGCAGCACAGGCAAAATAGAGATAGGAATTTGCATTCCAAAACTTCAGGTTCAAGTCAGCTATCTAGTAGCAGTGAAAGATCTAGGACTAACAGAGGGAGGAAAATTAATAATCCTGGCCAAAAGCAGGATTCTAATATTCCCATGGTTTTCCGTGGAAGAACAGTAATCTACGTGCCAGCACAAGAGAAAGCACCAGGAATCAAGCATTCATACCAGAAAAATGATTCCCAAGAAGTCCCTAAATTATCCAATTCCATGCGCTCTCGTAGTCTTCACCGCCTAGGAAAAGCTTCCGATCTTGGAACTGAGATGACTTTACCAAAAAGAAGTGCAACACCTCCAGCTCGTATTAGTTCATCCCACAACTTATCCAGGAATTCAACCCCTTCTGAAAAAGCACAATCCCCAGTGACTTCACCTTCTCCAAAGGAAAAGCAGGTCAGAAATTCTCAGGCTCCTGGTAATAAAACTCAAAAGTCCCCTGTACGAATCCCATATATGAAAAAGCCAAGTCCTCGAGCTCCACCTGGTCCATCTCCACTGGCTTTGGATTCAGTTACTGTTAGTCCTCAGAGAAGCCCCAACAAACGACCTATTGCCCAAAGCAATCGTCTAAGCCAAGTACGAAACAGTGAAACAGAGAAATCTGGAATGTTGCGTCAACTAACATTCATCAAAGAATCTGCCGGAGGAATGAGGCGCCAACATTCTGACCTGTCTCTTGTACATAAACAACAAAGAGTTCCTGCCCGTAGCAATGGGACTTTACCCGCTGTTTTTCTCTGTTCATCCCGCTGTGAGGAACTCAAAGTACATAAATCCCCTAAACCTAAAACTCCTTTGTCCCCAAACCGACAGCCAAGAAGAACAAGTTCTGAAAGTCCATCCCGTCTACCCGTTAGAAATATGCCCCCTCCACCAGAGCCTTTCAAACGATACTCCTCCTCCCCTCATATAAATCTTCCATGGTCACGTGCAGAGAAAAAGCCAGGCCAGGGAAATGTAAAAAACGACGACAAAAGAGTTCCAAGAATTGATTCTTCTCCTAGCTCAGGAAGAGCAACTTGGCGAAGGATCCGCGATGAGGACATACCTCATATTTTAAGAAGCACTTTGCCTGCCTGTGCTCTGCCACTGTCTGAGGAGCCTAATGAGCCACAAAGAAAGACTAGTGATGCTGTGGTCCAGACCGAAGATCTAACAATAAGCAAGACCAATTCCAGTACCTCGCCCACTATAGAAAGCAGAGATAGGCTTGGCACCTCTTCAACAGGGATTCCAGAGTCAGGAAAGGGGACCTTAGCTGTTGTAAACTTGCCTACAAGCAGACACAGCTCCCCTAGTAGAGCAGCCAGAGTTACTCCATTTAACTATGTGCCAAGCCCTATTGTAACTGTCACAGAAGAAGCAGGAACTAAGGTAACTAGTGAGTAATTACAAACAAGACATAGACTTTGTTAAGGTGCTCTGAATAAAAACAACAAAGATGTATAGATATTTCTATGTGGGACCTGGATATTTTGGCCTGTCACTTACTGCCCCACAAAATCTGTTCAGCGCAAAACAAGAACCATGCACCGTGCTGATTCCCAGAAATAGCTGCATTACAGACTTTTGATGAAAATGACTATGGCACTTTATGGATACTGACAAATTTGCAATTTGGGCAATAAAACATCAAACTGCCATGTAATCTATAGAAGAAAGCATATATTAAAGAGTACTGCTTGCTACATGTAAGGCATTAAAATGAATGTGACCAAGGTCAGTTTTGTATTGCCCACAGGCTAAATTCTAAGGCCATCGTATGGAGATAATAAATAGTCTTGAATTGGTAGCAGTAAGACCTTAAGGCAGACCAGTAAATGCTTAAATTAAAGCCTTAATCTGTGTACAGGCTGCATGATTTCCAAATTTTAAAGCACCCTAATGCACTGTGTAACCATAGCACAGCTTAAAAAAAAAGTTACTCAAAAAAGTATAAAAGAGAATGGCAAAAAAAACACTTGCTCCAAAACTGCTAATCAGCAGTGAAATTGTAAAGGCTTCAGTGATCCTTTTTTCTATTGCCAAACTAAAATAATGTATGTTTAATAACTGTTAGAGAGCAAGCAAAATGACTGCTCTAAAGATTTGTACATTGAAATGTTTTGCTTGTTTTAGTTTAGTTTTTAGCAATCTTTATTTTGTATAAAAATAGGTATCACATGTGCCAAGCTTTTCACATTTAATTTGTCCCATGTAGAGCTTCAGATTATTCCAGGCTAGAGTAGGACATCATACGTTATTTCTCACAAACTCAAGAATTATTGACTTTCATTTTGCTTAGAAAGACATTGATGAAATCTGCATTCAACATGAATATTGCATATGCAATACAGGATCTGCTGATTTTTGTGTACAAGCATAGAGACCAGTAGGGTAAAAGCACTAGAGATACACAGGGATGGTACTGAGGATTTATTTGTAAAAACAGCTGCATTGTATTATTTTTTACTTTATTTTAATGGTAGTATCAATGTCAACTTTGTTTATTCGATATGAGATGTAAAAATAAATTGCAATTTATGAACATTACTAGTGAGTTTTTATTAATAACTGCCACAAGAGCCATTTTTATTTTGTTGCTATGACTGCATTGTGGAGAGCTACAGATATGATAAGAAATTCATAAGTGTTATTGTCATGGGAATAGCATGTTTGTGCTGTCACCACCTTTCCATCCAGATGACGCCATTGGATTTTCCTTCTTTTGCAACCTAGCGGGAAATCAGAAATCTAAACTAAAATTGTTCTAACCCTGCCCCAGACAAAGGATGAAGACGACCCTCACTTTTTTTTGCAGTGGCTGTCCAGCTGATGTATGCCATTGTCTTTACATCCCTCTTCCATCTCTAAAATGCTGGTAGGAACAATTGAGGTTAAAAAAAACGTTACCTGTACGTTGCCAAGCGCCCAGTCCCTTCAACATGAACAGTGCTGTATAGCTCTGCTTCCTCCCGCAAAGCATTATAGCAGCGGACCACTGATGCACAGTGATTAGATAATAAACAGCTTCCCAGGGGGCACTGCTGTCGTGGGATCAGGTAGCCAGCAGAGAGCAGATAAGTCATTATCACAAAGACTAAAGAAATCAACCCTGCAGGAATGTGCTTGGAATGGACTGCAGTGGGCCCTAAACAAAAAGAAAAGGATTCTTAAGGGGCTAAGCTGTAAAAATGTGTAGCTTTATTTACTGTAAGTATACTCCACTCATATAAATATACACACACTACACATATTCCATATACCCAATCTAAAAAAAGGACAACGTTGTTGACACTATCCCTCCACACCTCACGGACACCCAATGCATCACACACTTACTCTAAGCCAGCTAGAAAAATACCATTTAGTAATAACTCACCTGTAAAATGGTTCTCCGTAGTAAAAAAAAAAGCTGTAGCTCATCCAAGCCTACACAGGGCTCAGCTGCCCCCTCAGGCCCCATAAATTAACACTTGAAGTCAAAATAAAGGGCACGGCTGTCGACCATTTTACAGGTGAGATATGGTATTTTCTTCTATACTCTGCTCCACCTCAATGGACATTCATTACACGTGGGACATCCCAAAGCAGTCCACATTTTAGGGTGGGAACAGCAACAGAGAGTCTGAACAGGGTGATCACAAGCCTGTGCCACTGAATAGCTGGGCAAGGACAGCCCGGCAGACCACAGTGGAGAAACCACCACCGTGCATGGGCATTAAAGCAAGGCGGAGACAAGACACCTTAAGACCTCTTGGCTACCCTGGCAATTCCGTAAAATGGAAAGAGTTAGTGCCCTGCACAGCTGACCTACGAAGCCGAAAGTTAACAGGCCCGGGGAACGCCAAAATCCCTGGTGGAAAGTGCCGTAGGCGAAGAAAAACCTCCTGGCCATAGTAGGGCAAAGAAAATCAACTGCCCTCATGATTGAACAACGTGAACAGAGAACTAGGCAGACACCAGTCTCTCATGAGCTAACTAGTCCATGAAAAAAATCTCCCTTATGAAAGCGGAGGGAGAAGGCAAAAAACAAAACCTCCCGGGAGGATGCGAGGATGGGGTGCAGGTTGGTAGATCCTCTGTAGCTAAATGAGAAGACATAATTGCAGGGAGAACTCCACTCTAAGCAGCAAGAGCACCCCGCGACTCGAAGGGAAGTGGGGCGACCCCATCTCAGAGACACTGAAAACAGGGAGAGAGGTGGTCACCCAGAGAATGACTGTATTGATAAAAACACCATCAAGAAACATATAAGGAGACCCCTGGGAAAACCAGAATGAGGAGAAGTAAGCACCAAAAGCCGCAGAAGGAAATTCAAGTAGGGAAAAACTCAGCAAGAGAAGGCAGCACGGAGATCTGTGCCAATCCCTAAAGGAAAAAGGGGAGCCTGGAACCAAAGCTCCGGCAGGGACACAGCCTAGCGTGGAAATACGCAAGCTGCAAGAGTGTGTTGGGACCACCGGTGGAGAACCCAATACATCAGGCCCTGCCGGCAGACACACCACCTCTGAATCCATGTTCCTCCTCGCTATAGTGGTCCAATAAAGTACCCATAGGGTCTCTCAACCCCCAGCCTCTGGGAGACCCAAGCAGAACCGAAACGACCCAAAGCTACACTGGAGGCTGACCTAAGCAGTCCTGCTGGAATGGCCCGCACTTGGAGCCATATACCCTAATAGATTATAAGCTCTTCTCCTTCTGCATCCTCCCTTATACCCTAATAGCTTGTAAGCTCTTCTCCTCCTGTATCCTCCCTTATACCCTAATAGCTTGTAAGCTCTTCTCCTTCTGTATCCTCCCTTATACCCTAATAGATTGTAAGCTCTTCCTTCTTCTCTATGCTATCTTATACCCTAATAGATTGTAAGCTCCTCTTTCTGTATCCTCCCTTATACCCTAATAGATTGTAAGCTCTTCCCTCTTCTCTATGCTCTCTTTAACCCTAATAGATTGTAAGCTTTTTTTCTTCTGTATCATTCCTTATACCCTAATAGATTGTAAGCTCTTCTCCTTCTGTATCCTCCCTTATACCCAAATACATTGTAAACTCTTCTCCTTCTGCATCCTCCCTTATACCCTAATAGATTGTAAGCTCTTCCTTCTTCTCTATGCTATCTTATACCCTAATAGATTGTAAGCTCCTCTTTCTGTATCCTCCCTTATACCCTAATAGATTGTAAGCTCTTCCCTCTTCTCTATGCTCTCTTTAACCCTAATAGATTGTAAGCTTTTTTTCTTCTGTATCATTCCTTATACCCTAATAGATTGTAAGCTCTTCTCCTTCTGTATCCTCCCTTATACCCAAATAGATTGTAAGCTCTTCTCCTTCTGTATCCTCCCTTATACCCTAATAGAGTGTAAGCTCTTCTCCTTCTGTATCCTCCCTTATACCCTAATAGATTGTAAGCTCTTCCTTCTTCTCTATGCTATCTTATACCCTAATAGATTGTAAGCTCCTCTTTCTGTATCCTCCCTTATACCCTAATAGATTGTAAGCTCTTCCCTCTTCTCTATGCTCTCTTTAACCCTAATAGATTGTAAGCTTTTTTTCTTCTGTATCATTCCTTATACCCTAATAGATTGTAAGCTCTTCTCCTTCTGTATCCTCCCTTATACCCAAATAGATTGTAAGCTCTTCTCCTTCTGTATCCTCCCTTATACCCTAATAGAGTGTAAGCTCTTCTCCTTCTGTATCCTCCCTTATACCCTAATAGATTGTAAGCTCCTCTTTCTGTATCCTCCCTTATACCCTAATAGATTGTAAGCTCTTCCCTCTTCTCTATGCTCTCTTTAACCCTAATAGATTGTAAGCTTTTTTTCTTCTGTATCATTCCTTATACCCTAATAGATTGTAAGCTCTTCTCCTTCTGTATCCTCCCTTATACCCAAATAGATTGTAAACTCTTCTCCTTCTGCATCCTCCCTTATACCCTAAGAGTGTAAGCTCTTCTCCTTCTGTATCCTCCCTTATACCCTAATAGATTGTAAGCTCTTCCTTCTTCTCTATGCTATCTTATACCCTAATAGATTGTAAGCTCCTCTTTCTGTATCCTCCCTTATACCCTAATAGATTGTAAGCTCTTCCCTCTTCTCTATGCTCTCTTTAACCCTAATAGATTGTAAGCTTTTTTTCTTCTGTATCATTCCTTATACCCTAATAGATTGTAAGCTCTTCTCCTTCTGTATCCTCCCTTATACCCAAATAGATTGTAAGCTCTTCTCCTTCTGTATCCTCCCTTATACCCTAAGAGTGTAAGCTCTTCTCCTTCTGTATCCTCCCTTATACCCAAATAGATTGTAAGCTCTTCTCCTTCTGTATCCTCCCTTATACCCTAAGAGTGTAAGCTCTTCTCCTTCTGTATCCTCCTTTATACCCTAATAGAGTGTAAGCTCTTCCCTCTTCTCTGTGCTCTTTTACCCTAATAGATTGTAAGCTCTTCTCCTTCTGTATCCTCCTTTATACCCTAATAGAGTGTAAGCTCTTCCCTCTTCTCTGTGCTCTTTTACCCTAATAGATTGTAAGCTCTTCTCCTTCTGTATCCTCCTTTATACCCTAATAGAGTGTAAGCTCTTCCCTCTTCTCTGTGCTCTTTTACCCTAATAGATTGTAAGCTCTTCTCCTTCTGTATCCTCCCTTATACCCTAATAGATTGTAAGCTCTTCTCCTTCTGTATCCTCCCTTATACCCTAATAGATTGTAACTTTTTTATTGAGTAAAATCAAGCAATCATATACAATATATACAAAGTTACAATAATAAATAAATAAAAATAAAATAAATAATAACTAAACAAAAAGAAACAGGCCTAACAATTTGGCATATAATATATAATATCCATTGTTCTATATACAATCCTATCTACAACCTAAACACTACACTCTACACAACCCAGCAGGAAGACTAAGAGACCCCGTCACCTGTGCACGCAGCCGTTCTTCAAAAATCTGTCATTGTCATAAAAATCTATGGGTGATAAGAGATAGGAAAGCTCACCCAGAGGGAAGTCATGGGGATCAAGGAGGCCTGATGTTCCTCCACGCCTTCATCCAGGCCCCCCGTTCCCACCTGTCCCTCTCAAGCACCCGGATCTTCCCCACCTCATGCAGGATGTCATGCACCGCCACCGGGACAGGGAGGACTTTCTTCCTAATGCAGAGCTGACACCGTGCATTCCATGTGAAATAGCGGATCACTAGACTAACTAGATATAAAGTGTCCAAACAAAAATCCCCTCTGTTCTTGAATGCTCCATACACCCACTCAGCATAGGAAAGCTGGGAGAAGAAGGGGGCACCGAGGGCCAACCCCACCTGTTTACACACCTCTACATTAAAGGGACACCGGAGCAGGAAGTGGTCCATAGTCTCCACCTCATCCCGACACTGCTCCCGGAGACAAATTATCTCTGGCAGGCTGCGACTCTTCCGGATCCCCCTAAGGTAGAGTTTTCCTTGGAAGGAGAGCCAGGCTATATCCCGTAATTTCAAAGGAATTCTTGAGGAGTTAATAAGCCTCAAACCCTCCCTCATGATGGAGCCTGGGCAATCCCTGAGGGACAATGGCTCATGAAAAGCCAGACACAGGACCCGACTCACCAGAAGCTTCCTCGGAGTAGATCTCATGTCCTCTGCTGTCAATTGCCATTGCCGAAGTATTTTCAAGCACGGGGCAACATAGGCCGGGAGCTGAGCCTGAGGAACTCGAGGGCTTTTCATCCGGCCACCATTCTCCCAGTCTCGCAGGAAGGGCTTAAACCAGGACTGGAAAATACCCACCCAGCCAGGCGGGCTCTCTGCCAACATGCTTCCAAAATTATGTTTCAGAAACAAGAGAGAGAAAAACACGACTGGATTGACCATCCCTAGGCCACCCTCCCGCCTAGATAGGTAGGTGACATTTCTTTTCACCAGGTTCATGCGGTTTCCCCATAACATCTGGAAAAACACGCTGTAGACCCTGGTGTAGAGAGACACTGGCAAAACACAGACGAAGCTGACGTATAAAAAGATGGGGATCAGGTAGGTCTTGATAAGGTCAACCCTTTCCCTGAGAGACATTTTCCAGCTCTTCCAGACTGCAACCTTGGCATTGGCAATTTCCAGCCTGCGCTCCCAGTTTTTTTGGCCATAATCGCCAGGACCGAAATTTATGCCAAGGATCTTAATTTCCTGCTGGGGCACTGGGAAGGCGTCTGGAAGTTCGAAGCCCTCACCCTCACCCATCCAGAAAACTTCACTCTTCTCGTGATTGACCTTGGAGCCCGACGCTTCTGTATACTGTGCTATCAGAGAGGCCACCTCCTCCGCCTCACTTGTCCCAGAGACAATCACAGATACATCATCAGCATAGGCAATGACCTTCAAAGGAGGCTCACCAGGCACACCCAGAGGAACCCCACATAACATACTGCTCTCGACCCTCCTTATAAAGGGATCGATCGCAAACACATACAGTAGGGGACTCAGAGGGCATCCCTGTCGAACACCAGAGCCAACTTCAAAAGTACTTCCAACCCAACCATTAACAAGAGGGAAGCTCTCAGCCCCATCATACAGGGTTTGTAGCCAATTAATAAACCGCCCCGGCAGGCCGTACTTACCAAGAAGCGGCCATAGGTATTCATGATTGACCCTGTCAAAAGCCTTTGCCTGATCTAACGCCAACAAGTACTTTCCCCAGCCTGCAGCCCTGCACCGCTCCAAGGCTTCCCGGACAGCTAAAACCGCTGAGAAGGTGCTTCTACCTTGGATGGAGCAGTGCTGATGACGGGAAAGCAGTTGCTCCGCCACTGACGACAAGCGCCAGAACAAAATCTTTGCCAGTATCTTTCTATCGACATTGAGAAGGCTGATGGGGCGCCAGTTCTCAATCATCGAAGAGTCCTTACCTTTTGACAGAAGGATCACGGCCGAGTGCCTCATGGAGGGAGGGAGGGAACCCTCTGCCAGACAGCAATTAAAAACCTCCACCAAATGTGGTGCCAGAATGGTCTTAAAACATTTATAAAATTCAGCTGTCAAACCATCTGACCCGGGTGACTTTTTGATGGCAAGGTGATCAATCGCACTTACCACCTCATCGGCAGTGACCGGCTCTGTCAAGCTAGTGATAGAAAGGTCACCATTTTCCAGTCCTGGAGTAGAGTCCAGGAAACTCACCATCCTTGCACGATCAAGAACCTTTCTGCCCAGGAGGTCAGCATAAAAGGACCTAATGATCTCCAGGATCCCAGATTTAGATCTTACCAGGGATCCTGTACTATCCTTCAGACCAAGGACAGTCTTGAGAGCTGCAGCCTGTCTGCAATTCTGATAGGGATCAGGCGAGTGGTATTTCCCATAATCCCTCTCTAGAACCAGAGAAGCATGCCGGTCATACTGACACTTCCTGAGAAGAAGCTTGACTTCAGAGATTGCCCCTTGATCTCCACCATTCGAAACAAGGATGTCAAGTTTCCTCCGCAAGCGCTGGTAGGCAATGTATTTATCAAGCTGTTTTCTTTTCCCTAGGCCCCTGAAAAGCCCAGCAATTCTCATTTTGGTCAGCTCCCACCACTCAGACCTGCTGCTGCAAAAATCCTTAATGGAAACCTGCGCCTGAAAAAAATCCTCATAGGATTGTCTTACCCTCTCCTCCTCAAGGAGGGCCGAATTCATTCTCCAGATGCCCCTTCCTCTAGGTGGTGTGCCAGAAGCATTCAAGACCATCGATAGTAAAAGGTGATCGGAGAACTCGACCGCCTGCAGCCGGGGAGGCTGAGAAGCCGAGCCCTCCTTCAAAAAAAACCTGTCTATCCTACTCTGACTGCTACCTCGCTGAAAAGTGAAGCCCGTGAGGTCCGGGAAGTGCTTAATGTGCACATCCTCCAGACCTGCCTCTCTAACCATGCTATTCAAAAAGAGACTATCGCAGCCCAGCTTGCCTTTGAAGCCTCTCCTGTCCATGGGCCTAGTCACGGTGTTAAAATCACCTCCAAAGACTACTGGCCGGGCTGTAAAAAGGAACGGCTTGATCTTTGTAAGGAGGCATTTCCTGTCCCACTTAGTTTGGGGTCCATAGATATTTATTAGGCGCAGGTCCTGCCCCCTTACAATGACGTCCAAGACCATGCACCTCCCGATCTCCACCTCAATGACTCGCCGGCAAGTTACCATGTCGGTTTTAAAAAGCACCGCCACTCCGCTGTAAGGCTCGGCCGCAAGAGACCAAAAAGAGGGTCCGTGCCTCCATTCCCGCTTCACAGCGTGAATGTCGACCAGACTAGCCAATCTGGTTTCCTGCAAAAACAAAATGTCAGCATCAAACTGGCTGAGAAAAAATAAGGCCATAAAACAAGCGCTTACTGATTTAATGCTGGCAACATTAATGGTTGCCACCTTTATCGGAGGGGGAACTGCCATCAGAGTCATTCGGGAGAATGTCTCTTAGCCTTCCCTCCGGCCTCACTATCTGAACCTAAACGCTTCGTGGAGGAGACTGGTGCTTCCTCCTCCATATCTGAGTCCTCGGAATCGAAAGAAGAAATGTCTATAGAGTCCTCAGAGAGTGCCTCAAACCGGTTGGAGAGCTGCACCCCACTGCTCTCCTCCGGCTCCGGCACTCCATTGTACTTTTTACTTTTTTTCTTTGTAGCAAATCTGAGAGCAAGGTAATCCTGATCCTCGGGGGAGAGTCCAGACCACGCTGTCTTGGGATCTGAACTCCCACCCTGCTCAGAAGGGGGTGCAGGATCAGGATCACCTAGCCCCAGCCTGCGAGGTTTTACAGCAGGGGCCACGATTACTGGGACCCCCTTGGTACTTGCAGTGCCAGCCCCCCGGGCCGCCTCAGCTATTAAATTACTTGATCTGAAATTGGTGGTTGCTGACTTGGGGGCAGACTGGGGATTCACCTTAGGGACCCCTGCAGATGGTACAGGAGCGGGCACAGGGGCCTCAGGAACCCCCAGCTGAGTGGGGGAGGGACCGTAGACGGGGCAGCATGGGGACGTTCTTCCTCCCTATCCAGCCGCAGCATTTCCTGCACCACTTCTCTGTCCAGGTTGTGCCAGGCCTCAGGACACTGACTATAAAGGGTGGCCGAGCTGGTTACATAGATTACAGCGGATGGTATTGCAGTCCTTAGCCAAGTGTCCCAAGCCCTGGCACAACGAGCACCTAAGAAGCGAGCAGGAGGAGCTGAAGTGACCCTTGGCCCCACATTTATGGCAAACCTTGGGCTGACCAGGATAAAAAATGGTCAGCCGGTCACGGCCAATATAGGCCGAAGATGGCAAATGGGTGACCTGGTTGCCATTCCTGCGGAGCCTCAGGGTCACTGACCAGCCCCCAGTCCAGATATCCCGATCGTCTAGGATTTTCTTCAGGGGAGTGAGAACATCACCATAACGCTTTAGCCAGACAGCCAAATCAGAGGGGGGAATGGACTCATTTCTAACCAGTATGGTAACATTTTTTACGAGCTGCTGTCTGGAGACCTGGATGGGAGTTAACCCCTTCCAGGCAGGATCTTGCTTCAGCAGCTCGTACCGCTCCCAAAATAAGTCCATCCCTTCTGGTCTGACGAAGCTCAAGTCATGCTCTGCACTCCCCGCTGGACTGATCAGGGCAAAAATGTCTGCGGCTGTAAATCCCATGCCAAGGATGAGATCCCCTACCGCCCGCCGGGTGATAACTGGCCCCTCCCCCTCCCACCTAAGCTGGACCAGGTTGCGCCTATTGGAGCCGCTGGCAGGGGCACTGGCCTCACTGGGCACAGACATCCTCTCACCAGCAGCTTCTCCTCCACGCCTGGCAACCTGGGCATAGGACACAGGGGGCTGCACTGCAGTACCACCACCACGCTGAATAAAGTGCAAGGCTGGACGCTTTGCGGCTGGGGTTCCAACATTTAAGGGCCCAGTCTTGTCCACATGGGTAGCACTAGGGGTAGGGAGATTAATGGGACAGTCAGTGGCCTCCTTCACAGAAACAGAAGTCACAGCAATAGTTCCACTGTATAGGCCAGCAACAGGCATGGGAGGAAGATTGGCACCCGACACAGGAGGCTGGTTGGCACCCGACACAGGAGGCTGGTTGGCACCCGACACAGGAGGCAGGCCAGCAGAAGCAGCAGTGGTAATAGGAGGCAGGTTGGCACCCGACACAGGAGGCAGGTTGGCACCCAACACAGGAGGCAGGTTGGCACCCGACACAGGAGGCAGGTTGGCACCCGACACAGACAACAGGCCTGCAGAAGCAGCAGCAGTGGCAATAGGGGGCAGAGTTGGAGCAGACACAGGGGGCAGGCGGGCAGAAGACACAGTAGGCACAGGAGGCAGACTAGAAGGAGACAGAGAGGGCAGGCTGGCAACAGACACACCAGAGGATGTAGGAACATTTAAAACCTTCCCAGCCAGACTCAATCCTGTGGGTGAAACACTCATAGCCCGATGCCCACCAAGATCAGCAAGCCCCGGACCAGAGATAGGTGCCAGGACAGTAGACAAGACTGGTGCCACCCTATCCACTGCAGGACAAGGAGCACCAAAATCGTCACCACCACCTGACACAGCGCTATCAGCGCCCTCCACAAGATGGCTGACTAGGGTAGCATCACACTGAGCCGGTATCAGCTCCTCACATACCTGCTGGTGGTCGCCCTCTGGCAGGTCTCCTCCACTGAAATCCAAAGCTGAACACACCTGGTGAACTGCTCCAGACATAGATGCCACCGGTTCCGGGGCCCCCGACTCTGCCACTGCCATGGCCTGGGATGAACATGTAGCCGGTGAGTCCTCCATTTGTGTCTCTGCCACGTGGTCTGCCTCCTCTTCCATGGCCTGACCTGAGCGCTGCATGGTCTTAAAGTGCTGCTCATTCCTGTATTTCTCCTGAAAAGCGCCAACCTCTCCTGCTGCTTCACCTGCGCCTCCAAATCTGACATTTCTGTCTTGGCAGTGCGGCGATCCGATCCTTTTACTCTGCCGACGTCCGCTCGCTTCTTTTTTAAGGCTAATTTTCAATTGCATAGTTTCTCCTCCTCTTTAGCTACAGCAATAAGATTGTTGCAAACACGCTTTCGAAATGTTGCCAAACTCTCACCGGGCTGGGGCACTGTGGTGGAAATAGTGCCACTAGCAGATGAAGTCCCGGGGTCCGGTGGTTTAGTATTTCTTCGGGGGTACCGGCGCGACTCACCCCCGGAATCCTCCATCTTGCCTGGGATAAGCCTCCCAGCAAGGCCTCTGGCTTCACAGCTCACAGCTCTCCAGCTGCAGGTAATCAGGGAAGAACCACTCACAGCAGGAGGTGACCGCACCCTCCTGATTACCCTAATAGATTGTAAGCTCTTCTCCTTCTGTATCCTCCCTTATACCCTAATAGATTGTAAGCTCTTCTCCTTCTGTATCCTCCCTTATACCCTAATAGATTGTAAGCTTTTCTCCTACCCTATCTTTCCTTATACCCTAAAGGCCCTTATATGGTGGGAAATGCTGTACCTAATTGACATTTTGAAGAAATGGTCAGTAATTGTTATTCGCAAGTATCATAAATGTTAGGGATCACTACACGCTTGGGGGGGGGGGGGGGGGGGGATTCCTTTTCCCCGCCCTGAGTGCAGTTTGGCCTACAATCTGCCCTGCAGTGAGTAAATGGTGGCCCGTATGTGGCAGCTGTGCTTGTAGTCCTTGTGCTTTCCTCTTTTGCGGTGTAGGGAACAGAAATGGATGACATGGGGGAGGAATACAAGCGATAACAGAGCCTGTGAATAGACCACACACCTAAACCACGCCCATCACCCTGTAAACTGGTCTCCAAGGTTGGCATCTCTGGGTCTTAGTAAGAATGGCCTCAATAGAGCCCTTTGGGGGATTCCCTGGTAACCCTGTCATAGCCAGAGCCACAGAGGGCAGGGGGTTCTGGAAAAACTGCATGCACTAGTTTAAAAGAAGTGAATTTGCAATTACATTGTAACAGAGTACTGGTCTATTATAACTGGAACAATAATTCCAGTACATTTTCTGCAGAGTAATAAATCATATATCCTCAAAGTTTATTTATGTAACAAAAAATGGATTTTAGGTAGCTGCAGAGTGGGTAAGCCAAAGCCCGACTCCTGACTCTCTCCTGACAGCCCATAGCAACAGCCAGAAAAGGGGGTCACAGATACACCACCTAACTACCGGTAATCACAATCCCCAAACACCAGAGCAGACTCCATTTTTTTGGAAGACCAGTGTGCCAGTCTTTCTATTAGTGCAGAGAGTTGCCCAGTGATGAAGACAAAGAGATAGATTTTGTGCACCGTGATTGTCAGGAAAGAGGAGCTGGCACTCGTATCAATTTTCCAGATGAAAATGTATTCAATAAAACAAAATGCGTCCGCGATCCCTCCCGCCGAGTATCCTCTTCAGCAAGGGGGGCTCTTCCGTGGTGATTTCTCGCCCTCTCTCTCACTTCCTGGGTCGCCCAGAGAAGCTCAGTCGCTCCGGGTGATCGGAGGAGGCGAGAGGACTGTGATCTCTTGCCCCCAGCCTTCCCTCCACCGTCTGTCATCGGAGATGAATCGTCGCGGGGACAGTGGAGGATCGGAGGTGAGTAGAGAAAAAAAATAATAAATGTCATTTTTGTGTGTGTGTGTTTATTTTTACTGTTAACCCCTTGTGAACTGGTAAGAGGTCCATGAGACCCCTATACCAGTTCACAGGGCTGGGAAGTCATCTGCCGCTAGCAGGTGACTTTCCATTTCCCCCGCAGGGCCGGATTAAGAGTGGTCGAGGCCCGTGGGCACAAAACCTGGTGGAGGCCCCAGATACAGTATTTTTTTTTCTTTAAAATAATAGTCCAGCCAAGTAACTGATTGGTGGTTGTCTGGCACCCGCCCACTTACTGTAATGTCAGATCAAGTCCCTTGTACCACCCTTGTGCAGGTGCGTGTTGCTCGGTAACCCCTGATTTGCCATTCTGAGCGGGGGTAGTGTAGTCGCCCAGCTGGTCCAGCAGAAAACGGTTCCCAGCATTGAGCTGCCAGTGGCTGTGCTTGGTGGCTTATGTGCAGTGAGCAGCCACTGCTTGAACGCTCTGCACGCACCCATCACTGTAGCTTTGCTGCTCTAGACTCTCCCTCCTGCCTGTGGTGGCTTTGGCTGCAGATTTGCAAAAACAAAAAAAAGGCTTTCCAGGCGTGGGAGGGTGGGGGGGGTGCTGATAGCTTTGTTGCTGGACCAAGAAAAGCCTCCTGGTCCAGGAGAAACCAAAGGTTTGCAGGGTAAAGTGCCCCCTCATAATCTGGCCCTGAACCCCCAGCACCCCCAAGTACCTGCCTCCCCAAAGCCCGGGGGGGCAGAGGAGCCTGGGCCCACAGAGACTATGTGGCCTTTTAGCCGGCAGCGCAGGGTTATTAACTCTCAAAATTCCCAAAAAAAAGGTCCCCCCTCCCGGGAGGGTTGCTGCGTGGTAGCAACATAGTACTTTTAAAGGGCGTTGGTTGTGTCACAGGCCCTGCGGCCGGTAAAAGATACTTAACATATTTTTTGTAAAATAAAAAAAAACTTTTAATATTATTTGCAATAAAATACAATGTTGAGTCAAATGCAATCTCTTACCTCCATGGGATCCCTGACCAAGGGTAGTATACATCAACTGTGGGGGGGGGGGGGGGTAGGGGGGGGGGGGGAAGAGGTTCACACTGCAGGGTGACCCAAATTGCCATGCCCTCTAAGGAAGGTTCCAGCCCTCCAGGCAAAGCATTAAATCTTAGTAAATTGCTCTCCTCTGGCAATCAGTGAACGTAAGCTATTTGAGAGGGCTTATCACCATGAAGATACTGTGGAATAGCATGCAGATTCTGTGCTTCTGAACTGTATAGGAGCTGCCATCTTGATTTACACCTGAGAGCCCTGCTTCTGAAAAACTCAAAATTGCCTCAAATCTCTGTGCAATCATTTCTTATCTATAGCCATAAGTAGAGGTCCTACAGCTTTAATGACTTAATATTGCTCCTAGATACATTGTAGATAATTACTTACTCTGTCTGAACGATCTGTGGCTGCCACACAATTAAAGTCCCTGTCCAGGCGCACACTAAGCGTGGCAGGCATTAGTATTACTGCCATTGCCTGGACTGTCTACTGCATGTTATGAGCCTTTAAACATCCAAGATGGCGGCTCATAGAGCATCATGCAGCCTACAAACCGGAAGTGTCCTGTGCAAAGCACAGCTATACCACCGCCCCCTGTACTTTATCCCGCTCTCCTCTCCTCAGTATGTGATGCTTTCTGAGTCAAGATGGCGGCGCCCATATCCTAGAGTCTTGAACACAGTTGCAGCCCAGTGGAGGCAAAAAAATAATAAGTGGCTAAAAACTTATTATAATTTTAGATGCTGGGGAGTAGTTTAAGGGTTTAGTCTTTTCATTAAATCATGCTGAAGCTCCGGTTTAAGTATGTGTGTATAGAATGATAGGCTACTCCATGATAGGCTGCTCCATGTTTCTGAGGCATATAGTGCTCTCGGAGCAATTTACTAAACATACATAAGGCAAATGGTAAGTTTGCAAAACAAAATGAGCAGCAGCAAAGAGGAAACCACATCTACATAATACATTTTATTTGAAACTAAAGCAAGGAACCCATTAAAAAGCACGGCAGAAGTGGCAGGTGAAATTGGTTTCATTTTTCAGTAGCAAAAGGGAGGACAAGTGTAATAATATTCCCACCGGTTGTGTGCATTTATTTATTCTAATGCCATAAATATACTAATGAAGAAGCTTTCTAAAACCTTTGTTGCTCATTGCAGCCACTGAAAGTTTTTGTTAACCTCCAAAAAAAAAAAAAAAAAAAACTACAGCAAAAATCTAGTCCAATCCACTGCAATCTAGGCATGTTTAAATATTAAAAAGCAAAGAAAAAGTTACCAATCATCACTCCGTCTTAATGAGAACCACCCCCCAGGAATTTCACGCTCCCGAATGTTGTAACTCCCAGGCACATCATCCCCATTTAGGGTGCCCCACTGTGTGTATCCCCATGGTTATCCTAGGAAACTCGCCTTCCTTGTGTTCCCACGGCACATTCACATCCAAAACCAAGCATGCTGATTGGCTGAGCTCAGCCCTCTCATTTATTGCCCTGATAGTGGCTAAGAGGAATTAAGCTGAGCAGAGCCACGTGTGCCGCCCACTGCATCCCTGCTTAGTTGCTAGCTGTGGGCAAGCCTACCCTGTCCATCTAGAAATGAGCAGGGATGCGGCTGAGGCACAGCAAGGGCTCCGGGAGCAGGTGAGTGGAATGGGCGATCCAGGGGGTGGGGAAATTCACACAGCAGGGCATCCCAACTGGGGATGTCCAATGAGATGGACTCAGGCAGCCCTGGAGTCTTTTAGACTTAGATGTTAGTAACCCTGTCACTAAACCCGATCCTAGAATAAGCACAAACCCCTCTTGCATATTTACTATTCTTGCTTTTTTTTATCTGTAGGAATAAATCAAGGCAACTGCATTTGCTGTGGTATTATCTTGGGTCGGTTTCCTGAGTCACCTGACTGGCTTTCTCCATGCAGTTCTCTGAAATGAAAAAGCTAGTTGGATGACTAGCAAAATGTCATCATGAAAATTAACACAGCAAGTCCAGTTGCCTTGATTTACTCCTACAGATATACCATGACCTGGATGAATGACCACCTTACAATATAATGAATGAAAGGGGAACAACTAAGTAAAATGCAAAATAGTGAAGGGAGTTTAATAGGGGATAGTGCACACAATAGTGCAACCAGACTACTTGTGCTCATTGGTACCTCTGCCTTATCACTCATGGTTAACCATTTCTTTGGAACAACAACTTATTAGTGTCTGGTTTCTCGGTGTTATCACCCATTGTTGCTGGTTATCACTACAGCACCATCTAGCGGCCATTGTCTGTTATTTTTTGCCATGTTATATCTCGATTGTTTATCCTGCTTGTTTTGTGCACTAACCCCTATTAAACTCCCTTCACTATTTTGCATTTAACTTACAGTTGTTCCCCCTTCATTCAATATATTGTATAGTCGCGTGTGTGGGCTAGACACACGCTAGAAAGGACTAAACACTACCGTTGTCTTGTCACTGTATGACCAATTGTTTCTCTTTGGGCCTAGAGGGTCCGCTTTGACCTTAGTTTTTTTTTTTCATTGAATGACAACCTTCACAGACATTTCTGATTCTGCATAAATGTCTGAGGTTTTTGAGTCAGGCCAGCCTAAGGATCTCAATTGGGGCTTACCTTATCCAGCAAAGCAGCAATGTATAGCCACCCCTGGTGACAAGTTCAGGTTTTCTGCAAAACATTAACACCTTAGAATCAGACTAACATTTCTTACGTTTCATAGTGTCTAGTAATTTCTTTTGAAAGAATTTGCTCTTATAATTAAGTCCATTGCGATATTTTAAAATATCTGGCTTTTGGCTGTCCTGCAGATCAATATATACTGGCACAACCCTAGCTGTATTTTGCTCTATAGCACTTACAAGGCACAACTCAGACACCCACTTGCACCAGGACTCTTGCAGAGAATGATTGGACAATACAAGAAATGACACCCGGCTGGACTCAATGACTGTGTTAGTGGAGGAAATAGCCAGTGCCCCAGCTTCTTGATCACGGTGCTCAACAAATCCACAGTAGCCACTTTTCTCCAAAATACCAGAGATGTTCAAAGCCACGTCTAGGTCATGTGTACTGTGCCACAGGGAGAACTCATACATGTAGGGTGAAGTGCACATATCTCATTAGCAAAGTCATTAAAACATCCACCTATTAGAAGGAAATATTGTCCTCTGACACTAGGCATGTTTCAGATTTTCCAACCTATATTTTTCACAAACGTCACCAAAGAGTCAAATGACCTATGTTTAACCTATTCACATGGCTGCCGCTTTCAGCTCTTCGATGACCTTCTCAAGCTTCATCCCAGAAGATCTCAATGCTTTGCATCTCTCTTTTAGCTCAGATTGGGATTCCCTCAGATTGTTGTTCAGTAGCATATATGAGCTACTCTGCAAATATTGCTTATCCCGGTCGCTGGCCGCATCCTGAGCTGGAATTGAGTAAGCTGTTGGGGAAAGGAACAAAGAAAATGAGTAGCATTCGTTTTCAGAAGATAAATAGAAGTTAGTTTAAAGATTCAAATGTGGATTGAGGTGATGTTTTTTCAGTACAAGCAGACCTAAACCCTGTTGCTTCCTCTACTTTCTGGGCAGCTAGACTGGGGATGCCCATGGCTAATAGCAGCCTTAGGCCTGTGAGAGTCATTATCGATTTAGGTCCGTTAAAAACATACATCTAACAATACTACATTTGTGGTCCAATATACAGTTCCCCCCAGGAGTCGAGGAGCCCAGAGCTTTTGAATGGTGGAGCACACAATGTGCCCATAAAGTACACCACTTGAAGACATCGGAGGGCTATTTATCTTTTGACCAGATAAAACGGAAATACAAGGCCCTCCATAGAGAATATTTTCGGTACATACAACTGCGACACTAATTAAACTCTTGGAATCCTTTAAAAATGCACCCCCTTTGAGAAAGTGTCGGGAGCCTCAAGAACCTGGGACCAGAGGTCGCACTAGACTTATATAAATACTCCTTCCAGCATCTAAGAAGAGTATTTCGGGTCACGGAGGACTACAAGATTTGCAGTAATTAAAATTAACAATATAGGAGGGATTTTAGGATTGTGTCCCCAGACCTGTTATTTAGTGATCAACATGCTGTTTCTATGTGTCTTATATTCCTCTGACCCTATAGTAAAACTCTCAGTATACCTTCTGATTATAACCCCCCACAATCCTTCCACTGTAGCAGTGAACTCATTAGAAGCTTTGGCTAAATCACACAGCAGCAAGCATATCTCCAGTTAAGAATGGTGCCAGTAACCATTTAGCTACTGAAACAACATTGTTTTACTCCAAGCTGAAGAGGTTGAATTGAAGCAGAATATTCTTGTCTCTGCCTCAACCAATTAGATGATTAGAAAGTCAGAGTCAAAAGTACAGATCAGACACTTCCTAACACAGCACTTTGATGTACATTGCTAAGGTAAACACATTGCTGCTAGAGAGAACTGCTTTCTTTTATAACACAGAGTTGCAAACAAATAGGAACAAAAAAATCCCAGTTAGACGGTACTTTTTTTTTTTATACGAGTCCTTCAGGGAGACCCACGGAGAGAGAGCTGTCCCTCACCCTGGGAGGAAACACAAACTGAACAGAGGTTAAAACTCCAACCCTTTCTTTCCACCTCAGTCTAAATCAAATAACATAAGGTGTACCGTAAGACAAATGTGTAGGGAACTAAAGGGGTCGTCCTGAAGGACTTGTAGGAAAAATGGTAAGTCTAACAGGGATTTTCTCACTTGGAGAAGATTAGGAAGTAATTATACCTTAGGGGTGAAAAGCTGCTAGTAAGTCCCTTCTACCAAAGGCCTGATGTTTTGCAGAAAGGAGATCTAGCCTATAGTGCTTGAGTAAGGAGTGGGGTGAAGTACACATTGCTGTTTTACAGATCTCTTCTATAGAGGCACTTGTCATCTTTGCCCAGGATGCTCTTGTTGAATGTGTTGAAACCTGTGGAGGAGGAACTCCTCTGGATATGTAAGCCTTCACAATAGTCTGTTTTATCCATCTGGCAATAGTGGATATAGAAGCAGCAAGGCCTCTTCTCTTGCCACTGAAACATATTAAAAGCTGTTCCGCTATTTGCCACTCTCTAGATCTAATAGTGAGAGGTGATCTTCTGCTCCTGCCATAGCAGGTAAGGTTGGGAGCACTATGTCTTGAGACCTATTGAGAAGAGTAGCAATTTTTGGCAAAAATAAAAGGATCGGGTCTCAGTATGGCCTTAGAATTGTGCAGTAGGTTTCCTTCATTGATAGAGCTTGCAGCTCACTGACCCACCTGGCTGATGCGATAGTCAACAAAAAACTACATTTCAAACAACCATTTTTCTGGCACTTCCTCCAGTGGTTCAAATGGAGGTTCCAGTAGTCCTTTCAAAATGATGGTTAGGTCCCACATCAGGAACCCTTTAAAGGATGCTGGCCTTTTATGGGTAATTGCCTTAAAGAACCTATTAATTCATTGATCCTGTCTCAACTGGATGTCTAGAAACACTTATAATGCTGAAGTCCAAGTTTAACGTACGGACTGCTAGCCCCTTCTCAAAACCTTCCTGCAGGAAATCAAGGACTGCAGGTACTTCCTTCTTCTTCAGTCTCACAAAATGAAGAGAAACACTTCCAAAACTTTGTATAGATGTGTATGGTAGACAATTTATGACTGTTCAATAGAGTTTTAATCAATCTGACCGAATAGCCTTTTTTCTCCAAGATGGCCCCTTCAAGACCCATGCCATCAGTTGAAGCTTGGCTGGCTCCGGATGCATGATGGGAGCCTGATGAAGCAAATTCTGAATATTTGGTAGATGCCATGGACCCTTCTTCACCATCCTTTTCATTTCTGAGAACCAGGATCTTCTCGGCCAAAACAGAGCTATGAAGACAACGTTGATTTCTTCTTGCACTATCTTCCGGATCACCTGTGGCAGCAATCTGAATGGAGGAAAGGCATAAGCTAGGGCACCATCCTCCCTCATCAGACACCACTCGGTCGGTTGTACCCTGACCTGACTTAGGAATTCTGCAACTGTGTTCAGGGTACCCTTTCGATGAGACATGGGCATTGTACGGCCCTTTGGCTGAGCTCGGCGGTAAGAGACGCAGCAACAATGGCGCACACCGGCTCATCGGGTCTGGCGCGTTCAACAGACTAGTTGAGCGGCCACTGCTTAACTTAAGTGATCACCTGTGTACAGTGTGGGAGGCGCCCGCCTGTCCCTCTTCGCAGCGAGTCGGTGCCTCCCGCACTGTATACAGGCGATCACTTAAACCGGACCTTCACCATAATTTATTGAAAAGCCCAAACCCTTAAACTATTCACCAGCATCTAAAGTTAATATATTTTAAGTTTTTAATCACTTACTTATTATTCTTTCCCCCACTGGGCTGCAACTCTGTTCAGGACTTTAGGATACGGGTGCTGCCATCTTGACTCAGAAGCATCACACTTACTGAGGAGAGGAGAGTGGGATAAAGTACAGGGGGTGGGGTTATAGCTGTGCTTTGCTCAGACAGAGCAGTGCTGGGGTCAGGAAAAGGTCAGCAGTCCCAGAATGCAGAGCAGCAGAGTCAGAAGGCACTTCCTGTTTGCAGGCTGCCTGATGTTCCATGAGCCGCCATCTTGGATGTTTAAAGGCTCATAACATGCAGTAGATGCAGTTAGGATGCTTTTTAATGTGGGCAATCTGTATATACAGGGTGTGGGAAACATAAGATAGACTCTTATTCAGAGTGAAGGACCGCTTTAAGTTAAGCAGCAGCCGATCGGCCGCTCGGCTTGTCAGGTCTGGCGCGCTCTCCATTCCTCTGAGGAAGGGAGAACGCTCCGGACCTGTCAGCTGTGCAGCTAGCCTCCCCTGCTCCCACCGTGCTGTGTGTAGCACACGCTTACCTACATGCCGGCACGGCAGGGGGGGGGGGGGGGGGGGAGGCCGGCTGCACTGTCAGCGTGGGCATACAAAAAAAAACCCTGGATGGCTGCAGCTAATCTTGCTAAAAGACACTTGCACACATGGTTAATATTCACTGCACTGTCGGCAGGCTCCAATCATCACCAGCCATGTCATTGGAAAAAACACAAGCTAATTGATATTGACTTCAATGTGTAAACGTCACAGACTGAAGACCAATCAGGGCTTCCTAATCTTAAAGCCTGCCTGTCCTAGCCTGTCAAGCTGCCTGCATCTGAATGTAAACAACATTGCTGTGTCCAGGCTGATGCAGAGGAAGTTATAGCAACATGGTTCATGATAAAATATTATGAGTTAAAAAGGAAAAAAGTTACATAAAAACCTACATATTATAAACAAAGTAACAGGTGTTAATATAACTTTTCATTTAACCTGTGAAGCACCCCTTTTGAGGCAAGGAATGCACAAAAGCCTGCACATGGGAAGAGTGGGGAGCCGGCTGCACTGTAAGCTGTGCAAGCCACCACCCGCTGACTCTGCAAGGCGCTAGAACAAGGAAGGTGGGGAGGTTTTTTTTTTTAATTTCAGGAAAAATTCGGTTTCGTGTCGAATCTAATTTTTCCTGAAATTCGGAATGAACTTGGTTTCTGATGAACCAGTTCGCTCATCCCTAATACTTACCTTTCTCGTTCTATCGCTGCTCCAGTGACTGCCCAGTCTTGCTGGAAGTTATTTGGCAATGGGGGCCAGTCTACTATGGGGTCCCCTGTTCAGCAACCAAGGGGGCCTGGTTGCTATGGAACCCCTATTCAGCGGCAGCTTTGGGGCTGCAGTACAAAGCAGCAAAAAAGAGAATGTAGGCAGAAAGGATAGAACAAAAAAAGAAGGAAGGAAAAAAACAGGAAGGGAGGAAAGAGAGCAAGCAAAGGATGGTAGGAAAGAAAGAGGGAGGGGAAGAGACAGGAAATAAAGAGTGACGGAAGGAAGAGTGAAAAGAAGGGGGAGGAAAGGAAGGGTGAAAGGAAAAGAAAAAAATAAGGAAGGAAAAAAGAAGAAAGCAAGGAAGGAAGGAAAGAATCACGGTAGAGCGAATGGAAGAGAATGAAGGATGGAAGGGAGAAAAGAAGGAACAAAAGTAGGGGAGGAAGGAATAGATGGAAGGAAGAAAGAGAAGGTAGTTGTAATGGATGGAAAGGAAAAAAGACAAGAGGAAGGAAATAATGTAGGAAAATGGATGGAATAAAAGAAAGAACAAAGAGTGGTAAGGAAGAAGAGAAAGAAAGACAAATGAATGAAGAAAAGTCATACAGACAAATAAACATAGATAGAAGTTCTCCATAGCGTTAAATGCTGGCACACATTGCGAGAAGTTTTACTGCTCCAGGGTGGGATAATCAGCCAGCCCTGTCTTTTAGACTCCATGGCTAGTCACAGAGGCGGATGTTCCTGTTTTTAAACTTGGGTTTTGTTTCGTCTGTAAAAACTCACCCTACCCTGGCACTATGGCGCATGTGTGGGCTCTCATCCAATCAGAACCATTTGACGAACATTAAATATGCACGGCAAATGGCTCGGTTTGTCACAAGGGGCCCACTCAGACTGTCGCCCAGGGGCGCACAAAACCCTGGAGCCGGACCTGGTCTGGGTGCATGCAGGGGGCCACATCACACACAGCAGCCATTCTAAATACAACTCGGTGTGAAGCATCTCACCGGATACGGGGCCAAACCTTATCTGAGCTCTCCTTCCAGACTGCCAGAAGCCAAGGGCGTCTCTGCTTGGCTGGGAAATGATCGCACCAGAACGTTTAAAGTAGACCAAAACCCTACTGTATTGGCCCGGGAATCTTATAGAGCTCCTCCCCGTGGGGCATCCAAAAATCGCCCATAAACTCACCTTCTTTCCCGGTCCAAAGGCGCATGCGCGGGCCGCATTCCCGCTATCCCTCTAAGCAGGGTTCAGAGTTCAGCCTTTTGGCCCGGCCCTCCACAATATTTTTAGTTTCTCATGTGGCCCCATGGAAAAAATAATTGCACACCCCTGCTTTAGATGAACTGCCGATATTGACAGGACCTGTTCCTGCAGGGGGAACAGTACAGAATTTGAGAGATTTATCAGGGACAATGACCTGGTCCCGCCCTGATGGTTTAGATATGCCACTGTTGAAGCATTGGACATCTCTGCCTGAGATTATTGGCAAAAATGATCCAATGCCAGCTTTACGCTTTTAGTTCCCTTAAACTGGAGGATCTCCTTGCTATGTATGGCGACCATTTTCCCTGGACATTCAAATTGTCTAGGTGGGCTCCCCAACCCCAGGAGCTGTAGTCATTACAGGATTCTTTTGTCTCCAGTCTTCCCCTTTTTTATATCGCCGGGTCTGTCCACCAATGGAAGCTTTCTGGTAAGTCTATTTGAGTCTGGGCACTATGCAAGGTTCTCATGTGAAGTTGAGCCCATGGGACTTCCGGAATTGCAGCCGTCACGAGCAAGGTCACGATTTCTCGTAGAGAAACCTGTGGGGTCCTAAAGGGATTACGGGGTCATTGCTATGATTTTTGGTGATCTTTTTCCCTGGAAGCAGAATCTTTTGGAGAAACACTGTCCAGGTCATACCTGAGGAATGTGAGGAGTCTTTGTCAGGACTGGCAATGCAGCGCAAACTACCCTTTTCTCTGCGGCCTCATTTGTGTCCATCTCCTCTTCTGCCCTGAACCTTCCATATGGAAGTATTAGTACGGTTTTGAAACGTCCTTTTCCTGTTTGGAAATTTCTTACCTGCTTCACTAGAACGAGTCAGAATAGTATCCAAGTCTTCTCCAAACAGGAGATTAACATGACGTGGAATGCCACGCAACTTTTGCTTAAAACATGGTCAGGAGACCTGGTTTGTAAAGCAAAGTACCCTTCTGGTGCAGTCTAATAGAGTGGTTGACTTGACCCTGATGGTTTCCTCTGAGACATTAGCTAAGAACGATATTAAGATTTAGGTTATAGTCGCACACCGTAAATTACATGATTTAGTTAAAGCGGACCTTCACTCTAAATAAGAGTCTATCTTATATGTTCCCCACACCCTGTACATACAGATTGCTCACATTAAAAATCATCCTACCTGCATCTACTGCATTTTATAAGCCTTTAAACATCCAAGATGGCGGCTTATGGAAGCTGCCATTTTTGCAGGCAGCCTGCAAACAGGAAGTGCCTGCAAACAGGAAGTGACTGTGCTGCTCTGCATTCTGGGACTGCTGACCTTTCCCTGACCCCAGCTCTGCTCTGTCTGAGCAAAGCACAGCTATAACCCGCCCCCCTGTACCTTATCCCACTCTCCTCTCCTCAGTAAGTGTGATGCTTCTGAGTCAAGATGGCGGCGCCCATATCCTAAATTCCCGAACAGAGTTGCAGCCCAGTGGGGGAAAGTATAATAAATTAGTGACTAAACATGTAAAATATATTAATTTTAGATGCTGAGGAATTGTTTTTTAAGAGTTTGGGCTTTTCATTAAATCATGGTGAAGGTCCGGTTTAAGTAGACCAGAATAAAGTATGGGGTTCCAATAAAAGCGAAGTGTGCCCACTCACTGCACACTTAGGGATAACCAAATAAAATATTAGAGAGCTATATATGAACACCCAGGAAACATAACTATGCAATAAGTGTATATGTTTAATCCAAGTGACAAAAAACTATATACAAAGAGTACATGTCAGAACATACGTGTTAACAGTATATACAGTTCTTTCTTATTTGGGGTAATTGTTGTATACCAAAGTAATGATCACTAGGTAACATTTAGGGTTAGAGCATGAGGAGGTCCCAGTAAACCTTCTTTGCAGATAACACATAAATGGTTAAGATGCCAAAATACAGTCTGGTAGTATAAATGGTCCTCCAATATGCAAAATGACCCAAACACTTAAGTGCATAGAACGGTAAGCCAAGAAGAAATATTAAACCGCCAGCCTACCTTGAGATTTTGTCACCCTTTGTTGCCAGACCATGTTGCACTATTTTGCGCTCCCCATGTTCAACTGTGATTTTTGAAGGGATTTCCCAGGAAAATGATATATTGTTTTTTTCAGCAGAGTCTGGGCTTTAACATGAAATTTCTTCTTTGTCATTTTTTAGGTGTATTCTCAATATTTTTGGATGAAATATGTGCAAAAAAATAAAAATTTTTACAATTTGTAGTGTTTTTTTGTAATAAAAAATGTAAGTTTGTCAATGAAATCTTATTGCGTGTGAAACCCCAATTTCTCCCGGTTACAACGGTACCACATATGTATAGGTAGACACCCTTTCCTGCCCAGGAGACTCCCCCAAACTGAAACAGCGCTTTAGGGGATTTTCAGATAAAATACAACTATGCTATGCGCTATGTGCATCTTGCAGTTTTTCAAGAAAACAAACCCTTTACATTTGAAATACCCCCAACAAACTATATATTCCCTGGAAGTGCACAGCTCAAGCTTTCTAGGTGTACCAGGCTAGTTGACATGGGTGCAGTTTTCTGGAAGTAATTCCTCAATGTATTCTTTGGTTGCACAGGGTTTCCCTAAAAAAAAGAATAAAAAAGCAGAATCAAAACCACATTTTCCTAAAAAAAAAAAATATATACAAACAAGAAAAAAAAAAAGATCTGAAAAAGCAACATGCCCCGAACAGAACAATGCCCAGCATGCATAGCCACTGTCAAGGGAAGAGTTGCCAAACACCCCAAAGTAAAGCATGTGTGTAAAGGTAATTTTACTTGAAAATTTCAGCTCTGCAGACAAAGTGCTTTTTCTACCAAAACAAGCCTTTACATTTGGAATATCCCCCATAAACCATATATTCCCTGAAAGTACACATTTTAAGCTTTCTAAGCATACCCAGCTTGTTGTAGTGGGCTCATCTTTCTGGGAGTAATCCCTTGAAGAATTCTTAGGTTGCACAGGGTTTCACAAATAAATGTATAAAAAAGCAGAAATAAAAACAAACCTTTTACTAAAATATCAATATGCAAATAAGAAAAAAACAAGCTAAATCTAAAAAGCGCAAGGTCCCCCGAGCAGAACAATACCCAACATACAAAGGTACTATTAACCCTTTTAATTGCCAGCCTACTTGAAGTTTTGTCACCCTCTGTTGACAAGTCATTTTTCCCCATTTTGAGCCATGTTTAACCGTGATTTTTACCAGAATTTCCAGGAAAATTATATGATATATATATATATATATATATATATATTTTTTTTTTTTTTTTTTTGCAGCAGAGTTTAGGCTTTAACATGAAATGTCTTGTTTGTAATTTTTCTACTGTTTTTTAAATATTTTTGCGTAAAAAAACAAAAATAAAATATTTTTTAGACTATTGTCTCCTTTATTTTAAATAAAACATTTGTTTTATTAATGAAAACCATATTGCATGTGAAAGCTCCATTTCTCCCGATTACAACGGTACCACATATGTATCGATAGCCCCCCCATTTGTGCCCAGGAGACCCCCCCCCAAACTGAAAAGAGCACTTTATAACATTTACAAATAAAATACTACTATCCACACTATAAACATAAGGGGTTAATTTAAAGAGAAAATGACATAGGGTCACCCCTCTCAGGGGGAGGGACCCCATTTTTAAAAACCCTTAAAAAAAAAAAAAATTGACGTAGGGTCCACACTACCCGAAATAACCAGCCCGGGACCAGTTATGGGGGCTTGTAGAACAGGGTGCAGGGCCAGCTCTGGTGCCCCCCCCACCCTGCAGCCTACAAGCCCTTCTGCCCCCCCCCCGGGCTTTGGGGAGGCAGGTAATTGGTGTGCCAGCCCCCAGCCTTGTGAACTGGTATAGGGGTCTCATGGACACAACGGGTAAAAAAAAAAAAAACACAGACACATGGAGAAAAAAATATTTTATTTTTTTCTTATACTTACCTCCCATCCATCGTGTCCCACGCTGATCAATCTGGCTTTCTCCTCTCCTGCTGCTGCTGGAAGCCTTTTATAGCTGCTGGGCGACAGAGCATAAGGGGTTAATTAAAAAAAAAAATGACATAGGGTCCCCCCTCCTGGGGGGGGACCCCATTTAGTTTTTTTAATTTTAAGGGTTAGGGTTAGCCTAACCCTAACCCTTAAAATTAAAAAAAAAAAAAAACATTTCTTTGGGGAATTTTTTGGGCCGGGGAGATCGAGCGCACATGGAGGTGAGTAAATGTCATTTTTATATTCTTACAGGAAAAGGGCGGCGGGGGCTACTCCGGAGACCCCCAGGGTGAAGAGGAGATCTAATGGGGGGTCAGGTGTGTTTTTTTTACATTTTGCAGGTGCTAGCAGGGGACAAAGCCAGGCACGTAAATTTTACATGGCTGGTGTTTAATGGTTGGAGAGGCAGCCACGTAAAATTTACGTGGCTGGAGTTTAAAGGGTTAAAGCGGAACAAAACCCTGAGATGGCCTTTCCCTGGGACATTCCAAAATCAGGGTTCACCGCAAAACTCACCTTTGCCCTAGCTGTCTCAGATGCCCAGCATCTCTGGGTTCAGACAGGCTCCCTCTTCCAGGGGTGCGTCTGCCTTCACTTTAATTGCCGCATGCAGAGCCATTTGCCGAGCATTAATATGCACAGCAAATGGCTCTGATTAGCCAAGAGTCCGTGCATGTATTATAGGACTGGGAAAAGATGAGTTTTTATGGGTTTCACACAGCAGGGCATCCCAAACCAGTAGGCAGTGCTCATTCATCAGTAATTTATCCAACTCATTAGTGGCAATAACTTGTGTTAGGGTCGCTCTTGTATGGGAAGGGAGATGCAGTCAGGGCTAAATATATTTACAGAAATGAAGTAAATCAGTTAAAGTGGAAGTTTAGTCAAACGGTAACCCCCCCCCCCACCATGCCACCCCTCAGGAAGGATGGGGTAGGAGCAGCATGCCAACCAGGCAGATGGGTGATCCCCCCCCTCTGTAACCCAGGCGTACCTGCTGCTTGTTGCGGGCCACCTTGCCCCCGCTGGCAAGCATGGGTGGAGGCATGCCGGGTGCTCCACTTGCTCTGTATGCCCCCCCTTGCAGGCCAGCATGGCCAAGAGCAGCACGTGGCCCTTGTTGTAGCGCACTTTTTTTGCATTTCGCTCCGGACCGGCTCCAATGCCACTGGGGCATGAGGTGTGCGCACTCTCATGCTTGAGTGCTACAAAGACTGGCGCGCTGTACTACCGATTTCACACCACGCGCTGTACTACTGATTTCACACCATGCGTAGCCAGATGCATTGGACCCTCGCAGGAACTTATTTTTAATTTTTAAAGTGTACATTGCGATAAATTGTGCATTAACTAGACCTCTGCCTGCAACTATCTGCCTTTTGTATGCGTCATTAAACCAACTTCTATGCACAAATATGAAGTTAACTGGGAAAAGGACAAACACAGTGCCAGGTCACTGGGGGAGTGGACTGGGATTTGGGGGCTATCTCCACATGCTCCATCAACGTCCTGACTTAGGAAGCAGCACCTAAGGTTCTCCTGCGGTGGTACCTGGTCTGTCCATGTAGCCGAAGCCCAACTACCCTAGCAACTGCTTTTAGGGCTGTAGCACTGACAGGGACATGGATCACATTTGGTGGTCGTGCCCTTTTGCTATCAGACCCCCGTCTAATGTTTTGTAACCTGACCCCCCAACTCTTTGGCAAATCTATCACTAGAGCCCCTTGGGTCGCCCTTTTACACACCAAACCAAAAGAACTCTCCAAAGATCAAAATAAGTTGCTGACGTTACTTTGCTTAGCAACCAAAGAGATTATCACAAAGGCCTGAAAGCGACAATCCCTTCCATTTGGTGAGGTGGTTTCTCAAATGACCAGCTTTCCCATCAAAGAAAAGCTTACAAGTATTTTGAATGACAAGCATCAGAAATTTCTTGCTACTTGGGAGCCCTCTAATCCGCACATGGATGCATTAGCACTACAACAACTCCATTTGTGACCCCGCCCCCCCATACATGACTTCTTCCTTGGCTGGGGCCCTGGAGAGGAGCGAAATTTTGTGCCCGGGTTGTTTCTTGGTTTACAGGGGAGCTTAAATAGACTAACATACCCCTCTCACACCATCAGGGAGCCCTGCATTAGAGAGATACTGACTTTTATCTAGCAGCACTGCGTCCAGAGACAGCTGAAGGTATCATTGTGGCTTGCTGTGCTTGCTCATGCTGAGTGTCAGGGTACAGGGTGGCTGTTAGACCGTTTTGTTTCGTGGTCCTGGAGAAATAAAATCTAAAAAATGGAGCCCTGCTACAGCTTCTACCCTGCTTTGCTGGAAATGAAGGAGAGGCACATGGGACAGATATTAGGTGAGCTGCTTGCTGCCTTGGCTTTACAGTCCCTTTAACTGTAAAGGGAGTAAGCGGGGATCCAAGTTGATGATAAGTAGCCTTATTTAAATGTCTGCCTGGAATATTCGTTTTATGGGACCCTTATTGTTTTTCTAAAGATTAAAACATTACCATCATTAAAGTCGCAAATGAATACAGGATCAGATGCAACTGCGCAGCGGACATCTTCCAAAATTTGCTCCACAGTGGGTGGATCTGGTCGAGATGGGAGGACAATGCGCTTTTTTGTCCTGGAGGTCATCTTGAGAAGGCTTCACACATGAATGTAGTGGTCTAAAACAAAAACATATACATCTTATTAACATATGCCATTTCGTTCAAATCTATTTTTTATTTTTAAATTGTCTTGGCATCCAAACTCTTTTTGTGCTCCCAACGGGAAACTTACGTTTCTAACTAGAGACTCAACCATCTTAAAGTGGCCGAATTCACCCTGGAGCTCCAGCAATCTCGATTCCCTGCTGCCCCCCCAAGCCACGAAGGGGCCACACCTGTAAGCTAGAAAAAGGGTGTGGTACCCCTTTAAACACTTCTCTGGCTGCTGGAAAGGACATCTGTACAGAAAAGTATCTCCCAGGGAGGACTCCCTTGACCCAAAAATCCCTCCAGCTGCCACCGGAAAAGGATGCTTATATCCATCCATAGAATAGAAGCGTAGAAGAGGTTTTGCTCACTGCAGGCGCACAAAGGTAGTGGGTAAGGCACCAATAGAAGCTGCTACTTGGGCAGTACCCCATTGGGCTTCAGTGGCCTAACAGGGGCATACAGATTTGGGATGCCCCCCAAAATTGCAGGATTTTTTTTACCTCGCTCAAATCGCCCGTGGGGGGCATGCACGGGCTCTCTTCTAATGTTGCGGACCTCCCACAACCAGCCTTTCAGATATGCCTAGCTGGTGTACGCGTGATAAATGGAAAGATGCAGGCACATGCGCCACGGGATCAAATGCCCTGCTGAATATATAGGCAAGCAGAGAGTTTTACACAGCAGGGTATCAGGGGAGGTCTTTCACCATTCCTGGGAGTCTTTTAGACTCTAGGGCCAGGCTCAGTGGATTTAGGTCCTCTAACAAGAACCAGTTGAAATGTTCTCCCTAACCCTGGCTTGCTTTGGCTCTGTTCCTCAATCTGACCCATTTCTTCCAAAAGAAGCCAGACCAGCCCTGACCCCACGTATGCCAGTGTCATTAGACTGTATCAGAGGTAGGATTCAACGTTAACTACCTGTTCCCTATACATAAAGCTGTCAAGGGCTTCACATATTTATAATAAATGTTTGCTTACAGTCTAATAAAGAGCAAACTAAGTAAAACTATTAAAATGTGTCTAAGCAATATTAACTTATTTGTGCCAGTTCTTTTCAGTTCTAAGAACTACTCCAATTTTAAAGTGGACCAAAACCCACGGCGATCGGCCTGGGAAGATCGATTCCCTCCCCCCAGGGCATCCAAGATTGGGATGCCTCGCTGTGTGAAACCCACCAGGTCGCCCTTACACTTACCTTCTTTTCTGGTCCAACGGAGCATGCACAAGCTGCATCCCCGGTTTCCCTCTAGCAGGATGCGTGCGTGCTCCAGGCATATGTGAATGGCCGACACAGGCACACTCCATGATAGAGGGTAGGTGCGCCATAGGACCAGAAGAGGCGAGTTTGCTACGGCGACCTGCGGGGTTCACACATCAGGGTGCCCTGAGGGCAAGGACCAAAACCCTGGATAGTCAAAAGCCTGGGTTTTGGTCCACTTTAACAACCTGCTGAATCCCACCCCTAGACTGTATGCTCTTCTACAGAATCCTATATATCCCAGGTGTATTCCACATACAAGCTGCCTCCGCCATGCGTCCCTCACATAATTATAGCGGTCACTGAACTCCCGACATCTTACTTATAGTTTCTGCCGCCTCCTCCTCCTCATTGGCCCGCAAGTCTGTGTGCCGCCATCACGGAGAGCATGTCCTACAGCCATGCAGCGTGTCCAGGAGGAGCCATGCAGCGTGTCCAGGAGGTGCCATGCTGGCTCACACACGGCTGGAGTTTGGTTCCGGAGCCAGCAGGCAGTGTTATGCGCTGTACAACGAGCGGTGACGTCACACAGCTGACTCAACCACAATACAGTATGCGTGGCTCTGCCTCCGTAGGAAGCTGTGTACTGCGCATGCGTCCAATCCTGTCCTGTGTTCTTGCCAATGTCTGGTAGTTCTGTACAATGCGGCTTCCTATCTGGCCTCGAACACCCGCCGTCCTTTCATTTCTAAAAGGCAAGCGCTGTCTGATACCCACCCTACGCCCTTGTATAGCTTGCTGCCGTGCGCTGATACACGGTCCTCACAGCACGCTCATAATTACTACACTGCCGCCCTCGCATCCCTCCTCATGTGCGCGCGCCTGCGCAGTCACACGGCTAATTGCTTCCTCATTTTCTAGCTGACAAGCTCCCTATTGGCTGCTGACAATGATAAACTGAGGAAAGGGAAGGGTGGCAAGAAATGGATAAAGGGGAAAGGCAAATCTCCCGAGTGTCCCTGATTTGAGTCTGTGTCCCCCTGTCCCTCGTTGTTCTTCTTTAGCCCACATTTGAGGTTTAACATGCAGATCTGCATCAATAAATGATTTATTGGTCTATTTAAAGTGGACCATCACCCTCCCGTGATCGGCCCGGGAGTCTATAAGATTCCCGGGTCGATCACCTCCCTCCCCGCGGGACATCCGAGATCGGGATGTCCCGCGGGGTGAAACCCCCCCAAACACCCCAAATCCCCTTACCTTGTCTTCCCTCGCGCCCCTCAAGAGTGACGCGCGGGAGGCAGCGGCAGAGGAGCCGCTTGTCCGTTGCTGTCAAATCGCTTTTCCGTCCGCACTGATTGGACGGCGCGGCCACGTGGGAGCGGGGAGAGGTGAGTTTTCCGGGTGATCGGGGGGGTTTCACACAGCGGGGCACCCCGATCGGGGGTGCCCCACCGAAGTGGACCAAGACCCAGGATAGTCAAAATCCTGGGTGTTGGTCCACTTTAAAGTGTTTAGATCCTAGCCATCCCTCATTGAGGGGACGTGGCCTAATTTAACAGATGTCCCTCTTTCCCACCCTGAAAAGTTGGTAGAAGGATGAGGAAAGGGGGTAAAAAAGTAAGTAAATAAATTAAAAGAAGGAAATAAAGAATGAAAAAAGAGGAGAGGGAAAAAACAAGGAATGAATAAAGAAAGGAAAGAAGCAGAAAAATGAAGGAAGAAAAGAGAAGTAAGGTGGCAAAGAAAGGGAGGAAAGAAGGAAGCACCTAAAAAAAAGAAAGGAAAGTCAAAAGGGTGGAAGGGAAAAGAATAAAGGAAAGGAAAAAGAAGGAAGAAAATAAAGAAAAAAATGGAGAAGAAAAAGAAGGGAGGTGGGAAGGAAGTGAAGTAGAAAAGGGAGGAAGGACAGAAAGATAAGGAAGGAAAAAGGGAATTAAAACAAAGGAAGGAAAGGAGAAAGAGGAGGAAGGAACAAGAAGGAAAACATGAAGGAAGGAGGAAAGAAAGAGAAGGAAGAAAAATACCAAAATTACAGGGGCTACATCATGTGTGCGCAAATCGGACCGCCATCCATGTGCCATTACAGGGCCCCATCCATGTGCCATTACAGGGGCCACATCAGGTGTTCAAAAGTGCTCCCCCATCCTTGTTCCATAACAGGCCCACCATTCATGTGCCATTAAGGGGCCCCTATCAGGTGTGCAAAACTGGGCTCCCCATCCTTGTTCCATAACAGGGCCCACCATTCATGCTCCATTAAGGGGCCCCTATCAGGTGTGCAAAACTGGGCTCCCTATCCTTTTTCCATAACAGGGCCCACCATCCATGTGCCATTAGGGGGCCCCTATCAGATGTGCAAAACTGGGCTCCCCATCCTTGTTCCATAACCGGGCCCCATCAGGTGTGCGAAAATTGGGCCCCCCATCCATGTGCCATTACAGCGCCCCACCAGGTGAGCGGAAATGGGCACACGCCCAGGCACATATGTGCGCACTCACAAATACATGCATGCACTCTCACACACATGCAGGTACGTAGGTGGACAGGCAGGTGGCCAGGTAGGTAGGTGGACAGGCAAGTGTGTGGCCAGGTAGGTGAGGGGAGGTGGCAAGTTAGGTAGGTGGGCAGGTAGGTAGGTGTGTAGGCTGGTGGGTGACCTGATAGGTAGGTGGGTAGGCAGAAAGGAGGAGGGAAGGAGGACTCCGGCGGTGGTGGTGGCGGCTTGGGCAGACGGCAGCCTTGGAATGGGCATTCCTACCTGCTGGCAGCTCCGAAAACCGGGGGGGGGGGGGGGGGGGGTACGTTTCTCAGCGGCTTCATTTGTGCGGTAGCTTATCTCCAAGGCTCATGTGGGGGCAGTGGCAGATCTTGGGCAGGGTTGGAGGTAGCTCAGTCATCTCCATAGCTCATGTGGGGGCTGTGGAAGATCTCGGGCAGGGTTGGAGGTGGCTCATCTCCATGGCTCATGTGGGGGCAGTGGCAGATCTCGGGCAGGGTTGGAGGTGGCTTATCTCCAAGGTTCATGTGGGGGCAGTGGCAGATCTTGGGCAGGGTTGGAGGTAGCTCATCTCCATAGCTCATGTGGGGGAAGTGGCAGATCTCGGGCAGGGTTAGAGGTGGCTCATCTCCATGGCTCATGTGGGGGCAGTGGCAGATCTCAGGCAGGGTTGGAGGTGGCTCATCTCCATGTCTCATGTGGGGGCAGTGGCAGATCTCGGGCAGGGTTGGAGGTAGCTCAGTCATCTCCATAGCTCATGTGGGGGCTGTGGAAGATCTCGGGCAGGGTTGGAGGTGGCTCATCTCCATGGCTCATGTGGGGGCAGTGTCAGATCTCGGGCAAGGGTTGGAGGTGGCTCATCTCCATGGCTCATGTGGGGGCAGTGGCAGATCTCAGGCAGGGTTGGAGGTGGCTCATCTCCATGTCTCATGTGGGGGCAGTGGCAGATCTCAGGCAGGGTTGGAGGTAGCTCAGTCATCTCCATAGCTCATGTGGGGGCTGTGGAAGATCTCGGGCAGGGTTGGAGGTGGCTCATCTCCATGGCTCATGTGGGGGCAGTGTCAGATCTCGGGCAAGGGTTGGAGGTGGCTCATCTCCATGTCTCATGTGGGGGCAGTGGCAGATCTCGGGCAGGGTTGGAGGTAGCTCAGTCATCTCCATAGCTCATGTGGGGGCTGTGGAAGATCTCGGGCAGGGTTGGAGGTGGCTCATCTCCATGGCTCATGTGGGGGCAGTGGCAGATCTCGGGCAGGGTTGGAGGTGGCTCATCTCCATGTCTCATGTGGGGGCAGTGGCAGATCTCGGCAGATCTCGGGCAGGGGGGATTGGCCCGGGAATCTATAAGATTCCCGGGCCGATCAGATCCCTCCCCGCGGGGCATCCGAAATCGGGATGTCCCGCGGGGTGAAACCCCCTAGGAAACCCAGAAACCTTACCTTAACCCCGTTCCAACGGCGCATGGGTGTTGCCACCCTTTCATACAGAGGATGTCTGTAAAATGGCCTTGGACTCATGCTTTCCTTCATAGGAAGGGCACATTGGAACAACCCAGTGTGGATTTGGTACTCTTACTGCCATTGATCTCTTTAATACGAGCTGGTCCGCAACTAGTGCACAGACCGCAACTAGTGTATAATGTTTTTGTAGATTCTGTAAGGCTAAAAGACAAAACAGTATCTGAATCCATCAGAATAAGGATTCTCTTTACTGGATCCAGTTTGCTATTTGAAGGAGGCTAAACCAATGCCAATTTCACTCAAAATAGATTCAAAAGAAAACCTGCCGAACCCTCTTTTTGGTGAACCCAAATCTTTGACAGACGCAAAGGCTGTTGCACTATCCCTAATGCTTGCAGATGTAGAAGCACTGTGACTCACTTCTGACTGAGCCTGGTATATCCCAGTGCTTACTACATTAGACATGTTTTCAGGCAGGAATTTTGTTCTGCAAGACATAAAACATTGCAATGACCATGTACATAAACACCAATGATAATAAACATAATTCTATATACACTTAAGCATACCCGAAGCTGGAGGGAATGACCAGCAGTAAGCAAAGCAGAGGTAGCGGCATTAAAATATTGTCATCACCAAAAGAGGAACAATTCACTAATAAAGGCATGCAAATGCCACTGTAACAGTGCCAATACCTAGCCCTGAAATGGATGCTAATATTAAAACACAGTACATCAATAGAAGACCAAATTGGATTTGTCACGCTGATGGCATTTGCGGCGAACCTGATTGGCTGACAATGGTCATGTGTGTGTGTGTGTGGGGGGGGGGCAGCCAAGAGAGCAGCAGTGGGTGAGTACCAAACGTTCTGTTCAGGGACAGCAGAGAACGGTTCCTTTTGGCAAATATTACCTACTGCAGTCTGGTATGATATTGAGCAAAAGTTACCACTGTTAAAGAAACCACCGACCTATGTGTACTCACTGAAAAGACGAGACTGCTTGAGGGTCATGATCTCAATAGACATTATGACCATGGATATTACCATGTTAAAGACAGGGCCAAAAACCATCCCCCCATCACAAACAATAAACTCTGATCTGCACAGGATATTGGTATATTAAAGTAGGCCTTCGGATCTACTGTGACCAGGAATTTGCTTTGCCCTAGCCAAGCGAGCAGAGCTATTTGCAGAGTGTGTTAAGACAATTCATACAGAGTGTGTTAAGACAATTCATCATGATGATGGGGTGATTGAACTATGCTTTTTGTTCCTGCAATGGCACTAGAACAGCTACCTCCATGTCTATGTCCAAAAAGACCAACCATGCCGAAAAGGGAAGCCACCTGATATGGGGAATCTCAGACTAAGAAGGAAATAATCTAGAAGTATTTTGTATCCAATCTCTGCGCAGCAGCCAATCAACCTTTATGCTGCCCTAGCAACCACTAGGTTGCTAGTGGTCAGACGGGACACGTGATAGAGGGGCTTTGCTGGTGCTGAGTGAGGGACATATAGGGTGTTGTTAAAAACAAAATTGTCCTCGTCAGGACATTCATTTAGGGCCAATGGCTGGGGAGGGGAATAGATAGGTTGTAGTTAAAAATGAAATTGTCCTTTTTTGGGCAGTTAGGGACAGTGGCTGGAGTGAGGGTCATTGTAGTTGAGGCCACGTCAGGCTCTTTTTTTGTTTAATAACAAATAGTAATTGAGTGTCCACAAGTTCAGGCCATTTGAGCGTCACTGCTCTTTAATAACAAGTATTAGTGGAGTATCCACTTGCTCAGACCACTTGGGGGGTCACTGCTGTTTAATAACAAGTATTAGTGTTGTATCCACTTGCTCAGGCCACTTAGGTGTCACTGCTTTGTAAAATTGTTTGGCAAGTCAAAAGTTAAAAAATATCAGTAGCTTACCTTTCATTGAGTGGATCCAGTGCTTTGTTTCTCCCTCTGTCCATCTCCTTAGTGAGAAACATCACTTCCTCATTTAGTTTTCAGTATTAGTGGAGTATCCACTTGCTCAGGCCACTTGGGTGTCACTGCTGTTTAATAACAATAGTGGAGTATGCACTTGCTCAGGCCACTTGGGTGTCACTGCTGTTTAATATCTATAGTGGAGTATCTACTTACTCAGACCACTTGGGCATCACTGCTGTTTTATAAAAAGTATTAGTGGAGTATCTTCTTGGTCAGACCACTTAGGTGTTACTACTGTTTAATAACAAGTATTAGTGGAGTATCCACTTGCTTTGGCCACTTGGGTGTCACTGCTGTTTAATTACAAGTATTAATGGAGTATCCACTTGTTCAGGCCATTTGGGTGTCACTTCTGTTTGATAGCAAGTATTAGTGGAGTATCCACTTGCTTAGACCACTATTAACACGTAATGGTGGAGTATCCAATTGCTCAGGCCACGTGTGTGTCACTGCTGTTATTAGTGGAGTATCCACTTGCTCAGGCCACTTGGGTGTCACAGCTGTTTAATATCAAGTATTAGTGAAGTATCCACTTGCTCAGGCCACATGGGTGTCACTGCTGTTTATTAACAGGTAATACTGGAGTATCCTATTGCTCAGACCAATTAGGTGTCACTGCTGTTTAACAAGAATTAGTGGAGTATCCACTTTCTTAGGCCCCTTAAGGGCCACTGCTGTTTAATAAGTATTAGTGGAGTATCCACTTGCTCAGGCAACTAAAAGGATAGTTCCACTTTCAATGGCAATGTTTCCATTATTGTGTGGCAAAATGTTGTCTTCAATGTGCTAATCTGATCTGTTATTTTTTTAATTTTCTTTTTGTTTGCAACTGTTATAAAAATAGCAACAATGTGTTTACTTTAGCTATGTACACCAAACTGATGATTTCAAGTATATATTATAGACTTCCTCAACCTAGCTTGCTAATCATCTTTTTGGCTAAGTCATGGGTTATTGGTTTAACCCATTCTGCTGAAATTCAACTTATTCAGTTTGGAACGATCACAGTCTTGTGTTCCAGTAGCAAGGGTTAATTTTTGGGTTCTCAGCTGGATAGGTCATTAGAATTGTGGGACTTGTAGGCCATGTTTTTTACTTAAGGTCATGAAAACCACTCCCACTGTAGCAAAACACAGTCCCAGGAATATGTGAATAACGAAAACAGTATGCTGATAAGTAAATCACAGGTCTGGGGGCACAATTCTAACACACATATTTATTGTACATTCCCAAAGAGGTAAATAATAAGGAAGAACACAAAAAAAATGCCAAAAGGGAGTTTTCCTTTAAGAAATTGTATACCACATTTGATCTATATCCTAAAGCTTAATGGGAATTGTATATCACACTTGATCTACATCCTACACCTTAGTGGGAATTGTATATCACACTTGATCTACATCCTACACCTTAGTGGGAATTGTATATCACATTTGATCTACATCCTACACCTTAGTGGGAATTGTGAATAAAACGTGAAATCCTTCCCCTGAGGATGGAGAAGTCTCCATGTATCAACCAATTGAACCTGCTGTAGGGCTCTCTTAATCTGTTTCAGAGCGCGATATGTAATATTTGACTTCGCGTCGGATGTGTCAACCAGAGGGTTCAAAGCGCAGCTGAGATCCCCCCCAAGGAGGAGCATCCCCTCCTGGAAGGCCCCCAATCTACTGACAATCCTGGACAAGAAATGGTTCTGGGATTTGTTCGGGGCATAAATATTAGCTAGCGTGATTATAGACCCATCTGTCAATTTGCCTTTCACAAATATGAACCTACCTTCTGTGTCCACAACCTCATCTGTCAGTTGAAACGCCAAGTCTCTGTCAATGAGAATGGAGACTTCTTTAGTCTTAGAGAGCGGCGAGGGTGCCAAGCGGTGAGTAGTGTATATTTTATTACCCAGATAGGGGACCTTATTCAATTGAAAATGAGTCTCCTGTAATAGTAACTCTCTTAGGAGTGCGTGGCGTTTTTCCGGAGAGTTTAACCCCTTCACATTGAGTGACATAACATTCACCCTCATGATCTGTATTGCCCCGACACCAGCCTTGGGGTAAAAGGGGGGAGGAAGCAAGACCGAACACAGGACCGGTTATCACGGCCAGACCACAAGCCCCTACCCCCAGCCCCCCCGGGATTAGCAAGGAGAGGAACAGATGGACAAAAAGAGGGGAAGAGAAAGATCGGGCCACAAAGAGAGACAAAACAATACACAGGACAACAATCACACAGACTCACCGACCAATATATAAAAAAGAATAACACGTGAAATCAAATGAGAGGCGACTAATCAGATAATCCCTCACCGTATATCCGACCATAAAAGAAAAAAGTAAACAGAATCAGAAATTTTACGCACCCCTACGGGGTTACAGCCCACGGACCAGTACCGTAGAGGTGCGTAGGTCTCCACAGCCATGGAGCCTATGTAGTTCCACTTCGAAAAAATTTAGATTATGGAGAGCGTGGAGAAACGGCAAGTCATCAGCAACAGGTAAACCACAAAATCAAATTCCAAAGTAAGCAAACAGAGAGAACCAACCCGTGTCAATACAATCAAGCAGGAAATTCCACCTTTAGCGCCACTGTTTCAAGTCTGCCCTGCTTGTATCAGCCGACCTGGCGTGCCACCGTCATCCGGGGACCGGCAACCACCCCCTCACCCCTCCAGCAGAGCAAGAAAAATATAATGGGTGCCACCCCCACCGGCCTCCCCCAATTGCGTCAGCCCGCTATGCAATGTCACCATCCCTCTCCCCAGAGGGGCCCATCCCACCTCCCCCGGCCACCCGCTCCATAAACTGCTGAGCGCACGTCATGCGATGCTCGTTCCACATACCCCACATCAAATGCAGACATCCTTACCACGTCACAAGTTACAGCCTGAGGCATAGAGGCCTCTGCACCTTACATCCCATCCCGTGGACCCAGCAATTCCCAGCGGTTTGTCATGGCCCAATCGCTACCAGGTCAAACCCTGAGTGTATGTAGCCGCATCGCAATCTTCCCCACCAATAGTGTATCCCTCCCCGGCGAGTGCAAACGTCGCGCAGCCTGGCTATTATATCATTGGCTTCTCATATATACCGGGAAGTGTCATGTCCCTCTCCCTCCAGCCGTTGGGGGTAGCCAAACTAGGCCAGCTCTCAAGTGCAATAGGGAGCGAACATCCAATCAAAGGAGGGTCAGGTGGAGACTGAAAAGGGGGGGGGGGGGAGGGGGGAAGGAGGAGCAACCAGATGGGCCAGGACTCCACAAGCGCAGAACACCCACATCCGACTAGGGGATATTAAAACTTCAATTGTGCGTCCTCTAGCAATCACCCCAGAGGAAGAAAGCCTGCATAGATTTCAGTACCAGTTTGCAACCGCTATCGTCACCAGGCAGCCGCGTCCCCCAGAAAGCAAATCCCTCCCCACCCCGGGCAGGTTCACAGAGGAAATCGACCCATTCCCTGCCCATGTCCGCCCCCAGCCCCCCACACCATGCCCCCCAGGTGCAATACCCATACTGCCCAAAATGCACATTAGTATGCTAAAGCGGGACCCCGCTGGTGCCCCCGCCACCAAAATCGCTTGCCGCGCTACCGGCCAGGCCCCACCCACACCAAACAGCCCTATCACGGCCACCAATCCTACTCCATCGCGCCCTCATCCCTCCAGATGTCTCCGGAGATGCCATAGCGCCGCGCAATCCAGTACGCCGTAAGGCTACCTGCCCCAGTGCATGGGGACCGGCCTCATATTCTGCTCAACCATAGAGATCATTAAAGCCAAATTAACTTTGCCGCTGTTACATCACAGTCAGCCTACATAAACATAAAAATCAGTGCAATAGAGCCATAAGCAGGCAAACTTATCATGCAGGTTACGGGACTGAGGAGACCATATAGTCAACCCTCCCCCGGCGATGCCCGCGCCGCACAAAGCGGGATGGGGATACACACACCTTGGGGGGGCGGACCCATCTCAGTATCAATGCAAGAAAGTCCCAACTGTTCAAATAAGATTCCGTAACCGGCAGATCTGGGAAGTATGTAAAAAAAAACAGGCAAGAAAACAAGATATATATAACAAAGAGATACCGCTTCTTCTCACGTATACTCAGCATAGGACAGTCACGATCAGCTCAACAGGAACCGCAGAGTAATCCACGAGATTTCACAGCTTGGGCGAAGTTCCGCCTGGACTGCCACGATGGGGGGTACAGGGATACCCTTGCTGAACAGAAAACTTTCCCAGGTCAGGGATGGCAAAGTCCCCAAACCATTCCGGGAGGGACAACGGGGGCAAATGCAGGAGATCACAAAATGCTGCTAAATCCTCCGGGGTTCGCAGGATTCCCTTTCTTCCATTTTTGGATGCAGAGAGCGCAAAAGGGAATCTCCACCTGTACGGTATCCCCCTTTCTCTAAGGAGCAAAGTAAGGGGCCTTAGGGCTGTTGCAATGTGATGCCCGAGAGATCCTGGAACAGCTGCACTTCGTAGTTATTAAACATGATTGAATCCCTCGTTCTCGCCTTTGATAGGATTTCTTCTTTAAGCACAAAACTCTGCAAACAGCATATGATTTCCCTTGGTGTAGCCTCCCCAATGCTCCGTGGGTGAAGCGCTCTATGAGCCCGTACCAAGTCTATTGGCGTGTCAGGCGGCCTCTCCAGAAGGGTGTTAAAAATGGAGAGCAAGGCAGCCGCTATCTGGTCATGCGTGACCTCTTCAGGGACACCACGGACCCTAATATTGCACCGCCGGTTTCTGTTGTCAAGGTCCTCCAGGTGACGGTGCACGTTGATCATGTACTTGTTATGAGTAGTGACCACTGCGCTCACCTCCTGAAGCATCCGCCTTGTACCGCGATCCTCCTTTTCCACTCTGTCAACTCTATGGGCTAACGCCCGCATGTCAGCACGGAGGTCAGCTACCGCCTCTGTAATGGATGCCTTGATCTCTCCCGCAAATTTCGCCAACTCCGTGCGGGTAGGTAACTGACTCAGCCGAGAGGTAAGGTCCGCATCTCCTCTGTCAGAGGCTGCGTTGCTGCGTCTATCCTGCGAGCTGTCTGGAGAAGGGGATGCCTCCATTTTTGAAGCACGTGGGGCCGAGTCCTCAGGCCTCTGAACCCGGAACATCTCCGGGAAGTTTCTGGAGTTCTGCGATGGGGTTTGGGGGGCTCTAGACGATCTCGCCAACGTCCCCGTTCTGCTGCTTTTGCCCATGATCGCTGTGGAAGGCAGGGTCTGTCGCATACGGGAGGTTTCTCTGAGAGCTCGTGCTTCACGCTGCCATCTTCCTCACCGTCCAGCCTGTAGAATTGTTTTTGTAGTATACAGCACGTCCTGTTTCACTTATTCCTTACGTCTGGGTTATCCGCCACAAGGTGGCGCAGTGGACTGCATAAAGACTTGTGGCATCTCCCGGCCCTATAAAAAACCAGGAACCTCCCACAAATTCCCAGTGTTACAAAGCAGTTAGACAAGAAGCCGGGAGAACAATAATGAAAGAAATCCCAAAATGAACATTTGAACATATCACCATACAGAGGTGACCAAGAATAATTATAATGAGGGAGGGATGAAACAGGACATGCTGTATACTACAAAAACAATTCTACAGGTGAGTACTCACAGAATTGTATTTTTCCAAGTATACAGCACATCCTGTTTCACTTATTCCTTACATTTGGGACATCCAAAAGCAGTGTCCGTAAGGTAGGGTGGGATCCCCAAAAAGCAACGGTGGGCCGTTCAAACTACTACCGCCTGAAGAACCTTGCGGCCAAAAGCAGCATCAGCTGAGGCCCTAACATCAACCTTGTAAAACTTGAAAAACGTATGAACAGAAGACCAAGTTGCGGCCTTACAAACTTGTTCAACAGAAGCTTGGTGCTGAAAGGCCCAAGACGCACCAATAGCACGAGTGGAATGAGCAGTAAGACGGAAGGGAGGTTCCTTCCCCTTAGCAGAATAGGCCTGCACCACCGCCTGATGGATCCACTTGCTGATAGTGGATTTAGCCGGAGGCAAACCCTTCCTAGACCCAGAAGTGAGAACAATCAGACTTCCTAAAAGTCTCAGTAGCAACCAAAGAGAACTTCAGAGCCCTGACCACATCCAGAGAATACAGAGTCCGCTCCTTGGAATTAGCAGGATTAGGACACAATGAAGGCAAGACAATGTCCTGATTGAGATGAAAGGTAGACACAACCTCAGGCAAGAAATCTGGCTTAAGCCGAAACACCACCTTATCCTGATGCCGCTCAAAATAAGGAGGTTTGAAGGAAAGCGCCGCTAGCTCAGAAACTCACCTTACAGAAGTGATAGCCACCAAAAATGCTACCTTAAGAATCAAAATGGGAAAGGCGGCCTTACGGATAGGCTCAAAGGGAGGCCCTTGCATAGCAGACAACACCAGATTCAGATCCCAGACTGGTAGCAAAGGCTTACGGGGTGGACGCACATGGGAAACACCCTGGAAAAATGTTTTAGCCCGCCGGTGATTGGCAAAAAATCTTTGGAAAAGAATTGCCAGAGCTGAAACATGGCCTTTGAGGGTACTAAGTTGAAGGCCCAAATCCAAACAATGTTACAAGAATTCCAGAATTCTGGGAAAAGAAAACACCCTACAGGGAAGAGACTTGGACTCACACCAGGCAATGTAAGCATGCCAGACCCTGTAGTAGATAAAAGACGAGGACTTCTTCCTAGTCCTAATCATGGTATCAACAACAGAAGCAAGTAACCCCTTTTCCATCAAGGTGGAGTTTTCAGCAGCCAAGCCATCAAAGCCAGTGTTTGTAAATTGGGGTGGTGGCGTAGCTGCCCCTGAGTGAGGAGATCTGGATCTTTGGGCAAGACGTACCGGTCTACTGCCAACTGCACGACGTCTGCGAACCAAACCCTTTTGGCCAACAAGGGGCCACCAGGATGACAGGTACCTGCTCCTGGACTATCTTGCGCATGACCCTGCCCAGGAGAGGAAACCGAGAGAACACATAGAGAAGCCGAAACTTCTTCCAAGGAATAGCCAATGCATCCGTGACAAAGGCAAGAGGAACCTGAAACAGAGAGACAAATCTGGGAAGTTTGTGATTGTGACGGGACGCAAACAGGTCCACGTCCGGCTGCCCCCAACGATGACACAGGGAGAGAACACCCGGTTGTTGAGGGACCATTCCCCCATCCAAGACGTCCGCCTGCTCAGGAAGTCCGCCTCCTGGTTCTCCACCCCTGGAATGTAGACCGCTGAGATGCCGGGAACATGCTGTTCCGCCCAAGACAGGATCAGGGACACTTCCTTGAAGACTTGCTTGCTCCGAGTTCCTCCCTGATGAATGATGTAGGCAACCGCCGTCTGGTTGACTGAGTGGATCTGAACAGCCCGTCCCCGAAGGTGAGTGGTCAGGCGAGAAAGAACCAATCTGATCGCCCTCAGTTCCAGGACTTTGATGGAAGCATGGGCCTCTTGTGGGCTCCACCGACCCTGGAACCTCAGGGACTTTCAGAAGCCTCCCCAACCGGTCAGACCGGCATCTGTGGTGACCTTCTCCCAGCACAGGGGCAGGAAGGTCCTGCCCACTAGAAGGTTCATTGAGTCCAGCCACGACGAGAGGGACCGTCTGGCCAGAGAGGACAGAGCAAACTCTTGATCCAAGGACACAGGGTCCCGATCCCAAACTGACAAGAGGAGTAACTAAAGATGTCTCATGTGAAACTGAACAAAGGGGACTGCCTCGAAGCAGGGCACCATCAGGCCCACTAACTGCATCCCCTGACGGATGGAGGGATGAGGACATGATAGCAGAGCCTGAGCCTGCATCTGAAGATCCTCCACCTTCTGCTGAGGAAGGAACACCCCGACCTGAGAGGTATCCAGAGTCATGCCCAGAAAGGACCTCACCAAGGACGGGGACATAGAAGACTTGGGAAAGTTGAACACCCAGCCGAAGGACTCCAGAGTGGAGGTCAGCATCTGAGTGTCCTGCTCGGCCCGAGGAAAGGACTGGGCCACAATCAGGATGTCGTCCAGGTAAGGAATGATGCGGATGCCCTGGATCCAAAGCAGAGCCATCACTCCCACCAGTATCTTGGCGAACACTCGAGGTGCCGAGGTGATACCGAAGGGCAGAGCCGCAGACTGGTAATGCTGATCCTCCAGCGCGAACCTCAGAAATCTCTGATGACCTGGAAAGATAGGCACATGAAGATAAGCATCCTTGATGTCCACAGTGGTCATGAAGTCGCCCGGGCGAAGGGTACTGACAGAGCGTAGCGTCTCCATACGAAAATGCTTAAATCTGGCAATTTGTTAAGTCCCTTCAGATCTTGTAACCGGAGGACAATACCTCCTGTATCCACCGGTCTGAGATGTGAAGCCTCCAGACGTGAGCAAAGAGCTGAAACCGTCCCCCCACCCGGATGGGTGAGAGCCCCTCTTCATGACTGAGGGGGCTTGTGAGAGGGTTTGGGCTTGGTATCCAGGAGAGACCGGGACGACCATGGGATCTGCCACGGCCCCAAGAATCTCTGCAGCCACTAGAGATGAGGGAGCCACAACCTCATCTGGGAGCCGAAAGGAAGGGAGGAGGACCCCGAAATGGCCTCTAAATCAGAACAAAGAGAGTACTATAGTCCCCGCTACCAGCTGTAGCATCATCAAGGAGACGCTTGAGCAGCCTCTTGAGCGCAATAGCAGTAATGGCAGCGGCAAAGGTCGGACGCAATCCAGCCCCCACACAGGTAAAAGCATGGCAGGCCAATTGATCCATGCGCCGGTCCTCACCATCCCTCAGAGAGGTAGTGTCAGCGGAAGGCATGACAGAAGTATTGGACAAGCCTTCTTCAAAGATCAGCAGGAAAGGGATACCTTTTATCCGACCCTTGGGCACAGCAGGCAGCCTGCTAGGACGTTCCTATTCTCTAAGTACCAAAATGGTAAAATGTTCCTGCTCAGGGAACTCCCCCTGCTTTCTCTTAGCCACCTCAGGGGCAGCAATGTGCAATATATAAAAAATATGTGACAGCAAATTATCAGTGTCCTCAGGGTACCATGAATCCTCTCCGGACACCGACCCAGGGTCACTATCGCAACCCTCCTGCTGGTTCCCAGAGGAGTCAGAATCCTGGGAAAGTCGCCCCATCTCAAGGGGGTGACAACCACCAAACTCATCAATCCCCACACACCTTAGCCAGGTGCCGCTTCTTGCCAGAGGCCTTCCTAGGAACAGGCCTGGCAAGCTGCCTCTCAATGTTAGCAAAGCCAAATCAGAATGAGACTCCCTGCTAACAGTGCCCTCACAGGGGCCTAGTTGCAGGAGCGGGGGAGTAGGGGAAGCAGAGGGAGGCGCAGAGCTGGGAAGCGAAGCAGGCAAACCAGCTTGTAGCGCAATGACACGGACAGCACACGGCATTCGCACACCGTGACACTGTTAATCACAGGGGATACCCACACATGGAACATAGCCGGGCTTGCCCCGCAGGGCCCCCAAGCACGCTATCCCCTGAAGCCTCCATATGGTGATTAACACAGGTGCAATAGACCAGTAGTGGGTAAAGGCTTAAGACAGAAGCCACCCGGGATGCCCCCAGAAGTCTATTTTGTGAAGGGGGAGTGAGAGGGAGGAAGGAGTAACCCGGAAGAACCACAACCCAATGGTATCCCGCCTGAAAGACATAAGTAAAAATACACATGAAAATCCCAGGGTCAATAAACCCCCCCCCCCCCCCCAAGGGGGACTCACGGACCAAAGACACCGCGGGGTCGCTCAGGCACAGACCGCTAGGTAAAGCGATACACCAGGGAACGCAGCGCTGCAGCCGGGAATAAAGAAAACCAGACACGCAGGTTGTACAAAATGGCGCCGGCTGAGGTACCTGGAGGGGCAAGCCGCAGGGGAACAGCGCGATCCACAGCATCACCAGGCCCCGCCCCCCTCTAAGAGCTTGAAAACGGCGCTCACGTGACCCGGCCGGGGCCATGACAAAGCAAAATTACCTCAGGTTATAGCGGCCACAGCCACGGAGCGTAGTACAAAGCTGCGCGGCAGCTAAAAACACCGAAAACCACACAAAAATTGCCAAATTACCTCAGAAAACACCACACGTGACCTGACCGGCGCCATGACAAAGCAAAATTACCTCAGGTTATAGCGCCCACAGCCACGGAGCGTAGTACAAAGCTGCGCGGCAGCTAAAAACACCAAAAAACACACCAAAATCGCCAAATTACCTAAGAAAACGCCACTCACCATCACTGCCACCCCCCCCCCCCAAACGGAGTCAGACAGGGGGGAGACGAGGGAAGGCAGAGGCGAGTATCCATGGCCAGGGAGGGGGGGGGCCCCAGAAGTAAAAGAAGAGGACATAGTCCCCAAATAACTCACCCCCTCAGAAGGCAGTGCATGAACTCCGCATCCCAATCAGGCTCACTATAAAGCCTATGGCCGGCTCCCCTTTGTAGTACAGGGTCTGCGGCTTGGAGCAGCGCTTCTGGAGCACTTGACCCTAGTGCTCTTCTACCTTCACCCGATCTGTCAGCCGAGGCTGGGAGGCAGTGGGAGTCCAGAATTGGATGGGAATAGACTTGCAGGGACGCAGGCTTGGTTGCCTCGCTCACCTGCGCAAGAGAGAGAGACATCTTCTATCTTCGCAGTCCAACTGCAGAAGGAAACTGGGAATTTGTGGGAGGTTCCTGGTTTTTTATAGGGCCGGGAGATGCCACAAGTCTTTCTGCAGTTCACTGCGCCACCTTGTGGCGGATAACCCAGACATAAGGAATAAGTGAAACAGGACGTGCTGTATACTTGGAAAAATTAGAATTTTAGAAACAGCACGTAGAGAAGAAAGGGGGAATGGTGATGGATGTAGCCACCAATATAGGTGCTTATTTCTCCTTATTTTCAGGCGTTGTGTTTTATTGGGGATATCCTGATTCCACGGCACCTCCAGTGTAGTTTTCCCAAATGTTTTGTCCCAGATGTTCTCTTTACTCCTCCCTGCCTGCTCTGTTGGTTTTGTGTATTAGTGTTTAATAATTGTGCTAATGTTTTTATAGGTGTTGGACAACTTTTAACCACGTTTTTTGGATCCCCAAAAAACAAGGAAAAAAATTAGGAAAAAAACTTGGGTCTGACACTTTTATTGCTAAAAAAAAAAAAAAAAAATGCTGGATGCTGCCGGCATGTGTATTAGGAATTAAATAAGCCTGTTAGTCAGTGAAGTTGGCAGTTTACTCTCAAAATTGAAATGAAAACAAAAACAAATTGCCAATTTGCACTTGCGGAAAATTACAGGCACAAGTTTCCGCCTTAAAAATGCACTTCAAATTTTGACCACTATAAATCAGGAGGAAGCCTGAGTGCAACTTGGTGCTCCAAAAAAAGTGCACAAATGCCTAGGCGAACGACCATGAATCGACCCTATTGTGGCCATGCTTACCCTCCCTTCTGAGGTGGTGTGGTTGCCCCAGCTGCTGGCAACAACATCCTCCTCCTCCTCCTTGGCCTTGTGTCACCACTGAGGCAACAATGTCAGATGGGTATTCCTCCAGTAGCGCCTTTCAGGTTGTGTTTGTACTCTGATTTTTACATCACGATCCAGTGGTGGGATCGATACAATAATACTAATAATGTTTTTCAACTTGCTTTGCAGGTCCCCCCGACGCTCCAGTGCCAGAATCAAGGATGTGATGTTATCTTAAAGTGGACCAACAGTCAAAACTGACAAACCGGACCAAGAAAAAAAAATGGCACTCATATGTATCTCTCCCCAGAGCAATTAAGATTAGTGCACATAAAGCAGGGTGGCCACCTAGTACTCGGCACTGGTGACTTTGCGGTCATTCCGCAGACACTGGAGCATGCAGTGGCTCCTGTGAGCCAGGCTGCCCTGAGTCAAGGAGACGCCGTCCTCAGTGAGAGGAGTCTCCTGCTCCGCATCCCCCCCCAAGCCACGCTCCAGTGACACCTGTAAACTCTGTTGGGTGCCACCCTGCTGTGAGGAAAAGTCCTCTGAAACCTCCAAAACTGTCCCTTGGCTGGCTGTTGTCAGTCCAGCAACCCACACCGTAAGTCACATGTGGGCTGGCCTAACACGCTTCGGTGGTGCCTTGGTCTAGCGATGGCCCTTGCTCAATTTTAACTGGTGATATTCATTACTTTTTGTACAGTCCTTTAACCCTGTGATGCCCACAAGCATCTAATGGGTGGGATTGATAGTATTGTCAGCATTGTTTTCTGACTGGTTCACATTAATTTGCACACTTTTTGTGAATTAAGCACGCTCGTTTTTTTTTTTTTTTTTTTAGAGATTATTTATTGGCTATATGGTCACACAATTCTTCTCTATTTATTAATTATTATGAGGCTATGTTAGGGCTGTTGCAATAATTATCCTTAGAGCTTTTATTTGTGGCTCATTGCCATTCTGTTTTTTTTTTGTTAACTGTCTGGTTATTTGTTTGTGCTTCAGAGCAATAAAAATCTGAATTCATGCTTTACACAGTGTGCATTATTAAATGGTGGGGCCCAGGCAAACTATTCTGTTTACAGCAGAGCATGGTGAACATTCAAAACTCTGCTCCATGACACAGCCTTCCCAGCTCAGCCACACCCCTGAAATTGAAGCAAAAAAATACAATTCTGTGATTACTCACCTGTAGAATTGGTATTATATATATACAGCACATCCTGTTCTAGAAGATATTCCTTACTCCTGTTCTAGAAGATATTCCTTACTCCAGTAAATGCCGCTGGACTGCAGAGACAGAAAAGTGGCTCCTCCCGGTCCCATATATATACCAGAGACCTCCCACAAATTCCCAAGTATTGAAAAGCAGTTAAATGAAACCGGGAGAACTATAAACATTATAAAAACTAAGAATAATGATAAGGGTGGGGTGGAACAGGACGTGCTATATACATATAATACCAATTCTACAGGTGAGCAATCACAGAATTGTATTATTCTAAGTACACAGCACGTCCTGTTCCAGAAGATATTCCTTACTCTTGGGACATCCAATAGCAGTGTCCGTAAGGTAGGGTGGGATACCCAAAAGTAACAGCAGGCAGTTTAAACCACTGCCGCCTGCAGAACTTTGCAGCAAAAAGCAGTTTAGGCATTAACATCAACCTTGTAGAACTTCGAAAAAGTATGAACAGAAGACCAAGTGGCAGCCTTGCAAACTTGTTCAACAGAAGCTTTGTGCTGAAAAGCCCAAGATGCACCAATAGCACGAGTAGAATGAGCAGTAAGGTGGAAGGGAGGCTCCTTCCCCTTAGCAGAGTAAGCCTGTACCACAGCCTGACGGATCCACTTGCTGATAGTGGACTTAGCCAGAGCCAGACCCTTCTTAGTTCCAGACGGGAGCACAAAGTGCGTCAGTCTTCCTGAAGGATTCAGTAGCCACCAAAAATAGAACTTCAGGGTCCTGACCACATCCAGAGAGTGTAAAACCCTCTCCTTAAAATTACTAGGATTAACCCTTTCGCTGCCAGCCTACCTGCAGCATTTCCCACTCCCTGTTGCCAGACTGAGTTTCACTGTTTCGCGCTACACATGTTCAACTGTCATTTTTGAAAGGATTTCCAGGGATTTCCCAGGAAAATTATATATTGTTTTTTTCAACAGAGTCTGGGCTTTAACATGAAATGTCTTGTTTGTATTTTTTAGGTGTATTCTCAACATTTTTGGGTGAAATGTGTGAAAAAAATTAAAAAAAATATATTTTTTTACAATTTGTAGAGTTTTTTTGTAATAAAAAATGTAAGTTTGTCAATAAAATCTTATTGCGTGAGAAACCCCAATTTCTCCCGGTTACAGCGATACCACATATGTATAGGTAGACACCCTTTCCTGCCCAGAAGCCTTTTATAGCTGCTGGATGACAAATGGTTAATTAAAAAAAAAAAATGACATAGGGTCCCCCTTCCCGGGGAGGGGGACCCCATTTTTTTTTGGATTTTTAAGGGTTAAAAACCCTTAAAAATCCAAAAAAAGAAAAGACGTGGGGTCCCCCTTACCCAAAGTAACCAGCCCGGGACCAGCTATGGGGGCTTGTAGGCACAGAGTGGGGGGGCCAGCTTTGGTGGCCCCCCCACCCTGCAGCCTACGAGCCCACATAGCCTATGTGGGCCCGGGCTCTTCTGCCCCCCCCTGGCCTTTGGGGAGGCAGGTAATGGGGGTGCGGGGGTCAATGGCAAGCCACCCGCTAGGGCAGGTGACTTGCCACCCCCCCAGCCTTGTGAACTGGTATAAGGGGTCTCATGGACCCCTTACCAGCTCACAAAGAGTGAAAAAAAACCACCACACAATAATAAAAAGTATTTTATTCAAAAAAAAAAAAATTTTTTTAACTGTACTTACCTTCGATTGCAAGCTCTTGTCCCTCGCCGCTCAGCTGACAGATGCCTGTGATCGGCATCCAGAGAAGGAGAAGGCAGGAGATCAGAGGATCTCCTGTCACCTCCTTCCAGGGCACCGATCACCGGCATCTGAGAAGCTGAGAAAGCTGAAGCCGGTGATCGGGACCGGGATGACGTCATAAGCCCCGCCCCCAAGGGGGCGGGGCTTAGAGGCAAGATGGCGGCCACCATCGTGAAGAAGAGAGGAGAGAGCCTCCCAGGCTCTCTCCTGAAGATCGGTAAGTCCTGGGGGGGGATCGGAGGCCCCCCAGGTGAAGAGGAGGGACAGCGGGAGCCAGCGCACACACAGGTAAGTGAATGTCATTTTTATTTTTTATTTTTTTTTACAGTTAGCAGCTGCTGCTGCAGAAGCGGGGGGGGGGCGGCCTATTCCGGGGGCTCTCCTGGAGCCATCCGACCCCCCACGGGGGATCGGATGGCACCAAATTAAAGAGGAGACCCGGCCGGATCCAACAAGGGGTCAGGTGAGTATTTTTGATTTTTATTTTTTAAACTAGAAGCGAGGAAAGTCAAGCACGTAACACCTACGGGCTTGGCACTTAAGGCCCAGCCAAGCCAGCACGTAGGTGTTACGTGCTTGGCAACAAAAGGGTTAAGACACAGAGAAGGCAAAACAATGTCCTGATTGAGATGAAAGGCAGAAACAACCTTTGGCAGAAAATCTGGCTTAAAACGAAACACCACCTTGTCCTGGTGTCTCTCAAAATAAGGAGGCTTGATGGAAAGCGCCGCCAACTCAGAAACACGCCTCACAGAAGCGATGGCCACCAAAAAGACCACCTTAAGCGTAAGAATGGACAAAGGGGCTCCTTGCAAAGGCTCGAAGGGAGACCCCTGCAGGGCAGATAAGACCAAATTCAAGTCCCAGACTGGTAACATAGGCTTACGTGGGGGACGCACGTGAGTAACCCCCTGGAAGAAGGTCTTGACCAGGGGATGCTGAGCAAAGGATCTTTGGAAAAAAATAGCCAAGGTAGAAACATGACTTTTCAGAGTACTGAGCTGAAGACCCAGATCCAAACCATGTTGCAGAAACTCCAGAATCCTAGGAATAGAAAATACACGACAGGGAAGCGAGTTAGACTTGCACCAGTCAATGTAAGTACGCCAAACCCTGTAGTAAATGGAAGAAGAGGACCTTTTCCTAGCCCTGATCATGGTATTTACAACCGAGGCAGGCAGCCCTTTTTCCATCAAAATGGAGGTTTCAACAGCCAGGCCGTCAAAGCCAGCATTTGTAAATTGGGGTGGCGTAGGTGCCCCTGAGTGAGCAGATCTGGAACCAAGGGCAGGGCGTAATGATCTATTGCCAGCTGCACGATGTCTGCGAACCACACTCTTCTAGGCCAACAGGGGGCCACAAGTATGGCTGGCACCCTTTCCTGAGCTATCTTGCGCAGTACCCTGCCCAGCAGGGGAAGAGAGGGAAACACATACAGATGCTGAAACCCCTTCCAAGACATTGCCAGGGCATCCACAGCCAAGGCCAGAGGATCCTGGGACAGAGAGACAAAGACTGGAAGCTTGTGATTGTGACGGGACGCAAACAGATCCACATCCGGCTGACCCCAGCGGTGGCACAGTGAGCGAAACACCCTGCTGCTGAGGGACCATTCTCCCAGACGAGACATCCCCCTGCTGAGGGAGTCTGCCTCCAGATTCTCCACCCCCGGGATGTACACAGCTGAGATGCAGGGAACATTCTCCTCCGCCCAGGACAGTATCAGGGACACTTCCTTGAGGGCCCTCTTGCTCCGGGTCCCTCCCTGATGATTGATGTAGGCAACCGCCGTCTGGTTGTCCGAGCGGACCTGAACAGCCCGACCCCGCAGGTGTGGGGTTAAGTGGGCGAGAACCAACCTGATCGCCCTCAATTCCAGAATGTTGATAGGGGCATGGGCCTCCTAAGGGCCCCACTGACCCTGGAATTTCAGGGACTTCCAAAATCCCCCCCCCCCCCAACCAGTCAGACTGGCATCCGTGGCGACAGTCTCCCAGCAGGGGGCCAGAAAGGATCTGCCCCAGTCCAGCCACCACGATAGAGACCGCCTGACCAGAGGGGACAGGACAAACACCTGATCCAAGGACACAAGGTCCCGATCCCATACTGACAAGAGGTGAAGCTGAAGAGGCCTCATGTGAAACTGAGCATATGGAACCGCCTCGAAGCAGGACACCATCAGGCCCACCAGCTGCATTCCCTGCCTGATGGATGGATGAGGACAAGACAGGAGCTGTTGAAGAATCTCCACCTTCTGCGGAGGAAGAAAGATATTGACCTGAGATGAATCCAGAATCATGCCCAGAAAAGACTTCCCCATGGAAGGAGACAGGGAAGATTTGGGGTGGTTGATTACCCAGCCGAATGACTCCAGTGTGGACACCACCCTCTGAGTGTCCAGCTCTGCCTGATGGAAGGACTGAGAAGCGATAAGCATGTCGTCCAAGTAGGGAGGAATGCAAATGCCCCGAGATCTCAGCAGAGCCATCACTCCTGCCAGCACCTTGATGAATACCCTGGGAGCCGAGGTGAGACCGAAGGGCAAGGCCACAAATTGGTAGTGCTGATCCTCCAGAGCGAACCTGAGGAATCTCTGATGACCTGGAAAGATAGGTACGTGAAGGTAAGCATCCTTGATGTCTACAGAGATCATGAAGTCCCCTGAGCGTAGGAAAGTCACAGCTGAGTGCAGAGTCTCCATGCGAAAGTGTCTGAATCTGACAAATTTGTTGAGAAGCTTCAAATCCAGGATGGGTCTGATGGACCCATCTTTTTTGGGAACAATGAAAAGATAGATTGGAATAATAGCCTTTGTACCTTTCCCTCAAGGGCACCCGGCAGATGACACCTAGTTCCAGAAAGCCTTGGACAGCCAGGGACAGACCCGGAGCTGACAGGGGGTTTTGAGCTAACCGAGATTTGATGAATCTTGGGGATGGCCAGGCTGCAAACTCTATCTTGCAACCGGAGGATACTGCCTCCTGAATCCACCGGTCTGAGACATGACGCCTCCAGACATGAGCCTAGAGCCGAAGCCGTCCCCCCTTCCCCCCCCCCCTGTGAGGGCGCCCCTTCATGCCTGAGGGGGCTTGGGAGAGGACTTAGGCTTTGGACCCCAGGAGGGGCCAGGGCGTCCACGTCCTCTGCCCCAAAAATATCCACGGTCCCCAGCAAAGGAAGCTCCCCGTCCAATTCTGGAGCCCCTAAAGGAAGGAGAAAAGGCACCTGAACCCCGAAAGGACCGGGGCTGCCTTCTACACTGAGGCAACTTGCATCCCTTAGCAAACAAGTCCAAACGTTCCCCAAAGAGGCGCAGCCCCTTGAAGGAAAACCCAGTGAGAGCCTTCTTATCAGCGTTGTCTACTGCTCACTGGCGCAGCCAGACCGAGCGGCGTATCGCCACCAACAAGGCAGATGCCCTGACACACATTCTAATGGTATCATCCAAGGCAGAGAAAACATATGCAACAAATTCCTCACAACGCAGAAAAGCTCTATACTCTTCACTACCTGCATCATCAGGAGCCCCGTCTAAAAGACCCCTGAGCAGGCTTTTAATAGCAACAGCCGTAATGGCAGAGGCACAGAACGGACGGAGCGCGGTCCCCACACAGGCAAAGGCATGGCAAGCCAGCTGATCAATGCGTCTGTCCTCCCCATCCCTCAGTGTAGTAGAGTCAGGGGAATGCATGACGGATGTGTTAGACAACCCCAGAACTGGTGCTTCCACCTCAGGAGGACATGACCAACGTTTAACCATCTCAGTGGGAAAGGGATACCTCTTATCCCAACACTTTGGTACCCTGGGAAGCCTGCTAGGCCGTTCCCACTCTTTGAGCACCAGATTATTAAAATTAGTTTGTTCAGGAAACTCCAAGCGTGGTTTAACAGTATGAAACAGCGCCCCCTGCTGCTGCGGGCCACGGCAGGAGGAGAGATACAGAGCACTTCAAAAATGTGAGCCAAAAGTCTGTCAGTATCATCTGAAGCCCAGGGGTCAGATCCAGACTCAGCATAACCCCTAGGCTGAATCAGAATAATTCCCCCTCTTGCAGGGGGGTATATCCAGTAACTCCTCAGCTTCCACAGGAAAGAGAGTAACACCGGGCAGCCAAATCAGGCTGAGACTCCCCACTGGTATGCACCTCACTGGGAGTCAGGTGTAAGCATGGGGGGGGGGGGTAGGCGAAGCCAGAGGGGGCGCAGCACTAGGCCCATCCGCAGGTAAACCAGACTGCAGCGCAAGCATCTGCTGGGTGCAGGGTACACAAACCCTGAAGTAGTCACTGACAGGGGATACCCCACACACAGCCGGGCTTGTCCCAAAAGAACCCCGAGCACATTATCCTGAGAAGCCTCCATATGGTGATTATCACGGCACAACAGGCCAATAGGGATTGACGCTAATAGTAGCAAGCAGGGATGCCCAATAACCCGCTAGGGAAGTGAGAGGTAAGGGAATACAATAGCCCTCCAATAAGAGTTAACACCAAATAGAGGGGATACGACTGGGAGAAACCACAAATTTTGACCCGCCTGCAAGACATAAGCAAAAAGATCCCATAAGCAATATGCAATACAGATAAATCCAAAAAAAATCAGCCCGCAGGGGCACTTACGGGCCGTGATAGGGAAACGCCAGACACACACAGCAGAGAGTTAAAATAGTGCCCGCATATACCTTGAGGGGCGGGCCGCGGAGACAGTGATGCAGAACGCGTCAGCCGCAAGGCCCGCCCCCCCGCCTGAGGCGATGTCGCCATCGACTGTGGAGCGTAGTACAAGCGTGCGGCAGCAAAAGAAACCAGTGCAATCAATTCATCACACAACAATATAGTCAAGACATGACCCCCCCCCCCCCCCCCCCCGAGATCTACCAGGGAGAGCGAAGGGGAAGCGACGGCCAGCCTAAAGGGAGCCAACTGCGGGGACAGGGGCAGAAGACACGGGAGGGGCATCCCATAAGGCTCACCATGGGCCTTTGGTGGGGGACTGCGGTTGGAGCAGAGCTCCTTAGCACCTGACAGTGGTGCTGCCTACCTTCACCCGAACCAGTGCAGCCTAAGCTGGGAGGCAGTGAAAGGAAACGGGTGGGAATAGTCCCACAGGGCCGCAGGCCAATAGCCCCGCTCACCTGCGAGTAGAGAGCCATCTTCTAGTCATCGCAGCCCAGACTGCAGAGAAGAACTGGGGAATTTGTGGGAGGTCCCCGGTATATATGGGGCCGGGAAGAGCCACTTTTCTGTCTCTGCAGTCCAGCGCCATCTACTGGATGTATAACCCAAGAGCAAGGAATATCTTCTGGAACAGGACGTGCTGTATACTTAGAATAAATAAAAATTAGTTTCACCTACAATACACAAGGTATTTACATAAAATCTGAGATTTTCAGGTGCTTTGAAATGGTACATTTTGTACCGTTTCCAGGAAGAATACAGTGGAAGAAAGTTAGCGTGTGTCTGGACAGGGACTTTAACCCCTTGTCTGGACTGTCCCATAAATTCATGCCTTGTAAAACTCGCAACTTTCCCGTAGAGTCACATGTGATTATAGATAGATCTTCATTGTGTGATGGGTGTATGCAACAGTCTAAAACTCAAAAAATACAAAAAATTACCCTGGTTTCATTAATTACAATCATTTTAATACTTTAAAATACATGTTTATTATTACAATTGTTTTAATTTTACGTAAAGAGGATATGCCTTATGGCAATGCTTTCAAGTTGCATAGTTTAACTGTAGTCCAACTCCTGCTCGTTAGCCACATACATCAATAAAAGGGAAAAAAGGTGGGTTGGGAAAAATATAAATACAGTAGCATCCCTGTACTAGATGCAAGGGATTTAACTAACAGTAACTAACAAAACACTGTACCATAGAAAAAGTGTCACATTAGTGCCTTTAGGGAAGAAAAAATACTAGTATTTTTTGCAGGCGTATGGACTATATGCTTTCTAATACACAGTAATGGGGTTTAAAAATTAGTGCCTTAAGGTGACATTTCAAGAAACAGTTTCAGCATTACAAATCTAAAGTACAGGATAAAAAAAGTTAACAAAAAAAGGACTCCATGCTTCCGATATGGACAATCCTTTACCACCAGCCAGCAGTTAAAGCCCAAACTGGGCAATTTTAGGGTCTGTAGTAGTTACAATTTCTACAAGTTCTCTGTAAGAGATGGCACCTCCTCCTCTGGACTGGGAACACCGATCTGAAAAGGAGTCAGCATTGCAGGTCAAGGTGCGCACCTCTTGCTTCAGTCAAATAGGGAACATGTACCATTGTGATCAAAAAGAGGAGTCTGCTGTTGGGTCACGCAGAGCATGTGTGGAGCCTAGTGATATGATCAGCCGGTGTTTTGCTGAATTATATGAAATATGAAGACCATATTCAAAAAAAACTATATACACAGACAGGTTCACTATGCACCCAAAAGACAAAAAAAAAAAAAAAAAAAGTGTATGAGTGTATGGCATAGGATCAGATATCAATGGGAGGAGGAATACAGCGCAGAAACCCAGAAGTAGAAAAGTGGCAGAAATCAATTATAAGCCAGTATGGAATTTATTTCTAGCTTGAGGTCGTTTATCATTTCTGCTTTTCAGATTCCAAAGAATGGATTATTGCTCCTTTGACTGCTAAATAAAAAAGAAAATCAAAGTCAGGAAGATGATTTATATATAATCCAATAAATACTGAAAAAGATATGCAATAAATATTTAGTAAAATATACACTAAAGCCATCTAGATAAGGTGTGTAACCTTCCACCAAACATGCAAAGGCCCTGGAGCACCCACTACAGAAATTGCAGCCTGTTTGAATACTGTTTGTTGTGCACCATTTGCATTTCGTTGGATTTCCAAATATATGATTTTGATGAAACCTATATACTGGAGTGCTGGTTCTTCACAAAAATTTGGGACATTGCGGCGTCACCCACCCAGGAATATAGAGGTAATAGTGCAGCACTCCCTCCCAGAAAGAAACAGTTTTGAATACTGTCACCCACCAATGTGAAAATGATCTTTATAACCTTGCTTTAAGTGCCTTTAAAAGTAAAAAAACGTATACATCTCTTTAATCCCCTGCAGCAGCTCGCTTGATGTCGGATAGATGAAAAGTCACTGGAGTCCAAGAAGAGGGCCCACAATATACTGGTGCAGCGGTTTTCTCCCCGGACTAAGAGCATGCTCTGATACAGCAAATGAAGAGGTTGGATCCAATAACATAAGTACCCATGTTTGTCCACATTCCCAGGACCCACAACAGTTAATTTCTTCATCATGTGGGCAACTTCAACTAATATGGAGGACTGCATGGCTGAGGGTGTGGCCCCAAAGAGCCATCTAATCCCCCACAGGTACTTTTTTATCCCAGGGTTACTTTAAACCAGGAGTCTCCAACCTGTAGCACGGGAGCCACATGTGGCTGCTGGACTGGAGGTCTAGAACATTGGGGGGTGGGGAGATTTGTTGGGGCTAATAACTTTGTGCACATCTGCTTCTGTGTGAAAGTATTTGATGGCACTGTGATGTAAAGTTGTCCAACACCTAATTCTGTGAAAATGGGTGTTGGCAATGCAATGTGGCGAGGGGCATCCAAATAGCTGGAGCCTCCCCTGTTGCAGCAATCTCAGCTCTGAAGTGGACAGCACACTCCCAACCGCCCCCCCCGGAGCACTGTTATTTGTAAGGGTTTCCAGTTCCCTGTTCAATATGGGATATATGACTTCTGCAAATCTATTTGCATAGAATGTGCTTTCCAATCTCCCCTGGTGTCCCTATTTACTCTTGATTTTTGGTCTTAAAGTGCATGCGGGGGTTGGTCCCCGGCATCCTTACTTTGCACACTTGCTGCTTCTGACATTTGTCTACAGGTACCCCACGGCATCCCCTTTTGGCCCTGCAAAGCACGTTTGAAAGTTGCCGGGGATGCCAGGTCCGACAACATCCACCATGGGAGCAAGCATCAAGGAAAGCATCTGTGACATCCCACAATGCAAATAGAGTTTTTTAAAAGGATATTCAAAGGTTAAAATCGGGAGAAAAACCTATACTTTGTAAATCAGGACCTTGATCCCTGCTTTTGAATTTTACATAATCTTGCACTGGTTTAAACCAAAGCCGATAATTTGGAGCTTGTAGAATTAGCAGAACAATTATTGCTGGTGCTCTAAGGCTTAAAGTGGGCAAATTACCAAGATTTTCACTATCCTGGTGACTGGTCCTTGTCACTGGAGCATTCCGATTTAGGATGCCCCGCTGTGTGAAACCACCCCCCCCCCAAGATTACCCGCTCTACTCACCTTTTCTGCCACTCCCGCGGTGCATGCGCTCGTCCAATCAGTACTTTATGCTTACTTATCCACGGCATGAAGCCGTTGTTTTTACTGAGCATCCCTGGTTTTCATGTGTTGTGCACAGCTGCAGGGATGCCGTAGATGCGGCCAAGGCCTGCGATCATGGCAAGGGACCAGCAGAAAGGTAAGGGGTTTGTGGGCGATCTGGGGGTACACAGTGGGACATCCAGACTTGGGATGCCTCAGGGACACCTACTCATCTTTTAGACTCCAGTGTCACCGATTGATCCACTTTAAAGGAGGAACTTCAGACATAAAATAAAGGCTGATCCGCCCCTTATTGGCCCCTGATTACCTTTTTGATGTCGCCGCTGCCTGCTGCGGCGACATCCGGCTGCTTTGGAGTCAGATCCCCGTCCCCTGTAAATTGCAGTATGGATTTATCCGGCCTCTTCAAAGTCCTATGCTGCTCAGCGAAATCCCGAAGATTTCAGGTGGCTCCATCACATCCCAGCCATTGGCACTGCGCAGGTGCGAGATCAGGGGCTGTGCGCAATGCCTGATGGAATGCAAGATGGTGCCTCCAGTCGAAAGGTCGCCGGAAACAGAGGGACCCAGAAGATGTATCCCACAGGGGGGGAATAGAATTTACCCAGGTAAAACCGGGTGTGCGTGGGGGGGTAGTGGATCAGTGAGGTTTGGGGAAAGGTTTTAACTTTACCCACCCTCTTTAAAGCTTCCTCAGAAAATGTAATAGCCTTTGAAAGAAAGCAGGATTAATACCACTGTCTGTCCCCTCATTGGGAAAATCTGGTCCCATGTCCGGTCTATGGTTTCTAAGCAATAAGAGTAAATAACAGAAAAAATGCTGAGGGCCCAGGAACCAGAAAATGCCAATTGCATACTAAACTATTTTTTCCAGTGAAACAACATTTCAGTTAATGAATTTAATGTCTTTGGTGACCAAACAGGTAGTAATGAAAGACCCTCCCAGTGGGATTACAGGCAGCATAAAGCATTCTATTAAAATACTAATCCTACCACACCCTTTCAGAAAAACACCATCCCAGCCTTCAATACACTGCAGGTAACGGTGGTGGTGGGATATTCTGCCACACTCACCTTAATGGAAAGATGGGGGGATATTCTGAAAACTGCCTGTTATCTGTTATGGGGTTTTGGAGATGCATTATGTACACTGCCTGTTATGGGGGTGATGGGGGGGGGGGGGGGATTCTGCACACTGTCTGCTATGGGATAAGGCACACCACTGGTTCAGAATATTTTTTTTTCTAATTTTCTTCCTCTAAACCCTGAATCTTATGTGGTAGACAATACTGTAGTTATTTCAATGTAGTGCAGAGGAGCCAACCATGGCTACTTTAAAGTTTATTAACAGCTCTTAGAAGACTTGCAGCTATGGTTATGACTGTGACCTTTAATTGCTACTTATTAATTTTTCTCATTAAACATTAGCCTGGGTGGCCTGAGGGTTATTTTAAATATTATCGCAGTCATAAGGGAGTGGTGGAATAGTGATAGAGTCATGCATATTTATTTTAGAACAATAAAAGTGTTGCAATGCTGAACTGTCAATCTATTTACGTGTAGCCTGGGCAGGATTGATTTTAGAGCCCAACTGCACGAGAAACACCATCATTCTCCCTTTAACGAATGGCAAAAAAATCCCAAAAAAAAAAAAAAAGCTCAGATGTCTCCACATTACATACAAAAAGCACCACAAGCTGAATACCTGCATTGGCAGTGCACAAAGTGCTTTGAATTATAGGCCTGTGGTGACTTACACCACTGCAATAAAGGTAAGGCAAAGTACACAAAAGTATACAAGACATTCTGTGACTACATTCTTAAAACTCCACTATGCCTAAAGAAGTCATTCCTGTACACTCATCATTTTCTCTGTTCTGGCAATGCCATTTAAGTCTTCAGATAGGTTCACAACTGTATGTAGTACACAGGAAACACAGGCATAGTTTCGCTCAATAAGACTGCAAATATCAGAGGGGCTAAAGGAAGCTAGCGGTTGTGGAAAAGGGTCAATAAGTGCAACATTTTGGAGAAGGACAAAAGGAAATAAAAAGTGTGCACACAATCAGGACCTCTACCAAGATCTACCTACTAGGATAGGAGAGCTCAGTTTGAAATGTGCCCACATAAGATAGACCAGTATATGCACGTCATGTTGTGTTAAACTAAACTAGCTCTTGTTTTTAGCCAGTAGTAGGTTCCCGAACTCAAAAGTAGGCCCACATCCTATTCCCTGGGCACCATATTTAGGGCAGCCTAATGCTCTGTACATGTGTACACTCACTGTATGGATGGGTTAAATGCAGATAAAGAATTCCTATGTGTGCGCAAGCATACAATGGCCATCTATGAACCTCCTGCCCCTCAAAAATCCAGTGCCTAGTCCCCTCTCCCCTGACGACTGGAAGCCACAACCTCCTCAAACTAGAGTAGTCAGCTGCTTGTTCAGAGCCTTTTGGTCCCTCAGGTCAAAGGTGAGAAATTACTAGAAAGGCCAGTGCTTTTCTTGCTGGTGAATAGGAGCCCAACAGGCAGGTTTCCAATCAAAGGAGTAGGTTTCCTCAATCTCTATTGAATAGATGTAAATTTGCAACGGTACCATTCCGTTGGTTGCCTGTAAGCGGACCTCCAGTCAAAAAAAAAAAAAATCTTAGTAAATTGCTCCCCTAAAGCGCATCTGTGGCAATTAGTGACATAAGCTTATTGAGAGGGATTTACACCATGCAGACATTTAGAATAGCAGGCAGATTCTACACTCTTAAAGGAAAACTCTTTTTGTCAGCTTTTTGGTGTTCTGCCTCATTGTTTTCCTATTCTGGGAAGAAAAATAAACCTGTGTTTATTCAAAGGATTGTGCCCCCAGACTGTCCAAGTTTCTTATATTCCAGTGAATCAGTCTTGGTAGTAGGCGTCCTATGGAGAGCTGTTTTGTTTTATAACATGGGAGTTGCAAAAAACATAGAAAAGTAAGAAATTAATAAACGCAGCACCCTGAGCACATCATATTTAAAAATGCCATTGAAAGTGGAATTACCCTTTAAACATGAATGGCAGTGGCCATCTTGCCACACACGAGAGAGACCCGCTTCTGAAAAACAGTCCCTCAGTCAAAATTTTCTCATAGCTCTGTACAATCCTCTTATTTCTAGCCAGTAGTAAGCCGTAAACCAGACCTTCACCCTGAATAAGAGTCTATCATATAGGTTTCCGCACCCTGTACATACAGATTGCCCGCATTAAAAATTATCCTACATGCAGCTACTGCATTTTCTGAGCCCATACAGGAAGTCTGTTCTGAACCGTGTCGCTCTGCATTTTGGGATTGCTGTCCTTTCCCTAACCCCAGCTCCGCTCTGTCTGTGCAGAGCACAGCTATAACCTCCCTGCCTGTACTTTTCACCCCCCCCCTTCAGTATGTGATGCTTCTGAGGCCCGTTTCCTAAAGTCCTGAACAGAGTTGCAGCCCAGTGGGGGGGAAGTGAAAAATATTAATTTTAGATGCTTGGGAATAGTTTAAGGCTTTAGGCTTTTCATTAAATGATGCTGAAGGTCCGGTTTCAGCTGTAATGACTCATCTTTGAATAAAATACATTGTATACATTGTATCCCCTGACTGAATATTTTGTAGCCACCACTGCCATAGAGATAGATTGTAACAGCTTCCCTCACACAGATTTCTATCGCTACATTAGCTGTGTGCAAAATGACAGACAAGCTTTTCCTTGTTTCTGAGGTATACATCTCTCTCAATTTGGTGTGAATTGGCACAGCACCCCCAATTCTCATGTGTAAGTAGGACTATCAGGTGTGTGGCAAGATGGACACCTCCCATGTAATTCAACAACATCTGCACCGCTTATGCATTGATCATAGGAAGGGAAGCAATTTACTAAACTTCCTTTTTGTGACTGGAGTTCCGCTTTAAGCTCTTACAGCTGCATTTCCAACTGTTGCACACTGGCCACTTACTATTTTAGGTTATGCTGGCCTTTCTAGCAAAAACCCTGGTCCGCAGCCTTGAAGTTGGCAGAACAGTTGACCATTACAGGCTTATTCATCAAAAGGATTATTTGGGGAGTTAAAAGTTTAACTAAATCAGAACAAAACCTGGGAATTTTGACTATCCCTGGTTTTGTTTGGCTCAGATAGGTTTCAAAAGGAGAGCAACCACATCTCCAGCAGGCTACCTGAATAGCTGGGACAGGAACATGCGCACAGCCGAGGATGCGGCTGGTCTTGCTCCCCATTGTAATCAGAGCAGTTTGACAAATTACGACAAATAGCTCTGATTGGCCACCCTGGCTTTTGTTCCGCTTTAAGTATACCCAACACTGGAACCCCTGTTCCACAAAGTGGGGCAATTCAGCAGCTGAAAGTTGCAAGCACATTAGGGCTGCAAAAGGGATGGTGGCCTCCGATGGAACAAGGCAAGCAATTCAGCAGGCAGCCTAAATATAGGTCAAGGTGAATTTAGTTCTAGGTGGTTGTTGTGATTTTGTTTAAGTAGTTTTATACTAAAGCCTGTAAGTCTTTGACATGAGAGCTATACCAGCATTAAAGAGACATAAAGCCGCTCTGTGAACTCACTGCACATATGCTAAAAGACAAATAAAAAAGGAAAAAAGGGTTATAGCCTTATAGGTAAATATTTTTGATGTGTGTGAGCCACATTGTGGAGATTAAGCCTTGGTTCAGGTTTGTGACCACCAAACGGGCATTTGTTTAGAAGAAAAAGTAAAGGTTTTTACTGGGAATCGACATGTGCTAGTGGCCAGCACATATATATTTTTGTAAAAGGAGCATAACGTCTGCTCTAAACAGGTTTTAGCCCCCCAAGAATTCAGACAACTGTAGGGTCAGGTAGATGCTACAAACATTTTGCAATTTAACTCTAGAAAGCCAATTTATATAATGTATTTTAAATTGCTTTAGAAACTGGGGGTTTGGAAATGAATGCAGTATGTCATTGCAGTATGTAGGTCATTGCATAGAAAATGTAATATAAATCCCTACAAGTCATGATGATATGGACAAGGCCAAACTGAGCTCTCCTGTGGATTTAGTGTACATACAGATGTGCTGGGAAGAGCCTGTTGCCCTCCCTCACGGGCCAGTAGAGATCTGCTGCTTGCTAGAGTCTGCAGAACTGTTCCATTAGAAACAAAGAAAGAATGAGGCATGAGAAAAAAAAAAAAAAAAAAAGAAACTACAGAAGACCGAACCTGCTGCAGCTTGGGACAATGACATACCTTGTCTGGTGACGGTTTCTGCTGTGTTCAACGCCTGTCCGCTAAGGTCATTCACTACGCTATCTACAGTCTGATGGTGCTTTAGAAAAAATGGCCGAATAAATTTGCTATAAAGAATCTGGGAGCCATTCCACGAGAAAGGAGCCATGCACCACAGAAGGAAAGCACACTGTAAAAAAATACAAATAAATAATGCACGTATTCTAATATAATATCCACATTTTTCTTGGTAATTTTGTTTTAAAAAAGGATGGATAAAAAAAGCAATACTTTTTTTACAATAGCTACAAAAGATTTGTTAATTCCATAGTCGTGGTATGTAAGCCGTTAACCAAGTAGGCACTCGGTCACGACTGGGGCAGCAGTTTGGAAAGGGGAATGAGCAGCTGTACTTTTACTTGTTAAATCGGGTCCAGCACTAGATTTGGGGGGTGGGGGTATGATCGAGTCCAGTTACACCTGACTTTATTTTTAGATTTTTTTTTTAATTTTGTACTCAGTTGCTGAGGGGGTATGGAGGGGTAATACAATAATAAAGATAAATAAAGTTAAAGTTAAAAATAAATCAAAGTGGATCAAAACTCTTTAAATCATCCCCCTCATGTCCATCCTTACCTTGGGCGAATCACAATTTGGGATGCCCTGCAGAGTGAACTGCCGCTGCTGTTACTTACCTGGTTCTGGGATCCCACAGTGCTGGGCCCTTACGTCCTGCTGGTGGAGGGAGCCAAAAACATACGGTAATGGAAAGCACACTGCTATCTGCCACATCATGTCACAAGAACAAGATGTTTAGCCCTAGGAACTGTCTGCATTATACTGACATACCTGCATAGCGTAACGACACAGGAGCACAGGCATTTTCTCAAAACATCCTTAGGGCAGCACACCAATGAGATAATAAGGCTCCGTACAATGTAGGGACACATGACCACCAGAATACACAAAAGGTTTAGCACCTCCTTCAGACCCTAGTTCTTTATGTGTTCCTGCCTGAGGCATAATCCAGACCACCAGCTCCTGAACCATGGGTTTAGGTATGTAGACCAGGTCGCTGTGGGTCTGATGTGGGTTGACCCATTCTCTAGCTCCGGAGGCAATTCCACCCGGCGGCGCACAATGACTTCAGCGCTAGGCATCATCTTTCGCATTGGTAAGGCGTTTTGCTAGCTAACAGGCAGTCCAGACCGATCCGTTTGAGGTTAGTTTCTCAATGTTGAGCCCTCATATTAAATTTCTTACATAGAAGGCTCTCTTTTTTTCTGCTTCAGCCCGCAGAATAAGTGATATCCAGGCTCTATCCTGCTGTCACCCCTTTCTTCAAGTTTTCAAGGATTGTATAATATTACAGGTGGATCCTTGCTGCCTTCCTAAGATCTCTTCCGACTTTTATCAGACCCAAGAGATTATCCTTCCAGTCGCCGGGGATAGTGATCCCTCCACAGGTTCTGTAGACAAGTATTTTGTTGAAGGTATTCCAGCAAACAGGCTCTGACATCCAAAGTATTGGGGGAGGGCCGATATTCCATGTTTCTTTCTCGGGTCACAGGAAGGGTCAGCATGTTTTCAAGGCAACACTGGCCCAATGGATGAAGAGCATTATTAGTTTTGCTTACATCGGATCTCCTTCTCCAGGGCGGATTACACCTCATTCAACAAAAAGTATTTCTACATCTTGGGCGAAACAAGCTGGTGCCTTGCTATTGAACAGATCTGTAGAGCGGCAACCTGGTCTTCAGCTAAAACGTTTAATCTTTACCACCTGGATCTGCTCACCTTGCAAGATCAATCCTTTGGCAGGTGTGCGTTGCAGGAAGCCTTTCCCACCCAGTAGAGGTAGTATCTTGCTTATACTCTCAGTGGTATGTTGTCCTAAGGATGTTTTGTTTTGAGAAAACCTAAGTTAGTTACCTTAAACATTTGAAAGGGCAGCATACAGGCTTCCCTCCCTCAGGCTATGTGATTTTATGCGTTATCTTACTGATTTACCAGTTGGTGCTTTGTCTTTGTTTTTCAGATCTCTTAATCTACTGGTGTCTGCAGGAGGAGCTAAAGCTTTAGTGTATTCTGGTGGTCATGTGTTCCTATCTTGCCTTAATATCTCAGTGGTATACTGCCCTTTCGGATGTTTTGAAAAGAAGTTACCAGGTAACTAACTTTTTTCAGGGGTTATTTAGCACGGTATATGGCTGCAGGCAATGCAGGCACTCAGAAGCTGGGCAACAGGGCTCAACAGCTTCCCCCTCATCACTGCAATTTACAGGAATGTAGTTTGTCACAGTCCAGCAGGACACATTCACAGTGGTAATACAGATTAACCAAGCTGCCACTTGTGCCAAGATTTTTGACAGGTTGTGCCTAGGGCAGCATCAACCCCAAATATGGCCCTGCAATGTAAAAAAAGATATCTCCTCACCTTTCCAAGATAGTAGAATGGAAACCAAAATAGAAAAATATCTGAGAAAAACTCCACCACGCTGAATAAACCATAAACCACCCAGTAGGTCAGCCATATTGTATCATCCTTCTTGTCAGGGCTTTCAATGGCCTTGATCCTAGAGAAGAAAAAGGAACAACAAAAATAGTCAAAAGTTGGACACAAACAGAACTATCCCCTTGCATACCACTGCCTTTACCCTACAGTTCATATTTTATACAAACTGCCACCTGACCTGGGGCAAAGGTTAGCATCAAGTCTGTGGAGCTAGTTTTGCCTGGAGTTGGAAAGAAAATGGGCGTTCTAGTGGCGATAGCTCTGGTGAGTAAATAATAGTGTTCCTCAATCTTCCTTATTGTTGGGATCTTCATTTTGCCATAAGGCTCTATGCTACAATGCATGGGCTGCACAAGCTCAGTAGCAAGTCCCTTTGCCAAAGACAAGTCATCACTCAGAAGTGCTATACATAGCAGAAACACGGTAAGTATTAACATTTCAATAAAGTTACATTAATCAATAGTCCATTTATCATGAGTAGAACCCCATTCTGACCATTGTCTTACTTGTATCTGGCTTTTTCCTTTCAGAAATGGTGGGTGGAGGGACTCCTAATCTTTTATACACTCAGAAAAGTATCAAGATGGAGCATCTTATAATAGCTGTAGCTATGCAGTCTCTTTGGTGTCTCTCCTGGAATCCTGTCTCTCATAGAAATTTGTTAGCAATTATTAGCCTTTTATGAAAAAGTGGGAGTTGGCGCTGGAGTCGAAACTTTGGCAGCCCTGGTAACAAGGAGACCCAAAATAAGGATATAAAATGTGCTTGGTGCCTAGTTTTCACATATTCATACTTCCTATATACAAACCTGGTATGACTTTTTTTTCAGTGTATTGGTTTCACTAGTTATTAGCTTGAAATTCAGTTTGTAGATGAAGGTCTGATTTAAATATTGAACAAGTTTTTTTATATACACTTCCTAATGAAAATATGCAGTTGAAGGTTCCACAGTGACCACTTTTAAAGTCACTGAAGGCCACTGTAATGGGCACTGTAATGTTCTCTCTTTTCTCCCTTCTGAAAACAAAGCTATACTGCCACAGTTAACATGTTTTGACTCATGTCCTGTGTGATGGGAGTGGCAGGGCTGAGTGATGCAAGCATGCATTGCATTGGAATGAGCTGAAGTGGCTATATGGAGGGCTCAATTCTAGCCTAACACTGACAGAGTGGTGTCAACCTGACACAAGCCTAAGACTGTGATTCCTCTTCCTTTCAATGACCAAAGCGAAGAGAAAGCGCGGGACTTCAGGTAAGCTGCCCGGCAACCGATTTTTAACATTTGACTGGTCAATCCCTTTAAACCAGACCAACACCTTACAATATACAGGGCTCATATGCATCTCTCCCCAGAGTAATTGATTGCTGCAGCAAAAAAAAAAAAAAAAAAAAATTTAGGTTTTTGTAACTCTAGTCACTTTTACCCCCTAAATGGGATCCTATGGATCTGCCAGAGACCTGCAAAAAAGAAGTGCTGCTGTGTTTCCTGCCACTCCTCCCGGGTGCACCAAGATGGTTGCGACCAGGAGGAAATTGGTGAGGCTTTGATGAGTGGATGCAGGAGCAAATGTAAGTGCTGACAATTCAGTATCATGCATGAAGATTGGGCAAGTGTGTTCTGGGAAGTCCCTTTCTCCCCCCCCCCCCCCAAACTCTGGAAGGCTGTTGGTCCGGTTTAATAATTATATATATATTATTATATATATTAGTTAGTACACTCGCAGCTCTGCAGGGGCCGGCTACTCTAACAATTCAACAGACAACAGAAGTTCCAACCTCAGCTATATCCCAGAAACCTGGTGGTATTTAAGCAAGGCAAAAACACCAAGAGGTCCCTTGTGTTTCCTACAGCTCAATACATCTGTCAGTTTTCACAGTTGTCAAGGAGGTGATGAAAGATACATCACTAATAATACTTACGAGGTGTAAGCAGGATACACAAAGCCGATCAGATTGCAGAGGAGAGAAGCCCCATAGCCAAATATCAGGTACAAGCCTAGAGAGCAGATGGAGCCTAGAGAGACAGACAGAATGAGGCTGAACAACAGCTAAATATCTTGCAGACAGCAAGATGGTTAAAAAAAAATGTTTAATCTTAAAACAGCACTTTATCTTACATTTTATACATTCTTAACCACTGTTCTATGTAAAAAGGGGTGTGAAAGTTAGTTTGCCAGAAAACACAAGAGGAATAGAGCTAATGCAGCTAATGCGAGTAGTAATCCTGTACCTAGCACCGGCTAACATGATTAGAATCAGACAATCCCCCTCCCTCCTGTAGAGATTTCCCAGAAATCCCTTACTAATAATGATCACAGGGTTAGCATATGACACCGCCGCTAAAATGTCTCTACACCGTTTTGAACAGACCATCTGGTTTTAGCAGCAGGTTAAGAGCCTTGGTCGGGACGTAGCCTATATATACGGGGTGATTTTCTCATTAGCTGTAATGTCAGCAGTGCAGGCCTGTTGGCACCAGCAACACTGGGGTGGGCAAACTGCCATCGAGCACAAAAGGCAACTTTGCTCACTATTTAGAAGTATCCAAATGCTTATTGCACAACCCCTTCGACTCAAATTGATTTTGTGTCTAAGGTTTGTGCAACCATCTTTTAAAAAAAAGGAAGGCATCATAGCAGCTAAATCATGTTAGCAAATAAAGTCCAACTCTAGATGGTAATGATTAATGAGATATAAACGGCTTCGCTTCTATGGGAACTATGGAAAGGGTGACATACATTTTTATAAGGATATAAAACATCTAAAATAAATGTAAATCCCATCCTGCCAACCAAGCTGTTTCAGTATAAATGACCTCACACATGAAAATTTCTCTATGGCAAGTCATTTTAAGGCCTAAGGCCTGCTCTGTGGTTTTGTAATGGGACTCCAAAAAATTGAAAAAGAAAGTGGTTATGGGTCACACATAAGTATTAACGCAATTACAATTTGTGGTGTAAATATGGTTAAAAATCACTGTTCAGGCACACACTAACCCCCTATGTATTTTTCCTTCTTTCTATTTATTCATTCTTTTCCATATTTAATTCCTATTATTTATCTTTCTAGATTTTTATTTGCCTTTTCATTCTTTTCTTGCAAGTTTTATTATGCTGACCAAAACCCAGAGATCCGCCAGGGAATCTTATAGGTTGATTGATCTCCCCCGCCAGGCACCCAAAATCGGGATGCCCCGCTGTGTGAAACCCCCCAGGTCGCTCATAAACTCACCTTCTTCTCCGGTCCAATGGTGCATGCGCAAGCCGCATCCATGTTATCCCTCTAGCAAGAGGTGTGCCTGCGCCAAGCATTTGTGAATGCCTGCCGTGGGCATGCTCCCTGTTAGAAGGTAGCGGGGGATGCGGCCACCAGCGCGCTCCAATCTGCGCCTATTAGACAAGCTCCTGGACGAAGGGACCGCATTTGTTGTAGGCCGGGGAAGAGGTGAGTTTGTTCGGGCGACCTGGGGGGTTTCACACAGTGGGGCATCCCCGATCGTGGTGCCCCGGCGGGCAAGGACCAAAACCCAGGATAATCAAAATCCTGGGATTTGGTCCACTTTCAAAAGGGGGGAGGGAGTCTGTAGCAATTGGCAGAGGGCAGGGAGTTGAGGCAGCCAGGGGGGGGGGATGGCTCACTTGGCACATTTAGTAAGTGGGCAAAATTAGACAGCAAACATGCGGCTTTACCACCGTGTGTGTCATGACTGCAAAGGGCCAACTGAGTCTCTGTTACCGAGGGCCCACATAATCCTGTCTTTAACCCTTCCACCCCATGACTTGCACTTGAGAGGTTTAGGGCAACCTCAGGTAAGCCTGCTCCCAATTTATCTATTGCACTGTATGTCCCAGATGGGCTCTCAGAGATTAGAGTTAGGACTGCACCCCACAGAGGCACTTTGGCATAGTGGTGCAGCTTAAGCATACTTCTGCAGATGTGTGTGACCGAGTCCTTAACCAAGTTTAGAGACAGATTATAGGCTGGCCTGCAAGCTAACAGGGTTGAGTGCTGTGGCTCCTTTAAGACTTTTGCACATAATCCTGCAGCCAGTCTTGGGTCCACTTTAAAATGGAATATATTTTGAATGGATTGTTACAGGCAAGTATAAGCCAGTAGGGAGCATAAGGCTGACCACATTTATGGTAATCTACTGGAAAGAAACAAGGCCAATCCTAGATCCTAACGTGGCAGGAGTAAATGTTTGGGTAAATGCTGCAGGTACCACACAAGGTTTGCTGACCAGATCGGGTTAAAATGAACTCAAAGCATATTTCAGATATGCAAAAATCAGACTCACAAAGGTCTTTGTACTGCAGCCAGGGAGTAAGCAGGAGCTTATTCGATCAGTGCTTAAAGCTGCCTCTGTCTGGGACCGAATGATAAGCCTCTACTCATCCCCTTCAAAAATGACTTAAACCAGACCAACACAACAAACGGTGCTCATATGCACCCCTCCCCGGGGCAATTTAGACTGCATATAAAAATTAATTTACCTTTTTCTAACTCCTGATATAGTAAATTTTAAAAACAACATGGAGGTTCATGGATGTGCAGGCCACCTGCAAACAGGAAGTGCTGCTGTACATTGTCAGTTATGTCAGTGGAATCCAGGCAGCAGCATAGTTGAGATGCTGGAAGAGATCGCTCCAAAAAAAAAAAAAAAAAACCTTACTTTTCCAACTGTGCCAGGCTGTTGGTCTGGTTTAAATCATGCCCAGCACTATCCAAACTAAAGCCATTCAACTCCTCTGATATTGCTGCTCCAGCAGGGGAATTCATCACAGGGAGCCACACTGATCCCCCAAACTTTTTATGGAACCTGGACCTCCTGCCTTAAAACATCCCCCCCTTTAAAAGTGATCCCCAGCCCCAGAGCAGAGGCAATAGTACTGGCTTGCTTCCACTTGGCCCAGAAATAGGACACAAATGTCACATGATCATGACACATGGGAAACAGACTGGAGGCTGCAGAGACAGGTAAGCAGCCAAGCTGCACTTACAAGGTGACTGTGACAGACACTCTGCCTTTTGGGTGTCATCACTATTCAGTTGCCCACCGGGTCATTCACTGGCCTTTTCTTAATTAGGTTCCAGACAATGTCATTGTATTTTGATACTGTTAAAGGCAATGTCATTGTAGTTTGGATTGTATTACAGGCTGCCATTGTGTATTGTTGATTACGTCACAGTCAATGGCATTGTCCTGATTGAGTGTATTACAGCCTGCTATTGTTCTACTGATTGTGTTACCGGCAGAGTTGAGGGATTGTGTGCCCTGCTGCTATTGGTCAGTGTGGTTGTCATTGCATGGAGACTTGTGTATATAAGGCCTAGAGTGGCACTAATAAAGACACTTCACCTTCACCCTCAATACTGTGTTCTGTCTCTTATTGGGGAAAACGCTATATTACAATTAACTAGCCCTTGTAAGGGCTGTTCCTGTTTCCTCACGGACGATTCTGGGATTCCTGCAGCACCTCTCACCATTGGGAAAAGGACGTCTCGGGCGGTGAAGCCCTCCGGCGATAAGGGTTATCGCTACAGTGACCCACTGATCCCAGACGATATAAGCCAGGGAGGATTGGAGTCAGAAAGCAACTTAGGAATTTACACACCCTGACCAGCCCACCACCAGCATGCTTAGTCCCTGCTTAGTCCCTTAGTCCTACCCCCAAGGTGCTCAGCTCCCAGCTGATCAATGAGTGTGCTTATCAGCTGATGCTATTGCATTTCAAGAACAGATCATGGAGAAGGGAAGATAAATGATGGTACTGAAGCTTTAGTATTGTAGGGGCAGATATTAGGGTCGATTCATAGCTAGGTGAGAATTCTCACTTCTTTTTTTAGGAGAGAAAATCGCTATTGACTTTCAATGTCTACCTTGGGGCCAATTCAAAGCCAGGTGAAAGTTTACACCCGGTAGACAATGGCAGTTTTCTCTCCTAAGAAAGGAATGAGAATTCTCACCTGACTCTGAATCGACACCATTGTGTCAGGGGTGGCTTCAGACCTGGGCGCAGTCGCTGGGTTCAGCTTGTGGAGAGCAATAGCGCTTGTGCTCTCCACTCACATGGAGTGGAATCGCTAGCACCGCACCCTCCTGACGTAACTGGCAAGGCGTTTGTGGCGTGATCTGATCGATCCGCAAACGCCAGAACCAGATGTGGAAAGATAGATTACCATGGGTAGCGTTGCACAGGCGAATGCGGGGCACTCACACGAAAGCATGAGCGTCCTGCAATCATGCTGATCTCAAACAAACCTAATGATGCTAAAGCTACAGTATTGTCAATGCAGAACATGACCGGGGAGTGTTCCGATGAGGCCAGGTATGAGGAGAGGGAAAGCACGGAATGGAAGGTGCTCCCTATGACTAGTCCACCTCTGCATGGAGGTAGGTTAATAAAAGTCTAGATAAACTAACTTGTCTACTGCATGAATTGTATCACCCACATATATCAAATGTTTTATTGCTACCAGTTGTAAGAAGGGAGAATCCTATCAAATCAAGGCTCAGTTAAAACAGACCAAAAGAGGCATTATATACAGCAGAGCATCCCAATTGGGATGCCCCAAGGAGTCCTAAACTCCAGAGCCTCTTTAAAGCGAGTCAAAACCCAGGATTTGGACTATCCCAGGTTTTGGTCCTTGCCCTCTGGGCACCCTGACGCTGAGTGAAGCCATCTAATCAGGAAGAGCCAAATGGAGCCAAGTGTGTTGAGGGCCACATCCCCAGTAAAGCTAGGGCAGGTGGCAGTCATGGCTCGGCATGCACCAGTGGATCGGGAAGAAGGTATAATTTTACAGGGCATCCCAAATCTGGAGGCCACAGGGGGAGGGAATGTTAGTTACAGACTCCAGGACTGCTTTTAGTCCATTTTAACCCTGGATCAGAATAAGAGCATTTGCCAAGGGCAGCCAGTCCGGTCAGGTGAATTATCTAAATGACCGTATCTTGTTGCACCCCTTTTTATAACGAGTCCCCCAGAACCGTGTAATGGCGGCCTGGTGCATTTCCAGGCATCCTGATCGCTTCCCTGGCCTGTGACAAGCCCCATGACAGGTGCAGCCACTCACCGGTGGCCAGGTAATCCTTCTTGATGCCGGTCTTCTCCTCCGCTTTTCCTAGCAGCCGGGACAGGAAATTATCGCCGTTCAAGTAGTTGTGGAGACGCTCCCGGAGAGACGGCATGGCGATGGCGGCACCTGCGTTACACCAACCGACCTGTCCTCTGGTATACCTGGCCCCGGGCTGTGACGTCGCCAGAGGCCAATTAGTAAAAGGAGGCGTGGCCACAGGTGCTGGCTGTCAGACCGTTTCCACACGCCAAGCACAAGCCACGCCCAGTTCAGTGCAGCCCCTCCCCTCATCCTAACGTGCTGGGTGGTCGCGTGCCTGTAGCGTGGTAACGATGGAGAAGGTGGCCCCGGGCGTGTTGCTTCTGTGCTTGACCTTACCGTGTGCCCTGACCCTCCGAGTATACACCAACAGCTGGGCAGTACAGGTCCACGGGGGCCCCGAGGAGGCGGAGAGAATCGCCAGCAAGTTTGGTTTTATCAGCTTGGGACAGGTGATAGCAAGCAACACCTACCAATAATGCTCAACTGTTTCATAACTGGCCATAGGGAGACCCGGGAGAATTCCCAGTTGGGCTGCTGCTTATTACACATGTACCCAGGGCTGGCTCCAGGGTTATGTGGGCCCTTGGGCGGCATGGTCTCAGTGGGCCCCTTTGTGGTGAGTCGTGTCACATCAACGAGGGATGTCCCAAATCTGGATGCCCCCTAAGGATCATGCTATTTGGACCCAAACTCTAGTTTTGGTCTACTTTGAAGAGCACCAAACTTTTTTTAAAACTGACCTCAGAGTCTAAATGAATCTAGATCCTCTTGATTTTGGATGCCCCTGTGTCTGACCCCCCCCCCTTTGTTCATTACTTTCCTGGAACTGGTGAATGCACTGTGGGATCGTGGTTAGAGTTACCGGCCAAACTAGGGGGGTTCTTTCACAAACAGGAACATCCCAAATTGAGATGCCCCGGTAAAAAGGACCCAAACTCAAGGTGGAGTTGCATAGTAAGAATGCCAGCGATCCCAGGGGGTTTCACACAGTAGGGTATCACAGATTGGGATGTTCCAGGGATAGGAAATCAGCTGGGGTGGGCAACTTAAAAGCAGAACAAAACCCAGCACTTCCTCCCCTGGCTTATAAATCGAGATGCCCCGTTGTGTGGAACCCCGCCATTCGAGGTTATGTGGGCACCAGCTGTGGAGGTGTCCTCCCAGTCCGCTGCTGGTCAAGTGCCGTCGCACACCTCAAAGGCTGGCACTGTTAGTGGGCCCCCCCAGAGGGTGGGGGCCCCCGGTAGCTGCCCCACCTTGCCAGGTGCTGACGCCGGCCCTGCCTGTACCCTCCAAGCAAGTAACCAGGGGCATAACTATATGTGGTGTGACCGCACAGGAGGGAGTTAAAGTGGATCAAAACCTGGTCCACTGATCCTGGGATTTGGTCCTTTTCCCCAGGACACCCCGATCATATGTGCCTGCTGTGTGAAACCCCCCAGATCACCGATGCCAACTCACCTCTTCCCGGTCCTTCGGCACATGCATGGCCGGTCGTCCAATCGGCACACTCTGAGCCGCTGACGTCACGTTGTCTAAGGCCAGTGGGTCCGAGTGCACTGGCGGCAGCATCCCCCACTTCCTCTAATGGAGCGTGTCTACGCTGGCCACTCACAAATGCCTGGCACGGGCCCCGCTAGAGGGATAGCAGGGATGCGGCTCCTGAATCCACAGTTGGACCGGGAAACAAGTGTATAGGGCGGCCTGGAGGGTTTTACACAGCGGGGCATCCCCGGGGAGGAGGGAATGATTCCCGGGCCGATCAGCGTGGGTTTTGGTCCACTTTAAATACAGGAAAATGTTACTGTATGAGTCTTGGCAGGGCCCCATCTAATGTTTAGGCCAGGATCCCATTACAGTTACGCCACTGCCCTTGGGCCTTGTAGCCTCCAAGCTAATAACTCCAGCCTATGTTCTGGCACAGTGCTATAGCCTCAGGATCATGGTGCAGGCTGAGCTCTCTCTGTATAGGGCATGGTCTCTGTTGGGGATTTGTTATGTTATACAGAGAAGCCTCTGCAAAATACAGAAGAGAGCCTACGATCCAAAGTGATGAGAGATGGAAGCTAGTGGTAAAGCAAGTACCCGGTAACACTTTTCATATAAAGGTATTTTTATACAAAATGTAATATAAGGGCATGCTTAAAGTTGGAAATAATTAGATCCTAGCCAACAACTTTCCTTGGGGCATTTCAGGTTGGGATGCCTGTCTGGTTAAAATGATCCTAAAGAATGCTGAGGGGGGGATGCCTTGCAGTAGAATGCCTGAGATCATGCTATTTGCTCATCTATATTTGGGATCCCATGGTGGCTCGCTCTGCTCTGCACAGCTGGAGGTCTGCTGGAGAGAGAAGAGGGGCAGGGATGCCATTGCTCTGCAGCTAGGTTGCTGCTTGCCGCAGCGCACAGCCACCACATGAACCCATAACTAGGTGAGCAGTTGGTTTGATCTTGGGCTTTCTTCTTCATATTACACTGTAGGGCATCCAAAATTGGGAATTGAGGATCACTTCAAAGAGCCTTAGAAAGCCCCATATCAGGCAGAATTACTCACCCAGTTGGGTCTCCCAAGCAGCTCCTGTGTCCACATGATGCCGGCAGTCAATGAGGTTTGCATGTGCAGCATCATGCATGAAGTGTACAAGTTCACCTAGTGATCCTGATAGGTCTCCAGGAAGAAGCAGACATACATTATGCAATTGCTGCTGCAAGGAGTGCAGTATGGGAAGCATTATTCCACCGTGTAAGGGTTCCTAGACATGTTTAAATCCCCAACAGATTTGCTTTGGGCCGGGAGTTAAAGGGCCTAATGCTGTTTTTGACTTAAAGTGGACCAAAACCCAGGATAGTCAATAGTTTTGCTGGGTGCACCCCGATTAGCAAATGGCTGGCGCAGGCACCCTCCCTGTTAGAGGGAAGCGGAGGATGCGCCCATGAGAGCCGCTGCCCTTTTATGCGCCGTGGGCCCGGGAAGAGGTTATCTCGGGGGTTTAACACAGCGGGGTCCCCCCAAGGAAAGGCCCAAACCCAGGATAGTTGAAATCCTGGGTTTTGGTCCACTTTAAGGGCAGCTTTAAAAATGACTATAGGCTACTGCTAACAGTTGTCAGGTTTGACTTATTGTTTTGCTTTTCTGGGATGTAAAATACACGTGTTAGGATTGTGCCCCCAGACCTGTGATTTACCTATTAGCACACTGTTTCCAAGTTTCCTATATTCCTGTATTCCTGTGTGTCTGTGATCCTAAGATAGGAGTGTTTTTTCTGGCCTTGAGTAACAAGTACTGACTACATATCCCAGAATCCTTCCAGCGTAACAGGTGAGCACATTGGCAGCTTGTGCTAGGTCAAGCAGCAGTAATGACCCTTCCTGGCTGTTAAGGCTGCTAGTAACTCTTTAGCTACTGAATACAAGACTGTGATCATCCCTATAAAATTATATAGCGAGACCAACTCACCTCTTCTTGGTCCTTCGGCGCATCTGATCGTCCAATCAGAGTATTTGGATAAGCTGACCTCATGTCATCTAAGGTGAGCGGCTCCCAGCGCTGGCCGCATTCCCCACTACCCTCTAACAGGGAGTGGCCATTCACAAATGCCTGGCGCGGGCATGCGCCCTGCTAGAGGGATAGCGGGGGTGTAACTTGCACATGCGCCGTTGGATTGGGAAAGAAGGTAAGTGTATGGGCGCCTTGGGGGTTTCACACAGCGGGGCATTCTGATTATTGATGCCCCGGGGGGGATCGATCAAACGATCGTTGTGGGGGTTTGATCCACTTTAAGCGTGTTGCATATGTCTTAGCCAATCAGATGATTAGCAAGCTAGAGTGAGGAAGTCTGTACAGTGCTATGGTAAACAAATTGTTGCTAGGGAAAACACAGAGTTGCAAACAGATATAAGAATAAAGAAATAACATAAGATTAGCACATTAAAGAAATCCTTTTGGCACACAATAATTAAAACTTTAAAAAATGCCATTGAAAGTGGAATTCTCCTTTATGCAGTCAGGCGTGCATGGCATCTTATAAGCAACCTCATTGAACGGCTTAGTATTGGTCTGCTTCAGAATGTTGATAGGAGGAGAGTCCTGAATGAATTGCCTGAGAGGGGGAGAGGCAAGTGAGACATTTTGGAATTAGATGAAATGTTTTGTCTAGGATGGTACCTAGGATTTTCGTTAAAGGTACAAAATCCTTTGTCTGTCGTTTCCCACTAACCTTATTTGATGGGACAGCTCTAGAGCGCATACTGAGTGAGTATTTTGGGGCTTACTATGGCATTTCATACAGATTTAGGGGCAGGGGGAAGGCAGTGGCCCACATTGTGATTTTAGGTCCCCTTAAAGCTTCTAGCTATATTCTAAGCATACAGTACGTCCTGCTCCATATATAATACTTACACGTGGGTTATCCTCCGCCAGAGGGCACTGTGGCACTGCAGACATGCAAAAACAGGCTCCTTCCGGCCCTTCATATACCCAGGGACCTCCCACAAATCCCCAGATTTCTCTGCAGTGCTGACTGCAAAGACATGATGTATCATTCTCTTGCAGGTGAGCGGGGCTATTACAGCCCGCGGCCCTGTGGGACTATTTCCACTCGTCCTCTTTGTGATGTGCCTCCCAGCCTGGGCTGCGCTGGTCGGGTGAAGGTAGGCAGCACCATGTGTGCTTACGGAGCCACGCTCCACCGCAGTCCCCCACCATAGGGTAGGCGGTCAAGGCTGATGGTGAGCCTTAGGGGATGCCCCTCCCACATCATTGCCCCATGCCCCGGGTAGCGGTGGACCCTATGTAACGGGTCGCCTTCCTCCCTCGTTCCCCCCTTAGCCAGGGGGAAAAGAAAGGGGGGGGGGTTGTGTGTATGGCGGCCTCGGTGTACCCTATTACACGCTTATGGCTTTAGTATTTTGTTTTACCGGGATCGGGTGTCAGAGCCGCACTTTTATGTTATTTTGTAGTGATAGCCGCCGCGTCTTATATTGTTGCATTGCATGAGCGGCGGCGGCTTCGCGGACGCTGCAGCGTCTCTTTCTTTCTTAGCCTGTAGTGGCTCGTCTGAGGTAATCCACTCGATCAGTTCCTTTCAGGCGTTATACCCTGCTGTCCTTATTGGCTACGCGTTTTTGAGCTTCGCGCTCTCTGGTGTGGTTCTGGCTTGGCGCGGTCAGCTCTGGCCAGCCCTTCGAGGTTCGCTTGGTGCCATTTCTTACTCACGCGCGTGTGGTGAAGACCGTCCTCCTCTCTCTGTCTGTAAGTGCCCTCACGGGCGACTTTCCTTTAGCTTCTATACACCCTTGCGCATGGCTCTGACATCCTTGTTCCCTTTATGTCTTTCAGACCGTGGATCTCGTGACTTCTCCCGGCCCGGTGTAGCTCCCGGTTGTGACCATTAAAATTACTCCCACTTCCCCGCGGGTCATTGGGGCATCCAGGGTAGCTTACAGCGTCAATCCCTACTGGCCATCGTGCTGATTAAATCACCATATGGAGGCATCTCAGGATATTGTGAACGGGGTTCCTTCGGGACAAGCCCGGCTGTGTGTAGCTTGTGGGGTCTTACCTAGCAGCGGTGACAATGCACGGGTCTGTGTTCCTTGTGCACAGCAGGCGCTATCGGTGCTTCCCGCCTCTTCTGTGGCTGGGCCTGCGCCTCGCCTCACTTCACCTACTCCCTGTCATCACCCACTTACCGATTCCCCGTTCCAGCGGCGTCACGGGTCCTCAGCCGCCCGCTCCCGCTGCGCAGCCACCTGTCCGGCGGCCGCGGCGGGCGGCGGTCTCTGTCTCGGCTGGCGCGCACGCGCCTGCCTCCTCAGCTGACGGCCCCAGCGTCAGCTCTCGTGCTCGCGCGCGTGCGCGAGCACGTTTTGTTTATACCCTCCGGCGGCGCTGCTCTCAGCGCGGCCGCCGGAGGAAGATTAAGTAAATCAATTAAAGGCCCAGCTGCACCAGTGGGAGTGCCCCACTGGGACTGGGCCAATCAGCTGCCCCTGCACGCCCTGTGTTACCAATCCCTGTGAGGTTCTTAAGTTGCACCAATCACCACACCGATTCTCCAGGGCCAATGATGCCTGTTCCCTATTTAACCTCAACCCAGTCAGTCTGTCATTGCCTGTTATAGCGCCTAGACCCTAGTATTTGCTTATCCCTGAGATTGATCCTGATTCCTGTTGCCGACCCTCGCTTGTTTGACCATCCTCGATCTCCACTCCTGTTGCCGACCCTTGCTTGCCTTGACCATCCTCGATCTCCACTCCTGTTGCCGACCCTCGCTTGTTTGACCATCCTCGATCTCCACTCCTGTTGCCGACCCTCGCTTGTTTGACCATCCTCGATCTCCACTCCTGTTGCCGACCCTTGCTTGCCTTTGACCATCCTCGATCTCCACTCCCGTTGCCGACCCTTGCCTGTCTGTTGGACTTCCACCTTACGCTCACATACCGGCTACCCGATTCCTCTTCCAGCCGCGGGCTCTCCAGTTCTCTGTACCGTAAGACCTCATCCTTTGAGCCATAAAGTCCTGGGGGCAACCGATCCCGAGCAGGCGTGTTCTGCGTCTCGGCAAGCGGGGGCTCCTATAGGTGAAGCTGGCTGCGGAGATTGGGGGTTGAGGTCCTTACTAAGAGAGCTGGAGTTGTCCAAGGGGTAATCGTGGTTCCGGGAGCGTGACAGTATAACAGGCCGACTTATTAATATGGAAGACCTGGTACAGCAAGTTCAGGCGATGGCCACCGCTATCAACCAACTTGCCCAGAGAGTGGCCAATCAAGAAACCCGCCAGATTTCAACACCCGCTGTACCACCTCATATTCCTGAACCTAAGGTTCCTTTACCTGAAAAGTTCTCTGGAGACCGGACCGGTTATTCGAACTTCAAGAATTCTTGTGAACTTTATTTCAGGCTGCGGCCTTTATCTTCTGCCACTGAAACCCAACGGGTGGGTTTAATTATTTCTCTGTTGCAAGGAGATCCCCAGTCATGGGCTTTCAGCTTGCTTCCTGAAGATCCTGCCTTACACTCCGTTACCTCCTTTTTCTCAGCTATGGGAGTGCTGTATGCGGATCCTGATCGTCAGTCCACGGCGGAAAACAGGCTTCGGGCCCTGAAGCAGGGTCGGAATTCCGCCGAGGACTACAGCGCCGAATTCCGGCGCTGGGCGGTGGAATCTACTTGGAATGATCCAGCCCTATGTAGCCAATTCCGTATGGGGCTCTCTGAGAATATTAAAGATGCCTTGGTCAATTTCCCCACTCCAAAAGATTTGGATCAACTTATGCAGGTCTCCATCAGGATCGATAGACGTCTTAGGGAGAGAGCCAGGGAAAGGGTTAGGGTTACCACTCCCTTTAGACCTTCACAAACTCCCAACCCTTCAACCCCTGGTGGGGTAAACACCTCCTCCTCCTCTCAAGAGGAGCCAATGCAGGTTGGCAGAGCCCGTCTTTCTCAGGATGAGAAACAACGGAGACGGTCTTTGGGTCTTTGCCTCTATTGTGGGTCCCCGGGTCATTTTGCCAGGTCCTGTCCGAATAAGGGGTATCCGGCGGGAAACTTTCTCGCCTAGATCAGGAAGAGGGTACTGATCTAGGTGGGTTGAAGCATCACTCTCATCATGATAAAATGTTAATCCCTACGGAGCTTTTCTGGGGTCTTTCCAAACAGGCAGTATCTGCTTTTGTTGATAGTGGAGCTGCAGGTAACTTCCTGGATCGGAGCATAATCTCCATCCTAGGGGTTCCACTGGTACCCCTTGAAAAGTCTCTTCAGGTTTTGGCATCAATGGGAAGGCTATCCTGGGAGGGCCGGTCAGTCACAAGACCCCTCCTCTCAGATTGGTGGCCGGCTCATCTCATACTGAACATATAGAATTCCTGGTGTTTGATTGTCCGGAAACACCAGTAGTTTTGGGATACCCATGGCTAAAACTCCATAACCCCGTATTTAATTGGCAGTCGGGTGATCTGGTTAAGTGGAGTAATTTCTGTAGATCACATTGCTTCTCCACTATCCTTAGGAGTGTGCAGATTTCGCCCCAAGAACTGCCTCTGCCTTATATAGATTGGGCAGATGTCTTTTCTGAGCGGTCCGCTGATAATCTACCCCCACACAGACCCTATGACTGTCCCATCGATCTACTTCCTGGAACTATTCCTCCTAGGGGCAAGATCTATAATCTGAATCGAGCTGAAGAGCAGGCTATGAAGGAATATATTTCTGAAAATCTGAGCAAAGGCTTTATCCGCCCGTCAACATCACCGGCGGGTGCCGGCTTCTTTTTTGTTGAGAAGAAGGATGGAGGTTTAAGGCCTTGCATAGATTATAGAGCCTTGAATAAGATCACCGTTAAAAATCGTTATCCTCTTCCCTTAATAGGGGATTTATTTAATCAGGTAGTGGGGGCTCGAATTTTTTCTAAACTAGATCTAAAGGGGGCCTACAACCTGATCCGTATTCGGCAAGGGGATGAATGGAAAACGGCGTTCAATGTTAAAGATGGTCATTATGAATATTTAGTGATGCCTTTTGGCCTTTGTAATGCTCCTGCGGTCTTTCAAGACTTTGTTAATGACGTGTTTCGTGACTTTTTGGGTAACTTCGTTGTGGTTTATTTGGATGACATCCTCATTTACTCTAAGAACCTTTCCGAACACAGGCAACATGTAAGACTGGTCCTTCAGAAATTTAGAGAGAATAATTTATACGCTAAAATCTCTAAGTGTATGTTTGAAGTCGCCTCCGTTCCCTTCTTGGGATATATTATTTCTAGTCAGGGGTTGGAGATGGATGGGGGGAAAGTTTCGGCAGTACGGGATTGGGTACAACCCAAATCCTTAAAAGAATTACAACGCTTTTTAGGATTTGCTAATTTCTATCGACGTTTTATCAAGGGTTTTTCTAGTATCGTTGCGCCTCTCACCAATCTCACCCGCAAAGCCGCGTTCACTGTTAACTGGTCACCATCAGCCATTGAAGCCTTTCGTGTCCTAAAACAGGCTTTTACTTCGGCGCCAGTTTTAGTGCACCCCGACGTCAACAAACCTTTTGTTATAGAAGTAGATGCGTCTGAGTTAGGTGTTGGAGCTGTTTTATCGCAATTCTCCGGATCTCCTGAACGTATGCATCCATGTGCCTATTTTTCCCGGAAATTTAATACCGCAGAACAAAATTATGATGTCGGCAATAGGGAACTATTAGCTATTAAACTGGCATTTGATGAATGGCGTCATTGGTTGGAGGGTTCCTTACATCCTATCACTGTATATACCGATCACAAAAATCTCGAGTATATAGGCGCCGCCAAGAGGTTAAATTCTCGACAGGCCCGTTGGGCATTGTTTTTTTCGCGTTTCAATTTTATTATTACCTTTAAGCCGGGCGTGAAAAATACTAAGGCCGATGCTCTGTCGCGCATGTTTGGTGAGTGTAAGGATCGGGGGGATACTGGTGAGCCTATCTTACCTGCAGGTTGTGTAGTCGGGGCCTTGCTCCCTGATCTCTCTAATGTTTTGGCACCGTTCCAAGATGAATCGCCTGTAAACGCACCTATGGGATGTCAATTTGTACCGCCGCATTTGCGTTCTGATGTTATTCGCAAATTCCACGACGCAAAGACTGCTGGGCATCTGGGAGTTCGTAAGACTTTGATTTTAGCTCGGCGCCACGTATGGTGGCCTTCTATGAGACGTGATATCACTACCCTTATCAACGCATGTTCCGTCTGTGCACGAAGTAAAGGGGTACACAAGGCCCCTAGTGGTTATCTTATTCCCCTTGAGATCCCTAAAGAACCTTGGTCTCACATTTCGATGGACTTTATTGTTGATTTGCCTCTTTCTCATGGGAACACTGTGATGTGGGTGGTCGTCAATAGATTCAGTAAGATGGCTCACTTCATTGCTTTACCCAAGCTACCCCCGGCTCCTGAGCTTTCGCGTTTATTCGTCTCGCATATTTTTCGGCTCCATGGTATTCCAGTAAATATTGTTTCCGATCGGGGTGTGCAGTTTATATCACAATTTTGGAAAAAATTTTGTTCACGTTTGGGGATTCAGGTTTCTTTATCCTCCGCATATCACCCCCAGTCTAATGGGCAGACTGAAAGAACAAATCAAAGCTTAGAACAATATTTAAGATGTTACATCTCTGACGCTCAGGAGCAGTGGTCGGAATTTATTGACTTTGCCGAATTTGCGTATAATAATATCCCCTTTCTTTTGTAATTACGGAAAGAATCCTAGGGCTTCTTCTATTTCTGCAGCACCTTCTGATTTTCCGGTGTTAGAAGAGTGGCTTCAGAAACGCAAGGATATTTGGGCACGCGTCCAGGAAAATTTAGAAACTATGCGCACTAAATATAAGAAATTTGCTGATCATCGTAGGTCTCAGGAACCTATCCTTCAGTGTGGGGACCTTGTCTGGGTTTCCACGAAGAACATTGCTCTCCTGCAGCCTTCTTATAAATTGGGTCCTAAATTTATTGGTCCTTACCCCATTATCAGGAAACTTAATAATGTGACCTTTAAAGTTCAGCTCCCTCCTACTATGAGAATTTCCAACTCGTTTCATGTATCTCTGTTGAAACCTGCTAAAAACTCTTCTCCTGCTGGTCCTCCTCCTGTTTTAGTGGATAATGTGCAAGAATATGAAGTGAACAAGATTTTGGATTCGCGTAGGGTTCGCAATACGTTACAATATTTAATTGATTGGGTTGGTTACGGTCCTGAGGAAAGGTGCTGGGTTTCTTCTTGTGATGTCCATGCCAGGGCTCTTGTACGGAAATTTCACCGTGACAATCCGGGGAAACCGGGTGAGGGGGGGGGTAATGTCATCACCCACTTACCGATTCCCCGTTCCAGCGGCGTCACGGGTCCTCAGCCGCCCGCTCCCGCTGCGCAGCCACCTGTCCGGCGGCCGCGGCGGGCGGCGGTCTCTGTCTCGGCTGGCGCGCACGCGCCTGCCTCCTCAGCTGACGGCCCCAGCGTCAGCTCTCGTGCTCGCGCGCGTGTGCGAGCACGTTTTGTTTATACCCTCCGGCGGCGCTGCTCTCAGCGCGGCCGCCGGAGGAAGATTAAGTAAATCAATTAAAGGCCCAGCTGCACCAGTGGGAGTGCCCCACTGGGACTGGGCCAATCAGCTGCCCCTGAGTTCTGGGCTGCACGCCCTGTGTTACCAATCCCTGTGAGGTTCTTAAGTTGCACCAATCACCACACCGATTCTCCAGGGCCAATGATGCCTGTTCCCTATTTAACCTCAACCCAGTCAGTCTGTCATTGCCTGTTATAGCACCTAGACCCTAGTATTTGCTTATCCCTGAGATTGATCCTGATTCCTGTTGCCGACCCTCGCTTGTTTGACCATCCTCGATCTCCACTCCTGTTGCCGACCCTTGCTTGCCTTGACCATCCTCGATCTCCACTCCTGTTGCCGACCCTCGCTTGTTTGACCATCCTCGATCTCCACTCCTGTTGCCGACCCTCGCTTGTTTGACCATCCTCGATCTCCACTCCTGTTGCCGACCCTTGCTTGCCTTTGACCATCCTCGATCTCCACTCCCGTTGCCGACCCTTGCCTGTCTGTTGGACTTCCACCTTACGCTCACATACCGGCTACCCGATTCCTCTTCCAGCCGCGGGCTCTCCAGTTCTCTGTACCGTAAGACCTCATCCTTTGAGCCATAAAGTCCTGGGGGCAACCGATCCCGAGCAGGCGTGTTCTGCGTCTCGGCAAGCGGGGGCTCCTATAGGTGAAGCTGGCTGCGGAGATTGGGGGTTGAGGTCCTTACTAAGAGAGCTGGAGTTGTCCAAGTGGTAATCGTGGTTCCGGGAGCGTGACACTCCCCCAAGCCTGAGTCTAACTCCCAATACTAGCGGGGATTCTCATCCTGATTTGGCCACTAGACTGGCCAGTGTTGAAAACTTGCTTGCTAATTCCTTAGCGCGTAAAGCCACCGCCAAGAGGCGGCACTTGAACCCTGACTCGGCTCTCTTCCCTATAGAATCTGATGAATTGTTGCATTCTTATGGCCATACCCCCTCAGACGAAGGGGAACTGTTCTCTGACTCAGGGTCATATGACGACGAGTCCAGGGGTCAGGAAGAGACTGGTTCCGAGCATTGGTCCTCGGATGATGTTGATAGACTGCTGGTTCAGATCTTTGAGGTATTGTCCCTCTCTCCCCCTGCTGCGGCTCCCCGGCAGAGGGGTGATCTTTTTCATACTGCTAAAGCTTGTTTGGAATTTCCAGAGCAAACCCATTTTAATAGCCTTGTGCTTAAGGAATGGGAACATCCCAGCAGACTTCATGGGGTCCCTAAGAGTGTGGATAGGAAATATCCCTTCCCTGCTGACTTGGTTAAGTGCTGGTCATTGCCACCAGAGGTCGATGCTCCTATTCTAGGGTTGTCCAACACCTCTATTATGCACTCCCCCCTGCGGGACTCTGAGGACTGGCGTGTTGACCAATTGGCATGCCATGCCTTTGCATTTGGGGGAGCGACTCTGCGCACAGTTTGTGCCTTAGCCATTACGGCAGTGGCGCTCAGGACTGTCGTTAGGAGTGCTCTCGATGGCACAGATGAGTTGCCTTCTGATACTGTCAATGCACTGTCCAGCTGTGATGCGTTCGTGAACTTTATCCTGTCTGCATCGGACGATGCTATTAAGATGTGTGCCAGGTCATCTGCCCTGGTGGTAGCTATACGCCACACGGTCTGGTTGCACCAGTGGGCCGCAGACAATGCCGCCAAGAAAGCCCTTACGGGACTTCCATTTAAGGGGCTTCGCCTGTTTGGGGACCGTTTAGACCTCTTCGCCAAGGGAGGCAAGTTACCCCAGCGCAGGCGACAAATTCGGCCCTTTCTTGGCCAAGGCTCCCTATTGACCCCCTACCGTGGGGCTAAACAAGGCAGAGGGGTTTCCTTCGCTGGGTCCCGCGCAGATTCCTGGCACAGGAGCCGTGCCGGTTCCTCCTGGGGACCCAAGTCCAAAGCCCCTCCCAAGACCCCCCAGGCATGAAGGGGCGCCTTCGCCCGTCAGGGTGGGGGGACGTCTGCAGCACTTCGAGCATGTCTGGAGGCGCCACGTCTCAGACCGGTGGATTCAGGAGGTAGTGTCCTCCGGCTACAAGATAGAATTTGCTGTACGGCCCCCCACCAGATTCGTTGGGTCCCGGATTCCACAGGACCCTGCCTCAGCTCAGGTTTTATTGCTAGCCGTGCAGGGCCTCCTGGATCTAGGGGTCATTTGCAAGGTCCCTTTAGGAGACAGGGGCATGGGGTTCTATTCCAACCTTTTCACAGTACCCAAGAAGGATGGGTCAGTCAGGCCCATTCTGGATTTAAAAATCCTCAACAAATTTGTCAGAAACAAACACTTTCGTATGGAAACTCTGCGCTCGGCCATCGGCTCTCTGCGCCCAGGGGACTTTATGACGTCCGTCGACATAAAGGACGCTTACCTTCACGTCCCGGTGTTTCCAATTTGTGGCCTTGCCATTCGGCCTCACTTCGGCTCCCAGGGTACCAAGGTGCTGGCAGGGGTGATGTCCCTGTTAAGGCTAAGGGGCATACCTGTGCTGCCCTACCTGGACGATATACTCATCACCTCTCTGTCTCTGCGGCAGGCAGAGTTGGATACTCGGCTGGTAGTTTCCACCCTGGAGTCCTTCGGCTGGGTGATCAATTACCCCAAGTCCTCTCTGTCCTCCTCCTCGGTGACTCTGTTCCTGGGTATGATTCTGGATACAGTTCAGTCAAGGATATTCCTTCCTCAACAGAAGGTGGAAGCTCTGACTGCGCAGGCGAAGTTCCTGCTATCGTGCCCGCAGCCCTCCATCAGGCAGGGTATGCAGCTGGTGGGCCTGATGGTGGCGAGTTTCGAAGAGGTGCCCTTTGCCCAGTTCCATTTGAGACCTCTGCAGCTTCACCTTCTGTCAGTGTGGGACAAGAACCCAGCGTCCTTGGACGGGGTCTGTGTGCTTCCCTCCTCGGTCAGACAGTCCCTTGCGTGGTGGCTGGACCACAGGAACTTGATAGGGGGCAGGTCCTTTCTAGCCCCTTCCTGGGAGACGGTCACAAAGGATGCCAGTCTGTCAGGTTGGGGGGGATTCTGGAAGTCCCTGCGTTTCCAGGGGAGGTGGGGCCCTCAGGAGGCCCATCTACCCATCAACATTCTGGAATTGCGAGCAGTCAGGTTGGTACTGGAGCGTTTGACCCAACACCTGCGGGGTCTGTCGTTCCAGGTACGCTCGGACAACAGAACGGCGGTTGCCTACATCAACCATCAGGGGGGGACCCGGAGCAAGGGTGCTCTCCAGGAGGTGTCTCAGATTCTGACATGGGCGGAGGCCAATGTATGCATTTCGGCTGTGTACATCCCGGAGGCGGAGAATCTGCTAGCGGACGCCCTGAGCAGGGGGACTTCCCAACAGGGGGAGTGGTCCCTCTGCAACAGGGTATTCCAGTTCCTGTGTCACCGTTGGGGTCTACCGGATGTGGACCTGTTTGCCTCCCGTCACAATCACAAGCTCCCGACCTTCGTATCCCTGTCTCAGGATCCTCTGGCCTTGACCACGGATGCCCTGTCCATGTCATGGAAGGAGTTTCGTCTCCTGTATGTGTTTCCACCATTCTCCCTTCTGGGCAGGGTTCTGCGCAAGATTGCTCTGGAAGGGGGTACCTGTGATTCTAGTGGCCCCCAGGTGGCCAAGAAGAGTGTGGTTCGCAGACGTGGTTCAAATGACAGGAGACCAGTACGTTCTGCTGGGGTACCAGATCTGCTAACTCAAGGATCCTTACGCCATCCCAATTTACAAACTCTGGCTTTGACGGCCTGGCTGCTGAAACCTCCATCTTGATGGAGAAGGGTTTGTCTGCCTCTGTGGTGGCTACTATGGTGCAGGCCAGGAAGAAGACTTCTTCTGCTATCTATTATAGGGTATGGTGTTCCTACATTGATTGGTGTGAGTCCAGGTCTCTTCCCTGCCGGGAATTCTCAGTCCCTAGGGTTCTGGAGTTCCTACAGCATGGTCTGGACTTAGGTCTCAAACTTAGTACCCTGAAGGGTCAGGTGTCTGCCCTGTCTATCTTCTTTCAGAAGACCTTTGCCCATCATCACTTGATTAAGACTTTCTTTCAAGGGGTCACTCTGGTGCGCCCCCCTCGAAAACCTATGGTCCCTGTCTGGGATTTAAACTTGGTTTTGTCTGCCTTGCAGGGTGCTCCCTTTGAGCCTATTCAGGATGCTGCTCTTGCTGTTCTCACTCTCAAGGTTGTCTTCTTGGTGGCTATTACTTCGGTTAGGCATGTGTCTGAGCTGGCTGCTCTATCTATTCAGTCTCCATACTATGAGAGGCACCAAGACAAGGTGGTGTTCCGCTTCAAACCGGATTTTCTGCCTAAGGTTGTGTCTGCATTTCATTTGAACCAGGACATTGTTCTTCCTTCGTTGTGTCCCAATCCTAGCAACGACAAGGAGAGGGTTCTGCATTCCTTGGACGTAGTCAGGTGCTTGAAGTATTACCTGGTTGTCACTGCGGCCTTCAGGAAAACTGATGCTCTCTTCGTTGTGCCTTCTGGGCCTAGGAAGGGTTTGGCTCCTGCCAAGTCTACCATCAGTAAATGGATTTGTCAGGCTGTGATTCAGGCCTATTCTGTGAAGGGGAAGACTCCCCCTTTCTGTCTTACTGCCCATTCTACTCATGCTATTGGGGCTTCTTGGGCTTTCCAGCACCAGGCTTCTGTTGAACAAGTTTGCAAGGCCGCTACTTGGTCTTCCGTTCATACCTTTTCAAAGTTTTACAAGGTTGACGTTAGGGCCTCAGCTGATGCTGTGTTTGGCCGCAAGGTTTTGCAGGCGGCAGTAGTTTAAACTGCTTGCTGTTGCCTTTTTGTTAGGGATCCCACCCTACTTTATGGACACTGCTATTGGATGTCCCACGTGTAAGTCTTATATATGGAGCAGGACGTACAGTATGCTTAGAATAATACAATTCTGTGAAATACTCACCTGTAGAATTGGTATTATATACAGTACGTCCTGCTCCACCCCACCCTGGTTTTACATTATTCTGGATCCCCTGTATGGTGATTGTTATCATTGTTATTGTTACCAGTTTTGGTGGTTGGTTTCTCCTGGCTTCTTTTTCTCACTGCTTTTCAATGCTGGGGATTTGTGGGAGGTCCCTGGGTATATGAAGGGCCGGGAGGAGCCTGTTTTTGCATGTCTGCAGTGCCACAGCGCCCTCTGGCGGAGGATAACCCACGTGTAAGTATTATATATGGAGCAGGACGTACTGTATGCGTATAATACCAATTCTACAGGTGAGTATTTCACAGAATTGTATTTTTTCTTTTTAGTTTATCTGAGAAACGGAGCCACTGTTGCCTGTATAATCACCCCAAGCTCTTGTTTTTTTCTGTTATCTATTATTAGGACTGGTACTTTACTTTATTCAAATAAATGCTACATGTAAATATCCATAGTAGCATCTTTGTGAAGTTCCCTTTTTTCTATCATATTTTTTTAACCATGGAAGTGCTGGCTTGAATACAGCATCATCTGATACCAAAAAGCATCTATAAGCACCTCTGTTTCCCAAGATGTCCTCAAGGACGGCTTGCCGCTTGTCTCCTCCACCTGGAAGAGGCAACACAACGTGGAACAGCATTAAATCCCCCACATTCCACTTTGGCTCCAGTGATTGTGTTTCCTCTTCCAGGAAACTGGTCCCCCTTACAGCAGGCGCCAAGGAGGGCCGGGTGCCCAAATGGCCTCTAAGCTGACCCCCCCCACCCCACTGCCATTCCCTCTCTCCTGGGTGGATGGGGCTAGGTAAGTACTCACTGGCTTGGCTGCCTGATTGCACTTATTGTCGGGTGGATGTGGTTTTGCGCATGAGGCATGGTTTTGGGCACAGTGTGGCTACTTCATAAGGATGAGACAGACACAGCCACGCCTAAATGCCAGGGAGGCAGTAGCCGCTACTGTTTCCCGCAGTTCCTGCTGCCTCCACCGCTGTCTCCACCACCAGTCGCTGCCTTGGAGGTAGGAGCTCCCTGCAGCAGGGACAGACTGCCTACTTCTTGTTTGACCTTTCTTTTCACTGTTTCAGGGTGCCTGCGGATGGTGCACTGGTTACTAGCTCGCCCACAGCTTCAGCATGACCAGAGCTGAGAGCCAGGAGGGGGGGGGGGGAGAAGCCCAAGGAAAAGGAGACTAAATCTAAGGGCCATAAAGGGGCAAGAAAAAGGAGAAGGAGAGGTATAGAACCCCTGATAGATGCTGTGTGACCTGTAATACTGTGCTGCAGATTGGGCTAGATCAATGTGACAGTCTTTTATTGAGAATCTGGCTGGGGAGGACCTGAGGGGGGCCATGAAAAATCTGGTAGACTCCCTTAGAGAGGAGATGGTTGCCTCTTCTGCCGAGGTGTTTCCTTCCACAGATGAATCCTTGCAAGCATTAAACGATTATTTTTTCCTAAATCCCTCAGGAATAGGTTTCCTTTTGAGGAAGATTATCTCGCAAACTGGTCGAAGTGAACATTCTAAGAGGTCCGACTTGTCCTTCAATGGCATGGGTACCCACTAGACAAAAGAGCGGACATCTTGCTCATGAGGGCATGAGACGCAAATACTTTTGCCTTTAACCCTCTCCTCATGTGAAGCTATAATATTTTTTATATATTTTGTTCCCAAAGAAAAAAATCTTATACAATCAAATATTACACTGTATATAGGATGACCCTCTTGTTTAGCCGCATGGTTGGCTTCCTTACAGCATGGTGGGAGACCTTCCTTTGTTCTGAAGGTTTGGTAGCTTTAGTTTCATTTGCATTACATGCAAATTAAGTTGGCCAGCAAAAAAACACCTGTGATAGTTTTATCTGAGCCAATCGGAGTATCTCCTGAGTTAGTTTGGGGCCAATGCAAATGAAACACAGGGTCAACCTGAGAAAGAGTGGGCTGGGGAGAGACATGGAGATTTGCTTGGAGGGCAGCTGCAGAAAGGATGTGCTGGTGAGACTGACTGGAGGGCAGACACAGGATGATGATGAGATTTGCTTTGGATCTATTCAAATGGTGCACCACTAATAGCCAACCAATTATGGGCGTGCTCACTAATCAATGCAACACAAGAAAAGATTGGCTCAAAGGTCAACCAGACCAGAGAGTCACAAATAGGAGCACCACCAATATAAATCCATATACCGTTTATTTAATTTGTACCAAAAACAGACACATTAAAAAACACAACAACACAACAATGAACAAATTAAAAACACCTCTACCTGCCCTGAAAAGGTGTAAAAACACCTGTCCTAGTAGTACCCATAAATAATACCAGATCTAAATCAAAAGGGATGGTCACTAAAGCCTAATCCCTGAGAGGAGTAAATTCCCTTATGTTTAAACCATTTGTTTGTGCCGGCACAAAAAGATTTTAATAATTCATTAAGTGGTGTGTGTGTTATCCATTCACATTCAAAAATTATATCCAAAACCTAACCATAAAGTGCCATGTGCATTGTGCAAAAAATATCTTGGCTCAAATAGGGGCCCAGAGAGTGAACATATATTACAGAATATCAAATAGAATGACAAAAAACAGAAGAAATAAATATCATCAGCACAATATTATAATCAGTAACAAAGTGACAGCTCAAAATGAAACAAGTAACAATTATACAAATGGAAAGGGATACTCAGCTGTGGAACAACGTATAGATCAATCACCAGGGAGGACAAACAGGGCGGGAGGCTGCTTTTGAGCTGTCACTTTGTTACTGATTATAATATTGTGCTGATGATATTTATTTCTTCTGTTTTTTGTCATTCTATTTGATATTCTGTAATATATGTTCACTCTCTGGGCCCCTATTTGAGCCAAGATATTTTTTGCACAATGCACATGGCACTTTATGGTTAGGTTTTGGATATAATTTTTGAATGTGAATGGATAACACACACCACTTAATGAATTATTAAAATCTTTTTGTGCCGGCACAAACAAATGGTTTAAACATAAGGGAATTTACTCCTCTCAGGGATTAGGCTTTAGTGACCATCCCTTTTGATTTAGATCTGGTATTATTTATGGGTACTACTAGGACAGGTGTTTTTACACCTTTTCAGGGCAGGTAGAGGTGTTTTTAATGTGTTCATTGTTGTGTTTTTTAATGTGTCTTTTTTTGGTACAAATTAAATAAACGGTATATGGATTTATATTGGTGGTGCTCCTATTTGTGACTCTCTGGTCTGGTTGACCTTTGAGCCAATCTTTTCTCGAGATTTGCTTTGGGATAGAAAACCTGCATTGTGAACCCGAATACAGCAGCTATCTTTTGGAGATTGGATGAGGCCTGCTCATTTCTGCCTCGACTAGATTAAACAGATGAGCAATCCGTTTTAATATTGCCCTGTTAGGTTTTCAGTGTTGTAACAGTGCTTGTAGCATTTTTGTATTTGTACATTGTTTGCAAGCAAGGTATAAAAATAACTATTTAAAGTGCATCTAGCTTTTCCTTAGGAGTTACTGACAAATTAACTTATTAGACAATGAGGTGTAGTTTTAGATATATACATATTAGATCTTGAAGGAGCCAAACCTTAGGATCTTTCCGGACAGGTTAATTTTGAGACCTGACCCACTTTATCTTCCAAAAGTAGCATCCCACTTTTACAAGTCCGCCAAAGTATGTCTCTCCGGTGTCAAGGGCGTGCAGGGGACAGAGGAGATGCAAAGAATATCATTCTAACCTTTTTAGACTTAACTAGGGACTGGAGTAAATATGACCGTCTGTTTGTAGCCTTTAGTAGGAGGAACAGGGGGCATCAAGCGTCTAAGGCAACCCTAGCGAGATGTGTTAGAGAGGCAATTCTTAAGGCATACCAGGAGCAGAGTATGCAGTTACCAAGGAACCTGAAGGCTCACTCAACGAGATCAGTAGCCACTCTTGGGCCAACCAAGCGGGAGTTCAACTGGACCAGATTTGTAAAGCTGCAACCTGGAAAAGCCCACACACGTTCCTGAGGCACTACAGGGTGGACCTTCAAAGCTCAAGACAAAGAGACTTCAGGGAAAAGGTCCTCCAAGCAGTTACCCCACCCTAAGTTAAGACGCTACAGGTTTTTTTGCTCATCGGCAAGCCGTCCTAGAGGACGTCTTGGGAAAATCCCGGTTACACTTACCGGTAAAGGTGTTTCCATTAGTCCTCAAGGACAGCGTTCTGTTTTCCCACTCTTATAGGCACGTTAAATTCACCTCCCGGTGCTGCTGGGTACTATACCTTTACTGACTTCTTAGTTAAAATCACTGAAGCCAAAGGGCAAGGGGAGGAATTTAATGCTGTTCCAGTTTGTGTTTCCTCTTCCAGGTGAAGGAGACAAGCGGCAAGCCATCCATCCATTCACTGCCCATGCACTGCCCTGCGCCATTAAACACGGGCACTATTGCACGCCCTTTCATTGCCATGAATAGAGGAAGGTGTGCCATAGTTTCTTTGACGATGGCATGGGGCGGTCCGTCAGTTGTTGAATGGACGCAAGAGGCTGAAGATTTTTTTTTTTTTTGCACTAACTTTAAATTATCCCTATCCCCCACCAGCCCAGAGCACTGGGGCTGTATATATGGTGATGGGTCTGCCCTCCCCTATCACTGTCCCTATTTAAATGCAATTCAGAAGACTTGTGTCCACAGTAGCTTGTGCACCTACATCTCTGCTGCCTGGTTTCTCTTGGCTGCCTGTAGTATAGATCCATCAGATCCATCTTTGAACTTGAACCTGCTTGCTAAAACTGGAAACACAACTGTACTGTATCCAAGTTGTATCCTGCAAATGTCCTCAAGATGTATCTTATTTCAGTATAAAAGCTGGATTAGCTTGTTTTTCACATGGCATACTAATCTGCTATTCAGATCAAATTATAAATGTAACTCACTAGGTAGGACAGATTATAATATTCTCTCGTCATTTGATGGCCCAATGCATATCCTACTCAGCTTTAAAGTGCAACACAAGAAGCCTCCTTCAAGCTCTTTGGAAAGATTACAGATTGGGAAGTGCATAAAAATTGGTACTAGATGATTGCTAAAGTTCATTGAATTACAGTCGGGTATCTCTACCCACGATGTTGGGGGATGTGGATTTCACACTGCTAGTAAAAGTAAACTGTGGCATGCTTTATTAGTATCACACTACAGCCCAATACTGTGATGTGCACAGCAATTTCCAGCCTGTTCTTTACATGGTTTACATAGTTGATAGAAAGCAGCAGTTCCTTTAACAGGCATCATTCTGTGCCTGGTTTAATTTTTTTTTTCGGCTGCAAAAATTGGACCCTCCTTTCGTTTAAGAGAGTCTGTCCATTAAACCCAAATATTCTGCTTGTATCCTGTTGGTCTCTCAGAGATTGTAAGGAATGTGCTGCCTTCTCAGGTAGTAAACAAACTTAGTTTACACACAATGTTATCTCCCTGCCACCCCTCCTCCCATCCCAAATTTGACCTTTTTCCAAAGCTGTGCGGTGCAGGGTGTGTGTGTGTGTGTGTGTGTGTGTGTGTGTATATGTGTATATATATATATATATATATATATATATATATATATGTAGTGAGCAGCATCCCCCATTACAGGCAGTGTGTTGCATCCCTCATTAACCCTTTCAGTGCCATGCACGTAGATTCTACGTGCTCGCTTCTACTCCACTTAAGTGGCAAGCATGTATAATCTACGTGTCTGCTAGTTAAAAAAAATAAAAAAATACTCACCTGACCCCTCGTTGAATCCAGCCGGGTCTTCTCTTTAATTTGGTGCCATCCGATCCCCCGGAATAGGCCCCCCCCGCTTCGGCTGAAGGGGTCCATGAGACCCCTATACCAGTTCACAAAGCTGGGGGCTGGCAAGTCACCTGCGGCTAGCGGGTGACTTGCCGTTAACCCCCGGCACCCCTATTACCTGCCTCCCCAAAGCCTGGGGGGGGGGCAGAAGAACATGTGGGCTTGTAGGCTGCAGGGTGGGTGGCCACAAAAGCTGGCCCGCCACAAAAGCTGGTCCCGGGCTGGTAATGCTGGGTAAGGGTAATTTTAAAAAAATGCCCCCCCCCCCCCCCCCCCGGGAGGGGGAACCCTATGTCATTTTTTTAAAATTAACTCCTTATGTTTATAGTGTGGATAGTAGTAGTGTTTTATTTGTAAATGTTATAAAGTGCTATTTTCAGTTTGGGGGGGTCTCCTGGGCAAGAATGAGGGGGCTACCGATATATATGCGATACCGTTGTAATCGGGAGAAATTGGGCTTTCACATGCAATATGGTTTTCTCTACAAATGTTTTATTTAAAATAAAGGAGACAATTGTCTAACAAATATTTATTTATTTATATTCTAAGCATACAGCACGTCCTGCTCCATCTATAATAATTACACATGGGTAATCCTCCGCCAGAGGGCGCTGTTCACTGCAGACATGCAAAAACAGGCTCCTCCTGGCCCTTCATATACCCAGGGACCTCCCACAAATCCCCAGATTTCTCTGCAGTGCTGAACTGCGAAGACATGAAGTATCACGCTCTCGCAGGCGAGCGGGGCTTTACAGCCCGTGGCCCTGTGGGACTATTTCCACCCGTCCTCTTTGTGAAGAATATGCCTCCCAGCCTGCGCTGCGTTGGTCGGGTGAAGGTAGGCAGCACCTTGTGTGCTTATGGAGCCATGCTCCACCGCAATCCCCCACCATAGGGTAGGCGGTTAGGCTGATGGTGAGCCTCTAGTGGATGCCCCTCCCGCATTATTGCCACGTACCCCGTGTAGCGGTGGACCCTGTGTAAAGGGTCGCCATCCTCCCTCATTTTCCCAGCTAGTTAGGGGGAAAAGAAAGGGGTATGTGTGTGGCGGTCCCAGTGTACTATTATGGCCTTATTTCTGCCCTTCATTAACATTTGGGTCTCAGAGCCGCGCTGCTTGCTCTTTATTCTGTTTTGGCTGCCGCCGTATCTGTCTCTTCTACATAGTTTGCTGCGTCGTCTAGATGCTGAGGCGCCTTTTCCTTACAAAATACGTTGTGATTGTATCCTTTCCTTTTTGACTAATACCTCAGAGCTTCGCACTCTTCGGGGTGGGCGGGGACTTGACTTGGTGCGCTCCGCGTCATGGCCGAGCATCGAGCCCGCCCTTCGAGGTTCGCTGGGCGCCATTTTGTTGATCTTCGCGCGTGGTGGCGGTTCCCCTCCTCCCTTGGTCTGTAAGTGCCCTCGCGGGTGACTCCTTATTATTATGTTTTTCCGGCTGCGCATGGCTCTGACACCCATTCTTCTCCTTATGTCTTTCAGATGCCTAGATCCCAGTGGCATCTCCCGGCCTGGTATATATCTTAGTGGGTTCACAATTTAAATTCTCCCACATTCCTAGCGGGTCTTGGGGCATCCAGGGTTGCTTATAGCATAAATCCCTGCTGGCATATTGCTTAGATAAATCACAATATGGAATTATGTGTCCGGGGTCCCGCGGGGACAAGACCGGCTGTGTACAGCGTATGGACAGCCCCATGCTGATGCTGACAGAGCACGGGTCTGCGGACCGTGTGCTGAACAAGTACTGGCCCTGCAATCAGGTTACCAGTGGCTGCACCTCGCTTCAATACTCCTGTCTCCCAGTACTTAAATCTCACTCCTGATGATTCGCACTCGAGTGGGGTTGACCAGCAGGTAGTGCCGCGCGGGCTACCTACGGCTGAGCAGGTGATGTCTAGTTTAGCGGAGCGCTTGGGTCCTGGAAAGAAGCGGTCCCTGATGCCTCCTGGCTCTCCGGCTCCTAACGATACTGATGACTCTGCTGCTATGCAGGACCTTGATCCTTCTGAGGAAGGTGAGCTTTTCTCCTCGGATAAGATGCCCGGGAGCCGTGATGTTTCTGGGCCCGGTTCTTGGGGGCCTGTGTGACACAGATGAACTACTTGTTAAGATCTTTGAGGTTTTGTCAATCTCCCCTGCTGGAGAGGCTTCCAAGCCTAAGAAGGAGAGTTTCCACACATCGCCGCCGCGCTTGGAATTCCTGGAACAGGAGCATTTCCAGAATCTTGTATCCCAAGTATGGGAATCGCCTTGTAAACTTAAAGGGGTCCCAGGGGTCTGGGATTGGAAGTACCCTTTCCCTCCTGATGTGGTTAACTTTTGGTCAGCACCTCTTGTGGTGGATGCACCGATTATAGGGGTTACTAACCCCCCCTTCATGACGGCTTCGTACCCTTCGGGATGCTGAGGACCGGCGCATTGACAGACTGGCTTCCCACGCCTTTTCGTGTGCAGGGACGGCGCTGCACCCGGTCTGTGTCGCGGCCATCACTACGGTGGCCGCCAGGACTCTCATTAGAAAAGTACTTGACCACTGTCCTAAGGACCTCCCCTAGGGGGTGTTTTAATGCGCTCTCAGACTGTGATGTGTTTGTGAGGTTCATCCTCTCAGCGCTGGATGACACCATTAAGATGTGTGCTAGAACCTCTGCCCTTGTGGTAGCTATTCGCCGCGTGGTCTGGCTGCGACAGTGGGGTGCTGACGATGCTACGAAAAAGGCACTCACTGGTCTTCCCTTCAGAGAACGGCGGCTATTTGGAGCTCGTTTGGACCTTTTTGGAAAAAAGGGGTAAGGCACCCCTACGCAGAAGGCCGTCCCGGCCTCCTCGGGGCAGGGACACCTCTCCCCCTCCCTACGTTAGTGTCAAACGCGAACCTGGGGTGTGCTTCCAACTGTTCGGTGTGGATTTCCACCATGGGATGGGCAGGCAACGCCCTGGGCCCTCTGGCAGGACTCAGTCCAAATCTGCCAAGACTTCCCAAGCATGAAGGGACGCCCTCGCCCTTCTGGTTACTAGTCGGTGTTGCAGGACCAACCCTGCGGATTGAGGCTTTGTTTTTGGCCTCTCTTTCGCTCCCAAGCTGCTCGCCATGGCGCGAATGGGGGTGATGTCTCGGACATGCCTGGGGGGCGTCCGCATTAGGACCTACCGGGTCGTCTTTCCTTACTCCCCAATCTCTACGTCAGGCCGAGTGGATTAGTCGGCCAGCGGTGTCCCCTGGGAGTTACTGGATGGGTGCTCAGTCACCTCAATCCCTCATGGTCCCTTATCCGCTATCTCCATTCCTTGGATTCGGTTCAGGCTTGAGCCTTCTTCCTTGGCAACAGGTGGACTCCTGGTCACGGGGGCTCTGTCCTCCTTTGCTGACATCTTACTTTCACCAGGCAGGATTGCAGTTGGTGGGCCCGTTGGTGGCGTATCAGATGATGTCCCTTATATACCGAGCCCTTGGGCTCTTCGGCACAGTAGGTTATTGATCCTGGATGGGGTTCCAGCACCCCTGGAGCTAGGTCTGTGCTCATTCCCCCTTGGTACGGTGGTTCCTCTTGAGCTGATTATATTCAAGGACCCTGTCTGGGGGCACCCCCTTCCTTGCTTGCATCTTCCTGTGAATGCTCGCCTTGGGTACCAAGTCTCGCAGGTTGGCGGGGGGGGGGGGAATTTCTTCCAAAACCCCCTGTGGCTCCTGGGTAGGGTTCCTTAGAGGGTCCATATTACCTACTGGTTTGTTAAAACAATGAGCCTTCCATTGACTATACGGCTGGACTTCTCCTCTTTTAGGACCTGTCTATTTGGGGAATCTTGGCCTGTTTGAAGACAATGGCCTGTTTTATTATTGGTCTGGAGCTTGAAGCAGGATGATCCCTCTGGAGGGTTCCTTATCCTGATCTGGGCGGGGTCTACGCCCCCTGCTCCTCAGTGGTATTCGCTCCAATGGATGTTTTTCAGTGGCAGGTTATGCTATCCTGGTGTCACTCTGAGAGCCAACTAGGGTGGCTCTGTTGGGTCTCGCTTATACCACAGGGGCTCTGCCCTTGTTTTTACTGTCCCAGAATATTCTGACTCTGGTCATGGGGGCTTAGTAAAATTATGCATGGACTTTCTATCTTATATGCCTTCTCTTCATTCACTCTACTATGTGGGGTTCTGCACACGGTCGTGAGATTGATGGCCCCTGGGTGGCCTAGTGAACTGTGGTTCGCAGATGCTTCTGCTGAGTTCAGCTGACCTGTACACTCTCTCAGGAGTGCGGTTCTGCCCTTGTCAGGCCTCTTCTTTTGTCGTCCCAATCTACAGACTCTAGTCTGGGGCTTGACAGCTGATTCATTCACCCCTTGGAGACGGGCTTATCTTCTGGGTGACTTGGTATTTGGGGGCTAGGAGCAAGCTTCCTTGGCTTCCTCTTCCTCCGTCTATTGTGGGTTATAGTGTACCCTTATTGATTGGCATGAGTCTTGGTCTCTTCCCTGTTGGACGTTCTCGGTTCCCAGGGTTCTAGAGTCGTTACAGCATAGGTTGGGGTTGGCTCCCCATCTAGGTACTCTGAAGGTTCAGGTTCTGTCCTGTCTGTCTTCCTGTAGAAGTCTGGTTCAGTTTTCCTTGTGAGGAGCTCTCTTGGGGATTGCTCAAGGGCATCTCCCAAGTAGTTCTATGGTTCCTGTTGGGATCCATTTTCATTCTGTTTGCCCTGCGGATTGTTCCCTTGGGACTTATTCTGGATGCTGTCTGAGCTGTTCTATCTATCTATCTATATACACACCATGACGTGGTGGTATTCCGACTTACGCCGGACCCCTTTGTCCAAGTGGTGTTTTATGATCATTATTTAAGTCCTTTTAGTCTGACTATGGGCCTTATTCTTAATAATACTGAAGTATAGGGTCTACATTCCCTCAACAGGTGTTGCAATTTTTCCTGGTTGTTTCTTGTCCCTTAGGGGGACGGATGCCCTTGGGGGCACCTCCTTGCTTCCAGGGCCACTGCACCCTTTGGACTGACTTGGATGGTTGCCTTACTGGTCCTGAGTAAAGGTTTCGGCTTCTTGCTGATCCTTGTTAATGAAGGGGTCAGTATTCCCGCCTGTCTGACGGGAGACCAGTTCTCATTTCCCCTTGGGGAGAGTTCTGAGTTTTACACCAGGCTTCTATTGCCTGTGGGCTGGTTGGGTCGTTACACTGGCCTATTCCTTTAAGGGGGAAGAATCTCCCTTTCTCATTTTATTCCGTTATATTGCTGTTTGGGTACCTTTGGCCCTTCAGCACCAGGTTTTCTGTTGAATAGGTTGCTAGACCGCTGCTCTTCTCTGTTCATACCTTTTTTCTTTTTTTTTTTTTGCGTTGTAACGTAGATACAACATACATATACACGTCAAATTGTTCTGTATTTTAGGTGCCGCAGGCACCCAACATCAAAATGGCATCCTATCAGACAACCACAACAACCATTCACACCGCATTCACACTGGACCCAGGTTGTGCTAGAAACAAGCAGATCTCAGGTGGAGTACCTGAGAGGGTGGCAACCATTGGCCACCCATTGAGGCCTATCCAGTCATGCTCCAGAACTACGCCCTCCCCTCACTCCACAGAACAGATATCGACCTTGGCTCCATCTTGCCGACTCCTGACTCCGCAAAAACCACAGCGCTGACAGTGTTCCCCCCCTCCCCCCTGGCACTGTAGCCACGGATTCCAGATCTTCTCAAACTTATCCGGCACCCCCCTCGCAGCAAATGTTAATTTATACATAGCGAGTTTCTGGTTGACTAATCTTTTCCATGCTTGTACTGAAGGTTTAGCCAGGTGTCTCCAATTTAGCAATATGCATTTTCGAGCATAAAAGAGCAGCAGCCGAAGCAATGATTTTAATGCTCCGATATTGACTCGACCACCCCCAGAAGACATAGTGAGATTGAACCCCTGATCCGAATTCCCACTACTTTGCTGATCAGATCCATGACACCCTCCCAGAAATTCACCAAGATCTCACACGACCAAGTTACATGTACCCACGTGCCGCTATCTCTCTCGCATCTAGGGCACATGTCCCTATCTAATAGACCCATTCTGTGCAGACGGACCGGGGTGATATACGCCTGGTGGATCCACTTAGTCTGAATGAACCTATCCCTTGCCTCCACCACTGACGTGTGCAGATTATCCATTATCTCCTCCCAGTCATCTTGATCCAGGTTTTGGTCTAAGGCCTGCCACTTCATTTCCACCTTATCCCTGGGAGAATCCAGCGTACACGTCAGGCACTGATACAGTGTGGTGACGGGTTTTGTTAGCTCCATCCCTCTAATCTCCTTTTCCATACGTGACATCAGTATCCTCGGACTCACCCTATGAAACTGGGCGTTCAGAGCGTGTCTAATCTGCAAGTAGCGAAGAAATCCCGGTGGGATAGAAGAAACTCCTCTTTAACCTGCGCAAAGGACATAAGTACCCCGTCTTTGTATATCTGACCTATCCGGTGCACCCCTTTCCTTATCCAGAACTGCGGGTCTTGCATAGCTCCAAGCTCCAGCAGCTTGGGGTTATCCCAAAGGGGGGTAAAGGGGGACCAGGCCCTGCTCTCATTCATGTTTGCACTCAACTTATCCACCCTTTCTCAAATGTTACATACCGTTCTCATACACCCAGTTGCCTCCCAGATCCCTTTCGTGCCTCTATATATCAAGGTGGCCAGTCGCCCAGGGGAGCCCAGAACAGCCATTTCTAGACCCACCACTGGATTTTCCCTCGGTTGACTGACCCACCAATGGGCATACTGGAGTTGGGTGGCATAGAAATACATCGGCATATATGTTACCGAATGCCCTCCCACATCTGATGGGGCCTTCATAATTTGCCTGTTTAACCGCGGCGGAGACTGTCCCCATATGAAGCCAAAGATAATCGCATCCAATGCCTTGAAATGAGAGGCAGGAAGCAACACCGGCGAGGCCTGATATATGTACAAGAACTTCGGAAGAAAGATCATCTTGTATATATTTATCCTGCCCATGACCGATAGCGGGAGGCTTGCCCATTGAGAGACTCGCTGCTTCAGTTTCGACATCACTGGTGAGATATTAAGGGGAATAAATTCACTGCTGCTTGCTAATCATAATACCTAAGTACTTAAATTGTTGAACCACTTTCAGCTGAGATCTCGGAGAGTTGTCTGGATGGTCAGGCTCGTCGACTGGCATTAAACTGGACTTATCCCAGTTGATTTTCAAACCAGAAAATCTCCCAAATGTTCCTATGATATCTAATGCTGCTTCCAGGGATTCGTTACAGTCCGCTAGATACAGCAGGGTATCATCCGCATAGAGGGAAATCTTTTCCTCAACCTCCCCTATTTTCCACCCCGTGATAGTTTGGGAGTTTCTAACGATAATCGCCAATGGTTCAATGGCCAGTGCGAAGAGTAATGGCGAGAGTGGGCAACCCTGTCTGGTCCCCCTGCTTAGTGCAAACGGATTTGAATAGCATCCATTGGCTCGTACTCTGGCCGTCGGACGACCATATAGGAGCTTGATATACTTTATGAAATTGGCAGGGAGCCCAAATCTAGCCAGCACCGCCCACAAATAGGTCCATTCAATTGAATCAAAGGCCTTCTCGTTATCAAGCGATGCAATTGCCCGGCTTCCGTAATTATCATGGACAATCTGAAGGTTTGAGAAGAGCCTACGCAGGTTTATCCCCATAGTGCGCCCGGGCATAAAGCCAGACTGGTCCGGTCCCACCAGTTGTAGTATAACCCTGTTTAACCTATTAGCTAGTATTTTGGCTAGTATTTTAGCATCATTATTTAGTAAGGAAATGGGCCTATATGACGCGCAGGCATCAGGGGGCCTCCCCTCTTTATAAATAAGGACGATGTGCGCTTCATGAAAGGAGGCCGGGAGACACTCACTTTCTAGTGCTTGCTTCAGCACCTCTAAGAGTCTAGGTGCTACCAGTTTTGATTCTTGCTTATACCATTCGGCCGAAATCCCATCGGGACCCGATGCCTTCCTTCCAGGGAGCGCCCCTATTGCACCCATGACCTCCTCCACCAAGATGGGGGCGTCTAACGTCTTCTGACCCTCCGGGGCCAACACTGGGAAGTTGATCTGGTCTAAGTAATTTTCCAGTTCTTCAACATCATAGCTAGCCTTAGAGGAGTACAATGCCGAGTAATACTCTAGGAACCGCTGGGCAATTTCACTCCCTCCCATCAGATATCGCGGCAATGCTATTGGTTTTGGTTTTGGCTCTCGCTAAGTACGCCAGAGACTTCCCGTTTTTGTCCCCTTTATCAAAAATCATAGCTTGCTTGTATAGCAGCAATTTCCTAGCAGAGTCAGTGAGCAGCAAGTTATATTCCCGTTTCAAAGTCATCAGTGTCAAGTGGTACCGACTATCGGCTGAGGCAGCAAATTGTTCTTCCGCTGTGGCAAGTTTGCTTTCAAGCTCTACCCTCTCTCTCCCCTTCTTCTTCCTAACCGCAGTGATGGCGCTTATGGCATACCCTCTAAAAGCATCCCACCTTACCTCGGCAGAGGTCTCATCCACGTTCACCTCCCAAAACATCTCAGCAGAGGATGACAGGCTACCCTTGACCTCAGGGGTCTCCAGCCATAGGGGGTTAAGGGCCCAACCCACCCGACTCTCCCGCGCTCGAGATAGTCCTATCACCGTTAACAGGGGAGAGTGGTCCGAGATGCCCCTCGGGAGGTAGTCGCAAGACACCACCCTGGCTAATAACTCAGGTGACGAGAACGCAAGATCGATCCTGGACAGGGATCTGTGAGTGGCTGAGTGGCAAGAGTATGCTCTGTCAGTGGGGTGTTTCCACCTCCATAACTCCTGCAGCCCTAGTGCCTCAGCCCAAGACGCCAATTGCGTCCTCGGGCCCGGATTTCTGTCCAGCCGATCCAGCGCAGATTCCAGAACCATATTGAAATCTCCCATTATTAATATCGGGGAAAGGGGATAGTTGACCACTTTTTCCATAACCTGTTGCAACACCTGAATACGAAAAGGCGGGGGGACGTACACACCAGCTATGATGACATCAGTATCCATAAGTTTGGCATGTAGGATCACGTAGCGACCCTCCCGGTCCGTCTGCACAGAGTATAGGGCAAATGGGGTTCCAATATGATTGCATAGTTGTAAGGGGTTAACTTAAAAAAAAAAAAAATGACGTAGGGTCCCCCTTACCCAACATTACCGACCCGGACCAGCTATGGCTTGTAGAACAGGGCGCAGGGGCCAGTGTTGGTGGCCCCTGGCCCTGCAGGCTACTAGCCCACATAGCCACGTGGCCCGGGCCCTTCTGCCCCCCCCCCCCGGCCGTTGGGGAGGCAGGTAATGGGGGGCTGGGGGTTATGGCAAGTCACCCGCTTGCCGCAGGTGACCTGCCATACCCAGAGCCTTGTGAACTGGTATAAGGGGTCTCATGGACCCCTTACCAGTTCACAAAGGGTTAAGTAAAAAAAAAAGACACAGACACAAAATTCTTTATTATTCTTCTTTCACTTATACTTACCTCCCATCCAGTGTCCCACGCCGCTGAAGATGACAGTTGTCGGTAGTGATCAGAGCAGGGAGGGAGGCAGGGAGATCAGAGCCTCCCTGCCTGCCACCCTCCCTGCTCCGATTGCTACCGACAACTGACAGAACGGAGCCCGGGTGCCGGTAACCCGAGGAGCAGGATGACGTCATCAAGTGGGCAGGGCTAGGGGCGGGGTTAGGGGCGTGGCCAGCGCCGGCCGAAGAGGATGGTGAGGGCCTGTTTCTGGGCCCTCACCCGAAGCGTGGAAAGCCCAGGGGGGGGATCGGAGAGCCCCCCCCCCCCCCCCCCCCCCCCCCCCCCCCCGGTGAAGAGAAGACCCGGGGAGAGCCATCGCACTGCGAGGTGAGTAAATGACATTTACTTTTTTTTTTCAGATGTTGGCGCCGGCGGGGGCGGCCTATTCCGGGCCCCCTCCTGAAGATCAGAAGCCCGGGGGCGAAAATCTACTACTTGATTCTTGTACAGAATCAACGGCACTTTCAAATGAGGGGTCAGGTAAGTCTGTATCTTTTTTACTTTTTTTTAATGGGGCTCTAAAGTCAGCTACGTGACTCTCACGTAGCTGGCACTTAACGGTTGGAGAGGCAGCTATGTGAGAGTCACTTGGCTGGCACTAGAAGGGTTAAAGGATCGCTGCATCCTTTGAACCTCTGAGGTGAAGTCCGGGAAAAAAGATATCCGGGCGTTATCAAAGGTCACCATACCCTTCATTCTAGCTGCAGCCAGAATGCATGTTGAGTATCGTTCTGTTCGGGACATGCTGCTTTTTGAGATTTTACTTGTTTTTTCTTGTTTGTATATAGTTTTTTTTTTTTTTTTTTTTTTTTAGGAAAATGTGGCTTGATTCTTCCTTTTTATTCTTTTTTAGGGAAACTTTGTGCAACCAAAGAATACATTTGAGGGATTACGTCCATAAAAGTAGAAAACTAGAAACCTTGAGCTGTGTACTTGCAGAAAATATATAGTTTGTGGGGAGTATTTCAAATGTAAAGGGTTGTTTTTCTGGAAAAACTGCAAGGTGCGCATAGCGCAGTTGTATCTTATCTGAAAATCTCCTAAAGCTCTGTTTCAGTTTGGGGGAGTTTCCTGGGCAGGAAAGGATGTCTGCCAATAAATATGTGGTACCGCTGTGACCGGGAGAAATTGGGGTTTCGCACGCAATAATATTTTATTGACAAACTTACATTTTTTATTACAAAAAACACTGCAAATTGCAAAAAATAGATTTTTTTTTTTTTTTTTTTTTTTGCACATATTTCACCAAAAAAGTATTGAGAATACACTAAACAAGGCCAAACAAGACATTTCATGTTGAAGCCCAGACTCTGAAAAAAAACAATATATAATTTTCCTGGGAAATCCTTTCAAAAATCACAGTTGAACAAGTGTAGCGCAAAATAGTGAAACATGGTCTGGCAAAAGAGGGTGACAAAAGCTGCAGGTAGGCTGGCACTTAAAGGGTTAATGCCAGCAAGCAGCATCCCTCATTACAGGCAGTGAGGGACATCTCATATTACAGCAAATGAGCTGCATCCCTCGTTACTGGCAGTGAGCTACATCCCTCTTTACAGGCAGTGAGCTACATCCCTCTTTACAGGTAGTGAGCTGCATCCCTCGTTACTGGTAGTGAGCTGCATCCCTCGTTACAGGCAGTGAGCTGCATCCCTCGTTACAGGCAGTGAGCTGCATCCCTCGTTACAGGCAGTGAGCTGCATCCCTCGTTACAGGCAGTGAGCTGCATCCCTCGTTACAGGCAGTGAGCTGCATCCCTCGTTACAGGCAGTGAGCTGCATCCCTCGTTACAGGCAGTGAGCTGCATCCCTCGTTACAGGCAGTGAGCTGCATCCCTCGTTACAGGCAGTGAGCTGCATCCCTCGTTACAGGCAGTGAGCTGCATCCCTCGTTACAGGCAGTGAGCTGCTTCCCTCGTTACTGGCAGTGAGCTGCTTCCCTCGTTACTGGCAGGGAGCGGCATCCCTCGTTACTGGCAGGGAGCGGCATCCCTCGTTACTGGCAGTGAGCGGCATCCCTCGTTACTGGCAGTGAGCGGCATCCCTCGTTACTGGCAGTGAGCGGCATCCCTCGCTACTGTCAGGGAGCGGCATCCCTCGCTACTGTCAGGGAGCGGCATCCCTCGCTACTGTCAGGGAGCGGCATCCCTCGCTACTGTCAGGGAGCGGCATCCCTCGCTACTGTCAGGGAGCGGCATCCCTCGCTACTGTCAGGGAGCGGCATCCCTCGCTACTGTCAGGGAGCGGCATCCCTCGCTACTGTCAGGGAGCGGCATCCCTCGCTACTGTCAGGGAGCGGCATCCCTCGCTACTGTCAGGGAGCGGCATCCCTCGCTACTGTCAGGGAGCGGCATCCCTCGCTACTGTCAGGGAGCGGCATCCCTCGCTACTGGCAAGGGAGCGGCATCCCTCGCTACTGGCAAGGGAGCGGCATCCCTCGCTACTGGCAAGGGAGCGGCATCCCTCGCTACTGGCAAGGGAGCGGCATCCCTCGCTACTGGCAAGGGAGCGGCATCCCTCGCTACTGGCAAGGGAGCGGCATCCCTCGCTACTGGCAAGGGAGCGGCATCCCTCGCTACTGGCAAGGGAGCGGCATCCCTCGCTACTGGCAAGGGAGCGGCATCCCTCGCTACTGGCAAGGGAGCGGCATCCCTCGCTACTGTCAGGGAGCGGCATCCCTCGCTACTGGCAAGGGAGCGGCATCCCTCGCTACTGGCAAGGGAGCGGCATCCCTCGCTACTGGCAAGGGAGCGGCATCCCTCGCTACTGGCAAGGGAGCGGCATCCCTCGCTACTGGCAAGGGAGCGGCATCCCTCGCTACTGGCAAGGGAGCGGCATCCCTCGCTACTGGCAAGGGAGCGGCATCCCTCGCTACTGGCAAGGGAGCGGCATCCCTCGCTACTGGCAAGGGAGCGGCATCCCTCGCTACTGGCAAGGGAGCGGCATCCCTCGCTACTGGCAAGGGAGCGGCATCCCTCGCTACTGGCAAGGGAGCGGCATCCCTCGCTACTGGCAAGGGAGCGGCATCCCTCGCTACTGGCAAGGGAGCGGCATCCCTCGCTACTGGCAAGGGAGCGGCATCCCTCGCTACTGGCAAGGGAGCGGCATCCCTCGCTACTGGCAAGGGAGCGGCATCCCTCGCTACTGGCAAGGGAGCGGCATCCCTCGCTACTGTCGGGGAGCGGCATCCCTCGCTACTGTCGGGGAGCGGCATCCCTCGCTACTGTCGGGGAGCGGCATCCCTCGCTACTGGTGCTAGTGGCGCAGGACCAGGGCTACAACTTCTTGTCCTCCCACCGTAACTTTTAGGGGGAAAGTGCATGTTATGGGGCGAAAAATTGGATATATGTATATTAAGCAACAACATTTTTAAAATGCAAAATGTATGCAGAAATATCCCAACACAATACACTTTATTAAAAGTTATGTCTCATATATTTATTCAAATAATATATTCCATATATTCCCTTAAATTCAGTAACAAATTCATTAATATTTAATGTATTTTATCTCCATGCTGGGAACAGGCTGAAATGATTGAGAGGCGGTATATAGATTTGGGATACAGATCAGATGGCTGTGGATGGGGTTGGGGTGCTGATCAGATTGTAGGGTCAGGTTGAGACAGAAGCAGAAACAGAAAAATCCACTCTCAAGCTGATATTTACATGGGTAAATAGCTTGGTACTGGGCCTGGCTCCTCCACCCCCAGTTTTAATCCAATTAAAATCCCAAAAGGTCTGAACTGCAGTGAAAAAAATCCTTTTTATTGAAGCATACTGAAAGTCCAATTTCATGGCATTACAAAGTAAAACCAATACGTGTTTCAAATGCGTCCTGTTTCATGCATATGTATATGGGATTTTACTGGAGTGCGGACCTTTTCTAATTGAGACAGAAGCAGCAGCTTGTCAGTCACTTGTGTGACTCTGCTGAATACACAAGGTATTTAGAAGCTGAGCTGTGACTGGTATAATCGTGAGACGCATACGATTAGCATATGTGTAGACTTAAAGCCCTTCCCCATGCTAATCTAAGAGCTCTGCTCCTTGACTATGTGGCCACTCCCACCTCCCAGGATTTTCTGAAATACAGCACAGTTTTTAAAAATGTAAAAAAAAACGAGGAGCATTAAGAGCTTTAGGGCAATCAGAGTATTTAGTTTATTTACCTGGACAATGACTTTAAGATTCTCTCTCCAATGCAGTGCAATGAAGAGTAAATGTAGACGTATTTGTTTCTGCTCCACACCCAAGATTGTGTATATTTCTCATGTCAAACAATAAATGTGATTAGAGAATTGCTGGCTTTGCAATGAATCCTGGCTGCCAGGTTTTTAAAGACTTTTCAGATTTACCTTTTGCAAACAAAATATAAAAAGCTGCTTATGCCGTCTTTAACACCTGGTCGGTACTGCATGCATTTGTGCGATTGCGGCAGATGCAGTGTTACTAGAAGAAAAATAGCCCCTCTGTGGCCCCTTTTTACACTTCTCTGGTGCAGCAGGGTGAAAAAACTCAAGACGCAAAATGTCCTGCCTGCTGCGTACAGGCCGCAACCCCAGGTACAGCCAGCCCAGACACATCCCCATAGAAGTATATAAACCACGCTACCTTTATCCTAAAGAAATATATATATGACATGAGGTTCCCCCTTTCCATGCCTACCAGACGGAACACCAGACATAAGGGCCATGCTAGGATACCAACCCTTATGCCTTTTGGTGCAGGCATGGTGCTGCCCCAGGGGGAACTCTAGGCCTGCACCGATGGGAACTGGGCACTTCCCCTTTGGAGATATGGGTAATAGGGCCGGGGCTAACAGCAAGTTGCCCGCATTGATAGCAGGTAACTGGCCTCCCCCTACTCTATTTAAAATAGTATTACTAGTTCAAGGTTGTAAAGTAAAAATAAACACACCACACAAAAAAATAATTTTATTAGTCTAGATTTACACTATACTTCTGCCATCTTCACCCAGTGGTTCTTCAGTGCCTCTTTGGGTCTTTCGCTGCATGAAAATGTAGTCAGAAGTAATCAAAATGACCACTCTGTCGATGTTTGTAAGGAAGGAGAATGAAGATTCCCCTTCCTTCCATACTGGCATGTTGCCAGGCTTTGTTTGATCCACACTGCTGGGAGGGGTATTTATAGCCCAGGGCATGGCTTGCCAGGCAATCTCCTCCCACCAGCTAGCTGTCAATTGATGCTAGGGGGATTCCCTAGCATGGCGCGGCATGGTGGCAGACGACTTAGTGTTACCCCACCTCATTCATTACCCGTATCCCTAACTCCATGGGGGTATGGAAGAGACCATCAGCGTGGACCCTGGGATCACTCCTGGGGGAGCACCAGCCTGCATTGAAGGGCATAGGGGCTGGTATCCTGGTATGGCCGGAGGCTGGCAGTGCAGCCTCAGAGCCATGAGTTTTCCAGCCTCTATGCCTGGTGGCAGGCTTTGAGAGAACCCCCACACTTTTTTTTGACAAACACAAAAAGTATAGAGAAAAGGGCTGATTTTGGATGCCCCTCTGTGTGACCCCCCCCCTCCCCACAGGTTGCCCAAAAAAAACATTTCCCTAGTCCATGCTAAGTGGTGTTGATGCCATACATTTCTATTTTCGTCTCATCTGACCACATGACCTTTTCCCATGCATCCTTTTCCCATGCATCCTTTTCCCATGCATCCTCTGGATCATCCAGATGGTCATTAGTGAACCTCAAACAGGCCTGGACATGTGCTGGTGTGAGCAGGGGGACCTTGTGTGCCCTGCAGGGTTTTAAAACATGAAAGTGTAGTGTGTTACTAACGGTAATTTTTGAAACTGGTCCCAGCTGTCTTTGGGTCATTGACCAGGTCCTTCCTTGCAGTTCTGGGCTGATTCCTGACCTTTTTCCAAATCCTCCATTTTCTAACGATTGCGGCAACCGTTGTCTTCTAACTAAGCTGCTATTGTCCTGTAGCCCATTCCATCCCAGCCTTGTGCAGGTCTACTATTTTGTCCCTGGCGTCCTTAGACAGCTCTTTGGTCTTGGCCTTGGTGAGGCTGGAGTGTAAGTGAGTGTGGACAGGTGTTTTTTCTTTAAACAGGTATCAAGTTCAAACAGATGCAATTAACAGAGAGACAGAATTATTTCTAGTTGGTAAGTGATCAAATACTTATTTTATGCAATAAAATTCAAAATCATACAGTGTGATTTTCTGAAATTTTTTTTTTAGAGATTTTGTCTGGTGAAGTGTACCTATGATAAATATTGCAGACCTCTCCGTTTTTTGTAGGTTGGAAATGGGCAATCTATCAAATACTTTCCTGACTGTAAATCTTAAATTGATCTGGGGGCTGGGAGCCATCATCATACCCCCCACAGTCAGTTTGTCAGTCATGTTGAATCTGCACTCTAGGGGTAGTTTAGACAATGTAGAAATATACGTAATATACAGTATATATATTTGCCCAGCTATCCTGCTTACACCCACATTAAAGCTTCAAAACCTAATAACCCATAGCAAGTGTGAAGTTAAGGAGCACAATTTTGGTTTTGTTTACTTCTGATGTGATCGGAGCACCATTACTGTTGGTATGCTGCAGCCATAGACCAGCAGGGTTGCCTGCCTGGCTGGCAGGGGCACATTACGAGTATAGTCTTCCCTGCTCTGACTTGGGAAGTCTCGCTGCTACCTAATTAGGAGCTAACTTAGAGCTAACTGCCAGTCAAAAATTGCATTACATCTGCTCCTGGTGGATCCTGATTTGGGATGTGCCTACAACTAAATATCCTTAGGAAGCCAAAATAAAGTATGAAAGTCTATTTGATGGGGGAACTGGAAGACACACTAGTGGCAATGGCAACATGGTGTCTGTAATCAACAAGGAGGGAAATCTCTGTTCTGTTACGTCTAGTCAAATTGTCAAAAGTGATCAACTTGGTAGTATCTGGGCTGGGATTTAATTAATTACTTAAACTGGACCAAAAGGGACTTTTGATCTTCATTACCTAATTCTTAGGGGGCATCTCGCACGTTTCAGTCTGCCCGTCGATGAGAGTGTATGGTGTGCGGGGGTGATGCGGCTAAAAGCCCGCTCATACTCCATGGTATCCTGGGGGGGAGGGTTTCACGCTGCTGCTGGCCATCCCATCTCTGTGTTAAGAAAATCGTGTTTTGGGCTGACTTCTTTTTTTTCTTTTTTATACTTGTGCTTCTTGAATGGTGTGTGTGTATTTTTATTAGTATTGGGACATGCAATTTCTGTATCTTGCTTATTTTAGGTTATCGTTGGCAGTGATTTCTACCATTTGCAGCATCGTGGTCTCCAAAGAAAGTCTTTTAATCCTCACTGGGGCAGGCACATTCGACTGAAAAAGGAACCAAAGGTAATTTGATGTAAAGTTTTATTGGAATGAAGTCACTACTTAGATCGTCTCTTTGATAGTTAAGCAGCAAAGTCTGTTCCGAAGAAAATGTTAAATGTGCTGTTTTCACATCTTAGTCCACCCCCTTGGAAACTTTTATTGAAATGCAGTGTTAACCTGAAGTTTTAAGTACACCTGTCACACTCTGAAACACCAGAACATACTTAAACCCTCTAATACACAGGTTTTTTTTTTCAAATGAGCTCTCATCTGTTTCACATGTTTGTATAAATGTCCCAACTTTTTCAGAAAAAAAAATCTGTGTGACCTATTTTGGCACTGGCAGTTTTAAAATGGGTCTGTCAACCCAATGGCAATAATAAGACTGCAAGCAGATCACCTGAAGCCTTTCCCACATGCCTCCATTTCCTGCAGCATCAGGTAAAATCCATAGCGGGGCTCTAAAATTTTCCCCAATCTCATTACTCCAGGACCATGTCCAAAACGTGACAGCCACTCCGTCACTTCCATTCCGTTCCAGTGTGAGGGAACATGGAAAGCCACAGTGGTTTGAGTGTGCACATGATTCATAAAGCTGCGCCTTGACATTCCCTTTTCAGCTCCGCCACTACCCTGAAACTGAGGTGAATTAAATGGCTAAAATTGCTTAAGGAGAGTGTAAACCAAAGCAAAAAGTTACTTACCTTCTCTCCCCCACAGCAACTTCCAGCCGGACTGGCATACACCTGCTTAGAACCCTAATGGTTTCTGAAAACAAGGGGCACCACAAGCATGCGCCCCAGAATTCCTTTGACCACGACTAATACTACAGACAAGGAGCTCTGTTCTTGGAAACAGGTTTATGAGTAGCTGCCCATCTAGGAGCTACGGTGGGGAAATAAAGCCAGGTTTACTTTACTAATTTGTCAAGCTTGTATCGCTTTGTTATCAATATATTTTTTTATGTACTTGTACTATGTATTCACTTACAAAAGACAAGTCATACTCTATAACGCAGTCTCTGTCAGCTCAGAGAATACCACAGGCTGACTGTAAATGATCCCATGGATAAATAGTGTTAGTTTTCCTGTGGTATTGCTTAGGCATACAGTGCAGTGTAAACGCCTGAAGGAGACAAGACAGCCTGGGACTAGTAGGAGGAGCAATTACCGGTATTGTGTAGCATTTATTTAATTTGGTTACCTGACGTGGAAATGCTTTTTGACAGGTACGGTGGTTTGAACAACAGACTCTAAAGAAAAGGACTAAAAGACATTTAAATGTGGTGCCCCTGGACCCATTGTTCCATAAGCAGTGGTACATGGTATGAAAATCCTATTTCTAGCTGATCTAAAATGCTAAATCCAGATGTTTGTTTATTTTACTTTTTTATGAAATCTAGAAACCGTACGGTCTGCATGTTTGGGGGGTGGTGGTGACACCAGTAACGTTAATTGACATGTTTTTACGAATCTTTAGAACTTTTTGAGTGATAATGAATTATTTTATTAGAAAATAAGGTGCACTTATTTATATTAAAACCTAAAACTAAAATAAAGACATACAGTATATATATATATATATATATATATATATATATATATATATTATATGTAATGTGTGTGTGTACCCCCCCCCCCCCCCCCCCCCAGATTGCCCCCTTTTCACTCACCTTCCTTTCACTTCCAAGGCGCAGACTCGGGCAAGAGCGCTGATTGGCTGAGCAGTTGAAAGTGAGTGAAACCGGCTCGGGGGGGGGGGGTTTACACAGCAGGGCATCCCCCCCTTTTAGACTCCAGGACCTCCAATGTTCCTCTTTAAATGTTCTAATTGTGAACGGATAAAACTGCACAGGCCTTGATTTGTTGAACTACATTACACCATGGAAAAATTGCTTGTGGGGATCTGTACTGATCAGCTTCATAGGGCCCTATGTTTTTAAAAGTATGAATTCATTTGAAAGAAATATTTATAGAATTGCTGCACTAGCCATTTTATAGTTTATGCTAATAATGTTTGTTCATGCTGCAAGGGAGTCTGCTGTAGTTAGTTACTTGTGGGTCAAGGGGGAGGGTTGTGTCTCTATGTAAGAAATTACATTAAAGCAAATATTAATAGAGCATACTAGCAGAAGATATTAAGGATGTTGAATGGTGGCTTATGGATCTGCATGCTGCCTGCAAACAGGAAGTGCTACTGGGATTTCTGTTACTGTGCATTGTCAGTTGAATCCAGGCAGCAGCATGGCTGAGATGCTGGGAGAGGAAGCTCCAAAATTGCCAGCTGAGTGGGGCCACTTCAAAGCCATCAACACGGCCACTGCTATGGCTAGTCTTGCTCCTGCTTGGATGAGTGAGTAAGAGAGTTATATGTATAATATATAAATATAAATATATATTATATATTATATATATATATATATATATTATATATTATATATATATTATATATTATATATTATATATTATATTATATATTATATATATTATATATTATATATATATTATATATATATTATATATTATATATATATATATTATATATTATATATAATATATATATATATATATATATATATATATATATATATATATATATATATATATATATATATATATATATATTATATATTATATATTTATAATAATAAATGAATCACTAATATATACTTAATTTAATAATAATTATTATTATTATTACCAGTGTTGATTTTTGTTTCTCTTTTGTTTTATAGATTGTGGGAAAGGGCAAAATATTGGTTGTATTTCACCCCTAGGAGTATTTCACCCTCGAGTATCTCGACAGGGTCACCCCATGTCTGGTATGCATGCAAAGGCCTCTAGAGGAGGACAGTACTATTTGTGCACAGAGGGTTCCTAGAGAGACTTTAGGCGCTTCGGCAGCTCATCCGCCGCAAGGATAACCAGGGTGATGGTATCCAGCGAGATATTGCACAGAGGCTGGCTTGCGTTGAAAGCCATTTGGAACCGCCGGTTTCAAGGGAGGCATTAGAGAAAAGGAAGCATGTGGGTTCCTCTGGTTCTGAGGGAGTATATGTATGCTTCCATTTTTTCTCAGGATGAGTTATCAGATTTCTTCCAGTAGGGAATGGAGTGATTCAGGGTCCTTCACATGGGGGCTCTCAGTTTAAAGAACAAATTAAGGGTCTGATTATTTCCATATTCTTAGTATACAGTACGTCCTGCTCCAGACATAGTACTTACACTTGTGTTATCCTCCGCCAGATGGCGCTGCACTGCAGAGACATGCAAAACAGGCTCCTCCCGGCCCCTCAAATACCCAGGGACCTCCCACAAATCCCCAGATTTCTCTGCAGTGCCGACTGCGAAGACATGAAGTATCACTCTCTCGCAGGTGAGCGGGGCTATCATAGCCTGCGGCCCTGTTGGACTATTCCCACCCGTCCTCGTTGTGATGTGCCTCCCAGCCTGGGCTGCGCTGGTCGGGTGAAGGTAGGCAGCACCATGCGTGCTTATGGAGCCATGCTCCACCGCAGTCCCCCACCAAAGGGTAGGCGGTTTAGGCTGATGGTGAGCCTCTAGGGGATGCCCCTCCCGCATTATTGCCCCATGCCCCGTGTAGCGGTGGGCCCTATACAAAGGGTCGCCATCCTCCCTCGTTTCCCCCGTAGCTCGGGGGGAAAGAAAGGGGGGGGGTGTGTGGCGGTCTCAGTGTACTGTGATTACACGCTTATTACCCTTGACTTGTAACTTGGTGTCAGAGCCGCGCTGTTTGCTTTTTTATTATGTATCTGCCGCCGCCGCGCGCGTCTGTTTCCTTTATTGGATGTGCTGCGCCGGGCGTCGTCGTCGTCTCCATTGGCAAATCATTTTCTAAGTGTGTCATACACTTCGCTTCTCTTGTCAAGATTGACTACTGTCTAGAGCTTCGCGCTCTTCGGGGGCGGGGACCTGGTTTGGCGCGCTCCGCCTCACGGCCCGCTCTGGCCCACCCTTCGAGGTTCGCTTGGCGCCATTTTGATGCTAGTCGCGCACGCGCGTGGTAACGGCCCTCCTCCTCCCTTGGTATGTAAGTGCCCTCGCGGGTGATCACTGCGCATGGCTCTGACACCCTTTATTCCCATTATGTCTTTCAGACTGGTGAACACCATTGGCTTCTCCCGGCCCGGTGTAATTTATGGCGGGCCTTGTAAAATTCTCCCACCTTCCTAGCGGGTCTTTGGGGCATCCAGGGTTGCCTATAGCATAAATCCCTGCTGGCATATTGTGCCTAGATAATCACCATATGGAGGCATCTCAGAATTATGTGACCGGGGTCCCTCTGGGACAAGTATAGCGTGTGGACAACCCCATGCTGATGCTGACAGGGCACGGGTCTGCGCACCATGTGCCGAGCAAGCACTGGCCCTGCAATCAGGCTTGCCAGTGGCTGCACCTCGTTTCAATACACCTATTTCCCCATGCTTAAATCTCACTCCTGCTGAGTCGCATACAAGTGGGGATTTGCAGCCTGCTGTGTCTTCCAGACTGCCTACGGCTGATCAGATTATTGCGAGGTTCTCAGAGCGCATGGGCCCTGGTAAGAAGCGGCCCTTGACGCCTCCTGTTCTGTTTTTCCTATGGGAGCTGAGGAGTTCACTACTCCGCGTGCCTATACCCCTTCTGATGAAGGAGAGCTGTTCTCTGACTCAGGCTCATCTGATGAGAGGCCGAGGAGTCATGACGATTCTGGCCCTGAATACTGGGGCCAGTGTGACACTGACGATTTGTTGATTAAGGTCTTTAAGGTTCTGTCTATCTCTCTCTCCCTGGTGAGGCTCCCAAGCCGAGAGGGGAGAGTTTCCATACAGCGACAGCACGCTTGGAATTTCTAGAGCAGGCTCACTTCATGCTCTTGTACTCAAGGAATGGGAATGCCCCAGTAAACTTTCAGGGGTCCCAGGGGATTGGGATAGGAAATACCCTTTTCCCCCTGAGGTGGTTAATTGTTGGTCATCACCCCCCGTGGTGGATGCACCGATCATAGGGGTTCCTAGCCCCCCCCTTTTTATCACAGCCCCTGCTTATAGTACCCTTCGGGATGCTGAGGACCGGCGCATTGATAGGCTGGCCTCCCACGCCTTTTCTTGTGCAGGAACGGCGCTGCGCCCGGTCTGTGCCGCGGCCATCACTGCAGTGGCCGCTAGAACCCTCATCAGAAAGATGCTTGAGCATCACCCTGAGGATCTCCCATGGGAGGTGTTTAATGCACTGTCCAGTTGTGATGTGTTTGTAAAATGTATCCTTTTAGCGCTGGATGACACCATTAGAATGTGTGCAAGGACTTCTGCCCTTGTGGTGACTATACGTCGCTTGGCCTGGCTGCGACAGTGGGGTGCTGACGATGCTGCTAAAAGGACTCTGACTGGACTGAAACCCTTTAGAGGGCAACGCCTGTTTGGGGCCCGTCTGGACCTGTTTGGTAAAAAGGGCAAATCACCCCAACGCAGGCGGCCATCTCGGCCCCCTCGGGGCAGGGGCACCCCTCCCCCTCTCTACCAGAGTGTTAAACAAGAACCAGGGGTGCCCTTCCTGGGGGCTCGTGCAGACTGCTGCCCCAGGAGCGGCAGACAACGTCCTGGCCCCTCCGGCGGGGCTAAGCCTAAATCTTCCACCAAACCCCCTCAAGCATGAGGGGGCGCCCTCGCCCGTCTGGGTGAGGGGATGGCTTCCGCACCTTGCTCTTGTCAGGAGGCATCATGCCTCATTCTGGTGGTTTCAGGAGGTAGTGTCCTCCGGATACAGGATAGAGTTTGCTGCGCGGCCTCTCCCAAGATTATCAGGGTACTCCTGGTGCCTGTCTCTGTTCAGGTGTTGGTGCAGGCCAGGCATGGGCTGTGGGGTCTGGGGGTCACTTGCAGATTGCCCCTAACAGGCAGAGGCAGAGGCCGCTACACCAACCTTTTCCACAGTCCCCCGAAAGGATGGGTCAGTCTGGCCCTTTCTGGATTCACAAGTTTTCGGCAATTCACCAGTTATAGGCAGTTTCTGCATGGATACTCTGGGTTGGGCCATGAGCGCCTTGCGCTCAAGGGGCTTCTTGCCGTCTGTGGAGCTCTAAGATGCTTCTGTTCACTTCCCTGTGTCTTCTGGACACCGAGGTTCTTCAGGTTCGTATTGGAAGTACAACACTAAGTTGACTGCTGACGGGGCCGGTATCTCTGAGACCTAGGGGCATCCGCGCTATGACCTACCTGGACGTCCTTTTTCACTTCCCAGTCTCTACGTCAGGCTAAGTTGGTCTCTTGGCTGGTTGTGTCCACTGGGAATCTTTTGGATGGGTGTTCAATCACCCCATGTCCTCGTCCCCTGGATTGGTAACCTCATTCCTAGGAATGAATCTGGATTCGGTTCAGGCGAGAATCTTCCTTCCTTAGCAATAAAGTGGACAATCTGGTATGCATGGGCTCAGTCCCTCATTGCTGTCTCCGTTTACCAGGCAGGGATGTGGCTGGTGGCCCGTTGGTGGCTTGCTTGGAAGTGGTCCCTTATGCTCAGTTTCCCCTGGGCCCTTCTGCAACTTATATGGTTAGTACAGGACAGGGATCCAGCATCCCTGGAGCAGGGTCTGTGTGCCTTCCCCCCTGGTAAGGAGGTCCCTCTTGGAGTGGATGAACTCAGGGAACCTGTCTGGGGACAGTTCCCTTCTTGCCCCTTCCTGGAGCCGGTCACCCCGGATGCCAATCCTTCAGGTTGAAAGGGGGGGTTTTCTTCTGAAACTCCCTGCGGTTCTTGGGGAGGTGGGGCCCTTAGAAGGTCCATACACCTATTGATGTATGAAACAGTGAGCGTTCAGGTTGGTTCCTTTTTCGCTTGACTACTCCTCTTCAGGGCCTGCCCGTTCGGGGGCGCTCGGTCTGTCTGGCGACAGTGGCCTACATTAATCATCTGAGAAGGGCCTGGAGCAGGATGGTCCTCCAGGAAGTGTCTATGGTCCTATTCTGGGTGGAGGACAATGTCCCTATATATCATTGGTATTCGCTCCGGTGAGAGTCCCTCGGCGACAGGATGTGTTAATTCCTTTTGTCACTATTGGGTCCAACCAGTTGTGGATCCTTTTGTGTCCCGTCACTATCACAAGCTCTCGGCCTTGTTTCCCTGTTCCAGGATCCTCTGGCCGTGGTCATGATGCCTTGGTAATGTCATGGCTGGACATTCTGTTCTTTATGCCTTTTCTCCATTCCCCTGCTAGGCAGGTTTCTGAGCTAGTTTGCTCTGGAACGGGGGACCAGTGATTCTGGTGGCCCCTGGGTGGCCTAGTAGAGTGTGGTTCGCAGACGTGGTATTGAGGGCAGTAGATCTGTACGTTCTGCCTGGAGTGCCAGCTCTGCTCACTCAGGGCCCCCTTTACGTCACCCCAAGCTACAGTCTCTGGCCTAGTCGGCCTGACTGCTGAAACATCCATCTTGATGGAGACGGGCTTACCTGTCTCGGTGATTGAGACTATGGGAATACTAGGAGCAAGCTTCCTCCTCTTCTTCTCCCGTCTATTATAGGGTACGGTGTATCCATATTGATTGGTGTGAGTCTAGGTCTCTTCCCTGCCGGGCTTTCTCTGTTCCCAGGGTTCTAGAGTTATTTCAGCATGAGTTGGAGTTGCTTCTCCAACTCAGTAATCTGAGGGGTCAGGTTCTGCCCTGTCGGCCTTCCTTAGAAGTCTTTGGATCAGTTTTCCTTGGTTAAGACTGTCTTTAGGGGGTTACTCGTGTGCGTCTCCCCTGGAATTCTATGGTCCCTGCTGGGATTGAATTTGATTCTGTCTGCCTTGCGGGGCGTTCCCTTGGGACCTATTCAGGATGCTACCTGACTGTTGCTTACCCTCGAGGTTGTCCCTCTGGTGGCTGTTACTTCGGTCAGACGTTGTCTGAGCGGGTGGCTCCGTCTATCTAGCCCCCATTCTTTAGATACTCCAGGATATGGTGGTGTTCCGCTTTAAGCTGGACTTTTTTGCCCAAGGTGGTGTCTTATGTCATTGATTGGGATATTGTTCTTCCTTCCGTGCATTATTCCTAGCAACGCTGAGGAAAGGGTTCTGCATTCCTTGAACTGGTGTGAAAATTTTTTTCCTTGGTAGTCACTGGGTCCTTTAGGAGACCTGATGCTCCTTGGGCCTACGGCCACTCCATCTTGATTGTGCCCGATCTTGCTTGATCTCGGGGGGTTAGACTTTGCCTGGTCTTTACTTGGATGGGATGGTTCCTTCTGGTCCATGGAAAGGTTCTTTGGCTTCTGCCAAGTCTACTGTTAGCGATTGGATTTGTCAGGCTGTTGTTCTGGCCTATTCCACTAAGGGGAAGAATATTCCCTTTCGCTTTATTTCTTATTCCTTGTGGTGCCTCTTGGGCCTTTCAGCACCAGGCTTCTGTTGAACAAGTTTGCTAGGCCGCTACTTGGTCTTCTGTTCTTACCTTTTCAAAGCTTTACAAGGTTGATGTTAGGGCCTCAGCTCATGCTGTCTTGGCCGCAAGGTTATGCAGGTGACAGTGGTTTGAACTGTCTGCTGTTGCCTTTTTTGTTGGGGATCCCACCCTACTTTAATGGACACTGCTATTGGATGTCCCAAGTGTAAGTACTATGTCTCGAGCAGGACGTACTGTATACTAAGAATAATACAATTCTGTGAAGTACTCACCTGTAGAATTGATATTATTTGTATACAGTACGTCCTGCTCCACCCCACCCTGGTTTTGGTATTATTCTGGATCCCCTGTATGGTGATTATCCTTTTTATATTTACCAGTTGGTGGTTAAATTCTCCCGGCTTCTTGTTCACTGCTTTTCAATGCTGGGGATTTGTGGGAGGTCCCTGGGTATTTGAGGGGCCGGGAGGAGCCTGTTTTGCATGTCTCTGCAGTGCAGCGCCATCTGGCGGAGGATAACCCAAGTGTAAGTACTATGTCTGGAGCAGGACGTACTGTATACAAATAATATCAGTTCTACAGGTGAGTATTTCACAGAATTGTATTTTTAGAGATCTCGGCTCCTAAGATTCCCAAGAGGAAGAATGGTGATCTGTTTAAGCCAGAAAAACAGAGGTGATTGTTTCCTGAGCAGACTCCTTTTTCCAATCTTATCCAAAAGTAATGGCAGAAGCCAGATAGACTTCCTCCCATTCCTAATAAACTAGTTATGTACTGGTAATATTTTTTCAAACAGTATCCCTGTACATTTGGGATTGTATTGTTTTTAGAGAGTAGAGTAGACCCTTTCCTATCTCCTCACCTTTGTTGTCCTCTCATTTCTGCTATATTTCCCTAGTTGTTCTTAATTGTTGGGTAATTGTATAGACCAGAGCTAGTATACAACCATGGAATGTTTGGCTGGCAAATGCAATGTGTCCTATAGTAAATCTATGGGTAGCTCCTAGTGGTGTCCATAGGGATGCTCCCTTGGTAATCTACAGTAGATGGGTCAGACTTACGGCCTGACTTGTCAATGGCACAAACTGCTCCCATGCATCTAAATACCGTTTCCCTGTTATGTACACCAAATTAATTATGCATGGTTTAATCCAGTAGCCGAAGTTGGGACTAGAGCAGGTAACAAGTTGTGACTCCTCCTGATTGTAGGTATAAGATCTGGCCAGGCTGTAGTCTTCCCACTTCTGCTCTAATCTTAGATAAGGATGAGATAAGCATCTTTCCTTTTGGTGCCTAGAGTTAGTTCTGAATATTACTGTTTACTATTATTTGTGTATGAGTTCACTTTATTTCAGAATTGCATGTCATGCGCTGCATTTCTTGCAACCAAGTACTCGCATCCACTGCCCCTGTTGGGAGCAAACATTTTTCTGATGCCTAACTGACCAGGGTCAACACCGAGCAGTGGGGCAGCCAATGTTTCCAGTTTGCAAGGGATGTTACTTGTTCCATCCCTTAGGATCCATGCTAGCATGGATAGCAGTAAGTCAGGGCCGCTGACTAAGGAGCTCACAAGTCCCCTTTATTAAGGGACACTGAGGCTTAAGAGGGTGCCAGTTTTATTTGGGAAAAATAAGTATATTCTGAGTATACAGCACGTCCTGCTCCAGAGATAATTCCTTACGTTTGGGTAATACATCCACAAGATGGCGCTGGACTGCAGAGACGGCAAAAAAGTGGCTCCTCCCGGCCCCTTATATACCAGGGACCTCCCACAAATTCCCCAGTTCTTCTCTGCAGTCTGCGCTGCGAAGGTAAGAATATGGCTCTCTCTAATCGCAGGCGAGCGGGGCTATTAGCCTGCGGCCCTGTAGGACTATTATATACAAAAAAACACAGAGCTATATAAAATGTCTTTGAAAGTCCAATCAAGCAAGGGAAAAAATTAATTGGTGATTTTCTTGAACAAGTTATGTAATTATCTTCCAAACTTCAATTACACCCAGTGATTGTCATCAATTCCTGTGCAAATCCACCACCTGTTGAATGGGAGGCTTACCAAATGTAAATCATGGAAAGGCTTTCTTAACACTGTAGATCCCAAGATAATGGCACATCACCTCCCAGATTGCAGAGAGATATATGGAGCAGGCAAAGACAAAATTCCAAATCCACTCAAACGAGAGCCCAAGCTCATCATCCAGAGGTGTATGGGAAGATAAAAGGATGACATATAGTGCAACACCGCTAATACTAAAAAGCGTTTAATTAAAACAAGATGCACTCACATGTTATCAATAAAAATGAAGCATTGAACAAAGTTTGAATGTCAGCGACTCTCACCACCGGGTTTTCAAGGTCCAATGTAAATCAATAAAACCAGGGTTAAGTCCTATGTCCAGTAGCTGCTACCCAACGCGTTTCGCCCCCACTGGGGCTTTAACCAGGTTTGCAGCTTGTAGTGGAGAATGGGCTTATATCTCCAATATGTCACTCTTTACCCGGAAGCATAATAAGTACTTCCGGTTTTACTACAACGATCTCCAAGGTTTAGTATTCAGCCAGTAACTCATACAGCCTATCTTACGCAGCCCCACTAATAAAAACCATATAGACGGCTTTTGATTAAAAAAACACTTACTACTATAACGATATGTGCTGCGTTACCCCCGGAAGTACAATAACTACCTCCGGTCTCTCCGAATGGGCCTCACTGCGCAGCCGCCAATCTGAAGGCACCTGTAGTCGCCAATGCGCAGGCGCCCGCCATCAAGTCCGAGGCAGCTCTCACTGCGCACGCGCCAACACAACACCACCGACGAAGCCGCCAACAGTGACGTCACCTCGGTCGCCCGGCAACCCGAACATACACACACGCGCCAGCCCAGAGCACTACCGGCCTCCGCACCCGCGCCTTTCATTATTCCATAGCAGCAATTACAGGCAATACGCATGCGTCAACTCTTATGCCATGGAAGCTACTGCAAAGGACTATTCCCACCTGTTCCTCTTTTTCTGCCTTCCAGCTTTGGCTGCACTGGTTGGGTGACGGTAGGTAGCACCGCTGTCAGGTGCTTAAGGAGCGCTGCTCCAACCGCAATCCCCCACCAAAGGGTAGGCGGTATAGGCCCATGGTGAGCCTTATGGGATGCCCCTCCCGCGCTATTGCCCCTCACCCCCTGTCCATCGGTGGGCTCCTGTTAGGTTGGCCGCTGCCCTCCCTCGCTCTCCCTGGTAGCTCTTGGGGGGGGGGGGGGTTGTGTATTCACTCCTTGTGATTGTATGCCTTGGTATGCTTTGGCTTTGTGTCACCACGTGTATTAGTTGCACTGGTTGTCTTTTTTTAAAAATGCCGCCGCGCGCTTGTACGGCGTTCCGCGGCGACTTTACCTCAGGCGCTTCTGCGCCATCATTGGCTGGCATGGTCACGTGGGCGCCTTCAGGCTCTTCGAGGTGGCGGGCCTTGCGGATGGCGCGTTCTGCATCGCTGTCTCCGCGGCCCGCCCCTCGAGGTATCTGCGGGTGCCATTTTGCTCTCCTCGTGCTGCGTGGCTGGCGTCTATCTACCGCGGTCCGTAAGTGCCCCTGCGGGCTGGCTTATCTTTATATCTTATGTATGCATGCCGCTTACGGGACCTTTCTGTTTATGTCTTGCAGGCGGGTTAAACTTAATTGTGGTTTCTCCTGGCCTATCCCCTCTATTTAGTTTGCTTTATTCTATTCTGCTTTTTACCTCCCACTTCCCTAGTGGGCTTTTGGGCATTCTGGGTGGCTTTTATAGCATGAATCCCTAATGGCCGGTTGGGCCGCGATAAGCACCATATGGAGGCTTCTCAGGATAATGTGCTCGGGGTTCCTTCGGGACAAGCCCGGCTGTGTGTGGTGTGTCCCCTACAAGTGATGACAATGTGCGGGTTTGTGTACCCTGTGCGCTGCAACCTGGGTTATCTGTGGCTGGGCCTGCGCACCCTATGGCTTCGCCTACTCCCCCACGCTTACATCTGACTCCCAGTGAGGTGCATACCAGTGGGGAGTCTCAGCCTGATTTGTCTACCAGAGTGGCTAGCATTGAGAAGCTGATTGCTGGCTCTATGGCGCGTAAGGCCACTGCTAAGAGGCGGCATCTGGCGCCTGGCGTTACCCTTTTTCCTATGGAGGCCAAGGAATTTTTTGACCTGGCCGGTTATACCCTCCTGGAGGAGGGGGAATTGTTTTCTGATTACGAATCATCTGATGAGCAGCCTAAGAGTTATGCTGATTCTGGCTCTGACCCATAGGCTCCAGATGATACTGACAGGCTTTTGGCTCACATTTTTTAAGTACTTTCTATCTCTCCTCCTGCCGCGGCTCCTCGGCAGCAGGAGAAGTTATTTTACACTGCTAAGCCCTGTTTGGAGTTTCCTGAGCAAACTCACTTTAATAATCTCGTGCTCAAAGAGTGGGAGCGTCCTAGCTGGCTCCCTGGGGTGCCTAAGAGTTGGGATCAGAGGTATCCCTTTCCTGCTGAAGTGGTTACGCGTTGGTCGTCCCCTCCCGAAGTGGATGCACCAATTCTGGGGTTGTCCAAGACTTCTGTCATGCATTCCCCTGACTCTACTACCCTGAAGGATAGTGAGAACCGGCGCATTGATCAGCTGGCTTCCCATACCTTTGCCTGTGTGGGGACAGCGCTGCGTCCGGTTTGTGCCACTGCCATTACAGCTGTGGCTATTAGGACTCTAGTGGCGCCCTCACCCATCCGGGTGGGGGGACGGGTTCGGCTCTTTCCTCACGTCTGGAGGCGTCATGTCTCAGACCGGTGGATTCAGGAGGTAGTGTCCTCCGGTTACAAGATAGAGTTGGCAGCCTGGCCGCCCACAAGATTCATCAGATCCCGGATGGCTCAAAACCCCCTGTCAGCTCAGGGCCTGTTGCTTGCTGTGCAGAACCTACTGGAGCTGGGGGTCATCTGCCAGGTGCCCTTAAGGAAAAGGGGCAAGGGCTATTATTCAAACCTTTTCAATGTTCCAAAAAAGGATGGGTCCGTCAGACCCATCCTGGACTTAAAGCTTTTCAACAAATTTGTCAGATTCAGGTGTTTTCGCATGGAGACTCTGCGCTCAGCCGTAAGTTCACTACGCCCAGGGGACTTCATGGACATCAAGGATGCTTACCTCCATATTCCAATCTTACCAGGTCATCAGAGATTCCTCAGGTTCGCTCTGGAGGATCAGCATTACCAGTTCGTGGCATTGCCCTTCGGTCTCACTTTGGCTCCCAGGGTATTCACCAAGGTGCTGGCCGGCGTTATGGCTCTGCTGAGGTCTCAGGGCATACGCATTCTTCCCTATTTGGATGACATTCTTATCACTTCTCCGTCCTTCCAACAGGCAGAGCTGGATACTCAGTGGGTAGTGTCCACACTGGAGTCATTCGGCTGGGTGATCAACCACCCCAAATCTTCCCTGTCTCCCTCTTTGGTGAAGCCATTTTTCTTCCTCAGCAGAAGGTGGACAATCTGCAAGTGCAAGCTCAGCTCCTTCCGTCCTGCCCTCATCCTTCCATCAGGCAGGGAATGCAGCTTGTGGGCCTGATGGTCTCCTGCTTCGAGGCGGTTCCTTATGCTCCGTTTCGTATGCTCAGACAGACAGACAGACAGGCTCCGGCTGGAATGTTCAGCTGTGGGCACTGCAGCCAATGTGGCTATGTTTTGAAAGGCAAAACCTTCACACACCCCCTTTCCGGACAGAGATTTCCCATTAAGCAGTTTTTCAATTGCTCAAGCTCACATGTGGTATACTTGATTAAGTGCCCGTGTGGACTTGGATATGTAGGGAAGACGAATCGAGAGATTCGCACCCGCATAAGCGAACATAGAAGTAACATACGACTTGCCGACCTCACATCTCCCCTGACCAGACATTTTCTGGAAAATAACCATCAGGTTCACCAGTTGCGTTTCACTGTGATTGATCAGATCAGACCACCACGGAGGGGGAGATTTGGAAAGGCTACTTCTACAAAGGGAATTATGGTGGATCTATAAACTCTCCTCGTAGTTTGAACGAAGATATTGACTTTTCACCTTACATGTGGGATGTTTGGTACACTTTATTTGGTTAAATGACGTATTCTAGAAGCCATTATTATTTCAGGTATCCAATTTAATTAAACCCTTAAACCCTTGTTCATAATTAAAGACTCTTTTAATCCGGAAACCTATTACATTCAAACAGTTCATTACCCTCCCCGCCCCCCTTATGCCAAAATAGCTAATTTATTGGATAATGGACCGTATAGACTAAACTGCTTCTGTATAGGTTTATGTATGGAATAAATGAGGACTAGCATTTCTTCATTTTTTTCATTACAACTATAACGGTTTTATTTTTATCTGTATATACCACGTGATTTATGGCAAAATACTAAATATGTTATTTCTGTGGTTTTCCTGCAGTATTTCATAACCCTGTGCAGTCCAGCAGACTCCCCTAGAAGAAACGCGCGTCGTCCTCGTTAAAAGCCTCGCAACGGCGCCACTATTTTCAATTGTGTTTGTTTGTCTGCTTTTCTGTTTCAATAAAGCTATTGAGGCTCCGCCTGTCCACACCCCTTGCGCCGCCGACATCTTCTTGGTTAGTCAAAACCAGATAGGTGGAGGACGGCCAGGACGGCTGCGGGCGGATGTGATGTCACGGCTTGCATCCAATCCGATGCGCGCAGTGCGTCACCATTCCGGCCGGCCGGGGGGGAGGATACTGGTTTAAAAGCGCACCGCGGCGCAGTACATACATCGCTCAGCTGAGGAAGGGACTGAGTCCCGAAACGTCCCTTGAGCGATCTTATACCTGGTAATCATAATGAGCTGCTCATGTCATTCTTGCGTGTGATACTGCCTGTTAGATTTGCAATCTTTTTAGTTCCTTTTGCTCTGTTGCTGCACTGATCCTTGTTTAAAATGCCAAAGATTGCTGCACATTGAATGATGTGCTTATCACTTATTCTAACTCATGTTAATATGTATATGAATTGATCACATGAAATCAATGTATATGAATTGATTTGAAGCAGTGTGAATTAATATCTGCTTGTCCTATTGTTCTCATGATTCTAGATGTACTGATCGGATCATATGCAGTTAGCTGTCTGTACAGCCAGAGGGCAGTATAGCACTCTGTTCGTTATAACTGCACTAGAGATGAGCAAACTTTTGAAAAATTAGATTCGACTGATTCGCCGAATTTTACAACAAAAATCGTTTCGACCCGAATTCGCGACGAATCACTATTAAAAACGGCTATTTCTGAGCCTCCTAGAGCCTCAATAAGGTTGTAAACCATTCTGCCTTGCTGTAACACGCATAGGACGCGTGCTGGGTTATTGAAATAATACTGTAAATAATTATCACATGCAGATCGGAGGCATCGCTAATAGAATCGCAAAGCGGCACAATTGCAGAGAGTTGAGGTGGCATCACTATGAGGGGCCCCTATAGTGCCTGAAAAACACACCCTGGAGCTGGCAGCAGCAGGAGCCCAAAAATTAGCTGAATCACACCCTGGAGTTGCAAACAGCAGCAGCAGCTGCAGGAGCCTGAACATTGCTTTAAAGAGACACTGGAGTTGGCTGCAGGAGCCCAAAAATTGAATGACTCACACCCTGGAGTTGCAAGCAGCAGCAGGAGCCCAAACACTGCATGAAAGAGACACTGGAGTTGGCTTCAGGAGCCCAAAAATTGGATGAATCACACCCTGGAGTTGCAAGCAGCAACAGGAGCCCAAACATAGCTTGAAAGAGACACTGGAGTTGGCAGCAGGAGCCCAAAAATTGGCTGAATCACACCCTGGAGTTGCAATCAGCAGCAGGAGCCCAAACATAGCTTGAAAGAGACACTGGAGTTGGCAGCAGGAGCCCAAGAATTGGATGAATCACACCCTGGAGTTGCAAGCAGCAACAGGAGCCCAAACATAGCTTGAAAGAGACACTGGAGTTGGCAGCAGGAGCCCAAAAATTGGCTGAATCACACCCTGGAGTTGCAATGAGCAGCAGGAGCCCAAACACTGCATGAAAGAGACACTGGAGTTGGCAGCAGGAGCCCAAGAATTGGATAAATCACACCCTGGAGTTGCAAGCAGCAGCAGGAGCCCAGGCATAGCTTGAAAGACACACTGGAGTTGGCAGCAGGAGCCCAAAATTTGGATGAATCACACCCTGGAGTTGCAAGCAGCAGCAGGAGCCCAAACATTGCGTGAAAGAGACACTGGAGTTGGCAGCAGGAGCCCAAAAATTGGATGAATCATACCCTGGAGTTGCAAGCAGCAGCAGCAGGAGCCCAAACATAGCTTGAAAGAGACACTGGAGTTGGCAGCAGGAGCCCAAAAATTGGATGAAACCTGGAGTTGCAAGCAGCAGGAGCCCAAAATTGCCAGAAAGACACACCCTGGAGTTGGCAGCAGCATGAAGAGAACATATATACAGATTTTCGGCACATATATCTTATCCGAAGAATATTAATAAAAAGTAAGAGTAATCCGAAGAATATTAATAAAAAGTAAGAGTAACGTAAAGCATTTTCTCAATAATTACTTGTGGTCTGATGCGGAGGAATGTCTGTAACTGGAGAGCAGCGCCTTAAATCTGTTTTGCACGATCCGTATTTCTTTAGTGTTGGTCTGGCCCCATCATCAATCTACTCTAATGCATCAGGCATTGGTGGGTGGAAATCTTGGCTGATCCATGCCCGATTCATTTCCACGCAGGCCAGTCTCTCTAAAAAAAAACAAGGAGAGTGACAGATTAGTAACATATTAGTAACATAGTAACATATAAGGCCTCATTTCATCAAGCAGAGGTCTCTGCAGAATAGGGGTGAGTGGCATCAGGAGTCTCAGTGAGAGGCCTGATCTCCCGGGATCAGCTAGCGGTCGTGTCTTGAACAGCAACCCATCTGCCGTCATCCATTGGTTAACACGATCATCCACTGCATCACAAGTGACATTTGACACCCCCAGTCAACTGTCTGTTGTATGTTATGCTTTGGGTTCAGCTCCACTATTCAGTGAGGACGATCTGATAATCAGAAAAATCAGCAGCTACTGGCCAGCCAAGAAGTGGAGGAGAAACTTGCCGCTTCTTCCACTAGGCGGGCAAGTAGTGATAAGGAGAGTGTCGTGGGAGGAGGTGTTGCAAGCGTTTTGGCTCCTTAAGCAGACACTGTTGAGGAACCTGAGGGGGACATCAGTGAGTTTTGAGGGCACTTTTAAAGGCTTGGAGTGATGGAGAGTGACATATTTAGCGACCAGCATGGTGGCAAAAGGGGAAAGTATGGAGGCAAATGTTTTGTATTTTTTTTTTTAATATTTTGTATTTTTTAGAAATATATATATATATATATATATATATATATATATATATATATAATTTTTTTTTTTGTATATTTTTTTTTTCCATTGCGTTTTAATATTTTGTGAATTTTTGTACTTTTTTTTTTTTTTTATTTTTACTTTTTTTTACTAAATTATTTATTTTTTCTTTCTTTTTTATTTAATTTTCATTTTTTTTTCCCAATGCCCTTCCAGCCTACCATGTGTGCAGGACACGGCCGTTTCACGCTGTTCTTCACATGGTTTGCCTTGAGCAACAGAGTCACACATGGGAGGACCTGCTAAAAATAACTCAATACATGAAATCATGGCTTACTCCACGAAAACTGCAAATGGGACCCATAGTGACTGACACTGGGAAGAACATCTTGTCTGTGCTGCGACAAGGAAGCCTGAGCCATGCGTCCTGCCATGGCACACGTGTTCAATCTAGTTGTCAAGCGTTTTCTGAAGTCTTCTCCCCATCTGAAAGACATCCTAACAATGGGAAGGAAACTTTGCATGCACTTCAGGCACTCCTACACCGCCAAGCACACCCTTCTTGAGCTTCAGCGTCAGAACGGTATCCCCCAACATAGTCTGATTTGCGATGTTTCCACCTGTTGGAATTCCACCCTCCATATGCAGGATCGACTATAGGAACAGAGAAAAGCCATCACGGATTTCTTGATGATCCAAACGGATAGGGGGACTCCCCTGTGTAACTTCAATGTAAACCAGTGGCAGCTCATACGTGACACCTGCCGTTTGCTCAGGCCCTTTGAGGAAGCTACTTTTTTAGTCAGTTGCCAGGACTATGAGATGAACAATGAGATTCCACTGCTTCATGTACTACAACACATGTTGAAAACCATGGCTGGTCAGGGCACTAGAGACATGGCGCATACATTTCACAGCCACATGAAGCCTGTGGGGGCTGAAGTGGAGGAGGAGGAGGGGGTGGGGCACAGCGAAGCACAGTTTAGGTTTGACAAAATGACCATTTTATCTAGTCATCTGACAGGAGAGGAGGAGCAGGAGCAGCCATAGGAGCTAGAGGGTTGTGAGGAAGGCGAGACAGAGGACCCAGACACACCGTGGCAGTTTGCAGTGGAGATGGAGACATGTAGTCCCTCCGAGTCACTTGCACAAATGGCACGATGCATGCTCACGTGCTTGCGTAGTGACCACAGAATTGTCTCCATTTGTCAGCGGGATGACTTCTGGCTCTCCACCTTATTGGACCCTCACTTCTGGCACAAAATGGGGGCATTTTTTACACCCACTGAGAGGGAGGACAAACTGACCTACTACATAGACATCCTACGTAGTCAGTTGGGCGATGTCTATCTGCGCCATGGTCCATACTCTCGCAGGTCTGACTCGGGGTTACCTCTGCGCTCACCTTCCACTGCTATGGCTGCCGGGGGGGGGGGGGGGGGGGGGAGTGGGTTTGGCAGGAGCAGCAGCTCCATCAGCAGCAGCCTCAGTCTTCAGTCGCTAATGAGTAGCTTTCTACACCCGCATAGTGAGTCTACTCATGAGCAGCAGGAAGACCTGGAGCTGGACCTGAACCAGCAGGTCATGTCATACCTTGACATGACCATGCCAACACACCTTGAGGATCCGCTGGACTTCTGGGAAGCCAAACTTGACTTGTGGCCGCAACTAGCAGAGTTTGCCCTGGAAAAGCTGTCCTGCCCGGCCAGTAGTTGATTTCGATGGCAACTGGGCTGCTCTATATTATGCTGCAAAATGGCAAATTTAGCTCACAATATAAGCTATTGCCCCTCAGATTTACACAGGGGCTGCTCTATATAATGCTGTAAAATGGCAAATTTACCTCACTATATAAGCTAATGCCCCTCAGATTTACACAGGGCCTGCTCTATATTATGCTGCAAAATGGCAAATTTACCTCACAATATAAGCTATTGCCCCTCAGATTGACACAGGAGCTGCTCTATAAAATGCTACAAAACCAAGAGCGGATTTAACTCACACACTATAACCTATTTCTCAGGTTTATATAGGGACTGCTCTATGTAATGGTGCAAAACCATGAATTTACCTACAATATAAACTATTGCTGCTCCATATAATGGTGCAAAACTGAATTTATCTCACAATATAAACTATTACTCCTCAGGTTTATATAGGGGCTGCTGTATATTATGCTGCAAAATGGCAAATTTACCTCACAGTATAAGCTATTGCCCCTCTGACACAGGGCCTGCTCTATAGAATGCTACAAAACCAAGAGTGGATTTAACTCACACAATATAACCTATTTCTCAGGTTTATATAGGGACTGCTCTATGTAATGGTGCAAAACCATGAATTTACCTCATAATATAAACTATTGCTCCCCAGATTTACTCAGGGGCTGCTCCATATAATGGTGCAAAACAGGGCAAATGTATTGTCCAATATAAACTATTGCTCCTCAGATTTACACAGTGATTTAGGTTGATATATATAATAGTGCACAGCGAATTTACCTCACAATACTGTATAAACTATTGCTCCTCAGATTTACAGTGGGCTTCTCTATATAATGGTGCAAAATGGCGATTTACCTCACTATATAATCTATTACAGCTCTATATATAAAAAAAAATAAATAAAAAAAAGAAGCTTATTTAGTATAACAGATATGGTGACATGTGCTGGTTTGGGATGCCCATGTGGGCTAGTGTTTTGACAGCAGGTCAAAAACCAATAGCTTAATAAAACTGAGGCTGAACAAGCTTATTTAGTATAAAAGATAGGGTGACATGCTGGTTTGGGATGCCCATGTGGGCTGGTGTTTTGACTGCAGGACAAAAACCAATTCAAAATGCAATAGTTTGATTCAGCTGAAGCAGGATGAACAAGCGTATTTAGTATAACAGGCTGCTAAGTGCAGGTTTGGGATACCCTGCGGCCTAGTGTTTTGGCAGCTGGACAAAAACCAATTCAAAATGCAATAGATTGATTAAGCTGCAGAAGGATCAACAAGCGTATTTAGTATAACAGGCTGCTAAGTGCAGGTTTGGGATGCCCTGCGGCCTAGTGTTTTGGCAGCAGGACAAAAACCAATTAAAAATGCAAAAGCTTAATAAAGCTGAGGCTGTAGACGCTTATTTAGTATAACAGGGTGCCACGTGGTGGTTTGGGATACCCTGCGGCCTGGTGTATTGACAGCAGGACAAAAACCAATTCAAAATGCAATAGCTTAATAAAGCTGATGCTGAACAATGCTTATTTAGTATAACAGATAGGGTGCAACGTGCAGGTTTGGGAAATCCCTGCGGCCTGGTGTATTTAAAGCAGACCGAAACCAATTCAAAATGCAATAACTTAATAAAGCTGAGGCTGTAGACGCTTATTTAGTATAACAGGGTGCCACGTGGTGGTTTGGGATACCCTGCGGCCTGGTGTATTGACAGCAGGACAAAAACCAATTCAAAACGCAATAGCTTAATAAAGCTGAGACTGTAGACGCTTATTTAGTATAACAGGGTGCAACGTGGTGGTTTGGGATACCCTGCGGCCTGGTGTATTGACAACAGGACAAAAAGCAATTCAAAACGCAATAGCTTAATAAAGCTGAGACTGTAGACGCTTATTTAGTATAACAGGGTGCAACGTGCAGGTTTGGGATACCCTGTGGCCTGGTGTATTTAAAGCAGACCAAAACCAATTCAAAATGCAATAACTTAATAAAGCTGAGGCTGTAGACGCTTATTTATTATAACAGATAGGGTGCCACGTGGTGGTTTGGGATACCCTGCGGCCTGGTGTATTGACAGCAGGACAAAAACCAATTCAAAATGCAATAACTTAATAAAGCTGAGGCTGTAGACGCTTATTTAGTATAACAGGCTGCTAAGTGCACGTTTGGGATGCCCATGTGGCCTGGTGTATTTAAAGCAGACCCAAAAATATTAACACTAATCCAGTTATTTAAATGCTTGTGTGTAACAGATAGGGTTACATAAGGCACTGCATAGATGGCATGCACAGTGGCAAGGCAGATTACGGTTTACAGCACAAAGAAATCAAATTGATTTGAAAACTGATCAGGCAAACCCTGTCACTTTCACTTTTATGCTGTCCCTGGATTGTTCCGATTTTCCACTATCTTTCCCTGGCTCTGTCTGCCTCTCTAAATCTCCCTACCTATCTGTAAATCTCCCTACCTATCTGTATCTCTCCCTACCTATCGCTAACTGTCTGTCCCTGTCTGCAGCAACCACCGCTGTCTCACAAATGCAAGTCTGAAATGCGCACAAGCAAGATGGCCGCCGTTTTATATAGCACGGTGACGTCACCGGGCTTCCTGGCTGCATGTGACTGTCCCATCATACCTTGCCCCAGGATACATGTCTGGACATGTGCATCCACCATCTTAGAATGCCTGTCATTGAAATGAATGGAGTTTAAGGGAAAACTTCGATCGATCGAATCGCGGGGAAATTCGGATTCGTTCAGAATCAAATTTTCCATGAAATTCGGAACAAATCCGGGTTCGTCCGGATCGATTCGCTCATCCCTAAACTGCACTTTGGAAAACATAGCGTGTTTTCAATGACATTAGATTCTCATACAGCAAGGAGAAGTTATCCTTTGCTTTACATTTGTGCATAGATTGACTTTACACACCCTATGTCTCCCGATTTGTAGTTTATTACTTGACATTTTTTCTAAAATGACACTTGGTAAGATCAGACAATTAATCATATGGTGATGATTTGTACTCGGTCTGTTTCTTATATGCGTTGGATGTAGCATGCATGTTTATCATTATACCATTGACAATCTTGTGTTCGGTGTGCATTACTCCAAACCCCTTTTTGCCCTTATGCTCCGTTTCACATGAGGCCTCTTCAACTCCACCTCTTGTCAGTATGGGACAGGGACCCTGTGTCCCTGGATCAGGTTTTAGTTCTGTCCCCCCTAGCCAGGTGTTCCCTTTCGTGGCTGGACTCAAGGAACCTGTTGGTGGGCAGATCCTTTCTGGCCCCTTGCTGGGAGACAGTCACCACGGATGCCAGTCTGACAGGTTGGGGGGGGGGGGCTTCTGAAAATCCCTAAAATTCCAGGGGCAGTGGGACCCTCAGGAGGCCCACACCCCTATCAACATTCTGGAACTGAGGGCAAACAGGTTGGTTCTAGCCCGCTTGACCCCGCACCTTCGGGGTCGGGCTGTTCATGTACGCTCGGACAACCAGACGGCGGTTGCCTACATCAATCATCAGAGAGGGACCCGGAGCAAGGGGGCCCTCAAGGAAATGTCTCTGATCATGTCCTGGGCAGAGGACAATGTTCCCTGCATCTCAGCCGTGTACATTCCGGGGGTGGAGAATCTGGAGGCAGACTCTCTGAGCAGGGGGACTTCTCGCCTGGGGGATTGGTCCCTCAGCAATAGGGTGTTTCGCTCTCTGTGTCACCGTTGGGGTCAGCCACATGTGGATCTGTTTGCGTCCCATCACAATCACAAGCTTCCAGTCTTTGTGTCTCTATCCCAGGACCCTCTGGTCTTAGACATGGATGCTCTAACAATGCCCTGGCAGTGCTTTCAACTACTGTATGTCTTTCCCCCCGTTTCCCCTGTTGGGCAGGGTTCTGCGAAAGATAGCTCAGGAAGGGGTGCCAGCAATCCTGGTGGCCCCCCGTTGGCCAAGAAGAGTGTGGTTCGCAGACATCGTGCAGCTGGCAGTCGATCAGTACGCCCTGCCCAAGGATCCAGACCTTCTCACTCGGGGGCAGCTACGCTACCCCAATTTACAAACGCTGGCTTTAGCGCCTGGCTGCTGAAACCTCCATCTTAATGGAAAAGGGGCTGCCTGCTTCTGTTAACACCATGATCAGGGCTAGGAAAAAGTCAAATGTACAAAGTAGGGATCCTAGACTGATCCCCGGACCCTTAGAGATGACCGCACACTAATTATAAAAATATATTAACTTTAATGAATGTAATATACATAAAAAGACGACACTCATCTACATACAAGATTAAAAAACATAAAAGACACAAGCTAAGGGGACCCGGTGTGCGGTGACTAACATATATACATAATGATGCCGTCGTAATTAAATAATAAAATGAGCTAAATGATAATGGTATGCCCAGATATAGCAGCAATGAGTAATAAATATATACCCGTATAGCAGTAATGAAATGGATGTGCTGATAAGGTGAATAAAAAAACTAAAGTGTAAAAAAGAGAAAAAGAACAATTAAGTGCATGTGCTCTATGGCCATAAATGAAAACAAACTATGTGATGTGTGCAAAATGGCAACGTGAGTATGTGTGCAAAAAGGCAATGTAAAATATGTGCAAAATAGCAATGTAACAATGTATCCAAAGCTGTTTAAAAAATGTGCAAAATAACGATATAACAGTATATCCAGGGCTGTGTGTGTTAGCCCAACACTGGACAACAGTGAATGCAAGTTATAGACAGAATATGTAAGCAAAAGAAAACAGGCTTTATGAGTAAAGCCCAGCTAGGCAACCAAGCAATCAATAATAAATCACAGCGACAGCATGTAAAAATAAACACTTGATTACGTCACCGTATCGCAAGGGATCCCCCGCCGCAGCCGCCACCGACGCGTTGCGTGTCACAGGGACACTTCGCCAGGGTGTATCGGCTGCCGTCCTCACCCCTCCTTAAATACCCCGGAGATGAAAGTGCTGGCCAATGCGGCGCCGCCACGCAACAGCCCGCACGTGCGCCCCGCCCGGCCAATGGGGATGGCCGTAAGGGCAGCACGTCAGACGTCACGCACCCGGCGCCAGCACCGGCCGCGAGTCAGGAAGTGTCCACCGCGGGCGCGCGACCGGTCGTGCGGCGGGACGGGCGCACTCCCCTGCAGTAGGAGGCGCCCGCCCGCCGCGCGCCCGGCCCCACGCACCGCGCGCGGGCACCCCCCGTCCACCCAGCTGCCGGAACACTCCGGAGCGGATCGTGGAAGGTGAGTATTCGGGGAGGGGGGGGGAGAAACGAACGCACACTGTATTGTTCACTGGTCTCGAGTGTCATGGTATAAATGGAAAAGTGTATGAAATATCACATAAAAATACATATGTATAGAGCAATATAATGCTCATCATATAGATATTTGGGGCTATCAACGTACCCTCCTATGTATATACCCCTCACTGGACAATATTAGGGATACAAAAAATACATAATAAAGAGAATAATGATGTCAAAATGGACAACGTAAACACGGTGACCTCCCCTATTGGATGTATCCTATTTAACATGGTGATGGCTGGGGTATTGCAATTGCAAAGACCTGTGCAGTCATGGTCAGCCAAAGGTCCCAATTGCCAGTAGCTGACCTCACTGCACACAATGCAATCCAGATGGTATACATAATGCCGGAGCGGCATAGAGTGTACATAAAGACACCTAATAAAGCCATCCAATGTCCTATGGTGTCACACCTCAGCATAAAAAACATAAGGGGAGGTGTCACATGGTCACGCTCGCGTGTTCCAAGGGGCTCAAAGGGGAAATAAAGATGTCATGGTTCAATGCCCATATAATGGGATATACTCCAAAAGTCGAGTTTCAAAACCCCTTATAAGGCACAGACCCCTATCAATCAAGGCCAGGGAGGAAGGGGGAAATTACCAGAGATACAAGTCCCATGCCACAATGAAGGCATATATATAAATGCATTAGCCATGAAACATATAAGCAGTTACACCCACTACTTATTGAACTGTGGTTTATTATTGATAATGAAGAGAGTCCAACAATGAAATCCGATCTAGAAAGATAATGTGCACAAAAGCGTGTTGATGAAAAATGATCATATATAGCCCTTTCAGGGATCAAATGCCACAAAGGTCAGTCCAAGGCTATTTAGAAAATGCTAGTGTGTGCACATACTGGCCGTATGTTTGATTTTTCCAGATTAACGGCCGACTTGCAGCTATGCTATCTTTTGAGCTAGTCCATTGATGAGGTGCAGCACTGGGGCGGAGCCATATAGTCACAAAGATCCTCAGAGGGAAAATATCCACAAGTAGGAAGTCGTTCCAATTTCCCCCCAGTAAATCATTGTAGGGCCTGTCGAAGAATGCCATTGTCGTGGTCCACTGGTTAGGGTCGTGCCAAATTCTTCTCAATAAAGCCTCATTGGGGCCCGCCGGGGGGGTACGAATGTCACGGTCCACTCATCAAGATGGTCTTCCAATAGAGAGCCGCGTCTCCGGCCCGGAGTCGACATCAACCAAGACAGTTCTGTGGGGCATGAGATCGTGGATCAGGAGACTGTGATGTACTGATTAATAAACGAGAGAAGAAGTCAGGTTAATGATCTACAGTAAGACATATATCCTAAAAAGTATGAGCGTCCCCACAAGAAAGGGGGGGGGGTGGAGAAGATAGCCACCCCTGAGAAAGATGTATAAAAAAGATAATTGGAAAATTATCAGATAAAAAAAAAAAAATGTATAAAATGACACACATAAATGCAAGTAGACAACAACTCGTGAAGGGGTAATACCCCTCATGCTTAAAGAAGAGAAAAAAAAAAAAAAAAAAAAAAAAAAAGGAAAAAGAAAAAAACGAAGAGAATAAACCAAGGTCCGAGACCACCAAACCGCTATTGGATATTAATCACGACCCAAGAACGATGAGAACCCAAAGTCCTCATTGATCCCGTGTGGCACACGTGTTCTCAGGGTATATATCCACCGTGACTCCTGTTGCTCCAATCTCCTTTTTAAATTTCCACCCCTAATTCCCAAGCGGACCTGATCCACGAAAAAAATCTGGACCCCTGTCACATTACTCTGATGAACATGAAGGAAGTGTGATGCTACGGGGGTTAATCTCTGTCCATTCTCTTCATCTCGTGCTGCCAATCGGATGGTGGACAAATGTTTCTGTATTCTTATTTTGACGGCATTGGCCGTTTCTCCCACGTAATATTTGGGACATGGGCACTTAATAACGTACACCACTCCCTGTGATCTGCAGTTTAGATGTTTCTTCAACTTTATCTCCCTTTGTGTATGAAGATCAAGTATGACGTTGGTCTTTTGCACCAGCGGACATATTGAACAGTTTCCACAGGGCCTGCTTTTGGCTCCAGGCTGATCCCGTAGCCACGTGGGGGAAGCAGTATAATGACTGCTGCAAAGTCGGTCTCTCAAGTTGGGAGCCCTCCTTGCAGTCATTAGAGGGCCCCTCTTGGTCCAGGTGTCCAACCTTGGATCCGAGCGGAGTACCGACCAATGGGCATTTAAGATGTTTCTGATTCTATTCCAAAAAAAGTCCTCTTCTTCCATCTACTATAGGGTTTGGCGTACCTAAATTGACTGGTGTGAGTCTAAATCTCTTCCCTGTCGTGTGTTTTCCATTCCTAGGATTCTGGAATTTCTTCAACATGGTTTGGATCTGGGGCTTCAACTCAGCACTCTGAAAGGTCATGTTTCTGCCTTGGCTGTTTTCTTCCAGAGATCTTTTGCTCAGCATCATCTGGTCAAGACTTTTTTCCAGGGGGTTACTCATGTGCGTCCCCCACGTAAGCCTATGTTACCAGTCTGGGACTTGAACTTGGTTCTATCTGCCTTGCAGGGGTCTCCTTTTGAGCCTGTGCATGAGGCTGCTTTGTCCATTCTTACTCTTAAGGTAGTCTTTTTGGTGGCTATAACTTCTGTTAGACGTGTTTCTGAGTTGGCGGCGCTTTCCATCAAGCCCCCTTAATTTGAGAGACACCAGGACAAGGTGATGTTTCGCTTTAAACCAGATTTTCTGCCTAAAGTTGTGTCTGCGTTTCATCTCAATCAGGACATTGTTCTGCCTTCTCTGTGCCCTAATCCTAGTAACCCTATATTCCTTTACATTCCTTGTTGTGGTCAGGAACCTGAAGTTCTATTTGGTGGCTACTGAACCCTTCAGGAAGACTGATGCTCTTTTTGTGGTCCCTTCTGGTCCTAAAAAGGGTCTGGCTCCAGCTAAGTCTACCATCAGCAAGTGGATCCGTCAGGCTGTGATTCAGGCCTATTCTGCTAAAGGGAAGAATCCTCCCTTCCGCCTTACTGCTCATTCCACTCGTGCTATTGGTGCCTCTTTTTTCAGCACCAGGCTTCTGTTGAACAAGTTTGCAAGGCCGCTACTTGGTCTTCTGTTCATATGTTGATGTTCGGGCTTCAGCTGATGCTGCTTTTGGCCGCAAAGTTCTGCAGGCGGCAGTGGTTTAACCTGCATGTTGTTGCTTTTTGGGGATCTCACCTTACCTTACGGACACTGCTATTGGATGTCCCAAACGTAAGGAATTATCTCTGGAGCAGGACGTGCTGTATACTTAGAATAATACAATTCTGTGATTACTCACCTGTAGAATTGGTATTATACGTATACAGCACGTCCTGCTCCACCCCACCCTTGTTATCATTATTCTTAGTACCTCTGTATAGTGATTATTATCATGGTTATCATTGTTAAAATTGTTTGATTATGGTTATTATTCTCTCGGCTTCTTGCTAACTGCTTGTCAATACTGGGGAATTTGTGGGAGGTCCCTGGTATATAAGGGGCCGGGAGGAGCCACTTTTTTGGTGTCTCTACAGTCCAGCGCCATCTTGTGATGTATTACCCAAACGTAAGGAATTATCTCTGGAGCAGGACGTGCTGTATACGTATAATACCAATTCTACAGGTGAGTAATCACAGAATTGTATTTTTATTTATGTTTTTATTCACCTGGGGGGGGGCAGCTGATGCAGGTTCAGTGATCACTGCACCTCCCCCTGTGTCCCCGGTCTCCACCAGTTTTTCACTTCCCCTGGCTGACTGTAAGTCTGTGTTTTACTGGCTACTTAATTTAAAATGGTTGGTGGGGGTTATCTCCTGGGAGCAAGTGACTTCACTTCCTTCCAGGTTATGCGTGGCTTCCCTGAGCATGCCGCCGTCTTTGAGTCCGAGTATGTTTCTCTTTCTGAAAACTGAAACTGACTCAGAGGAAGAGTAATCTTCTGATTCAGACACAACTAGTTTAATGAATCAACAGGTAAACGATGAATGACCAGACCCCAGCTAGTCAGGTCTAAATTGTGGACTACTCAATGAAAACTGAATGGCACATATATTAAAATATATTGAAATGTATTAAAATAAATTACACCATCAGAATAATCATAATTTAAACCCAACCCAAAAACAAATATACTATGACATACTGGGCACCAGGCCCCATGTGGAAGGAACCCTTATTCCATAACAAACCAAGTAACATTGATAAAGAGCCATTTAGGGCCTATTAACCACTGTTTCTGTATCACTTGAATTTTATTGGCTATTGCATTTTATCAATGTTACTTGGATTGGGTCTGGTGCCCAGTATGTCTTAATTTAATTTATATGTTTTTTAAATTTTTGTTATGTGTTGGGATTAACTTATTATCATTTTGAGCTTATGATTGAAGAATGGGAAAAGCTGGACAGTATTCTGTCTATCCCAAAGTCTTTGAATATCTGCTTTTCTTTTTCTGAAAGGAATCTCAAGAATTGGGCGTATCCATCCAGGTAGTGGATGGTCCTGTTGCTGGTTTAGCTAAGCATACTGTTGCTTCCTACGTCCACTTTAAAGGATGTATTTGATAGAAAGCAGGATTCCGTTGCATGCCACGTATTTGCAGGAGATGGCACCGCTTTATAGCCACTTCTCTTTAATGCCTCCCAGTCAGAGTGTGGAGACGCAAAGCACGGATTAGTGTTGGCTGAAGCCAAACCTCAAAGTTTGGGTTCATACCGAACTTGTGAGTTCAGGTTCCCACACCCGAACACTGACTTCATCCTAAAGTCCATGTTTGAGTTTGGCGTTCGTCCCAGACACAGAAATGCCCATCAACCAGCTTCACCTAAAGGATGCAGTAGCAGGAAGTTGCTTAACAACCTACATGAGCCCTGCAGTCCTGTTCTCGTCGGCGTTCCTTCCTAAAAGTGGTCCTCGGCCGGATCCACAAAAAGATGCCCGCAGCTCCTGTGAGTAAGGACACTCCTAGTGCCAGCTGGCAGTGCTGGCACTAGGAGTGTCCTCAATCATAGGAGCTGCGGCCTCTTTCTGTGGCCCCTGCCGTGAACCATTTGAATGCCGATGGGACGGGGCTCAGGTAAGTTGAACAGCAATGCTTCCTGCTCCACACTCTGTGCCCCCCCGTCCCCAGAGGCAGAATTCCCCCCCCTCCCCAAAGTTCGGGTCCCTATTGATTTCAATGGGGTTCGGGTCCCCGAACTGGAACATTTTTCAATGTTCAGCCGAACTTTGGGGTTTCACTCAACCCTACAAACACTCTTTGAGAACTTAAGATCAAGGTGATCATGTTTACTACATCTGCAATGGAGGACATTGCTAAATTATTTGGCAGAAACCTTGCTTCATCAGTGGCCCTGCTGGGGCCTTTTATCTGCATCCGTGAGGAGTCACAACTAGTATCCTGTTCTAGTCCCCCCTTTTTGGCTGCTGGATTAACCCATGTGTAATAAATTTGGTGTTACTGTATGGACAACAAAAGGAAAAAAAATTTAAACGTTAAGTACAAAATTGTATTTTTTGTAATCTTGGCATCATGCTTAATGCCATTTACCCCTGGTGCTTATTATTTGTAATTATTATATACTGTACTTCTGGGTTTTTCCTAACGCAGGGGGGTATTCCGATTGCTGGTGCCCTGATGAAATTGTGCGCTGCAATTTGCTTGTCACGTCAGGCTCCTTCCAGGTATCCAGCCACTCGTGGCGGCTGTGGACAATCGCAGTGCCTGATTTCGACAGAGAAGAGGTAAGATTTCTTCGGTTTAACAGGGTTAATTTGCAGGGGGCACCGGCAATCGGGGTGTCCTCATGCACTAGGAACAACACCTATTTTGTGGGGTGGTATTCCAATTTAATTACGTCAATAAAAATAATTGAAAGAAAAACCTTTTTGGTTTTTGTTTCTATTTGTAACTAAACCAGGGAACTGCTGTCCTATGCCAAAAGAATATTTATTTTAAAGGTTTATATGTTAATGCACCTCATAATCTACTACTACTACTACTACTACTACTACTACTTTGCATTATAAGTTTACATGAATTTGTTACACTACTACTAAAAGACAATACAATTATTTGTTATTTCTAATCCAACATGCATACACCATTAGACCTTTAAAAACACTTGTTAATGCTGCTTGAAGTGTATTATGAGCTATATATATTGATTTATTTAATTGAAGTGTCTGTGGTCTTAATTGCAGAACAATGACATTACCCCAGACTTGAATGTATTAACAGCATGGCGCCGTGGTTTCTCAGGACGAGGTGTGGTGGTGACTATCCTGGATGATGGTGTAGAGAAAGATCACCCAGATCTGCATGCAAATTTTGTAAGCCATTGTCTTTTATAGGACAATCTTTAAAGTGGACTAAAACCGACCCTGGAGTCTGAGACCCCAGGACAGGCTTACTCCCTCCCCCCAGGACATCCCTAACTGAGATGACCGGCTGTGTGAATCCCTAGGGTGCCTAGGAAGCTCTCCTTTCCCCTGAGCCCATGGTGCATGCATGGGCTGGCATCGGCATCACTCCGCAATTTGATGGCTATGCATGGCTGTGTACGGCCAAAGGTAGGAAGTGATGCCACACACCACTTGTAAGTGCAGCTACCTGAGCCATGGATTGGAGGAGAGTTGAGTTAGCTCGGCATTCTGGGGGGTTTTACACAGCAGGCACCCAAGAACCGGGTGCCCCAGGGAAAAGGACCAAAACCCAAGATAGTGAAAATTCCAGGTTTTCCACTTTAACAAAAGCATCAATGTGTTCAAAAAAGAACTGTGTACTTTTATTTAACTGTAGTATCTTGTGCTCGACTGCTTCTAACATTTGAGGTTCTGTTTTCAGTAATGTACAAATCAAAAAACGTCCTCCTCCAGGATGGCTTAGCTGAGTAGCTCCTCCTACCTAAATAGGAAACACAAACTGGTCATGATTAAATACCCCACCCCTTCCTCCTGGACCTCAGTGTTTTTGTGTTTCCTCCCAGGAAACAAGCTGGAAACTATTTCCCTATTTTTGTTTTTACCCCAGGTAAGATGGCAAGTGTGGATCCTTTCTCCTCTCTAGCAGGCTTTGGTGGTGCTCCGGGTGACCCACTGCTGCCAGAGTAAGGGGGTACCCCTCTCTTTTTCCTCTTTCTTCACTGGAGCAAGTCCTGGTGGCAGTCTCCAGGGCAGGACCCAGGATACAGTCTGGGCTTGGATCCCACTATTTTCCCCTACTGGCAATGCAGAAGTGATGCATTGCATCAAAAGCCCCTCTTCAGAAGTCGGGTAAGTACAGGGCTCACCTTTTGGGGCAGGTTGAGCTCTTGCTTTCAGGATTTCTGCCTGGTCAGGTATTCTAAAGTTGTAGCACACTCTGGCTCTGACGTGGGATAGATTCAAGCCAGCGTGCGGTTTCCGTGTCTGGGGGCGGCGTGCGCTCCGATGCGCGCTGGATCCAGAAAGGCAGGCCCTGCCTCTCCAGGAAGCAGTGTGGACTCCTGCGTTCGGGGCAGCAGCGGTGACCATGAAATAAGGAGGCTGCTGCCCCAGAACAACGTTTTGGCAGGGTCTCTCTCAGAAAGCAGGGTGTTTGGCTCGGACTGACCCAGGCATACAGGTGGGTTTCCCAGTATGGGTGCAGGTGACACTTCACTGGATGGGGTAAGTCATCAACTTCACCCTGAACACCACTAGGGGGCAGTCAGGGGAGGCTGATTTATTTGGGTGAGGAAGAGGAGGTATGTGCCTCTTCTAATGAGTCTGTCCATTCATTATGCACAGGGAGAGGACCAGAGGCTCCTTCCCACCCTAGTAGGTTTAAATTTTACCTTGAGGACAAGCCGGACCTGAATAGGGAAATCTTTTCTTTCCTTAAGATTGAATCGGAAGATAAGCCCCTCTCCATTCAGGATTCCCTCTAGCAGGACTTGTTGGAAAAAAGGGATCCCTGTTTTCTGATTTACCAATCGCTAAAGCATCATTTCTTAGGAATGGAGGTCTGGAGTCCCAGTTTCTGTTTTCTAAGTCTCTCAAGCAGAGATTCCCTTTTAAAGGAGATGGAGGTTTGGGCTAAGTGTCATTTAGAAGAGTATCTGTGCCTGCACCTCTGTTTCTAGGTTCCCCTTCCTATGTTACTGTAACTTTAGTTAACTGTGTTTTTTTTTTTTTTTGTTATTTATTCATTTATTTATTTAACTTCTTTGCACTGTGTATATGCCAAAAAGAATTCCTTGTTCATCTCACGATGTACTTGGCGAACAATAAATTGAATTGAATTGAATTGAATTGAAGAAGGATGTTCCTTTGGCTCAGGTATCTCGGAAATCGCATAGATCCCCTAGATAAAAGGTCAGATATTCTGCTCAAATGGGCATGGGATACCGATTCCTTTCACTTAACACCCCTGCTTGCTACAGATTTTGTGAGTAGAGTTCTAAATCTCTGGGTAGGCAAGGTCAGGAGTGGGATAAACAATGACGCCCCAAAAAAGGAGGTATTGGACGCCCCGCTCTTTATTCTAAGTATGTCACACACCCCGCTTCAGAATATCCATAACATGTGGGTAATACCGACCTGAAGGGGCGTTCCTGCAGAGATGATAGCAAAAAAGAAAGCCCCTCCCTGATCCATAAATACCTGGGACCTCCCACTCATCACCCAGTTTTCCATCTCTGCAGACGGCGAGCAAGTCAGAAGATGATGGCTCCTCCTTGCACAGGGGGATTTCAGGTAGCCGGGATGACTCCCGGCCCGCTTTTTATTTATTTCCGTTTGGACCTTTTTCCCCAGAAATCCATATGCCTCCCAGCCTCGGCTGAGGGTCCAGGCGAGGGTATTTCAGCACCTTAGGTGCTCAGGAGCTATGCTCTACCGTGAGACCCTATATGAGAGGGTAGGCGGTATTACCGGGTTGGTGACCCCGGTTTGGGATGCCCTGTCACTTCCTGTCACACAATGGCCCTCCCAGGATCCCCTTCCATAGGTGGGGTGGGGGAGTGTTCGTCTTTTCATTAATCTATTAGTTTATTATTTTTACAGGACAGCATACTTGAGTGTGTGTGTGGGTGTTGTCACTTTAAATTGAAAGCGCTGCAGCCTGTGCGGTGCTGGCTGCCTTCTTTCCCCCCTTCTTCCATTCATCTCTGTAATGGCGGAGGTATTCACCTCACGCCATGTTGCTGTGCTTCGGGGGGGGGGGGGCGGCGGGTGCCGGACCGTTGGCGGGGCCGGGACTTGTCCCTCCCGTTTTTCTCCCTTGTGTGTGTGTATAATGTCTTTACTTTTGGCCGGGCCGGCGACCGCTTCTTACTATTGCGGCGCCGGCCGGCTCTGGGCACTGTTCTCTGAGGTGATTTTTCAACTGTTGCCATGTTCCCCTCATGCAGGCTGGGGGGGGCGGGGCCGGAGTGACGACGCGTCACCGCTCCCCGCCTCCTGCCCTCGCTGGTGCCACTGCGGAGCTCTTGGAGGGGACAGGGGGGGCGTGGCCTGGCCTCGCGCGCGTCCCGCGCTGGCCACGCCCCCTTCTCCCTCTCTGACTGCAGCCCTGTCTGTTGCTGTGGAGCGTCTGGATCTTCCCTCACGGTCGCCATTTTAAGTCGATGGTTCTGTAAGTGGCCTCTGGCCATTCTTCCTTTTCCTGTATGCTTGATGTTTCTTCATTAGCCTTATCTAAAACAGTCCCTCTGTTCTGTTTTTCAGATGGTGGTTCAGGAGGTTCGCCAGTAGCATTTAGGGGGTCCCTCCTGATCCTTATCACTGGGTTAATTGTTTGCCATAAATCCTCCCACTCGGGACATTAAAGGGTTGTCTAAGGGCGTAATTCCCTGGGTCTTAGCGACTATTCCTAAACAAAAGTTCACCTTATGGAGGCATCCCTGGATACTGGGCTCGGGGCCCCTGCGGGGCATCCCCGAAAGTGTATGTTATGTGGGGTATCCATTTCTGGGGACGATGTACTTCTGTGTATACCATGTGCACAGCAGACCATCACGCGGCAGTCCGAACCACAGGCGTCTGGGTCAGCACCGCCGGTCGCTTCATCTCCTCCTCCCGCTTTGACACGCGCCCCGTGCAACGTCGTCATGGGCAGGGAGCTGCAATCTGAGATGTGCGCCAGATTGGCTAACCTTGAAAAAATTATCTCTGGCTCGGTTGCCCATAAGGCTCCGGCTAAGAGAAAGCATTTGTCGCCGGCTCCGATGGCGGAGGACCTGGAGGATGTTAATAATCTGGATTGGTCTGACTATTCCCAGCTAGAAGAAGGGGAAGTTTATGAGGATTCTGATTTTTCGGACGATGAGCAGTCCTTTGGCGCTGATGCCGAGCTGGGGGATTTGGGGAGATCCTCTGATACTCCCCACGCTCTGGCTCTGATGTTGGAGGTGTTGAATATTTCCCCTCCTGAGGCGATGTCACAGCAGAAGGGTGAATTGTTTGAGGAATCCAAGCCGCGCTTGGAATTCCCTGCACAAAGGCATTTTGACAAAATTATTGCCAAAGAATGGGACAGGCCGGCTCGGCTCCCTGGCATCCCTCAGGGATGGGATAGGAAATATCCCTTCCCTTCGGAGGCAGTTAAGCGCTGGGCATCTCCCCCCAAGGTGGATGCGCCGGTTTTGGGGTTGTCCAATTCCTCGGTTTTAAATAGACCTGATTGTTCTATTCTCAAGGATGGAGAGGATAAACGGATTGACCAGATGGCTTGTCATGGTTTTGCTAGCGTTGGGTCAGCCATGCGGCCTGTTTGCGCATCGGCGCTAATGGTGTTGGCTGCCAGGTCCGTGGTTAGGGACCTGTTGACCTCTTCCGGGCTGCGTCCCGGTAGTGCTGAGTTCCTTAGCCTCAAACGGTGTGAGCTGTTTTTATCTTTTGTGTTGACAGCCTTGGATGACACTTTGATGATGTGTGGTAGAACGTCGGCGCTGCTGGTCACTATTCGGCGTTCGGTGTGGCTGCGCCAGTGGGCGGCAGATTTTATGTCTAAAAAGTCACTAACGGCTCTACCCTTTGTTGGGTTACGGCTTTTTGGAGAGACATTGGACTCTGTCACCAAGGGTGGTAGGTTACCTCAACGCAAGAAACAACGCCGCCCCTTTCGGGGGGCCCTTTCATTTACCACCTCCTTTCGTGGGGCCAGATCTGGCAGGGGATTTGCATTCCCTTCTTCCAGAGGAGATTCTGGGAGCAGGGGCAGAGGTCGTGCCCGTCCAGGTTTCAGTTGGGGCTCTAAGCCCAAGCCGGCTGCCAAGCCGGCTCAGTAATGAGGGGGTGCCCTCACCCTTGCGGGTGGGGGGACGGCTGTGACTCTTTTCCCAGGTTTGGGATCAAGAGGTCTCGGACCGATGGATCCGGGAAGTGGTGTCTTCCGGTTACAAGCTGGAGTTCGAGCTCCGCCCCCCTTCCAGATTTTTCAGGTCTCGGATGCCTTCAGAACCTCTGGCGGCGCAGGGGCTTTTGTCGGCAGTGCAGAACCTTCTGGACATGGCTGTCATTTGCCCAGTGCCTCCTTCGGATCAGGGCAGGGGTTTTTATTCCAATCTGTTCACGGTACCCAAGAAGGACGGATCGGTCCGACCCATCTTGGATCTGAAGTTTCTCAACAGGTTCATCCGGCCACGGAAATTCCGCATGGAAACTCTACGTTCGGCCATTCACTCTCTTCGTCAGGGAGACTTTCTGACGTCCATAGACATCAAAGATGCTTATCTACATGTTCCAATTTTTCCAGCACACCAGAGGTTTCTCAGGTTCGTGGTGGAGGATCGGCATTTTCAGTTTGTAGCACTCCCTTTCGGCCTCACCTCGGCCCCTCGGGTGTTCACCAAGGTGCTAGCGGGGGTGATGGCTCTGCTAAGGGTTCAGGGCATCCGCATTGTGCCCTATTTGGACGATCTTCTGATCATGGCCTCCTCCTTCAACCAAGCGGAGTTGGACACCAGAATGGTGGTGTCCACCCTGGAGAGGTTTGGTTGGGTGGTCAACCACCCCAAGTCTTCTCTCTCTCTCCGTCCAGAGTAGTGACCTTTCTGGGAATGTCTCTGGACACTTCGCAGGCCAGGATGTTTCTGCCTCAGGCCAAGATTCTTTTGATTCAGGAATTAGCTCGGCTTCTCTTGTAGGCCCCTCGTCCATCCATCCGGCTAGGGATGAGGCTGGTGGGGTTAATGGTGGCCTCATTCGAGGCAGTTCCCTTTGCGCAGTTTCATACAAGGACGCTTCAGCTTCTTCTGTTGAAGGTTTGGGACAAGTCTCCTCTATCGTTGGATCAGTCCTTCCTGATGACTCCCCGAGTTTGTCGATCCCTGCAATGGTGGCTGGGGTCGGCCAATCTGTCGCAGGGCAGATCCTTTCTGGCCCCGTGCTGAGGAACAGTCACCACGGATGCCAGTCTGTCAGGTTGGGGGGGTGTTTGGAAGGACCTCCAGTTTCAGGGTCTGTGGAGTCCGCAGGAGGCTCACGAGCCCATCAATGTTCTGGAGTTGAGAGGCCATCAGGTTGGTTCTGTTTCGCTTGACTCATCAGTTGAGAGGCCTGCCAGTTCAGGTCCGGTCGGACAACAGGACGGCGGTTGCTTACATCAATCACCAAGGGGGGACTCGCAGCAGGAGTGCCCTCAGGGAAGTGTCTTTGATTCTGGACTGGGCGGAGAGTCACGTCCCGTGTATCTCAGCAGTCTACATTCCGGGAGTGGAGAACACGGAGGCGGACTTGCTGAGCAGAGCCTCCTCTCGTCAGGGGGAGTGGTCTCTCAGTCCCACGGTGTTTCGCTCGATATGTCTCAGGTGGGGGTTCCCAGCGGTGGACCTCTTTGCCTCTCGTCACAATCACAAGCTTCCAGTCTTTGTGTCTCTCTCGCAGGATCCTCTGGCTCTGGCAGTGGATGCCATGTCTCTGAACTGGAGGGATCTGGGGTTCCTTTACCTGTTCCCTCCGTTTCCAATGGTAGCCAGAGTGGTGCGCAAGCTGACTCTGGAGGGCGTTTCGGCGATTCTAGTGGCACCAAGGTGGCCAAGGCAGGTTTGGTTCGCAGACCTGGTAAGACTGGCAGAGGATCAGTTCGTTCTGCCTCTTCTGCCGGACCTGCTCACCCAGGGTCGGCTGCGCTATCCCAATTTACCTTCGCTGACCTTGACGGCGTGGCTGCTGAAACCGCCATCTTAAAACAAGAAGGTCTTTCTGACGCGGTGGTTCAGACTCTCATTAGCGCCAGGAAGCGCTCTTCCTCTACTATTTACTATAGGACTTGGAGGTCCTATATTGACTGGTGTGAAAGTAGGTCTTTCTCTTGTCGGGAGTTTTCCATTTCCAGAATCCTGGAGTTTCTTCAACATGGTTTGGATTTGGGGCTTCAACTTAGTACCTTGAAGGGGCAGGTTTCTGCCCTGGCGGTGTTTTTTCAAAGGTCATTTGCTCTTCATCCCTTAGTCAAGACCTTTTTCCAAGGAGTTACGCATGTACGGCCTCCTAGGAAGCCCTTTGTTCCAGTTTGGGATTTGAACCTGGTTCTTTCTGCTCTTCAGGGTCCCCCGTTTGAGCCCTTGAATGAGATTGCTTTGTCTTCACTTACCCAAAAGGTGGCCTTTTTGGTGGCCATCACTTCGGTTAGGCGTGTTTCTGAGTTGGCAGCTTTATCCATTAAAGCTCCGTACTTCGAAAGGCATCAGGACAAGGTTGTCTTTCGTTTCAAGCCGGATTTTCTTCCTAAGGTGGTCTCTGCCTTTCATCTGAATCAGGACATTGTTCTGCCTTCTCTATGTCCTCATCCCAGCAACGACAAGGAAAGGGCGCTGCATTCCTTGGATGTAGTCCGTGTTGTGAAATATTATCTGGTGGTTACGTCTTCCTTTCGTAAGACTGATGCTTTTTTTGTGGTGCCCTTTGGGCCTAGGAAAGGTTTGGCTCCTGCCAAATCTTCCATTAGTAAATGGATTCGTCAGGCCATCATTGGGGCCTATTCTGCCAAGGGGAGGAGTCCCCCTTTTCGTGTTACTGCTCATTCTACTCGTGCGGTTGGAGCGTCCTGGGCTTTCCAGCACCAGGCCTCTGTTGAGCAAGTTTGTAAGGCCGCTACTTGGTCTTCTGTTCACACTTTTTCCAAGTTTTACAAGGTTGATGTTCGGGCCTCAGCGGATGCTGTTTTTGGCCGCAAAGTTCTGCAAGCTGTTGTGGTTTAAGTTGTGCATTGTTGCCTTGTTTTGGATCCCCGCCCTTGTTATGGACACTGCTATTGGATGTCCCACATGTTATGGATATTCTGAAGCGGGGTGTGTGACATACTTAGAATAATACCATTTTGTGAAATACTCACCTGTAAAATGGGTATTATAAGTATGTCACACACCCCGCTTCACTCGCCCTTCTTGTATTCGGGATCCTTTATATTGTGAACTTTGCTTTATTTTGATTTATATTTGCCTCTTCCTGGTCCCTTACCTTACTGCTTCTATATACTGGGTGATGAGTGGGAGGTCCCAGGTATTTATGGATCAGGGAGGGGCTTTCTTTTTTGCTATCATCTCTGCAGGAACGCCCCTTCAGGTCGGTATTACCCACATGTTATGGATATTCTGAAGCGGGGTGTGTGACATACTTATAATACCCATTTTACAGGTGAGTATTTCACAAAATGGTATTATTTCCAAAGCAGTGAATTTTATTTCCTATGCTGCTTCAGAGGCAAGTTGGGCCAATGCTGAGTATAGCTTTGATTAATTGTGCATGTTGAGCAGGGGAACCAGTCGTCTAAATTACACCTGTGTAGCATACCAGGGTAAGCTTTTGTTCAGGTCACAACTTGAGATAGTTCTAACCTATTCTTCTGAGGTTGGGAAGAAGTTTCTGGTTAAGAGGAAACACCCTTCCCCACTTCGTTCAGAAGCCAAGAAGCCTAGAATTCCTTTTACTCCCACTTGTTTTATGTCCAAAAACCATCAGGAAAGTTTCGATTTATTCAAAGTATGTCACACACCCCGCTTCAAGAAATTCATAACGTGTGGGTTATACTGACCTGTAGAGGGCGATATGCAGAGATGCCAGGAAAAAAGAGAGCCCCTCCCGGTCCATAAATACCTGGGACCTCCCACTCATTACCCAGTCTTCATCTCTGCAGACGGCGAGCAAGTCAGAAGATGTGGTCTCCTCCTTGCACAGGGGGATTTCAGGTAGCCGGGATAACTCCCGGCCCTTTAGTTATCTATTTCCACCCGGATCCCTTTTTTTTTTTTCTGTTACCTCATGCCTCCCAGCCTAGGCTGACGGTCCGGGTGAGGGTAGAAAAGCACCCTTGGTGCTTAAGAGCAAATGCTCTCCCGTGAGACCCTATATAAGAGGGTAGGTGGTCATCCGGGACGGTGACCCTGTTTTGGGATGCCCCGTCCCTTGGCCTGACACTTTGGGTGGTCCCCCCCCCTTTGGGTAATGCCCCTCTCTCTAGCGGGATAGCGGAGGGTAGGAGCAAAGGGCCCCTTATTCGGTGTTAGGTCCAAATTTTGTATTCATTAATAAGGTTTTAATGTATTCATTTATTAAATTATTCCCCCAATAGTTATTAACTTATTTATTACTTCATAACAGCGGTATTTCTCTGTCAAAACGGTGCTGTGGCCGCCATTTTTATGCTGGCTTCTCCCTGAGGTAAAAGGGGCGGGGCCGGGCTTTGGGCGCGAGCCGCGGCCCCCACCCCTCTATTTGGCGCTTATGCGGCTTGGATTCTGAGCGAGGAGCGGGCCGGGCGTCAGTCTCAAAGCCACGGCCCGCTCCACTCCTCTCTCTTCTGAGACCGGCGCCGCAGCTGCACATGGCTGCGGTGCCGGCCTTTTTGCTTTGTCATGGCGGAGGGGAGCTTCTCCCCTCACGCTTTCACTCTTGGGGGGCGGGGCCGGGCTTTACAGCGCTGCGGCCCGCCCCTGTGTCTCAGGCACCGCTGAGGTGCTTTTCTCTGTGCCGGTTTCCTCAGAGGGGGCGGAGCTTGGCGATTCGCGCTCTGCGCGCTGGCCACGCCCCCTTCTTTCCTCAGAGCTGATCTTTACCTCACGGAGAGAGGAAGCTGTCTTCTGGATCACAGTGAGTGGCCCGGTGGGCCCCCCTTCTGTCCCATCACCTATAGTTATATATTTTTATGTCATATATATATATATATTTTATACTCCGCTTTTCTTATTATCCTTTTTTATTATGTCTTTCAGATATAACCTACAGTGGTGTTAGGGGGTTTCTCCCGGTCCTAGGGTCCCTGGGTTCTTAATTGGCTTATTGCAAATCCTCCCACTTGGGACATTAAAGGGGCATCCCGGGTTGCTTATATGCGTATTTCCCTCAGTCATTGCGACCAACTATAAGTTCACCTTATGGAGGCATCCCCGGATACTGGGCTCGGGCTCCCCTCGGGGCAATCCCGGAAGTGTATGGGGTGTGGGGCATCCCTCACTGGCGATGATGTATATCTGTGTATACCATGCGCGCAGCAGACTATTACGCGGCAGTCCGGACCCCAGGCGTCTGGTTCAGCACTGCCGGTCTCTCCCCCTCCCAGCTTGATCCGTGCCCAGTCTGACGTTGTCATGGGCGGGCAGTTGCAATCGGAGATGCGTGGCCGATTGGCCAATCTTGAAAAATTATTCTCCAGCACGGTCACCAGAAAGGCTCCGGCTAAGAGAAAGCACTTGTCGCCGTCTTTACCGGCGGTCGACTTGGATGATGTTGATAATCTGGACTGGTCTGATTACTCCCAACTTGAGGAAGGGGAGGTATATGAAGAATCAGATAATTCAGACGGTCAGCAGTTTGTGGGTGCTGATACCGAGCGGGGCTTGGGGAGGTCTTCGGATACTCCTAATGTTCTGGCTCAGATGTTGCTTGTTTTGGCTATTTCTCCTCCTGAGGTGGTTCCACAGCAAAAGGGGAAATTTTTCGAAGAATCCAGGCAGCGCTTGGAATTTCCTAACCAAAAGCATTTTGATGGGATTATTGCTAAGGAATGGGAGGTGTCCCTCAGGGTTGGGACAAGAAATATCCCTTTCCCTTGGATACGGTTAAGCGTTGGGCGTCCCCTCCCGAGGTGGATGCACCAATTCTGGGTTTATCCAACACTACTGTTTTAAATTCTTCTGATTGCTCCACGCTTAAAGATGGTGAGGATAAACGCATTGACCAAATGGCTTGTTATGGTTTTGCCAGTGTTGGGTCAGCCATGAGGCCGGTTTGTGCTTCAGCGCTGCTGGTGGTGGCTACCAGGTCGGTGGTCAGGGACCTGTTGACTTCTTCCGGGTTAGATCCGGATAGTGACGAGTTCCTTGGCCTTAAAAGGTGTGAATTGTTTTTGTCATTTGTACTAGCCGCCTTGGATGACACACTGATGTTGTGTGGCAGAACGTCGGCTCTATTGGTGACTATTCGGCGTTCGGTTTGGTTGCGCCAGTGGGCGGCTGATTTTGTGTCTAAAAAGTCGCTGACCGCTCTTCCCTTTGTGGGATTACGGCTCTTTGGTGAGAAGTTGGATTCGGTTGCTAAGGGTGGTAAGTTACCTCAACGCAAAAAACAGCGTTGTCCCTTTCGGGGCGGCGGGTTCTTTTGCTCCTTCCTTTTGTGGGGCTAGAGCTGGCAGAGGAATTGTTTTCCCCGCAGCCAGAGGAGATTCCTGGAACAGGGGCAGAGGACGTGCCCGCCCAGGATACAGCTGGGGCTCTAAGCCCAAACCCGCTGCCAAGCCAGCTCAGCAAGGGGGGGCGCCCTCACCCATGCGGGTGGGGGGGCGGCTGCAACACTTCTCCCAGGTCTGGGACCGGGAGGTCTCGGACAGATGGATCCGGGAAGTGGTGACTTCCGGCTACAAGCTGGAGTTCGAGCTCCGGCCCCCTCCCAGATTCCTCAGGTCTCGGGTGCCTTCGGACCTTTTGGCCGCGCAGGAGCTCCAGGCGGCAGTAAAGAGCCTGTTGGATATGGCAGTTATTTGCCCAGTGCCCCCCTCAGACAGGGGTCGGGGCTTTTATTCCAATCTGTTCATGGTGCCCAAGAAGGACGGCTCGATTCGACCCATTCTGGATCTAAAGATCCTCAACAGGTTCGTCCATCCGCGGAAATTTCTCATGGAAATGCTGCGTTCAGCTATCCATTCTCTTCGGCAGGGGGACTTTCTGACTTCCGTAGACATCAAGGACGGGTATCTGCATGTGCCGATTTTTCCAGCGCACCAGAGATTTCTCAGGTTCGTGGTGGAGGATCGGCATTTTCAGTTTGTGGCTCTTCCTTTCGTTCTTACCTCGGCTCCAAGGGTTTTCACCAAGGTGCTGGCCGGGGTGATGGCTCTCCTCAGAGCCCAGGGTATTCGCATTGTCCCTTATCTGGGCGACCTTCTCATTATGGCATCTTCCTTCAGCCAAGCGGTATTGGACACCAGAACTGTGGTGTCCACTCTGGAGAGATTCGGGTGGGTGATCAACTATCCCAAGTCCTCCCTTTCTCCGTCCAGGTTAGTGTCTTTTCTGGGAATGTCCCTGGATACTTCCCAGGCCAGGGTGTTTCTTCCTCAGTCCAAGGTTCTCTTGATTCAGGAGTTGGTTCGACTCCTCCTGTCCATCCCTCGTCCGGCCATCAGACTGGGGATGAGGCTGGTGGGATTGATGGTAGCCTCCTTCGAAGCGGTTCCCTTTGCTCAGATCCACACAAGGACACTCCAGCTCCATCTGTTGGCGGCCTGGGACGGGTCGCCACTGTCGTTGGATCAGTCCTTCCTGATGACCCCCCGAGTTCGTTGCTCCCTTCAGTGGTGGCTGGATCCAATCAATCTGTCGAGGGGCAGATCCTTTCTGGCCCCTTGTTGGGAGACGGTCACCACGGATGCCAGTCTATCAGGATGGGGGGGGGTTCTGGAAGGATCGTCAGTTTCAGGGACTGTAGGGGCCTCAGGAGGCTCACGAGTCCATCAATGATCTGGAATTGAGGGCCATCAGGATGGTTCTGTTTCGCTTGACTCATCAGTTGCAAGGATTGCCGGTTCAAGGCCGGTCGGACAATCGGACGGCGGTCGCCTACATCAATCACCAGGGAGGGACTTGCAGCAGGAGTGCCCTCAAGGAAGTGTCTTTGATTCTGGCCTGGGCGGAGACCCACGTCCCTTGCATTTCAGCAGTTTACATTCCGGGAGCGGAGAACACGGAGGCGGACTCTCTGAGCAGGTTCTCAGCTCGCCGGGGGGAATGGTCTCTCAGCCCCAAAGTGTTTCGCTTGATTTGTCTCAGGTGGGGGTCCCCGGTGGTGGACCTCTTTGCCTCTCGTCACAATCACAAACTTCCAACATTTGTGTCTCTCTCACGGGATCCACTGGCTCTGGCAGTGGATGCCATGTCTCTGAACTGGAGGGATCTGGGGTTTCTGTATCTGTTCCCTCCGTTTCCCTTGGTGGCCAGAGTGGTGCGCAAGCTGGCCCTGGAGGGCGCGTCAGCAATTCTGGTGGCTCCAAGGTGGCCAAGACAGGGTTCGCAGATGTGGTAAGGTTAGCAGAGGATCAGTTCGTTCTGCCCCTGCTGCCGGATCTGCTCACCCAGGGTCAACTACGTTATCCCAATTTACCAACGCTGGCTTTGACGGCGTGGCTGCTGAAACCTCCATCTTGAAGGAGGAAGGTCTTTCCGATGCTGTGATTCGAACTCTCATTAGTGCTAGGAAGCGGTCTTCCTCTAATATCTACTATAGGACTTGGAGGTCTTATATTGATTGGTGTGAGATCAGGGCGTTGCCTTGTAGGGAATTTTCCATCTCCAGAATCCTGGAGTTTCTTCAACATGGTCTGGACCTGGGGCTCCAGCTTAGTACTCTGAAGGGGCAGGTTTCTGCCCTGGCGGTGTTCTTTCAAAGGTCATTTGCCCTACATCCTTTGGTTAAGACTTTTTTCCAGGGAGTCACGCACGTGCGGCCTCCTAGAAAACCTTTGCTCCCTGTTTGGGATTTGAATTTGGTTCTTTCTGCTCTTCAGGATTCTCCTTTTGAGCCCTTGAATGATATTGTCTTCACTTACGCAGAAGGTGGCCTTTTTGGTAGCCATCACTTTGGTTAGGCGTGTCTCTGAGTTGGCGGCTTTGTCCATTCAAGCCCCGTACTTTGAGGGGCATCAGGACAAGGTGGTTTTTCGTTTCAAGTCTGATTTCCTTCCTAAGGTTGTTTCTGCCTTTCACCTAAACCAAGACATTATTCTGCCCTCTCTGTGTCCTAATCCCAGCAATGACAAGGAGAGGGCCCTGCATTCTTTGGATGTGGTTCGTGTTGTGAAGTATTATTTGGAGGTAACGTCTTCCTTTCGTAAGACGGATGCCTTTTTTGTGGTGCCCTCCGGGCCCAGAAAAGGCTTGGCGCCTGCCAAGTCTTCCATTAGTAAATGGATCCGTCAGACCATAGTTGGGGCCTATTCTGCCAAAGGGAAGGTTACCCCTTTTCGTGTTACTGCTCATTCTACTCGTGCGGTTGGGGCGTCCTGGGCTTTTCAGCACCAGGCCTCTGTTGAGCAGGTTTGTAAAGCTGCTACTTGGTCTTCTGTTCACACTTTTTCCAAGTTTTACAAGGTTGATGTTCGGGCCTCAGCGGATGCTGTTTTTGGCCGCAAAGTTCTGCAAGCTGCAGTGGTTTAAGTTGTGCCTTGTTGCCTTGTTTTGGATCCCCGCCCTTTATGGACACTGCTGTTGGATGTCCCACACGTTATGAATTTCTTGAAGCGGGGTGTGTGACATGCTTAGAATACTACCATTTTGTGAATACTCACCTGTAAAATGGGTATTATAAGTATGTCACACACCCCGCTTCACCCTGCCCTTTTGTATTCTGGATCCTTTATATGGTGAACTTTGCGTTGTTATGCTTTGTGTTGGGCTCTTCCTGGTCCCTTACCTTACTGCTGTTCTTATACTGGGTAATGAGTGGGAGGTCCCAGGTATTTATGGACTGGGAGGGGCTCTCTTTTTTCCTGGCATCTCTGCATATCGCCCTCTACAGGTCAGTATTACCCACACGTTATGAATTTCTTGAAGCGGGGTGTGTGACATAATACCCATATTCTAAGTATGTCACACACCCCACTTCAATCATTAATTATTACAATAGGGTAATACCTACCGCTAGGTGGCAGCGTTGCAGAGAATCTCCAAAAAAGCAACAGGCCCCTCCCGGTCTATACATACCTGGTACCTTCCAATGTTGTTCTCTGCAAGGTGGCGACAAGACAGAAGAAAGAAGTCTCCTGCTTGCAGGTAGCCGGGGTATCACCCCGCCCCCCCCCCCCATGGTCTATTTCTGCCCGGTTCTGTTTTGTTATCCTCCCTGTTAACTGGCAGCCTCCCAGCTTTGGCTGTAGGCCGGGCAAAGGTAGCCGGCACTTTAGGTGCCTAGGAGATTAGCTCCTCCGCTCAACTCCATATTGTGGGGCATAGCGGGATTCCCGGAGTGGTGATCCGGATGTGGGATGCCCCTATTACCTAGCAATATAGATAGCCCGTTACTGTGTTCTGGGCATGGGACTGTGGTTTATTCTCTGGCACCGGGCGTCATGGGTGACTGTGTGTGTGTTTGCTTTAACTGGCTTTGCGGTTCCTGCGTTTTTATTTTGGGGCGCTTTCCGGCGGGCGTTTGATGTGTGTGTTTCCTGCGCTCTGGCCCGCTGTGGGTGATTTTTTTTTACTTGTATAGCATGATGGCGCCGTTTTCCGCGGGATTCCTCTCAGGGAGCTGAGGGGCGGGGTCACACGGCGCGCTGCGCCGCGGGCCCGCCTGGTTGGGAAGCGCCGAGTTCGGCGCTTGTGGCTCTGCATGTTTGTCAGCGAAGGAGCGAGAGTTTTGTGAGGGCCAGGGCTGTTTTTTTTTGTGTGCGTGTACACTGGGGGACCGGCCGGTAGCTCCGCCGGTCCTGTTATTATGCGAGCGCTGTCCTCGCAGGGTCAGACGCTCGGCGCGCTGGAGAGGGGGCGGGACCGCGTCGCGCGGTGATTGGCGCTTCAGGGAGGGGCGGGGCTACTGCGGCTCCCGCGCTTCCAGGTGACACACCTTCTTCCTTCCCTCCTGAGCGGCGCTGTTGTCTGGCCGCCATCTCACGTGCTGAGGCAGTGCTCCCTCCGGTAGGCTCTTTTATTTCCTTGTTAGGACGGGGGTAGCCTACGGCTTTTGTTTAGTAGATATGTTTCTCCTTTTCCCCCGCTGTTGTTATCCCCCTTACCTCCTCCCCCTCGCTCCCACCCTTGGAGGTGATGGCAGGTCCTGTTAACCATCTGCTTAGATCGTGGTTAAAGGGGGGGGGGGGGGGGGGAGACCCTTTCAGTATATATATATATATATATATATATATATATATATATATATATATATATATATATATATATATATTTGGATGTTACTGTATACACATGTGTATTGTGTGCCCGGAATGATTGTTGTCCCTGTTTTTTTGTGTTTTTCAGATCCTGGGACCCCATCTTGCAGGGCTCTCCCGGTCTTATATACCTGGCTAGTTTTGGGAAATTTGGGATATTTGTCTGTTTAATTCCCATGGTCAGGGTGGTATAACATTTTTAGCTAGACAGTATCTAAAGGGGCATCCCGGGTCGCTTACTGCGTAAATCCCTGGGTTCTGCGAATACCATAATTTCACCATATGGAGGCTGTCAAAGATACCGGAAACAGTCCTTCAGGACAATCCAAGGTGTGTGGGGGTTGTGGGGCTCCGCTCCAGGGGGATGATGTCATTTTATGTATTCCATGTGCACAGCGGAACATTGAGCAGCAGTCCAGCACTCCGGTGCCTAGCACTTCATCGGCCGCGCCATCTCCCTCTCCCCCTCGCTTGTTCCGGACCCCGTGTGACGTTGTCATGGGTGGGGATTCGCAATCTGAGGTATGCGCCCGTTTGGCCAGCCTAGAGAAAATGTTTTCCGCAGTGGTCGCTCAGAAGGCTCCAGCTAAGCGGAAGCATCTGTCTCCGCCTCCGCCGGATTCAGATGAGGAAGTTATTGGGGACCTGGATTGGTCAGATCATCCCCTTGAAGAGGGTGAGCTCGCTGAGGAAGAGGATTCCGAGGTTCAGCAGTTGCTGGGTGCTGAGGGGGACCAGGCTGAGGGCCCCCCTCCCGATTCGTCTACTATTCTGGCTCAAATGTTTGAGGTTTTGGATTTGGATCCTCCGGCAGTTGCTCCTAGGCCTAAAGGTCAGCTTTTTGGGGTGTCCAAGCAGCGCTTGGAGTTTCCCAGTCAACAGCATTTTGAAGAGGTTGTACTTAAGCAATGGGAGCAACCTACGCGTCTCGTCGGTGTTCCGCCTAGCTGGGATAGAAAGTATCCTTTTCCGGCGGACTTGATGAAGCGTTGGTCTGTCCCTCCTGAGGTAGATACTCCGGTCTTGGGACTGTCCAACACGGCGGTTGTACATTCTCCTGACACGACTTCGCTCAGGGACGGCGAGGATCGCCGGATTGATCAGCTGGCCCGCCATGGTTTTGTATGTGCGGGTTCGGTGCTAAGGCCTGTCTGTGCTTCGGCTCTTTTGACTTTGGCGGTCAGGTCTATTGTCAGGGACTTAGGTGTGGATCTTGAGCCTACTAGAGATGAGTCTCTCGCGCTTAAGCGCTGTGATTCCTTCTTGTCGTTTATTCTGGCCGCTCAGGAGGATGCCATGTTGATGTGTGGCAGGGCTACTGCCCTGCTGGTAGCTATCCGTCGCTGTGTGTGGTTGAGACAGTGGACGGCTGATTTTAATTCTAAAAGATCGCTCATGGCTCTTCCCTTTTTGGGTTTGAGGCTGTTTGGTGAGAGGCTGGATTCTGTTGCCAAGGGAGGTAAGTTACCTCAGCGAAAGAAATTTCGCCGTTCCTTTCGGGGGACGGTCTCCTTCAATCCGTCCTTTCGGGGAGCCAGAGCCGGCAGGGGTGCGGGCTTCTCGGCCTCCAGGGGCGCCAGTTGGAATAGGGGTAAAGGCCGTGGCCGCCCCGCTCACGTCTGGGGCGCCAATCCCAAGTCAGTTGCCAAGCCCGCTCAGCAATGAGGGGGCGCCCTCACCCGTACGGGTGGGGGGACGGTTGCGACTCTTCTCCCGGGTATGGGACCAGGAGGTCTCGGACAGGTGGATCCGGGAGGTGGTGTCGGCCGGTTACAAGCTGGAGTTCGAGTCCCGTCCTCCTCCACGGTTCTTCAGGTCTCGGGTATCTTCGGATCCTTTGGCCTCGCAGGGGCTCCTGGCGGCGGTAAGGAATCTTCTGGAATTAGCAGTCGTCTGCCCGGTTCCTCCTTCGGAGGTAGGGCGCGGGTTTTATTCCAATCTCTTCACTGTCCCCAAAAAGGACGGGTCCTTCCGTCCGATTCTGGATTTGAAGTTTCTCAACAGCTTTATTCGTCCCCGGAAGTTCCGCATGGAAACCCTGCGGTCTGCGATCGGTTCGCTTCAGCAGGGGGACTTTATGACGTCCATAGACATCAAGGATGCGTACCTTCACATTCCGATCTTCCCAGCTCATCAGAGGTTCCTTCGTTTTGTGGTGGAGGATCGGCATTTTCAATTTGTGGCTCTTCCATTCGGCCTCACCTCTGCTCCGAGAGTGTTCACCAAGGTGTTGGCGGGGGTGATGGCCCTGCTCAGAGCTCAGGGGATTCGCATTGTGCCTTATCTGGACGATCTTCTCATCATGGCGCCTTCCTTCAGTCAAGCAGAGGGGGACACCAGCATGGTGGTGTCTATGCTGGAGAGGTTCGGCTGGGTGATCAATTACCCCAAGTCCTCTCTGGTTCCGGCCAGGGTGGTGACCTTTCTGGGGATGTCGTTGGACTCCTGCCAGCACAGAGTGTTTCTCCCTCAGGCTAAGGTTCTGTTGATTCAGGACTTGGCTCAGCTTCTTCTCTCCCATCCTCGCCCGTCCATTCGGCTCGGGATGAGACTGGTGGGGTTGATGGTGGCCTCGTTCGAGGCAGTTCCCTTTGCGCAGTTTCATACGAGGACGCTTCAGCTTCATCTTTTGGCATCTTGGGACCGGCGTCCGAGGTCGTTGGACCGGTCCTTCCGGATGTCCCCTCGGGTTCGGCAGTCCCTTCTGTGGTGGTTGGTCTCGGACAACCTTCTGAAGGGCAGGTCGTTTTTGACCCCGCTTTGGGAAACTGTCACCACGGATGCCAGTTTGTCTGGATGGGGAGGTTTCTGGAAGGATCTTCAGTTTCAGGGGCAGTGGGACCCTCACGAAGCCCACTTGCCCATCAATGTTCTGGAGTTGCGAGCCATCAGGTTGGTTCTGTCTCGCTTGACGCATCAGTTACAGGGCCTGCCGGTTCAGGTTCGATCGGACAATCAGACGGCGGTTGCTTACATCAATCACCAAGGAGGGACTCGCAGTCTGGGTGCCCACAGGGAGGTGTCTCTGATTCTAGTTTGGGCAGAGACTCATGTCCCGTGCATCTCGGCAGTTTACATTCCAGGAGTGTAAAACAGAGGCGGACTTTCTGAGCCGGTGTGCGTCCCGCCGGGGGGAATGGTCTCTCCACTTTGTCTCCGGTGGGGGACGCCGGAGGTGGATCTGTTTGCCTCTCATCACAATTACAAGCTTCCGACATTCGTGTCACTGTCCCGGGATCCTCTGGCGCTGGCGGTGGATGCCATGGCCCTGAGCTGGAGGGACCTGGGGTTACTTTATCTGTTTCCTCCGATTCCCATGCTAGGCAGGGTGCTGCGAAAGTTGGTTCTGGAAGGAGTTCCCGCCATCCTCGTGGCTCCAAGGTGGCCAAGGCGGGTGTGGTTCGCAGACATCGTTCGTTTGGCAGTGGATCAGTTCGATCTGCCTCTTCGACCGGATCTTCTCACTCAGGGCCAACTGTGTTACCCCAGTTTACAAACGCTGGCTTTGACGGCTTGGCTGCTGAAACCTCCATCTTAAAGGAGGAGGGTCTTTCGGATTCGGTCATTCGGACTCTTATTAGTGCCAGGAAGAGATCTTCTTCTTCCATCTATTATAGGTCTTGGAGATCTTATATTGATTGGTGTGAGGCTAGGTCTTTGCCTTGCCGGGTCTTTTCTATTTCTAGGATTTTGGAATTTCTTCAATCAGGGCTGGACTCCGGTCTTCAGCTGAGTACTTTGAAGGGGCAGGTTTCTGCTTTGTCTATCTTTTTTCAGAGGTCTTTTGCTAGCCATTCTTTGGTCAAGACTTTTTTCCAGGGGGTTTCGCATCTGCGGCCTCCTAGGAAGCCGTTGTTCCCTGTTTGGGATTTGAATTTGGTTCTCTCTGCTCTTCAGGCTCCTCCTTTTGAGCCTTTGCGGGATATTGCTCTGTCCACTTTGACTCAGAAGGTTGCCTTTCTGGTGGCCATCACTTCGGTTCGGCGTGTTTCGGAGTTGGCAACCTTCTCGATTCAGGCTCCTTATTTTGAGGAACATCAGGACAAAGTGGTTTTTCGCTTCAAGTCAGACTTTCTTCCTAAAGTGGTCTCTGCTTTTCATCTTAACCAGGACATTGTTCTTCCTTCTTTGTGTCCTAAGCCTAAGAATGTCAAGGAGAGTGCTTTGCACTGCTTGGATGTTGTAAGTTGTGTCAGGTACTATCTACGTGCTACGTCTTCTTTTCGTAAGACTGATGCCTTTTTCGTTGTGCCCTGTGGGCCTAGGAAGGGTTTGGCTCCGGCTAAGTCTTCCATTAGCAAGTGGATTCGTCAGGCAATTGTTGGAGCCTATTCGGCCAAGGGGAAGGATCCCCCTTTTCGTGTTACTGCTCATTCTACTCGCGCTGTTGGAGCGTCCTGGGCTTTTCAGCACCAGGCTTCTGTTGAACAAGTTTGTAAGGCTGCGACTTGGTCTTCGGTTCATATCTTTTCTAAGTTTTATAAGGTTGATGTGCGGGCCTCAGCGGATGCTGTTTTTGGCCGCAAGGTTCTGCAGGCTGCAGTGGTTTGAGTTTTCTGCATTATTGCCTGGTTGGATACCCGCCCTTTTTCTGGACACTGCTGTTGGATGTCCCTATTGTAATAATTAATGATTGAAGTGGGGTGTGTGACATACTTAGAATAATACCATTTTGTGAATACTCACCTGTAAAATGGGTATTATAAGTATGTCACACACCCCACTTCACCCGCCCTTTTTGGTATCCTGGCTCTTTATATGGTGAAGTTTTGTTCCTTACGTTTGAGGGTTACATTTGTTTGTTCCTGGTACCTTGTCTTACTGCTGTTCTAATACTGGGAGATTATTGGGAGGTACCAGGTATGTATAGACCGGGAGGGGCCTGTTGCTTTTTTGGAGATTCTCTGCAACGCTGCCACCTAGCGGTAGGTATTACCCTATTGTAATAATTAATGATTGATGTCGGGTGTGTGACATACTTATAATACCCATTTTACAGGTGAGTATTCACAAAATGGTATTTTTACAGGTGAGTATTCACAAAATGGTATTATTCTGAACTTAAAGCAGTTATAATTGGGGATCAGATGCAAGAAATTCTGTATAGGATACATTTTTACCATCAAAGATATGCTGTTTCAGGGTGTCTGGATGGCCTCTGGCTCACAGAAGGTTTCTGAAGTTTGCGATATTGTTAGATGAAGTAATCTTTCATTGGCAGTTCATGCGATGCCCTTTGGTCTTTATTCTGCTCCTCGAATCTTTATCAAGATTCTTGCGGAGGCTATGGCATATCTGAGATTACATCAGATCGGCATCATGGCATACCTGGACAATCTCCTTCTCTTTACAGTCCAGGGAGAGTTTGGAGAACAATGTAAGGATAACGCTGTCCCCCCTTTCAGATCTGGGGTGGATCATAAAGAGGGAGAAGTCGAGTCTGTTCCCTCAGACTTCTTGCATTTACCCAGGGTATCAGATTGACAGCTCCCTAGAGAGAACCTTGCTTCCACAAACCAAGATCAAAAGGATTGTCTCCCTGTCTTCCCTGCCCACATTAAAAATCATCCTACCTGCATCTATTACATTTTCTGAGATTTTAAACACCCAAGATGGCGGCCCATGGAGGTGCAGGCTGCCTGCAGACAGGAAGTGTCTTCTGACTTTGACTGGATCATGGCATACCTGGACAATCTCCTTCTCTTTACAGTCCAGGGAGAGTTGGAGAACAATGTAAGGATAACGCTGTCCCCCCTTTCAGATCTGGGGTGGATCATAAACAGGGAGAAGTCGAGTCGGTCCCCTCAGACTTCTTGCATTTACCCAGGATATTGGATTGACGGCTCCCTAGAGAGAACCTTCCTTTCACAAACCAAGATCAAAAGGTTTGTCTCTTCTTACATTCAGGAACATCTCAGAATCTCCCTAAGGCAGATTCTGGTTCTGTTGGGGCTTATGTCTTCAGCCCTCCCAGTAGTCATTTGGGCCCAGCTACATTCAAGAGCCCTCCAGACCTTCTTTTTGCATGCCTGGAACAGAGATCCAATAACTTGCGGTAAGGTTCGTCAGTCCCTTCGGCGGTGGTCGGATCAGAAAAATCTATCCAAAGGGAGACCCTGGCATCGGGTACCAGATCCGTATCATGACGGACGCAAGTGCACAGGGTTGGGGGCCCATACCCTTCACTGCCAGGTTCAGGGAACATGGTCCAGCACCATGACCCAAAAATCTGTGAGCTTTCGACAGCTAAAGGAAGTTCAGTTAGCCTTAACCCTTCTAGTGCCCGCTACATGAGTCTCACGTATCAGCCTTTACTCCACTTAAGTGCCAGCTACGTGAGACTCACATAGCTGACTTTAAACCCCCACAGTAAAAAAAATATAAAAGTAAAAAACTCACCTGACCCCTCGTTGGATCCGGCCGGGTCTCTTTAATTTGGTGCCATCCGATCCCCCATGGGGGCCCCCGTAATAGCGCCCCCCCCACTTTGGCAGCGGCCGCTGCTAACTGTAAAAAAAAATGACGTTTACTCACCTGCGGTCGCGCTGTCTCCCGACGGGTCTCCTCTTCACTGGGGGGGGAGGGGGGCCTCCGATCGCCCCCCCCCCCGGCTCTTCAGCTTCAGGGGAGAGCCTGAAAGGGCTCTCCCCCTCTTCTCCCAACGGGCGCCACCATCTTGCCGCTAAGCCCCGCTTCTTTGGCTTATGACGTCACTCACCGGGTGTCGTCCTGGCTCCCGGCTGCTGTTCTTTCAGATGTGATTATGCTGGCCACAGGAGCAGAGGGGCAGGTGATCAGATCATCACCTGCCCCTCTGCTACTGTAGCCAGCATGATCGCATCTGTCATCACATCGAGGGACAAAGGAGCTGACGATCAGAGGTAAGTAAAGTAAAAAAAAAGTTTATTCTAAGTATGCAGCACGTCCTGCTCCAGATAATGATTCATAACAGATGGGAATTACCTCCGCCAGAGGGCGCTGGAGTTCAGAGATGTCAAAAAGAGGCCCCTCCCGATCCCATATATACCTCCCACAAATTCCCCAGTTTCTTTTCTGCAGTCAGCTGCGAAGGACAAGAATGATGGCTTCTCTGTTCGCAGGTGAGCAGGGCTTATCAGCCCGTGGCCCTGTAGAACTATTCCCACCCGTTCCATTTCTTCATTTATGCCTCCCAGCTTTGGCTGCGCTGATCGGGTGATGGTAGGCTGCACCTTGATAGGTGTTTTTTTAGGAGCCTTGCTCCAACCGCAATCCCCCACCAAAGGGTAGGCGGTGCAGGCTTATGGTGAGCCTGATTTGGGATGCCCCTTCCGCCCCTCGTCCCCCCGCCCTGGTCCTCGGTGGGTCTCTGCTAGCTGACCGCGCCCCCCCCCCTTTCGATGTCCCGTTAGTTCGGGGTGGGGTGCGTGGTGTGTGTGTGTATATGTGCTTTTTGTTTGCATGTTTTTGTTGTTGCTGTGTCAGTTTGTACTGGTTTAAAATTGCCGCCGCTGACGCACGTGCCTTGCGGCGTTCTGCGGTCAGTGGCGACGTCACCGCAGGCGCTGCTGCGCGCCTATTGGCTGGACTAGTCATGCGTTTTGCCTTTGCGCTTTTCTTGGGGGCGGAGCTTATCGATCGCTCCGCGTCGTTCTGTCCTGCGGCCCGCCCCTTGAGGTACCCGACGCCATTTTGGTCTCTTCCTTCGGCGTGACCTGTGACTCCCCACCGCAGTCCGTGATTGCCCCTGCGGGCTTATGTCTTGTCATGTATTTTTTTATTGTATGCTTATGGGTTGTCATCGTTTGTGTCTTTTAGGCGGGAAAACTGTATAGAGGTTTCTCCCGGTTCTACTCCCCTCTATTAGTTGCTAAAACTTTATTAGAGGCCTGATTAGTAAAATCCTCCCACTTCCCTGGTGGACCTTTGGGGCATCCCGGGTTGCTTTTACAGCGTAATTCCTATTGGCCAATGGAGGCTCCTATTGACCATATGGAGGCTTCACAAGATATTGTGCTTGGGGTCCCCTCGGGACAAGCCCGGCTGTGTGTGGCGTGTGGGGCATCCCCTGTAAGTGATGATGTGCGGGTCTGTGTACCCCTCGCCCAGCAGGCGCTTGCGCTGCATTCTGGGCTATCGGTGACTGGGCCTGCGCCCACTATGTCTTCTCCTACTCCCCCTCGCCTAAATTTGACTCCCAGTGAACTGAACACTAGTGGGGAGTCTCAACCTGATGTGTCTTCTAGGCTGGCTAACATTGAGAGGTTGATTGCTAGCTCTGTGGCCCGTAAGGCCCCGGCTAAGAGGCGGCATGTGGCACCTGGTGTGTCTGTTTTCCCTATGGAAACTGAGGATTTTCTGGACATAACTGACTACACCCCCCTTGAAGAGGGGGAATTGTTCTCGGATTCAGAGCTGTCTGATGTTCAGCGGTGGTGCTGACCTTGGCTCTGATCCCTGGGATGCTGATGACACCAATAAACTTTTGAAGTGCTCTCTATTTCCCTTCCTGCTGCTGCTCCCAAACAGCAGGGGGAATTGTGTAATACTGCTAAGCCACGTTCGGAATTTCCAGAACAGGCCCATTTCAATAATCTTGTTGTCAAAGAGTGGGAGCGTCCCAGCCGGCTTCCCGGAATCCCTAAGGGCTGGGATAAAAGGTATCCCTTTCCCACCGAAGTGGTTAAATGTTGGTCAACCCCCCCGGAAGTGGATGCTCCAGTCTTGGGGTTGTCCAACACTTCTGTGGTGCATTCCCCTGATTCCACTACCCTGAAGGATAGTGAGGACAGGTGCATTGACCAGTTGGCTTCCCATGCCTTTGCCTGTGTGGGATCTGCATTGCGCCCTGTCTGTGCTTCTGCTATTACTGCTGTGGCTATCAGGACTCTCCCCAAGGTTCTGCTGGAAAATGCCCCTGATGATGCTTCTAGTGCCGAATTCAGGGCCTTGCCTTGTCACATTGTGAGATTTTTATTGCTTATATCCTTTCTGCTCTAGATGACACCATTAGGATGTGTAGTAGAAACTCAGCCTTGGTGGTTGCTATACGCCGCTCTGTTTGGCTGCGCCAGTGGGCAGCTGACAACGCTGCTAAGAAGGCTCTCACGGAGCTCCCCTTTAAGGGGCTGTGCCTATTTGGTGATCGCTTGGACCTGTTTGCTAAGGGAGGTAAGTTGCCCCAGCGTAAGAATCAGCCGTGGCCCGTTCGGGGTTTACCCCCTCCTCCTGCGGATCCAGGTCTGGGAGAGGGGTATCCTTTGCGGGGCACAGGGGTGACTTCTGGAGCAAAGGCAGAGGACGTGCCCGCCCAGGAGCCTCCTGGCGCCCTAAGTCTGCCACCAAGCCCGTTCAGCCATGAAGGTGCGCCCTCACCCATCCGGGTGGGGGGACGCCTGAGGCTCTTCGCTCATGTCTGGAGACAACAGGTCTCCGACCGGTGGATTCTGGAGGTGCTGTCCTCCGGCTACAAGATAGAGTTAGCTGCCTGGCCGCCCCCCAAGATTCCTCAGGTCCCGGATCCCTCAAAATCCCCTGGCAGCTCAGGATCTGTTTCTGGCTGTGCAAAACCTTCTGGAAATGGGGGTCATCTGTCAGGTCCCTCTTTGGGAAAGAGGTCAGGGCTGTTATTCTAATCTTTTCACAGTGCCCAAAAAGGGATGGCTCAATCAGGCCCATCCTGGACTTAAAACTTCTCAACAAATTTGTCAGAACCAGGTACTTTCGCATGGAGACCCTGCACTCAGCTGTCGGCTAGTTGCGCCCGGGGGACTTCATGACCTCTATAGACATCAAGGACGCGTACCTTCATGTTCCAGTCTTCCTAGGGCATCAGAAATTTCTCAGGTTCGCGCTGGAAGACCAGCATTACCAATTTGTAGCTCTGCCCTTCGGTCTCACCTCGGATCCCAGAGTCTTCACCAAGGTGCTGGCAGGTGTTATGGCTCTCCTCAGAGCTCAGGGCATTCACATTCTTCCATATTTGGACGATCTTCTCAACTCTTGTCTGTCTCTCCATCAGGCAGAACGGGATAACCAGCGGGTGATGACCATTCTGGAGTCGTTCGGCTGGGTGATCAATCACCCCAAATCTTCCCTATCCCCATCTCTGGTGACTTCCTTCCTGGGCATGAATCTGGATACTGTTCAGGCCAGAATCTTTCTTCCTCAGCAGAAGGTGGACTCTCTGCAAGATCTAGTTCACTCCCTTCTGTCATGCCCTCACCCCTCCATCCGGCAGGGGATGCAGCTAGTGGGGCAGATGGTGTCCAGCTTCGAGGCGGTTCCCTATGCGCAGTTTCACATGAGACCTCTTCAACTCCATCTCCTATCAGTCTGGGACAAGAGTCCCCTGTCTCTGGATCAGGCCTTCGTTCTGTTTCCTCTGGTCCGGCGGTCCCTCTTGTGGTGGCTGGACTTGAGGAACCTGTTGGGGGGCAGATCCTTCCTGGCCCCCTGTTGGGAGACAGTCACCACGGATGCCAGTCTGGCAGGTTGGGGGGGCTTCTGGAAAAGCCTACAATTCCAGGGGCTGTGGGGCCCTCAGGAGGCCCATGCTCCTATCAACATCCTGGAACTAAGGGCGGTCAGGTTGGTTCTGGCCCATTTGACTCCTCACCTTCAGGGCCGGCCGGTCCAAGTACGCTCAGATAACCAGACGGCGGTTGCCTACATTAAGCCACAGGGAGGGACTCGGAGCAAGAGTGCCCTCAGGGAAGTTTCCATGATTCTCTCTTGGGCGGAGGACAATGTCCCTTGCATTTCAGCTGTGTAAATTCCGGGGGTGGAGAATCTGGAGGCAGACTCTCTGAGCAGGGGGACCTCTCGCCTGGGGGAATGGTCTCTCAGCAGTGAGGTCTTCCAATCCCTGTGTCTCCATTGGGCGGTGCCGGACGTGGATCTGTTTGCATCTCGCCACAACCACAAGCTCCCAGTCTTTGTCTCTCTGTCCCAGGATCCCCTGGCCGTGGCCGTGGATGCTCTGACTCTATCCTGGCAGGGGTTCCGTCTCCTGTATCTGTTTCCTCCATTTCCCCTGCTGGGCAGGGTTCTGCGCAAGTTGGTTCAAGAAAGGGTGACAGCAATTCTGGTGGCCCCCCGCTGGCCAAGACAGGTGTGGTTCGCAGACATCGTACAGTTAGCAGTAGATCAGTACGCTCTGCACATGGTCCCTGACCTCACTCAGGGACGGCTTTGCCATCCCAATTTACAAATGCTGGCTTTGATGGCATGGCTGCTAAAACCTCCATCTTGATGGAAGAAGGGCTTTCTGTCTCTGTAGTGTGATGATTAGCTCTGGTAGACAGCAGGATGTTTTCAGTATAGAGGCTCAGAGGCGAAAAGTTAAACTTAAAGTCCGTGTTTATTCACACCAAAATCCATAAAAGCATATGCCCTTTCGGGTTACATCACCTTTTCAGGAAAATGCAGCATAAGTCAATCAGACAGGCAAACAGCGTTTTTAGTCCTTGGGCAAAGTTGCTGCTTTGCAACCGAATCCACCTTAGGTCCGCATGAAACCGCCTGCATAGGAGTTTTCAGCCAGGCTCACAGAGTCTCACTCCACAAGTGAGCTTCAGTCACAGACAGTGCACAGCTGATTTATGCGGCCTGTAAAACCAGGACCTGGGTAGTGGGATAGAGTCCCACCCTGCTCTACTCCATCCCAGTAAAACCGTCCCGGTTTAGCCTTTCAGCTATACTAACTTCAGCACCAGACTGCCATTACCAGCTGATGCTGGGAAACAAAACACACGGTTTTACTGCACCAAGGTCAGGTACCTTGGTGCCACATACCTTCCGTCAGTTACGGCCCCTTGCACCTTACCACAGTAGTCAATACCTTGATCAGGGCTAGGAAGAAATCCTCCTCCTCCTCCATTTACTATAGGATTTGGCGGGCCTACATTGACTGGTGTGAGTCGAAGGTCCTTCCCTGTCTTGTGTTTTCCATACCTAGGATCCTGGAATTCCTTCAACATGGTTTGGATCTGGGACTTCAGCTCAGCACTCTCAAGGGCCACGTATCTGCCTTGACTGTTTTCTTCCAGAGGTCTTTCGCTCAACATCCTCTTGTCAAAACCTTCTTCCAGGGGGTTTCTCATGTGCGTCCCCCACGTAAGCCTCTGTTGCCAGTCTGGGATTTGAATTTGAATTTGAACTTCAGGGCCCTCCGTATGAGCCTGTGCATGAGGCTGCTCTGTCTATTCTTACTCTTAAGTTTGCTTTTATAGTGGCTATCACCTCTGTCAGGCGGGTTTCGGTGTTGGTGGCCCTTTCTATTCAGGCCCCCTACTTTGAGAGACATCAGGACAAGGTGGTTTTCAGATTTAAACCAAATTTCTTTCCTAAGGTTGTCACTGCCTTCCATCTTAATCAGGATATTGTGCTTCCTTCCTTGTGCCCTAATCCTAGTAACTCCAAGGAGAGGGCCTTGCATTCCCTGGACGTTGTCAGGAATTTGAAGTTTTACCTGGTGGCTACTTCGCCCTTCAGGAAGACTGATGCTTTGTTTGTGGTACCTTCCGGTCCCAAGAAGGGTTTGGCTCCTGCTAAGTCTACTATTAGCAAGTGGATTCGTCAGGCCATTTTTAGGACCTATTCTGCTAGGGGAAAGGATCCTCCTTTCCGTGTTACTGCTCATTCTACGCGTGCTGTTGGGGCCTCCTGGGCCTTCCAGCACCAGGCTTCTGTTGAACAAGTTTGTAAGGCTGCTACTTGGTCTTCTGTTCATACCTTTTCCAAGTTTTACAAGGTTGATGTTCGGGCCTCAGCTGATGCTGTTTTTGGCCGCAAAGTTCTGCAGGCGGCAGTGATTTGAACTGCGCGTTGTTGCTTTTGGGGATCCCACCCTATGTATGGACACTGCTATTGAATGTCCCATCTGTTATGAATCATTATCTGGAGCAGGACGTGCTGCATACTTAGAATCAGGGCTGTGGAGTCGGTAAGCCAATGTTCCGTCTAACATGGGTCTTAGATTGATAGAATATAAAATATATCTATAAATAACATTTTACGCTTCTTATGAAAGCTTCACTAATTATACAATACTATTTAGAGATTGTCTTTCTTATGCTGGAGTTGACACATTTCTTCCGACTCTACAGCCCTGCTTAGAATAATACAATTCTGTGATTACTCACCTTGTAGAATTGGTATTATAAGTATGCAGCACGTTCTACTCCACCCCACCCTGATTGCTTTATCTTGGATCCTCTGTATTGTTATCCTTGTTAAGTTGTTACTGGTTATTTGCCCTTCCTGGTTCTCCTTACTGCTTTTCAAAACTGGGGAATTTGTGGGAGGTCCCGGGTATATATGGGACCGGGAGGGGCCTCTTTTTGCCATCTCTGCAGTCCAGCGCCCTCTGGCGGGGGTAATTCCCATCTGTTATGAATCATTATCTGGAGCAGGACGTACTGCATACTTATAATACCAATTCTACAAGGTGAGTAATCCCAGAATTGTATTTTATTTTTTAATAAAAGTCATTTTTTCTTATGTGTCAGTGTGTTTTTTTTTTTACTGTTAACCCTTTGTGAACTGGTAAGGGGTCCATGAGACCCCTATACCAGTTCACAAGGCTGGGGGCTGGCAAGTCACCTGCGGCTAGCGGGTGACTTGCCATTAACCCCCGCACCCCCAATTACCTACCTCCTCAAAGCCCCGGGGGGGCAGAAGAGCCCGGACCCACACAGGGTATGTGGGATTGTAGGCTGCAGGGTGGGGGGCCACAAAAGCTGGCCCCTGCACCCTGTTCCTGCAAGCCCCCATAGCTGGTCCCGGGCTGGTTATGATGGGTAGGGGGGACCCTATGTCATTATTCTAAGCATACAGTACGTCCTGCTCCATCTATAATACTTACACGTGGATAATCCTCCGCCAGATGGCGCTGTTCACTGCAGACATGCAAAAACGGGCTCCTCCCGGCCCTTCATATACCCAGGGACCTCCCACAAATCCCCAGATTTCTCTGCAGTGCTGACTGCGAAGACATGAAGTATCACTCTCTCGCAGGTGAGCGGGGCTATTACAGCCTGCGGCCCTGCGGGACTATTTCCACCCCTCCTCTGTGTGAATATGCCTCCCAGCCTGGGCTGCGCTGGTCGGGGGAAGGTAGGCAGCACCATGTGTGCTTACGGAGCCATGCTCCACCGCAATCCCCCACCATAGGGTAGGAGGTCAAGGCTGATGGTGAGCCTTCAGGGGATGCCCCTCCCGCATCGTTGCCCCATGTAGCGGTGGACCCTATGTAACAGGTCGCCTTCCTCCCTCGTTCCCCCCTTAGCCAGGGGGAAAAGAAAGGGGGGGGAGGGGTTATGTGTATGGCGGCCTCAGTGTATCCTTACACGCTTATGGCTCGGCTGTGCCTTACTGAGAACGGGGATCAGAGCCGCACTCTTACCTTACTGTTAACCCTTCTGTTCACTCCGCACGTACGGCGGCGGCTTGCGGACACCTCGGCGTCTTTCTTCCTCTTCACCTTCTTAGCCTTGGGGCTCTGCCTAAGTGGCGCTGGCTTGAGCGCCTGTCCAATACAGTATGCCTTGTCACGGCAGACGGGGCTCGTTCCCCGACGGGGAGCCACAGCAGAGCTGAGTACTGACCTCGGCCGTGCCTTACAGGCTCTGAGCGCCATTTTTTAATAGAGGTTATTGTTTTACTGTCTCTCATTAAGGCTAGACACCTTACGAGTTTCACGCTCGCTGAGGAGGGGCGTGGTTCCGGCTTGGCGCGCTCCGCGTCGCCTTCGGCTCAGGCCCGCCCTCCGATGTTCACTTGGCGCCATTTTTTTCTCTCGCGCGCGTGGTGAAGATCGTCCTCTCCTCTCTGTCTGTATGTGCCTTCGCGGGCGACTCTTCTTTGCTTTCTATCTTCCATTGCGCATGGCTCTGACATCCTTGTCCCCTCTTATGTCTTTCAGACCGCGGATTTCAGTGGCTTCTCCCGGCCCAGCGTAGCTCCCGGTCGTGACCATAAAAAATTACTCCCACTTCCCCGCATTGGGGCATCCAGGGTAGCTTACAGCGTCAATCCCTACTGGCATAGTGTGCCGATTTAATCACCATATGGAGGCATCTCAGGATATTGTGAACGGGGTTCCTTCGGGACAAGCCCAGCTGTGTGTAGCTTGTGGGGTCCTACCTAGCAGCGGTGACAATGCACGGGTCTGTGTTCCTTGTGCACAGCAGGCGCTAACGGTGCTTCCCGTCTCCTCTGAAGCTGGGCCTGCACCCCGCCGCACTTCACCTACTCCCCCAAGCCTGAGTCTAACCCCCAATACCAGTAAGGATTCTCATCCTGATCTGGCCACGAGGCTGGCTAGTGTTGAAAACTTGCTTGCTAATTCCTTAGCGCATAAAGCCACCGCCAAGAGGCGGCACTTGAACCCTGAATCGTCCCTCTTCCCTATAGAACCTGATGATTTGTTGCACTCTTATGGCCATATCCCCTCGGACGAAGGGGAACTGTTCTCTGACTCAGGGTCTTATGACGATGAGTCTAGGGGTCAGGAAGAGTCTGGCTCCGAGCATTGGTCCTCGGATGATATTGATAGACTGCTGGTTCAGATCTTTGAGGTTCTGTCCCTCTCTCCCCCTGCTGCGGCTCCCCGGCAAAGGGGTGACCTTTTTCATACTGCTAAAGCTCGCTTGGAATTTCCCAAGCAGACCCATTTCAATAGCCTCGTGCTTAAAGAATGGGAACATCCCAGCAGACTTCAAGTGGTCCCTAAGAGCGTGGATAGGAAATATCCCTTTCTTGCTGACTTGGTTAAGTGCTGGTCATCGCCGCCTGAGGTCGATGCTCCTATTCTAGGGTTGTCCAACACCTCTTTTATGCACTCTCCCGACACTACTACGCTACAGGACTCTGAGGACCGGCGTGTTGACCAACTGGCATGTCATGCCTTTGTATTTGGGGGAGCGACTCTGCGCCCGGTTTGCGCCTTAGCCATTACGGCGGTAGCGCTCAGGGCCGTGGTTAGGAGTGCTCTCGATGGCACAGATGAGTTGCCTCCTGAAACTGTCAACGCTCTGTCCAGCTGTGATGCTTTTGTGAACTTTATCCTGTCCGCATCGGACGATGGTATTAAGATGTGTGCCAGGTCATCTGCCCTGGTGGTTGCTATACGCCGCGCGGTCTGGTTGCGCCAGTGGGCCGCAGACAATGCCGCCAAGAAAGCCCTCACGGGGCTTCCATTTAAAGGGCTGCGCTTGTTTGGGGATCGATTAGACCTCTTTGCCAAGGGAGGCAAGTTACCCCAGCGCAGGCAGCAGGCTCGGCCCTTTCGTGGCCAAGGCTCCCCATCAACCCTCTACCGTGGGGCCAAACAGGGTAGAGGGGTGTCCTTCGCTGGGGCACGCGCTGATTCCTGGCACAGGAACAGAGGATGCCGTCCAGGTTCCTCCTGGGGAACCAAGCCCAACGCTCCTCCCAAGGCCCCCCTAGGCATGACGCCTACAGCACTTCGAGCACGTCTGGCGGCGCCACGTCTCGGACTGGTGGATTCAGGAGGTAGTGTCCTCCGGCTACAAGATAGAATTTGCTGTACGGCCCCCCAACAGGTTCATTGGGTCTCGAATCGCTCAAGACCCTGCCTCAGCTCAGGTCCTGTTGCTGGCCGTACAGGGTCTCATGGATCTAGGGGTCATTTGCAAGGTCCCCCCTGGAGACAGGGGCACGGGTTTCTACTCAAACCTTTTCACAATACCCAAGAAGGATGGGTCAGTCAGGCCCATTCTGGATTTAAAAATCCTCAACAAATTTGTCAAGAACAGGCACTTTCGCATGGAAACTCTGCGCTCGGCCATTGGCTCACTGCGCCCAGGGGACTTCATGACGTCAGTAGACATCAAGGATGCTTACCTGCATGTCCCGGTGTTTCCGGGACACCAAAGGTTTCTCAGATTTGCACTAAAAGATCAGCATTACCAATTTGTGGCCCTGCCATTCGGCCTAACGTCGGCTCCCAGGGTGTTCACCAAGGTGCTGGCAGGGGTGATGTCCCTGTTAAGGCTAAGGGGCATACACGTGCTGCCCTACCTGGACGATATTCTCATCACCTCTCTGTGGCAGGCAGAGTTGGACACTCGGCTGGTAGTGTCCACCCTGGAGTCCTTCGGCTGGGTGATCAATTACCCCAAGTCATCCCTGTCCCCCTCCTCGGTGACTCCGTTCCTGGGAATGATTCTGGATACGGTTCAGTCAAGGATATTCTTTCCTCAACAGAAGGTGGAAGCTCTGACAGCGCAGGCGAGGTTTCTGCTTTCGAGCCCACAGCTCTCCATCCGGCAGGGAATGCAGTTGGTGGGCCTGATGGTGGCGAGCTTCGAGGCGATGCCCTTTGCCCAGTTCCATTTGAGACCTCTGCAGCTTCACCTTCTGTCAGTTTGGGACAAGAACCCAGCGTCCTTGGACGGGTTCTGTGTGCTTCCCCCCTCGGTCAGACAGTTCCTTGCGTGGTGGCTGGACCACAGGAACTTGACAGGGGGCAGGTCTTTTCTGACCCCCTCCTGGGAGACGGTCACACGAATACCAGTCTGTCAGGTTGGGGGGGGGGGATTCTGGAAGTCCCTGCGCTTCCAGGGTACGTGGGGTCCTCAGGAGGCCCATTTACCCATCAACATTCTGGAATTACGGGCAGTCAGGTTGGTACTGGAGCGTTTGACCCAGCACCTGAGGGGTTTGTCGGTCCAGGTACGCTCAGACAACAGGACGGCGGTTGCCTACATCAATCATCAGGGAGGGACCCGGAGCAAGGGTGCTCTCCAAGAGGTGTCTCAGATTCTGACATGGGCGGAGGCCAATGTTCAATGCATTTCGGCTGTTTACATTCCGGGGGTGGAGAACCTGCTGGTGGACGCCCTGAGCAGGGGGATGTCCCGTCAGGGGGAGTGGTCCCTCTGCATCAAGGTATTGTTAGGGACTACCGGATGTGGATCTGTTTGCTTCCCGTCACAACCCCATCTCCCGGCCTTCGTCTCACTGTCTCATGATCCTCTGGCCATGGCCACGGATGGCCTGTCCATGTCTTGGAGGGAGTTTCGACTCCTGTATGTGTTTCCACCGTTTCCCCTTCTGGGCAGGGTTCTACGCAAGATTGCTCTGGAAGGGGTACCTGTGATTCTAGTGGCCCCCAGGTGGCCAAGAAGAGTGTGGTTTGCAGACGTGGTTCAAATGGCAGTGGATCAGTACGATCTGCCAAGCGTGCCAGATCTGCTAACTCAAGGGTCCTTACGCCATCCCAATTTACAAACTCTGGCTTTGACGGCCTGGCTGCTGAAACCTCCATCTTGATGGAGAAGGGGTTGTCTGCCTCTGTGGTGGCTACTATGGTGCAGGCTAGGAAGAAGACCTCTTCTGCTATCTATTATAGAGTATGGCGTTCCTACATTGACTGGTGTGAGTCCATGTATTTTCCCTGCCGGGAATTCTTCGTCCCTAGGGTTCTGGAGTTTTTACAGCATGGTCTGGACTTGGGTCTCAAACTTAGTACTCTGAAGGGTCAGGTTTCTGCCCTGTCTACTTTCAGAAGACCTTTGCTCAACATCACCTGATTAAGACCTTCTTTCAGGGGGTCACTAACGTGCATCCTCCTCGAAAACCTATGGTCCCTGTCTGGGATTTGAACTTGGTTTTGTCTGCCTTGCAGGGTGCTCCCTTTGAGCCTATTCAAGATGCTGCTCTGGTCGTTCTCACTCTCACGGTTGTCTTCTTGGTGGCTATCACTTCGGTTAGGCGTGTGTCAGAGCTGGCTGCTCTATCTATTCAGCCTCCATACTAAGAGCGACACCAGGACAAGGTGGTGTTCCACTTCAAAACGGATTTTCTGCCCAAAGTTGTTTCGGCATTTCATTTGAACCAGGATATTGTTCTTCCTTCTCTGTGTTCCAATCCTCGCAACGACAAGGAGCGGGTTCTGCATTCCTTGGACGTAGTCAGGTGCTTGAAGTATTACCTGGTTGTCACTAAGGTCTTCAGGAAGACTGATGCTCTCTTCGTTGTGCCTTCGGGGCCTAGGAAGGGTTTGGCTCCCGCTAAGTCTACTATCAGTAAATGGATTCGTCAGGCTGTGATTCAGGCCTATTCTACTAAGGGGAGGACTCCCCCTTTCCGTCTTACGGCTCATTCCACTCGTGCTATTGGTGCCTCTTGGGCTTTTCAGCAACAGGCCTCTGTTGAACAAGTTTGCAAGGCCGCTACTTGGTCTTCTGTTCACACCTTTTCAAAGTCTTACAAAGTTGATGTTCGGGCCTCAGCTGATGTTGCTTTTGGCCGTAAGGTTTTGCAGGCGGTTGTAGTTTGAGCTACGTGCCGTTGCCTTTGTTGTTGGGGATCCCACCCTACTACTATGGACACTGCTATTGGATGTCCCACGTGTAAGTATTATAGATGGAGCAGGACGTACTGTATGCTTTGAATAATACAATTCTGTGAAATACTCACCTGTAGAATTGATATTATACGCATACAGTACATCCTGCTCCACCCCACCCTGGTTTCACCTTTTTCTGGATCCCCTGTATGGTGATTGTTATCATTGTTATTGTTACCAGTTTGGTGGTTGGTTTCTCCCAGCTTCTTTTTCTCACTGCTTTTCAATGCTGGGGATTTGTGGGAGGTCCCTGTGTATATGAAAGGCCGGGAGGAGCCTGTTTTTGCATGTCTGCAGTGAACAGCGCCATCTGGCGGAGGATTACCCACGTGTAAGTATTATAGATGGAGCAGGACGTGTAAGTATTATAGATGGAGCAGGACGTACTGTATGCGTATAATATCAATTCTACAGGTGAGTATTTCACAGAATTGTATTTATTTCAGCCTAACCCTTAAAATTCCCAAAAAAATGGGGTCCCCCCATTTTAATTAATTAACCCCTTATACTCTTGTCGCCCAGCAGCTAAAAAAAAGGTATCCAGCAGCAGCAGGAGAGCAGAAGCCAGACTGATCAGCATAGGACGGATGGGAGGTAAGTATAAAAAAAAAAATAAATAAGTAAAATATTTTTTCTCCTTGTGTCTGTGTTTTTTTACCATTTAACCCCTTGTGAACTGTTAATGGGTCCATGAGACCCCTATACCAGTTTACAAGGCTGGGTGCTGGCAAGTCACCTGCGGCTAGCGGGTGACTTGCCATTAACCCCCGGCACCCCCAATTACCTGCCTCTCCAAAGCCCGGGGGGGTGGGGGGCAGAAGAGCCTGGGCCCACAGAGGGTATGTGGGCTTGTAGGCTGCAGTGTGGGGGGCCACAAAAGCTGGCCCTTCCACTCTGTTCCTACAAGCCCCCATAGCTGGTCCTGGGCTGGTTATGACGGGTAGGGAGGGCCCTACGTCATTTTTTGGGGGGGATTTTTAAGGGTTTTTAACCCTTAAAATTCCCCCCCAAAAAATGCCCCCCCCCCCCCCGCCGCCGGGAGGGGGGACCCTATGTCATTTTTTTTTTTTAATTAACCCCTTATGTTTATAGTGTGGATAGTAGTTGTATTTTATTTGTAAATGTTATAAAGTGCTCTTGTCAGTTTGGGGGGTCTCCAGGGCAAGAAAGGGGGGGCTACCGATACATATGTGGTACCGTTGCATGTTGAAGCTCAGACTCTGCTGGAAAAAACAATATATAATTTTCCTGGAAAATCCCTGGAAATCCCTTCAAAAATCAAGGTCGAAAATATGTAGCGCCAAATAGTGAAACGTGGTCTGGCCACAAAGGGTGACAAAAATTCTAGGAAGGCTGGCACTTAAAGGTTTAAACCATTTTGAACACATAAGGATTCAAGATGTTCTTATTGTCTCAGACAATGCCACAGTCATGGCTTATCTCAATCATCAAGGGGGCACAAGATCAATTGAGTTAATGTCTCTATCCGAGACAATCTGTACCAAGATGGAATTATCAGTAGCCTCATTGGGAGCAGCCCACGTCAAGGGGGAACTAAATGTTCTGGCAGACCTCATCAGTTGAGTTCAACTCAGACAGGTAGAGTGGGAGTTAAGCCAGATTGTCTTCATACAAATAGTAGACCTCTGGGGCTTCCCCAAGGTGGATCTCTTTGCTCCAAGAAAAAATTCCAAATGCCGACTCTGCTCTGGGGGGGGGGGGCGCACTTTGTCAGAGTTGGGGGTGTTCATTCTATGTTATGCCTTTCCCCCATTTCAGAAGGTGATTCTAATCGCCCCCTGGTGGTCCAGGAGACTGCGGTTCTCCCTGCTAAGGCAGATGTCAGTAGGGCCTCCAGTAACTGTTCCTCCGACCCCAGATCTGCTGCATCAGGATCCAATGTTCCACCCTCAAGTTCAGAGCCTCCATTTGACGGCATGGATCCTGAATGGGGCCTGTTAATGTGTAAGGGACTTTCCAGTCAGGTCATTTAGACCCTTCTCCTTCTTTGGAGCAGGAAGATGGTTACCTGCAAGATGTATGGTATGGTCTGGAAGAAATTCTCTTTATTTTGTTCTGTCCATAATCTGATTCGTTCAGGCCTATCATCAGATTTGGAGTTTTTACAGGAGGGGGCAGAAATGGGTCTAGCCACCATAACCTAAGTTCAGGTGGCAGCACTATCAGTATTCTTAGACCATAGTTAGACAGGAGGATCTGATAGAAAGGTACTTTGTTTCTCTGTCTAGAGGGAAACCAGTGAATCCTAAGACCTTCCTTCTCTGGGACCTTTCCATCATCCTGAATGGTCAGCCACCTTTTGAGCCCATGAAAGAGACAGCAATTAAAGCGGACCTTCACCCTAAATAAGAGCCTATCTTATATATTTCCTCCACACTATACATACAGATTTCCCACATTAAAAATCATCCTACCTGCATCTATTACTTTTTATGACATTTTAAACATCCAAGATGGCGGCCCATGGAGGTGCAGGCTGCTTGCAAACAAGAAGTGTCTTCTGACTTTGCCGCTCTGCATTCTGAGATTGCTGACCTTTTCCTGACCCCAGCTCTGCGTTGTCTGTGCAAAGCACAGCTATAACCCCGCTGCCATGCACTTTTGACCCCTCTTCTCTCCTCAGTAGGTGATACTACTGAGCCAAGATGGTGGCGCCCGTATATTAATTTTAGATGCTGGGGAATAGTTTTTTAATGGTTTGGATTTTTCATTTAATCGTGCTGAAGGTCCGCTTTAAGCTTCTGATTCTCAAAGTGGCTTGTATATTAGCCATTACTTCGGCCAGCAGGATTAGTAATATACAAGCTTTGTCCATCACAGAACCATGTCTTAGGATTTTTTTCAGATCATCTCAGCATCAGACCTGACCCGCTTTATTTGACGAAGATTACTTTGGAATTTCACAGGTGCCAGGAGGTCTACCTGCACCATTTGTTGCTTTCATTTGCAGGGAAAAAGTCGCCAGGTGGAATAGAGAAGCTAATTCAGTTAGCTTACAAAGGTTCTGGGGGACAGAAGGCGTTTTCTGCCTTCTGGAGGAGATTTGCAGAGCAGCAACTTTGGACTTCCCGCTCAGACATTTTTGAAGCACTACAGAGTGGATCTTTCTTTCCACAAGAAATAGGAATTTGACAGATTCTACAGGTTATTTCCCCTCCCTGAGATAGGAAGCTACTAGTATTTCTAGCTTATCATTGGCTAAGCCATCCGATTTTTGATATTATGATTTAGACATGTTTCTTCTGGGATTCTTCCGTTAAAACACTGAGGTCCAGGAGGAAGGGGAGGGTTATTTAACCATGTTCAGTTTGTGTTTCCTATTTAGGTGGGAGGAGCTACTCGGCTAAGCCTTTCTAGAGGACTACTGCAAATGCCATTACCGCTAAGCTAATTGGGACTTTTCTTTATAGCTATGTATTTTATATGAGGTAAGACCATAGTGGCTAGAGGTCTTTATTAATTTAATTCTGACCATTCATGTTGTCTTGATTATTTTATATAATAACACGCAGAGCATTAAAAAAAAAAAAAGTCTATATAATAAAAATGAAAGTCTGTTCGCCCACCCCAAATTTGGCACGCAGGTACATTGGGTACCCAGGAAAGTTAGAGCGAAGGTCCCGTCCTTGCCAGATGTACAGGAGAGGAGGGGGATGGGGAAGACCGGCCCATAGAAATCAATGGGAGAATCTCCACACAAGCACACACACACACAAGGTGACATAATTAGAGCTGCAGCTCTCCCCAGCAATGCACAGGTGAGGTCATTAGAGCTGCAGCTCTCCCCAGCAATGCACAGGTGAGGACATTAGAGCTGCAGCTCTCCCCAGCAATGCACAGGTGAGGTCATTAGCACTGTAGCTTTCCCCAGCAATGCACAGGTGAGGACATTAGAGCTGCAGCTCTCCCCAGCAATGCACAGGTGAGGTCATTAGAGCTGCAGCTCTCCCCAGCAATGCACAGGTGAGGTCATTAGAGCTGCAGCTCTCCCCAGCAATGCACAGGTGAGGTCATTAGAGCTGCAGCTCTCCCCAGCAATGCACAGGTGAGGACATTAGAGATGCAGCTCTCCCCAGTAATGCACAGGTGAGGTCTTAGAGCTGCAGCTCTCCCCAGCAATGCACAGGTGAGGACATTAGAGCTGCAGCTCTCCCCAGCAATGCACAGGTGAGGTCATTAGAGCTGCAGCTCTCCCCAGCAATGCACAGGTGAGGTCATTAGAGCTGCAGCTCTCCCCAGCAATGCACAGGTGAGGACATTAGAGCTGCAGCTCTCCCCAGCAATGCACAGGTGAGGTCATTAGAGCTGCAGCTCTCCCCAGCAATGCACAGGTGAGGACATTAGAGCTGCAGCTCTCCCCAGCAATGCACAGGTGAGGTCATTAGAGCTGCAGCTCTCCCCAGCAATGCACAGGTGAGGTCATTAGAGCTGCAGCTCTCCCCAGCAATGCACAGGTGAGGTCATTAGAGCTGCAGCTCTCCCCAGCAATGCACAGGTGAGGTCATTAGAGCTGCAGCTCTCCCCAGCAATGCACAGGTGAGGTCATTAGAGCTGCAGCTCTCCCCAGCAATGCACAGGTGAGGTCATTAGAGCTGCAGCTCTCCCCAGCAATGCACAGGTGAGGTCATTAGAGCTGCAGCTCTCCCCAGCAATGCACAGGTGAGGTCATTAGAGCTGCAGCGTCATTAGAGCTGCAGCTCTCCCCAGCAATGCACAGGTGAGGTCATTAGAGCTGCAGCTCTCCCCAGCAATGCACAGGTGAGGTCATTAGAGCTGCAGCTCTCCCAGCAATGCACAGGTGAGGACATTAGAGCTGCAGCTCTCCCCAGCAATGCACAGGTGAGGTCATTAGAGCTGCAGCGCTCCCCAGCAATGCACAGGTGAGGTCATTAGAGCTGCAGCTCTCCCTAGCAATGCACAGGTGAGGTCATTAGCACTGTAGCTTTCCCCAGCAATGCACAGGTGAGGTCATTAGAGCTGCAGCTCTCCCTAGCAATGCACAGGTGAGGTCATTAGAGCTGCAGCTCTCCCCAGCAATGCACAGGTGAGGTCATTAGAGCTGCAGCTCTCCCCAGCAATGCACAGGTGAGGTCATTAGAGCTGCAGCTCTCCCCAGCAATGCACAGGTGAGGTCATTAGAGCTGCAGCGTCATTAGAGCTGCAGCTCTCCCCAGCAATGCACAGGTGAGGTCATTAGAGCTGCAGCGTCATTAGAGCTGCAGCTCTCCCCAGCAATGCACAGGTGAGGTCATTAGAGCTGCAGCTCTCCCCAGCAATGCACAGGTGAGGTCATTAGAGCTGCAGCTCTCCCAGCAATGCACAGGTGAGGTCATTAGAGCTGCAGCTCTACCCAGCAATGCACAGGTGAGGACATTAGAGCTGCAGCTCTCCCCAGCAATGCACAGGTGAGGTCATTAGAGATGCAGCTCTCCCCAGCAATGCACAGGTGAGGTCATTAGAGCTGCAGCTCTCCCCAGCAATGCACAGGTGAGGTCATTAGAGCTGCAGCTCTCCCCAGCAATGCACAGGTGAGGACATTAGAGCTGCAGCTTTCCCCAGCAATGCACAGGTGAGGACATTAGAGCTGCAGCTCTCCCTAGCAATGCACAGGTGAGGTCATTAGAGCTGCAGCTCTCTCCAGCAATGCACAGGTGAGGACATTAGAGCTGCAGCTCTCCCTAGCAATGCACAGGTGAGGTCATTAGAGCTGCAGCTCTCCCCAGCAATGCACAGGTGAGGTCATTAGAGCTGCAGCTCTCTCCAGCAATGCACAGGTGAGGACATTAGAGCTGCAGCTTTCCCCAGCAATGCACAGGTGAGGACATTAGAGCTGCAGCTCTCTCCAGCAATGCACAGGTGAGGTCATTAGAGCTGCAGCTCTCCCCAGCAATGCACAGGTGAGGTCATTAGAGCTGCAGCTCTCTCCAGCAATGCACAGGTGAGGACATTAGAGCTGCAGCTTTCCCCAGCAATGCACAGGTGAGGTCATTAGAGCTGCAGCTCTCCCCAGCAATGCACAGGTGAGGTCATTAGAGCTGCAGCTCTCCCCAGCAATGCACAGGTGAGGTCATTAGAGCTGCAGCTCTCTCCAGCAATGCACAGGTGAGGTCATTAGAGCTGCAGCTCTCCCCAGCAATGCACAGGTGAGGTCATTAGAGCTGCAGCTCTCTCCAGCAATGCACAGGTGAGGTCATTAGAGCTGCAGCGTCATTAGAGCTGCAGCTCTCCCCAGCAATGCACAGGTGAGGTCATTAGAGCTGCAGCTCTCCCCAGCAATGCACAGGTGAGGTCATTAGAGCTGCAGCTCTCCCAGCAATGCACAGGTGAGGTCATTAGAGCTGCAGCTCTACCCAGCAATGCACAGGTGAGGACATTAGAGCTGCAGCTCTCCCCAGCAATGCACAGGTGAGGTCATTAGAGATGCAGCTCTCCCCAGCAATGCACAGGTGAGGTCATTAGAGCTGCAGCTCTCCCCAGCAATGCACAGGTGAGGTCATTAGAGCTGCAGCTCTCCCCAGCAATGCACAGGTGAGGACATTAGAGCTGCAGCTTTCCCCAGCAATGCACAGGTGAGGACATTAGAGCTGCAGCTCTCCCTAGCAATGCACAGGTGAGGTCATTAGAGCTGCAGCTCTCTCCAGCAATGCACAGGTGAGGACATTAGAGCTGCAGCTCTCCCTAGCAATGCACAGGTGAGGTCATTAGAGCTGCAGCTCTCCCCAGCAATGCACAGGTGAGGTCATTAGAGCTGCAGCTCTCTCCAGCAATGCACAGGTGAGGACATTAGAGCTGCAGCTTTCCCCAGCAATGCACAGGTGAGGACATTAGAGCTGCAGCTCTCTCCAGCAATGCACAGGTGAGGTCATTAGAGCTGCAGCTCTCCCCAGCAATGCACAGGTGAGGTCATTAGAGCTGCAGCTCTCTCCAGCAATGCACAGGTGAGGACATTAGAGCTGCAGCTTTCCCCAGCAATGCACAGGTGAGGTCATTAGAGCTGCAGCTCTCCCCAGCAATGCACAGGTGAGGTCATTAGAGCTGCAGCTCTCCCCAGCAATGCACAGGTGAGGTCATTAGAGCTGCAGCTCTCTCCAGCAATGCACAGGTGAGGTCATTAGAGCTGCAGCTCTCCCCAGCAATGCACAGGTGAGGTCATTAGAGCTGCAGCTCTCTCCAGCAATGCACAGGTGAGGACATTAGAGCTGCAGCTTTCCCCAGCAATGCACAGGTGAGGTAGTTGGCACTCAGCCAGAGCTCTGGCGCCACGAATGTGCAGATCCAAAGAATCCGAATCTGTTTATTGATCCACAAGCATATGCATTACAATGCTATGGCAGTATTTAAGCATATGGATATAAGAGAACAAGAGGAAATATGACAGCCAGGACTTTAGGTAGCTCACAAGGAGAAAGTATGAAAAAACAGACCCATAGATAAATTGCAGAATGTTCTGGAGATCACATTTTACCTCACACAAATGTCAGTGTCTGACCACCCCTCCCCCTGACACACACACTTACCTCAATAGATGATGTACCTCATGAGCCTCATTTTTTGTTTACAATAGTTCAGTTATAGAGTTTTCATTAATAACCGAGAGGGGTGGCAACCTGCAGCTGATCTTACTGACTTCAGTGGCCTCTTTCGGACCCACTAAGTTAAGCCAAGATCAGTAGTGACTTACAGCCACCCTGTTTGTGAGATTTTGATTTCACATTTGCAAAGTGTATTGTACTTTGCTTTTAAGACACCACTACATATTCAGAGTGTAATGTTCAAGTCAATTTGGCAAAATGCCTCCAAAGAAAACTCGCTTATCTGCCAGGAAATCTTGCATGGCCATGAGTAAAACTGCATTACGAGCTCCTCGGCAAACTTGGGAACGAGTGCAAGTTGACCAAATGCTGCTGTTTGAGCTTCTGAAACACCTCAGGAAACTCGGGCCCATACAAAAATATATAAAATACATCATGCTGCTGGTTCAGCTGCTAAATCTCCTCATTCAACTTGCCAGAAAATAAACTGATAGAGCACATGTTGATTCTGCTTTCTCTTCTATTATTACTTCAGGCAATCAGACTTAATTCAGAGACGATTGGGTTAATCTTGACCGAAGGATGTGGACTGCAAGACAAAGGTGTGGCTCGACTTCCCAGGCCTATATCCTCCTGGCTGACTTCTTCCACTTCAGTTTCATTTCTTGCAATTGGAACTGGACTGCAAGGGTGTATCTGAACTCCTTTCCCATTTACTTTTTTGTTTTAAAGGATTATGCCTTGGAAACGGGGGTATTGGAAACCCTTTCTGTTCTTGGCCCCTTATACTCCCTGGATCTAAAAGGACCCACTTTGCCTCCGCAGCTAAGCTGCATTCGGATCAGGATGGTAAGGTAAGTGCCAGGGTCTTGGGGCACTGTGGGGTGTCACTTTTTTGGTTTTTAAAAAAGAGTGACACTCCTGGCTGAGAATTCCGCCACAGGAAAAAGCAGCCAGAAGGTTTTTGTCTGGTGAACCTGATTGAGAGGAACCAGGGGAATCAATTTCCTCTTTGTTGCTCTTTCCCACGTGTTACTGGCTATAAGATTAAAATTTCGCGCTGCTTTAAGGGGGCAGGGTCATGCGGCCTTCTTCCGGAAATTCATGAGGAGTGTTAGCCTCCTCCGGCTCCAGGCACGGGAGCTTCCCGACGCTGTGGAAACCTTTTCGGCTTAGCATAGCAGCGATCACCGGTGTGCGGCTCCTTTCTTACCCCGCTCGCACTGGAAGATTTTCGGTCGGGTGAAACGGCAAGCACTGCTAACATCGCGGTTCTCCTCTGGCCGCTCGCATCATTTTCGGCCAGGACTAAGCAGCTAGTACCGCTAACATTTCTGTTCTCCTCTGGCCGCTCGTACTGCAACATTTTTGGCCGGGCTAAGCGGCAAGTACCGCTAACATCGCGGTTCTCCTCCGGCCACTCGCACAGCAACATTTTCGGCCTGGGCTAAGCAGCAAGCACCGCTGACATCCAGGTTCTCCTCCCGCCACTCGCAATGCAACATTTTCGGCCGGGGATAAGCGGCAAGTACCGCTAACATTGCGGTTCTCCTCCGGCCGCTCTCACTGGAAGATTTTCGGCCGTGTGAAGGACCAAAGTACCGCTGCTTTTGCGGTTCTTCTCTGGTAGTGCTTGATTGCTGCACGGCCACCCTCAAGTGGACCTAAATCTTAGGTAGGTCATTTTTTTTTTTTAACAATTATGTGTAATAATATGATAATTTTTTCATATATATTAATGTCTTTATTTTCTTCTTTTTGTCTTTTAGATTGTGGGAAAAGACAGGCAATATATTGCTGTGGTTCATATACTAGGTTTTGAACCCCCTGGGAGGTAATCTAGTATTAATCACCATGACGGAGGCATCTGGGGCAATCGGATCTGGTCATTTAGCAGATGGATTTACCCCATGTCCAGTATGCAAACAGGCACTGGATGAGGATCGCAACAATGTTAGTTGCTGAATGTGGAAGACAGATGTCTCCTCCTGCAAGGGTTTCGTCCCCTGTCTCCGTGCAATTAGGTCCTAAGTCCCTCTCGGCAGCCCAGCCTCTGAACAAAGATGTCCTTATAGAGTTGGCAGATAGATTGGCCCGCCTAGAGAGTCGTTCAGAATCACCAACTCCTAGGAAAGCTTCGGGAAAAAAGAAGCATTTGAATTCCTCTGAATCTGAAGAGGATTTTATTGCTGCCATAGTCTCCCAGGAGGTTTCCGTTGGGGAGGCTTCATCCAGTAGGGACTCGGATTTAGAGTGGCTCCTTCTTGGCCACCGAGGAGCCACCAGAAGAAGCTGGTTCTCAGACATAGTAAGGATGTCAGAAGGCGACCCGTGGAGGTTACCAGATGATCCAGATCTTCTCACACAGGGGCCTCTAAGGCACCCCAATTCACAAGTTCTGGCTTTGACGGCCTGGCTATTGAATCCTTCATCCTGGCAGAAAAGAGTCATCCAGACTATGATTCAGGCCAGGAAAAGTCTTAATCAATGGTCTACTATAGAGTTTGGCAAGAATTTATCGTTTGGTGCGAGTCTAAAGGATTCGCTTGTAGAATATTGGAGTTTTTGCAAAAGGGTCTGGATGAAGGTCTTCAATTAAGTACTTTAAAGGGGCAGATATCTGCTTTATCTATTTTTTTTTTTCAGAAACCTATAGCTGAAAATAGATGTATCAGAACCTTTTTTCAGGGAGTCGCTCATGTGCGACCTCCTCGTAAGCCACTTCTACTAGTTTGGGACTTGAATTTAGTCTTATCAGCTCTTCAGGGTCCTCCTTTTGAACCACTGGTAGATGCGTCATTAAGCCCAATGACTCTTAAGGTTATCTTTTTAGTGGCAATAACCTCAGTAAGAAGGATTTCTGAATTAGATAAGCCTCCTCATTTGGTGTGACAGTGGTTTCCCCCTTCCATCTTAATGAAGAGGTGGTTTTACCTTTCTTATGTCCGGCCTCCGTTTCCGTTAAGGAAAGAGTTCTTCATTCGCTGGATGTAGTGAGAGTGCTGAGATATTATCTCACTGCAACACAATCTTTCCGCAGGACGGACACCTTATTTGTCATACCTGAAGGTTCATGGAAAGGTCTTTCGCCAGCTAAGTCTACCATCAGCCGATGGATCAGGCAAGCAGTAGTAAGAGCCTATGTGGCCAAGGGGAAGAATCCTCCCTTTAGGATTACTGCTCAGTCAACAAGAACTATTGGAGCTTCTTGGACTTTTCAACATCAAGCTTCAGTAGAACAAGTATGCAAGGCAGCTACTTGGTCTTCAGTTCATACCTTTACCAAGTTCTATAAGGTAGATGTTAGAGCCTCGGCGGATGCCGCTTTTGGTAGAAAAGTCTTACAGACTGTAGTGAGTTAAGGTCTTGTAAGGTCTTATTCCTGAGAATAAGGAATACGTTTTTTGGGGATCCCACCCTGAAGTTAGGGTACTGCTTTTGGAGGTCCCAATCATCTCTGAATTAAGTCTGATGGCCTGGAGTAAAATGGAAGAGAAAAGAGAATTCTGTGAGTACTCGCCTGTAGAATTAATTTCTCTTTCATTATTACTTCAGGTCATCAGACCCTCCCTTCAGGACATCAGACCCTCCCTATCTGCTAGGTGGCTATATCCGTGCCTTTGATGCCTAGTGTTGGTGAGGATGTAAATATGTAAATAAGGTGTATAGTGTGAAGTGTGATCAGCATTAAAAAAAAAAAAACTAAACTGAGAAAGGAATCTTGTCATCTGGCTCCAGCCTTTTGTCTCCCAACAGGAGATAGAGGAGCGTCTCCCGTGTGGCTGTTCTACTGCTTTTTAATTAAACTGAAGTGGAAGAAATCAGCCAGGAGGATATAGGATATTTGCAAGGACACTGTTTTGTGACAACCGTAACAACCACAACAACCACGAGTGCTGTTACCTGCCAATGCTACTGCATGTTTCAAAGGTCCTTTGAATTTCTAAGGATAGTATTTGGCACTGTCTGTGCTTCATACCACGAGACTTGTCAACTGCTTGGCCTTCTTAAAGAAGATCAGCATTTGCATGGCTGCCTCAATGAGGCATCAACAAGTGAGTTTGGTATGACCTCCCCAACGAGACTTGGTGCTACTGACATTAGCAGTAGTTACCTTAGGGAAACGAGTTATGACAAAACACAGCTGTTGGCTGATGTCAGTTTGAAAGAGTCTCAGCTGGACAAAGATCCAGATCAGAAGCTAGCATATCAAAGGTTTCTTGAAATTATTGAAAACAGCTCTGGAGGTCTCTTCCTTCTTGATGCTCCAGGGTGGACTGGCAAGACATTTCTTATCAACCTGCTTCTTGCTAAGGTTAGAAGTATGGGTGGTACTACTGTTGCAACATCTAAAATAGCAGCAATGCTACTGAGTGGTGGCAGAACTGCACACTCCACATTTAAATTACCTTTTAATATTACAAGAGACCACCAGTCTGCGATATTCCTGCAGTTTCAGGCGATGCCCATGTCTTCAGTCAATGTGAACTTATTGTCTGGGATGTGTGCACCATGGCACATAGACGTGCCCTGGAAGCATTATATCGAACACCGAGAGACTAAAAGCAGACCAACGGTCAAAAATGACTTAAACTAGACCAACAGAACAAGCAGTGCTAATATGCATCCCTCCCCAGGACAATTTAGATTGCAACACATACAAAATTCATTTTCCTTTAACTCCTGCTGTAGTGAATTTTAGAAACAAAATGGTGGCTCATGCATTTGCAGGCCACCTACAAACAGGAAGTGCTGCTGGGTTTCCTGTTACTATGCATTGACAGTTGAATCCAGGCAGCAACATGGCTGAGATGCTGGGAGAGGTAGCCTCAAATTGTGTGTTACCTTTCTTTTCCAGCTGTGCCAGGCTGTTTGTCCAGTTTAAGAGATGAGACCCATATAATGGGTGGGGCTTTGCACTTGTTTGCTGGTGGTTTCAGGCAGACCTTACCTATAATACCAATGGCAACCATGGCCGATGAACTGAATGCATTCTTTAAGGCATCGTTGCTGTGACGTCAAGTTCAGAGGCTTACTCTCACAACCAACAGAGCAAATATTTTTGGAGATAAATCTGCTGCAGTTCTCCCAATTATGTCTGATGCTTGGCAATGGTGTAGTCCAACAAGATGCAGATGGCAATATATCACTCATTGCTGATTTATGCAGGGCTGTAGAGTCACCTGGGCACTACGGAATAGCAGTATTCCCTGACATTGGCTTTCAGTTTGTCAAAGGAAGAATGCCTGACTGAATATGTCAAAGAGCTATTTTTGGCTGCAATGAAGAATGTGGTAAATGCAATAAACTTACACATTCTCAAGGAGTTGCCAGGATTTGTTTATTCCTAAAAATCCATTGACACTACAATAGATCCAGAACAGATCATGCAACACCCAGTTGAGTTTTTAAATGCTTTAAAACCAACTGGAATGCCTTCTCAGCGCTTAGATCTAAAGGTCGGTGCTCCAGTTATTCTAATGCGGAATCTAGATGCACCAAAACTGTGTAATGGAACCAGAATGTGCATTAAAACCTGTCATCCCTATGGATGTGCTGCTGGAGAAGAAGTTATTCCACAGTACCATTTAAACAATTATAGTTTTTTGTTAAGCTATCATTTGCAATGACAATAAACAAGGCCCAAGGCCAATCACTGCGGGTGGCTGGCATAAATCTGGATTCTGCATGTTTTTCGCATTGGACAGTTGCATGTTTTGGATCACATAAAGATCTTTATATATATGCATCTGACAATAAAACTGCCAATGTTGTTTATAAACAGGCTCTGTCATAAAGTCTTATGACATATCATCTCAGTTTGGCTAATAGGTATTTAGGATGTTAAATGTTTTTTGTTTATTTCTAATGTGCATTTACGTCCAATTTACATAAACCGTGCATAACTGTAGGGGTATATAGAGCTTCTGGCGATTTCCCTATTAACAAAAAAATCGATGGCATAGATTGGCCTCCTGGGCACCCTTGGAACAAATCTAATTATCACACTGACACTTTATACCTGGGCATCGCTGGGTACATTTTCTAGTTCTGACTAAAAACTCACTAGCTAGCATACTTGTGTTAGGATGCTTCCAAGCATCTGTGATCTATTGAGTACCAATCTGATATGAGAAAGACACCACCAAATTCCAGCTATATAATTTCCCATCTTCTTGCTATTCAATATCCTCTTTTTTTCTGTACCGTTGTATATCTCCAATTGCTGGCAAGTGACACCCCTACTACCCCCAGATGCCTGGCTACACTCCCGTTCCTGTTTGAGGAATATGTTTCAGTTTATCTTGATGGCACAAGCAAGACGTATCAACCTGCCCTTACTGAAAAAGATATTTGACCTGCAACATAAAAGCTACAGTCTAAAATATGATTTGTGGTTGTGTGAAAACCCCTGCTCTACTGCCAAACTTTTTGACTAAACTGTATTTTGTTTCTCTAGGATCCTATGGCAAGTTATGATTTCAATGATGATGATCCTGATCCACAGCCGCGGTATAATCCATCTGATGAGAATCGGTTTGTAATGACTGTTATGTACATTTTTTATAAACCGTAAATGCCATGCTGTCAACTGAAGTTTAAAGTTATTGTCCAGACAATTTAAAAATGCCAGTTAGACTTACTGGTAATGTTTTTTAAAAAAAATCCTTCAGCATGACTCCTTATAACCCGTAGTCCTAGGGTCAATTTGTTACTTTATAAAAAACTGAGGTGGGGAGAAAGGGGTGGGGCTTTTAACCTCTGTTCGGTTTGTGTTCCCTCCTAGAGGGTGGTGTCTCTCTCTCTCTGTGTGGTCATGCTGAAGGATGATTTGGAAAAAAATATATGCAAAAGTATCTTTCTTACTTTTTCTTTATATATTTTCTAGACATGGAACACGTTGTGCTGGAGAGGTGGCAGCAGTTGCTAAAAATGATGTCTGTGGTGTAGGAATTGCATACAATGCAAAAATCGGAGGTAACCGGCCAAATGCCTTAGCATACCATATGCAACCAAAGGAAAACTCTGATCAGACCTCCTTTGGCCTTTCTAAAGGTATATTCTTCTGTAGGGGTCCGGATGCTTGATGGAGTGATTACTGATATAATAGAAGCTCGGTCACTGAGCCTGAATCCACAGCATGTTCATATTTACAGTGCTAGTTGGGGACCTGAGGATGATGGAATGACGGTGGATGGACCAGGTGTTTTGGCTATGGAGGCCTTTTATAGAGGAATAGTAAATGTAAGTTCTGTATGACCCAATGCCACTTATGTATTGCTACACACAGTAAAACAGTAGGTGATAAGTGATAGGTAGGCTGCAAGGCTTTCAGGTTTTTGCGTACAGCATGTGGGAGATGTTTGTTTTTTTTATCATTATATTTTGTATTCTGCAGATCCAAAAGATTCTAAATAAGGTTGAAACAGATTCCAGTGTTTAAACTCCTGCATGCCTTCCTAAAGGGTTCAAAAGCACAAATATGTTTTTTTTCTGCAGAAAACTGTACATATTGCATATACTGTGGACCAGCTATGTCCAATTATCTCTAATAAATTCAGTGTATTGACAGGTTTCATTTATTTGCCATTAACCATATGGTATTGTTTTTCTAAGATTTTTTTGTTGGGGGGGGATTCAAAGACCGCAATTAAAGGAGTTACCAATACTATTCTTAGTATACAGTACGTCCTGCTCCAGATATAATAATTACACTTGGGTTATCCTCCGCCAGATGGCGCTGCACTGCAGAGACATGCAAAACAGGCTCCTCCCGGCCCTTCAAATACCCAGGAACCTCCCACAAATCCCCAGATTTCTCTGCAGTGCTGACTGCGAAGACATGAAGTATCACTCTCTCGCAGGTGAGCGGGGCTATCAAAGCCTGCGGCCCTGTTGGACTGTTCCCACCCGTCCTCCCTGTGATGTGCCTCCCAGCCTGGGCTGCGCTGGTCAGGTGAAGGTAGGCAGCACCATGCGTGCTTAACGGAGCCATGCTCCACCGCAGTCCCCCACCATAGGGTAGGCGGTTTAGGCTGATGGTGAGCCTCTAGGGGATGCCCCTCCCACACTATTGCCCCATGCGCCATATAGCGGTGGGCCCTGTACAAAGGGTCGCCATCCTCCCTCGTTCCCCCCATAGCCCGGGGGGAAAGAAAGGGGGGGGTGTGTAGTGGTCTCAGTGTATGTTTACACGCTTATGGCCTTGGTACTGTCTTTTGACTGGTATTCCTGGTGTCAGAGCCACGCTGTTGCATTTTTATTATGTATCTGTCGCCCGCCGCGCGCACTTCTTCCCTTACTGGATGTGCTGCGCCGAGCGCCAGCTTCGCCTCAGACGCTGCGGCGTCTTCATTGGCAAATCATTTTTCTAAGTGTGTCATACACTTCGCTCCTCATGACAACGTTGCAGCTATCTCAGAGCTTCGCGCTCTTCGGGGGGGGGGGCGGGGACCTGGTTTGGCGCGCTCCGCGTCACAGCCGCTCTGGCCCGCCCTTCGAGGTTCGTTGGCGCCATTTTGATGCTGGTCGCACGCACATGTGGTAGCGGTTCGCCTCCTCCCTTGGTCTGTAAGTGCCCTCGCAGGCGATCTTCATGATCCTTGATTACTGCGCATGGTTCTGACACCCTTTATTCCCATTATGTCTTTCAGACTGGTGAACACCATTGGCTTCTCCCGGCCCGGTGTAAAATTATAGCGGGCCTTGTAATACTCTCCCACTTCCCTAGCGGGTCTTTGGGGCATCCAGGGTTACTTATAGTGTAAATCCCTACTGGCATATTGTGCCTTGAATAATCACCATATGGAGGCATCTCAGAATTATGTGACCGGGGTCCCTCCGGGACAAGACCGGCTGTGTATAGCGTGTGGACAACCCCATGCTGATGCTGGCAGGGCACGGGTCTGCGTACCCTGTGCCGAGCAAGCCCTGGCCCTGCAATCTGATCAGCCAGTGGCTACACCTAGCTTCAATTCGCCTATCTCCCCAGGCTTAAATCTCTCTCCTGCTGAGTCGCCTACAAGTGGGGAATTGCAGCCTGCTGGGCCTTCCAGACTGCCTATGGCTGAACAGATTATTGCTAGGTTATCAGAGCGAATGGGCCCTGGTAAGAAGCGGCACCTGTCGCCTCATGTTTCTGTATCTTCTATGAGAACCGTGGGGTTTACTACTCCGTGTGACTATACCCTTTCTGATGAAGGGGAGTTGTTCTCTGACTCAGGCTCATCTGATGAGAGGCTGAGGAGTCATGACGATTCTGTCCCTGAATACTGGGGCCAGTGTGACACTGACGACTTGTTGATTAAGGTCTTTAAGGCACTGTCTATCTCCCTCCCCCGTCAGGCCCCCAAGCCTAGAGGGGAGCGTTTCCATGCTGCGACCGCACGTTTGGAATTTCTAGAGCAGGCTCATTTCCATGCCCTTGTGCTCAAGGAATGGGAATGCCCCAGTAAACTTCCAGGGGACTGGGATAGGAAATACCCTTTTCCCCCTGAGGTGGTTAATTGCTGGTCATCACCCCCCGTGGTGGATGCGCCGATCATAGGGGTCCCTAATCCCCCCTTTATTCTAAGCATACAGTACGTCCTGCTCCAATATAATACTTACACGTAGGTAATCCTCCGCCAGAGGGCGCTGTTCACTGCAGACATGCAAAAACAGGCTCCTCCCGGCCCTTCATATACCCAGGGACCTCCCACAAATCTCCAGATTTCTCTGCAGTGCTGACTGCGAAGACATGAAGTATCACTCTCTCGCAGGTGAGCTGGGCTTTTACAGCCTGCGGCCCTGCAGGACTATTACCACCCGTCCTCTTCGATGATGTGCCTCCCAGCCTGGGCTGCGCTGGTCGGGTGAAGGTAGGCAGCACCATGTGTGCTCACGGAGCTACGCTCCACCGCAATCCCCCACCAGAGTGTAGGCGGTTTAGGCCGATGGTGAGCCTCCAATAGATGCCACTCCCGCATTGTTGCCCCGTGCCCCTCATACCTTGGGTGCAGGGTCGCCTTTTCCCTCGCTTCCTCCCATAGCTCGGGGGAAAAAGGGGGGGGGGGTATGTGTGTGGCGATCCCAGCGTAATGTTATACACGTTTATGGCCATTGCTTTTTTCTTTAAACTTGGGTGTCAGAGCCGCGCTCCTTGCTCCACATAACCCTTGTCTGGTTGCGCGCGTGTATGTCCCTTTCATTTACAAGATGTGTGCGGCCTGGGCGGCAGCATCATGCTCTAGTGTGGAGAGCAATCTCCTTAACTACACTCTGTATGTGTGTCCTATCCGCTGCTGTCATTGGCGTTGCGCGGGTTAGAGCTTCGCGCTCTTTGGGGGAGGCGGGGATTTGGCATGACGCGCCCCGCGTCATGGCCAGATCAGGCCCGCCCCTCGAGGTTCGCTTGGCGCCATTTTGACGGTCTTCGCGCGCGTGGTTGCGATCCGCCTCCTCCCTAGGTCATGTAAGTGCCCTCGTGGGCGGTTTTTTGTTCCTATGATCTTTCATTCAGCTGCGCATGGCTCTGACACCCCCCTCTTATCCTCTTTATGTCTTTCAGACGCCAAGTTTTCGGTGGCTTCTCCCGGCCTGACATATATTATAGCGGTATGTATACAGAGCTTCCTAAATTACCCGTGGGTCGTCCCAAAGTGCATGTGCAAGCACTTCCTCCACAAAACAACTTGAGTATAATCTCCTTTGCATCCGTGATTTTAGGGATCTTGAATTCTTCAGAGCCAAATTGCACACATAATCCACTCCTTCATTCAATGCAAGAGCCCTCCACGCAGGTTCCAAAATAAAATGTCACGCCAATGGGTGCAACATGAAACAAAAAACACATCTAGTGTAATACTGTAAAGCACACACTATTTAATAAAGGAAATCACTGCACTCACATGTAAATAGAACTTGAAACACTTATAAAAACAGAGGGTGGCTCTCACCAACTCCCCATATAGTATGATCTGGCCAGATCGATCGATCACAGAAATGTAGGTGCCGCCTGCCACACACCATGATGTGGTGGTATTCCGCCTTACGCCGGACCTTTTTGCCTAAGGTGGTGTCTTATGATCATTATTCAAGTCCTTTTAGTCTGCCTATGGGCCTTATTCTTCGTAATGCTGAAGTAAGGGGGTCTACATTCCCTCAACAGGTGTTGAAGTTTTCCTGGTTGTTTCTTGTCCCTTAGGGGGACTGATGCCCCTTGGGGTCTGCGGGCGCCTCCGTATGTATGCGCCTGATCTCGTTTGCTTCCTGGGCCTATGCGCCTTTGGACTGCTCTTACTTGGATGGTTTGCCTTCCTTGTCCTGAGTAAAGGTTTCGGCTTCTTGCTGATCATTGTTAGTGTAGGGATCAGTATCCCCGCCTGTCTTGCGGGAGACCAGTTTTCAATTGCCCGTTGGGGTGCTTTCTAAGTTTTACCGAGACTCCTGTTGCATTTGGGCTGGTCAGGCCGTTACTCTGGCCTATTCCTTTAAGGGGAAGAATCTTCCTCTCTTTTTATTCTGTGTTACTTGTGCTTGGGTACCTTTGGCCCTTCAGCACCAGGTTTTCTGTTAAAACAGGTTGGCTAGACCGCTGTTTGTTTTCTGTTCATGCCTTTTCAAAGGTTTTGTTATCAGATTGACGTTAGAGCCTTTGCTCATGTCGTGCTTGGTAGCAAGGTTTGCAGGTGACAGCGCCTTTACTGTCTGCTGTGCCTTTTTTGATGGGGATCCCACCCTACTTTATGGACACTGCTATTGGATGTCCCACGTGTAAGTATTATATTGGTAATGCTGAAGTAAGGGGGTCTACATTCCCTCAACAGGTGTTGAAGTTTTCCTGGTTGTTTCTTGTCCCTTAGGGGGACTGATGCCCCTTGGGGTCTGCGGGCGCCTCCGTATGTATGCGCCTGATCTCGTTTGCTTCCTGGGCCTATGCGCCTTTGGACTGCTCTTACTTGGATGGTTTGCCTTCCTTGTCCTGAGTAAAGGTTTCGGCCTCTTGCTGATCCTTGTTAGTGTAGGGATCAGTATCCCCGCCTGTCTTGCGGGAGACCAGTTTTCAATTGCCCGTTGGGGTGCTTTCTAAGTTTTACCGAGGCTCCTGTTGCATTTGGGCTGCTCAGACCGTTACTCTGGCCTATTCCTTTAAGGGGAAGAATCTTCCTCTCTTTTTATTCTGTGTTACTTGTGCTTGGGTACCTTTGGCCCTTCAGCACCATGCATATAATACCAATTCTACAGGTGAGTATTTCACAGAATTGTATTATTACAACCCCTGCTTATAGTACCCTTCGGGATGCTGAGGACCGGCGCATTGAGCTGTTGGCCTCCCATGCCTTTTCTTGTGCAGGGACGGCGCTGCGCCCGGTCAGTGCCGCGGCTATTACTGCAGTGGCCGCTAGAACCCTCATCAGAAAGTTGCTTGATCATCACCCCGAGGATCTCTCCAATTGTGATGTATTTGTAAAATTTATTCTATTAGCGCTGGAAGACGCTATCACAATGTGTGCAAAAACTTCTGCCCTTGCGGTAGCTATACGTCGCTTGGTCTGGCTGCGACAGTGGGGTGCTGACGATGCTACAAAAAAGACTCTTACTGGGCTTCCTTTTAGAGGGCGACGCCTATTTGGGGCCCGTCTGGACCTGTTCAGTAAAAAGGGCAAATCACCCCTACGCAGACGGCCGTCTCGGCCCCCTCGGGGCAGAGGCACCCCTCCTCCCCCCTACCTTAGTGTTGAACAGGAACCAGGGGTGTCCTTCTGGGTTTTTCGTACTGACTCCTGCCCCACGAGCAGCAGACAACGCCCTGGTCCCTCCGGAGGGGCTAAGCCCAAATCTTCCACCAAACCCCCTCAAGCATGATGGGGCACCCTCGCCCGTCTGGGTGAGGGGATGGCTGCAGCACCTTGCTATTATCAGGAGGCATCTCGCCTCATTCTGGTGGATTCAGGAGGTTGTGTCCTCCAGATACAGGATAGAATCTGCTGCGCGGCCTTCCCCAGTTTTATCAGGTCCCAGGTACTCCTGGTCCCTGCCGCTCTTCAGTTGCTGGCACAGGCCACGCTAGGCCTACGAGGGCTGAGGGTCTCTTGCAGATTGCCCGTAACAGGCAGAGGCAGGGGCCGCTATACCAACCTTCCACAGTTCCCTTTAAAAGGATGGGTCGGGCTGGCCCATTCTGGATTCACAGCAACTAATTACAGGCAGGTTCTGCTGGAAACTCTGAGTTGGGCCATCAGCACCTTGCTTGCCGTCTGGGGAACTCTAAAATGTTTGTTACATCCCTGTGACTTCTGGTCCCAGAGGCTCTTCAGGTTCGTGTTGGTAGTCCAACACTGCTAATTGTGGCCTTGTTATCTGGCCTCTCTTCAACTCCCAGAGTGATCTCTCGGGTGCGGACGATGGTGATGTCTCCGATGAGACCAAGGGGCGTCCGCGCGATGACTACCTGGACGCCCTTTCTCACTTCCCAGTCTGCGTCAGGATGGATGCCCGGCTGATGGCACCCATTGGGAGTCATTTGGATGGGGGATCTTCACCCCAAGTCCTCATTGTCCCCTTAATTGGTAATCCCATTACCAGGAATGAATCTGGACCAGGTTCTAACGAGAACCTTCCCTTCTCCGCAATGGTGGACAATCTGGTCGCATGGGCTCAGTCCCTCATTGCTTTCCCGGTCCCTTCACCAGGCAGAGATGCAGCTGGTGGGCCCGTTGGTGTCTTGCTCGGAAGAGGTCCCTTATGTTCAGTTCCCCTTGGGCCCTTCAGTGACTTCTATTAATACAGGACAGGGATCCGGCATCCCTGGGGTATGGTCTGTGGGCCTTCCCACCTGGTAAGAAGTTTTCTCTTGGAGTGAATGATCTCAGGGAACCTGTCCGGGGGCAGTTCCTTCTTACTCATTCCTGGAAACGGTCTCCATGGATGCCAAACTATCAGGTTGAAGGGGGAGGTTTTCTTCTGAAACTCCCTGCGATTCTGGGGGTGGTGGGCTCTTTATGGTCCTTACGCCTATTGATTTTGAAACAGTGAGCTTTTGCAATGGCTCTGCCTCGCTTGACTACTTCCCTTCTGGGCCTGTCAGTTTGGGGGCGCTCGGTCTGTCTGGTGACAGTGTCCTACAGTAACCATTGGAAGGGGCCTGGAGCTGGTGGACCCTTCAGGAAGCGTCTAGGTTCCTTATCTGGGTGGAGACAATGTTCCCTGCATATCATTGATATTCGCCCCGGTGCTACCCCTCTGCGACAGGATGTGCTAATCCCTGTGTCACTATGGGGTCCAATCGGCTGTGGATCTGTTGTGTTCCATCACTATCACAGGCTCTCTGCCTTTTGTTTCCCTGTCCCAGGATCCTCTGGCAGTGGTCCGGATGCCTTAGTAACGTCATGACTGGACGTTCGGTTCTGTATGTCTTTTTTTTTTTTTTTTCCATTCCCCCTGCTAGGCAGGGTTCTGTGCAAGATTGCTCTGGTAAGGGGACCAGTGATTCTGGTGGCCCCCTGGTGCCCTAGTAGAGGGTGGTTATGGTACCAAGGACAGTAGTTCTGTACCTTTTGCCAGGAGTGCTAGCTAGGCTCACTCAGGGCTCCCTTTAAGTCGCTCCAATCTACAGTTTCTGGCCTAGTCGGCCTGACTGCTGAAACAACCGTCTTGATGGAGACAGGCTTATCTGTCTCTGTGTTTTGAGACTCTGGGAAGGCTATGAGCAAGTTCTTCCACTTCTTCTTCCATCGGTTGTAGGGTATGACATACCCATATTGATTGGTGAGTCTACGTCTCTTCCCTGTTGGGCGTTCTCGGTTCCCAGGGTTCTAGTGTTGTTTGCAGCATGATTTGGAGTTTGTTCTCCAACTCAGTACTCTGATGGGTCAGGTTCTGCCCTGTCCACCTTGCCTTAGTAGCCTCTGGTTCAGTCTTCCTTGGTTAGACTTCCTTCAGGGGGTACTCATGTGTGTCCCCCATGTAATCCTATGGTCCCCGTTGAATTGAAATTGATTTTCATTCTGTCTGCCTGCAGGAATTGTTCCTTGGTCCTATTCAGGATGCTGCCTGGATGTTCTTACCCTCAAGGTTGTCCTTCTGGTGACTATTACCTTGGTCAGGCGTGTGTTAGCGGGCGGCTCTGTTTGCCTAGCCCCCATTCCTTGAGATACACTAGGATAAGGTTTAGTTCTACCTGAAGCCGGGACTATCTGCATCTGGAGGTGTCTCTAGTTCATTGATTTGAGATATTGCTATCCCTGCTGTGCCTTTTTCCTAGCAACGCTGAGGGAAGGGTTCTGCCCTCCTTAATCAGGTGTTGGAAGTTTTCCTTGGTAGTCTCTGTGTCCTTAGGGGAACTTATGTTCCTTGGGACCTATGGTCCTTACATCCTGAATGTGCTCGATCCCTTCTGCGCTCGGGAGTTGGGCGGCTTGGTCCTGGTTATTACCATTAATGGATGTTCCTCCTAGTCCTTGGTTCTGTCCTTGGGCTTCTGCCGAGCCTACTGTAGCTACTGGATTCGTCGACTGTTACTCAGGCCTATTCCAGCAAGGGGAAGATTCTTCCTTGTCGCCACGATTCTTTTCTACTTGTGCTGGTTGCCCTTGGGCTTTTCAGCACGGCTTCTGTTGAACTGGTTGGCTAGGCCACTACCATTGGCCTTCTGCTCATACCTTTTGCAAGTTTCTTATAAGGTTGATGTTAGGGCCTCAGCTTTTGGCCGTACGGTTATGCAGGTGACAGTGGTTTTAAACTGTCTGCTGTAGTCGTTTTTTGTTGGGGATCCCACCCTACTTTATAGACACTGCTATTGGATGTCCCAAGTGTAAGTATTATATCTGGAGCAGGACGTACTGTATACTAAGAATAATACAATTCTGTGAAATGCTCACCTGTAGAATTGGTATTATTTGTATACAGTACGTCCTGCTCCACCCCACCCCGGTTTTTGCATTATTCTGGATCCCCTGTATGGTGATTGTTATCATTGTTATCATTACCAGTTGTTCTGGTTTTAATTCTCCCGGATTCTTGTTCACTGCTTTTCAATGCTGGGGATTTGTGGGAGGTCCCTGGGTATTTGAAGGGCCGGGAGGAGCCTGTTTTGCATGTCTCTGCAGTGCAGCGCCATCTGGCGGAGGATAACCCAAGTGTAATTATTATATCTGGAGCAGGACGCACTGTATACAAATAATACCAATTCTACAGGTGAGTATTTCACAGAATTGTATTTTTGTCTTGACGATTCCTTTCTTTTAGACACCCTCCTAGTATACATGTATCATCTACTTATAATGATTAAGCTACACTGTCCATTCTCATCCCCTGGCTTCCAGCCAAAAAACAGAATTTCCATGCAGTCTATAGAGAAAAAGAACTCCATAAAATCCAACTGAAAATGTTACTATACCTGCAGACCTTCAAGAGATTCCCCTAAACCGTAGTAAAAAAAAGCCCTAAAATATTAGAAGATGTTATTCAGAAATGAGTTTTCGATCTCAGCGTCCTGTTGGCTGATTTGGACTGGTTCTTGCTGTCATTCAGCATCAATTCCCTTTTAATGCTTAATTCATTTTATTGGGCTGAGAATACTTGTAAACATTGTTTTTTATTATTAATGTATGTTGCTTTTGTTGCTTAGCAGCAATGCAGTTAGCGTTTTTTTAATGGTGGCATTGTCTTTTCTCCAATCATTCTTCAGCACAACCCATAGAGAGTGAGAGGCTCCATCCCCTGGCAGGAAACACAGACTGAACACCCCTTCCTCCCCACCTCAGTTCTTTGTGTTTCCTCCCTAAGAAACCACTACAGAGAATTAAGGAAAAAAGTACAATATTTACATATACATGAAATATTGATACATACACCGCGCTAAAAATTGACAATAAATATAATCAATGATTGTAGGTCCACATTCAGGTGCTAACATGTGTTAGTCCTTATTCCTAAAAGAACTGGGTACAGATCATCAAGTAAAAACAGAGCAGCCACCGAAGAATAACAAATTGATTGTGTGCAAAGAAGTCTCTGTCCCACAGCGCATGCACCCCCACACAGCAGGGAGAGCCACAGAGAATCCACCACCGGTAGTGCAAACTCTTACCGACTATTTGTAGTAAATGAAGCCTTCAGAACGTCCACAAGTGGATAGATGATAAATCCTATTCCCAAACGTATTGCTCACAGGCATTAATGTCAAGGTCAGTTCAGCAAGGCACCAAGAAAACAATAAAACAGAATCTAGTGTAATTCCATTAAAACCCAAAAAGTTTTAATAAAGGTTTAAAAATTACACTCACAAACAAATTAATTAAAAACAGCATCCAATGAACAGTGTCTCACCGGCCCTGGAGTAAAGCAGCTCTACCAGCAGGAAGGTCGCGTCAACAACAGAAGAGTGTGGGTACCAATTCTAAGAAATTCAGCCACCACTGACGCGTTTCGTCGCCAATAGGCAACTTTAACTAGGCTTCATTTATTACAAATAGTCGGTAAGAGTTTGCACTACCAGTGGTGGACTCTCTGTGGCTCTCCCTGCTGTGTGGGGGGTGCATGCACTGTGGGACAGAGAATTGTTAGACTTCAGTCATTTTTTTTTATTATTTTCAGACTCCATGTGTTCTGCAGGAGCCCGCTGACCAGTTACCGAGTGTAGTTCATCTGAGATCTCTTGGCTGCCAGGGTAGTGCCACATAGCCTGACAAATGCTCTAGTTGTATGATGTCCCCTTTAAATCCCTGCATCCTTGTAAATTTTCCGGGTGTGCTTGTCCTAGTGGGACCCCTGGGGTACTCACCTGAGCACTTGGATCGTCAATTTCGGGATTTCAGTAGATTTTAGGCAAATTTTTAAAAAATGTTGGGGGCAGAGTCTCGCAATCAGTGACTTGGCACTCTGACATCACTGTTAGGCTGCACTTTCTCCCCAGTCAGCTTGCAGGTCAGAAGGAGAGGAACGGACCTAGCGGTTGGTCTTTGCAGCATTCGGGGCAGTGAGGGTGTTGAGCAGCGAGCAGCCTAGCACACCCTGAGGTACACAGAGGCAGCATTGATAACAAGGGCAGCAGCATTAGCGGAGCACTGAAGCCCTCGGCAGCAGTAGCGGAGCACTTAAGCCCTCAGCAGCAGCAATGTCCATCCAGAGCCCAGCAGGGAGCCTAAAGAGACAGGTGCAGGCAATCCGACCATAAGCAGTCTCACCTCAAACAAGATACTTATGGATAAACTGATAATGTAGAAATCTTGTTTTTATATGCTGCATACAAGGGAGTATGTATACATGAAATGATTTTATGTGTTGTTTTAGCCTGACACACCCAAGGTTAAAGATAAAGGCATAAACCCTCCAATAGTAAAGCTCAATGCATCCGAGAAGTCAAAACGCTGTGAATCCTGCAGCGCTATTCTATCACAGAAGAATCCCATGGACATGCTCCTCAATCAGTTGGCAAGGCATGCCTTTTCCATGCTGAGTCCAGCCTTTTGTCTCATTTTCGCTGCATGGCTAAATCAACAAACTAAACTATTGAGAATTCAGAGGGTGTAAATGGAGTGCAGTGAAGCACAAAATATTTACCCTTCCAAGGTGTTCATCAGCACCTGACTATCCTTAGAGTAAATGTTGGGGTAGGTGAAGATGAGCTTAACTAACGGGGCATGTAGTAGACTCAATAAATATTTTTTTGGAGGTGGCAAGATTGAAATCCAAAGAAGAAGTTATGGCAGTGTCAGGCAGGGCGGGGCTAGAAGCAGTCTGAGCCAGTAATGAGACAGACAGGTTACCTACTGTTTCACACATAATTTATCACAGAGAAGATAAAAAAGACAACAAGGAAGTTAGTGTAGGAAAAAGTCGAAAGTTAATGCTTATTTGTATAAATATCTATGTCATTTCTTGTTGTTGCAGAAGGATCAGACATAATTTACACCATTTCCTTATTTTATGATAATTGTAGACAAAGAGCCAAACATATACTAATTTGCCCTTGAAATTCAATTTCTTTCGCATCAAGGGTCTCTAAACGGAGAAGGGCTTGATTCGCATACTCCCCCGCCCCCCCCCCCCCCCCCCAAATTAGGTGAACGATGGTCGACAACCCTAAGTAAAATAGGGACATGTGTGTATGTATGTATGTACCCTGTTTCCCCGAAAATAAGACATCCTCCGAAAATAAGGCCTAGTGCCTGCTTTCGGAGGATATCGTTATATAAGTCATCCCCCGAAAATTGTATTGTAACCACTAGGGGGCGTAATGACGGGGCACGTAAGGGGGGAGCTCCAGGGAGGTGGAGGAGACGCACGCTGCCTGTCTTCTGTCAAGACATCCCCCGAAAAATAAGGCCAAGTGCCTTTTTCCGGGGAAAAATTAATATAAGACAGTGTCTTATTTTCGGGGAAACAGGGTACGCATGTATTTATTAGACATTTATTCTGCTATATATTCAGAATATTGAAACAGAAATCCTCTTTCTTTCAAAACCATAATAATTTTCTACTTAACCGAATAAAAGGTGTGATGATCATGTCTCTGGTATTTCCACCTTTCTTAGAAAAGTAGCCAAAGCCACATGGAATCTATGTGGATGTGGATCTCTCTTAATATGCGAGCAAGCTCATATGATCCATATGGCTGCAAATGCAAAAATCATATCTTCTGGACATTTTTGTAGGCCTTTTTTATTTCTAGCTGGTTCCAATTGAGATGTAAGGTCTTTCAATCTGTTGGGCTTTGCAGAGAACTGGAATATTTCTTCAATGTTTGTAATGATGTCCTTCCTGATTTTATCAGAAGCTGTTGGCCAAGATATTTGAGTGACTTTGTCGATCCTCAAGGTTGTGGTTGCTCTGTCAGGACCACTGTACCCCAACTTTTTCTGCGGTCATCTACACTCTGCACAAGCCTGATTTGCTCCATAAGTACAAACCTGCTCTAAAACTTGATTAGAACAATGTATGGGCATTCCTGTGTACTTCATACATTTTATTAGGTGTTTTTTTGTGTGTTTTTAACATTTTTATTTGCTACTTCAACTTTTATTAAACATATTTACTTAATGAATACTTTGTCTGCATAAATGATTTTTTCATTGTTTTTATTTCCAGTAATTTTAAAATTACCGAACATTTTTAATTTTTCAGGGACGTGGTGGACTTGGTTCAATTTTTATTTGGGCATCTGGAAATGGTGGCTTTCATTATGATAACTGTAACTGTGATGGTTACACCAATAGTATCTATACCCTGTCTGTTGGAAGTACTACTGAAAATGGAGAAATACCATGGTATAGTGAGGCCTGTACGTCCATACTTACTACCACATTTAGTAGCGGCAAGAAGAAAGACCGGCAAATTGTAAGTGTTATAATGTAGCGTTAAGAATGTTTATTCTTTATTCTAGGCACAGTCAGAAGGTTCTATGCCAGTTAGAGATGATTTCTTTTTAAAGATCTTTTGCTGATTGGGCTGCAGAGGTGGCACTTTGCCAGGGCCCTATCAAAGTCCTGGAGATGTTTGATGTTTGATCGCTGTTTGAGGCCCCCCCAGGGAACCAGTATCCCCCTTACCTTTCCCCAGTCCAGTGGCGCATGTTCTTGTCCAATGAGAGCTGCCTGCCGTGACTTTGTAATTCGGCTCCTATTGTTTTTATTTAGACCAGTGGGGAGAGTAAACTTCTGGGGGTCGAAGTGACACCATTCAATGTTGAGCACCTGCACCCCTCAAAATTACCATGCACAGCCTGGTTATTTGATTAACCCTTTAAATGCCAGCCACGTGGTTGCCTCTCCGTCACTTAAGTGCCAGCCACGTAAATTTTACGTGCCTGGCATTCCCCAATCCCACAAAAAAAAGTTTAAAAAAAAGTCACTTACCTGACCCCTTGTTTGGGCCGGCCGGGTCTCCTCTTCAGCCAGCAGGGCTCCGATCGCCGATCGGGGCTTCTCCGGCTGCAGGGGAGGGCCCGGAATAGGGTGCCCCCCCCCCCCCGTTTCAGAAGCCGCCGGGATTGCCTGTTGAAAAAAAAAAAAAAAAAAATGACAGTTACTCACCTCCGCTCCCGCCGACTCCCGCCGCCTCTCCTCTTCATGGGGGGGGGGCTCCGATTACCCCCCCCGGGTCTTCTGTCTTCTGGAGGGGGGCATAACAGCCCTCCCTCCGTCGCATCTTCCGATGGCGGCCGCCCCTTCGGGGGCGGGGCTAATGACGTCACCGCCGGGTGTCATCGGGGCACCCGGCAGTTCTCCTCTCAGATGCCGGTGACGGCTGGGCGGAGAAGGAGGGAGGTAGGCGATCCTCCGATCGCCTGCCTCCCCCCTTCTCTGCCCAGCTGTCACCTGCATCAGATCGCCGCGGGACAATGCATCTGAAGATCGGAGGTGAGTAAAGGTAAAATGTTTTTTTTTTTTAAATAAACATATTTCAAAACCTGTGCGTGTCTTTTTATTTATACTGTTAACCCTTTGTGAACTGGTAAGGGGTCCATGTGACCCCTTATACCAGTTCACAGGGCTCAGGGGTCTGGCAAGTCGCCTGCGCTAGCGGGTGGCTTGCCATTAACCCCTGGCACCCCCATTACCTGCCTCCCCAAAGGCCAGGGGGGGGCAGAAGAGCCCGGGCCCACATAAGCTATGTGGGCTCGTAGGCTGCAGGGTGGGGGGGCCACAAAAGCTGGCCCCCCCACTCTGTGCCTACAAGCCCCCATAGCTGGTCCCGGGCTGGTTACTGTGGGTAAGGGGGACCCCATGTCAATTTTTTATTTTTTATTTTTAAGGGTTTTTAACCCTTAAAAATAAAAAAAAAATGGGGTCCGCCCCCCCCGGGAGGGGGGACCCTATGTCATTTTTTTTTTTGATTAACCCTTTGTGTTCTGTCATCCAGCAGCTATAAAAGGCTTCTAGCAAGTGAGCAGAAGCCAGTGATCGCCGAGGGACAGAGTGCTCCAGGATGGATGGGAGGTGAGTACAGTGTAAAAAAAAAATAAAAATTAATAAAATATTTTTTTCTCTGCTTGTGTCTGTGTGATTATTTACTTTTAACCCCTTGTGAACTGGTAAGGGGTCCATGACCCCTATACCAGTTCACAAGGCTGGGGGGATGGCAAGCCACCTGCGCTAGCGGGTGGCTTGCCATTAACCCCCGGCACCCCCATTACCTGCCTCCCCAAAGGCCAGGGGGGGGGGGGGGCAGAAGAGCCTGGGCCCACATAGGCTATGTGGGCTCGCAGGCTGCAGGGTGGGGGGGCCACAAAAGCTGGCCCCCCCACTCTGTGCCTACAAGCCCCCATAGCTGGTCCCGGGCTGGTTACTTTGGGTAAGGGGGACCCCACGTCAATTTTTTTTTTGATTTTTAAGGGTTTTTAACCCTTAAAAATCAAAAAAAAAATGGGGTCTCCCTCCCCTGGGAGGGGGGACCCTATGTCATTTTTTTTCTCGATTTAACCCTTTGTAGTGTGGATGGTATTTGTATTTTTTTTGTGAATGTTATAAAATACTTGTTTCAGTTAGAGGGGTCTCCTGGGCAGGAACAGGGGGCTACCGATAAATATGTGGTACCGTTCTAATCGGTAGAAATGGGGCTTTCACATGCAATATGATTTTCCTTAATAAAATACATTTTTTATTTAAAATAAAGGAGTCAATTTTCTAAAAAATTTATTTATTTATTTTTTTTACTTAATAATATTGTAAAAAAAAAAAAAAAAATTTACAAACAAGACATTTCATGTTAAAGCCTAAACTGTGCTGCAAAAAAATATATATATAATTTTCCTGAAAGTTCCAGCAAAAATGGCGCAAAACATGGCGCAAAATGGGGAAAAATGGCCTGTCAACAGAGGGTGACAAAATCTCAAGTAGGCTGGCAATTAAAAGGGTTAATAGTACCTATGCATGTTGGGTATTGTTCTGTTCGGGGGACCTTGCGCTTTCAGACTTAGCTTGTTTTTTCTGGTTTGCATATTTATATTTTAGGAAAAGGTGTTTTTTATTCAGCTTTTTTATAATTTTTTTAGGGAAACCCTGCGCAACCAAAGAATTCTTTGAGGTAATAATTCCAGAAAGATGAGCCCACTAGAACAAGTTGGGTACCCTTAGAAAGCTTAACGTGTGTACTTTCAGGGAATATATGGTTTATGGGGGATATTCTAAATGTCAAGGGTTGTTTTGGTTGAAAAATCGCAAGGTGCGCACTTTGTCTGCAGAGCTGAAATTTTCAAGGAAAATTACCGTTACGCACATGCTTTACTTTGGGGTGTTTGGCAACTCTTCCCTTGACAGTAGCAATGCATGTTGGGTATCGTTCTGTTCGGATGTTGTTGCGTTTTCAGATTAAACTTGTTTTTTCTTGTTTGTATATAGTTTTTTTAGGAAAATGTGGCTTTGATTCTGCTTTTTTATCCTTTTTTTAGGGAAACTCTTTGCAACCAAAGAATCCATTGAGGGATTACTTCCAGAAAACTATGGCCACATCAACAAGCCTGGTACGCCTAGAAAGCCTGAGGTGTGTACTTCCAGAGAATATATAGTTTGTTGGGGGTATTTCAAATGTAAAGGGTTGTTTTTCTGGAAAAACTGCAAGGTGCGCATATTGCATAGCATAGTTGTATTTTATCTGAAAATCCCCAAAAGCGCTGTTTCCGTTTGGGGGAGTCTCCTGGGCAGGAAAGGGTGTCTACCTATACATATGTGGTACCGCTGTAACCGGGAGAAATTGGGATTTCACACGCAATAAGATTTCATTGACAAACTTACATTTTTTATTACAAAAAAAAACTACAATATGTAAAAAATTTTTTTTTTTTTTTTTTTGCACATATTTCACCCAAAAATATTAAGAATACACCTAACAAATGACAAACAAGACATTTCATGTTAAAGCCCAGACTCTGCTGAAAAAAACAATATATCATTTTCCTGGGAAATCCCTGGAAATCCCTTCCAAAATCACATTTGAACATGGGGAGCGCAAAATAGTGCAAAATGGTCTGGCAACAGAGTGTGACAAAAACTCCAGGTAGGCTGGCACTTAAAGGGTTAATGGTGTGCTGCCATCAAGGGGGTATAAAGTATGCAAAAATGTCTCCACATAGCACTCAGCTGTCACCACCAGAAAGCATTAGGCCACACACACATGGTTATTCAAAGTGTATCGCCCTGCATGTGTCTGGTTTAAATTGTCCCCAACCTCTCATTCGCCAATTTCTAAGGAGGCCAAGTCAAGTTTAATCGTCATGTGCACAGCTATGTGCACTATGATATGTAGTGAAAGGTTTTTTGCAACTTCCTAAGAATATACATTTTTCATACCAAAGCATTCAGTCACAGTAAAATACCAATTCAAGTAATAAACGTCCTATCAAAGTGAAAAGGATAGGATTTATACACAGTCTAAAGACCATACAAGTAGCTTTTATTGTCGAGTGATTCAGTTAAAACTAAAAAGTTGTTGCCCCTTTTCAGGGTCCAGGTGGAAAAAATACACTTCCTCTCAGCATTGGCTCTCAGGGTGCGAAATCTTTTCCCTGATGGGGTGGTTGCAAATTTCCCTTATCCTCCAGGCCTTTGTCCGATACCAGTTGCTGTAAATGGTCTGCAGGTTAGGGAGCTCTGTATGGATTGTGTGACAGACAGTGATACAGTTCTTCCTGTCCCAATACTGGTAATGGTGCATGTGAATAAGTTCTTTAGCACCATTGAGAGTATTCGGATGGGAAATGACCAAAGTCGCTCTTTAATATGCAGCTGCGGGGCAGCACGACCCAGGCTCGTCCAGGTTGTGCATCCCACATCACCGCGAGCAGCCAGTGGGCAAGCACATTACTGTGCTGCTGCTGGACATGCGAATCAATAGGCCATGCCATGGCTGCCTTAGAAGGATCCTGAAAGGGATGAGTACCTGCTGCTGACTCTGACCATAGAAATAGTTACAGTAGCGCCACCTTATCCAAAAAAATATTCAAATATAAAATAATCAAAAAAAAATTACAAACTTGTAAACATTACTGCAAATACAGATAACCCTATAATAACTTAAACAAGAACCATTACAATTCACTATATGGGAATAGTGGCATTCTCACAATTATTGCCACAAAATTTGATTACTGTATCTGTAGATATATAGGGAAATGTGTGCATTTCAACAACACTGATTCATGTTTCCCCCATTAGTGACACATTTTACATAAGCTAGATTTAAAGTAGTGTATTATGAGTTTCAGCCACCAGATGGCGATGAGCCACTGGTAAAAAAAAAAACTAAAACATCATCAGTGGATTAGCCAGGTTGGATTCCTGATCTGAAGCCATTCAAGTGACTTATTCATGCTCTGTCAGCTATATGTATCCCCAATTTTCTGTGTTGCCCCATTGTCCTGACTGTGTTCCCAGTGTAGCTGAGCACTCTAGTATGCCAATCGCTCAGCCATTTGTACTTTTTCCTATGCACTGCTGGTTGCCTATCATATTGTACTTCATACTCCATATACCATTAGTTACATAGAAACATAGAAACATAGAAGGTTGACGGCAGAAGGAGACCATACGGTCCATCTAGTCTGCCCTTATGTGTATACTGTATATTCTCTTTATCTTAGGATAGATGTGTGCTTATCCCAGGCATGTTTAAATTCAGTGACTGTTGATTTTTCAACTACCTCTGCTGGAAGTTTGTTCCAAGCATCTACTACTCTTTCTGTAAAATAATATTTTCTAACATTGCTCCTGATCTTCCCCCCGACTAGCTTCAGGTTGTGCCCCCTTGTTCTATCGTTAAGTTTCTTCTTAAAAACACTTCCCTCCTGAACCTTATTCAATCCTTTCACATATTTAAAGGTCTCAATCATGTCCCCCCTCTCCCTTCTTTCCTCCAGACTGTACAAATTAAGTTCTTTAAGTCTCTCCTGATAAGTTTTAAGTTTAAGTCCTTCCACCATTTTCGTTGCCCGCCTTTGGACACGTTCTATTTGAATAATGTCTTTTTGCAGGTAAGGTCTCCAGAACTGCACACAGTATTCTAGCTGTGGCCTTACCAGGGCTCTATACAGCGGCATCACAACCTCCCTCTTCCTACTGGTGATGCCTCGAGCTATGCAGCCAAGCATCCTGCTTGCTTTTCCCACTGCCTGGCTACACTGTCCACTCATCTTGCAGCTATCAGTAATCAGTACCCCTAAATCTCTCTCCTCCGAGGTCCTGGCTAACACAGTGCTGCCCATACGGTACTCAGAGCAGGGATTCCTTCTACCCAAGTGCATGATTTTACATTTAGAGACATTAAACTCTAGTTTCCACAGTTTTGACCATCTATCCAGTAAAGCTAAATCATTTTCCATGTTGCAGACATTTAGTTATCCAACAATCTCAAGTACTACACTGCTAAACCATTGTCCATGGTTTTACCACAAGATACAATATCTGGACCAGTGTTGGCAAACCTTTTAGGGTCTGAGTGCCCAAACTGCAACCCAAAACTTTATGCGCCAACATGGCAATTTAATCCGGTGGCTCAGATGGTCAGGGGTAGATTAGAAAAACCCGGAATGCCTGTACTGGACTGATAGCAGGTGCCCACAGAGAGGAGGAGTGCCCCAAAACTTTATGCGCCAACATGGCAATTTATTCCGGTGGCTCAGATGGCCAGGGGTAGATTAGAAAAACCCGGAATGCCTGTACTGGACTGATAGCAGGTGCCCACAGAGAGGAGGAGTGCCCCAAAACTTTATGCGCCAACATGGCAATTTAATCCGGTGGCTCAGATGGCCAGGGGTAGATTAGAAAAACCCGGAATGCCTGTACTGGACTGATAGCAGGTGCCCACAGAGGAGGAGTGCCCCAAAACTTTATGCGCCAACATGGCAATTTAATCCGGTGGCTCAGATGGCCAGGGGTAGATTAGAAAAACCCGGAATGCCTGTACTGGACTGATAGCAGGTGCCCACAGAGAGGAGGAGTGCCCCAAAACTTTATGCGCCAACATGGCAATTTAATCCGGTGGCTCAGATGGCCAGGGGTAGATTAGAAAAACCCGGAATGCCTGTACTGGACTGATAGCAGGTGCCCACAGAGAGGAGGAGTGCCCCAAAACTTTATGCGCCAACATGGCAATTTAATCCGGTGGCTCAGATGGCCAGGGGTAGATTAGAAAAACCGGAATGCCTGTACTGGACTGATAGCAGGTGCTCACAGAGAGGAGGAGTGGCCCAAAACTTTATGCGCCAACATGGCAATTTAATCCGGTGGCTCAGATGGCCAGGGGTAGATTAGAAAAACCCGGAATGCCTGTACTGGACTGATAGCAGGTGCCCACAGAGAGGAGGAGTGCCCCAAAACTTTATGCGCCAACATGGCAATTTAATCCGGTGGCTCAGATGGCCAGGGGTAGATTAGAAAAACCGGAATGCCTGTACTGGACTGATAGCAGGTGCCCACAGAGAGGGCGAGTGCCTCCTCTGGCACACGTGCCATTGGTGCGCCACCACTGGCCTTGACTAATTCCAGGCCTTTTATTGATTTTCTGTATTGCCACTCTGTTCCGGTTTCATCAACAGGTCTTAGAGAGATGTTTCAAAATAACTGGATGTTTCTCTACAATGTGAATAATATGACACTGATGGTTTCACAAATATTCTCCATTGTGGACCTTGCCCTACATTATAATGGCATGTTTTGTTCTATACATTTTGCAGATCACCACTGACCTGCACAACCGCTGCACAGAACACCATACAGGAACATCAGCATCTGCACCTTTAGCTGCTGGAATAATTGCCCTTGCACTTGAAGCAAAGTAAGCACTTCATCCAATGGATGTGAAAATGATAAAGTATATATGAAAGAATGACTGTAGCTCATTTGTGATCCTTTTCCAGTCCCACTCTCACATGGAGGGATATGCAGCACATAGTGGTACGTGCCTCAAGTCCTGCCAATCTCATTACCGATGATTGGGTGATTAATGGAGTTGGAAGAAGAGGTGAGGATAGAAATTCTATTTTTGCAGCTGTCTTTACACTTGGAACAGTATCCCTAATTAATGGAGTATGTCCTACACACCACGAATACTTGTAGTTTGCACAAGCGCTTTGTATCTTCAAAAACATTTTCTTCGCCTTCATATGGAGGATGCAGGAGTTAGGAATCTTCAATTCTAATCCTAACTCCTGTACGGTAAGTACTAAAATGATGAAAGCATGTTCTGAATACTGTACCTAATTCAGGAGCATTTCACCCATATCATGCAACAAATTCCCTATTCTTTAGGTCAGTAGACCAGTGCATATAGCCTTAAGATATACTGTACCAATTCAGATTACTACGGCTATGCCACCTTGAGTGTAATAACACAGGTTTGTGTACTGAGAAGTCCCTGTGTTCACTCATTTTTAGTATGGTTTTCTGACAATGACACGTTGATAGGATTTGGATGTGGGTAAAATGAGTATATAGCAATAAACATAATAAAGTGCATTTTACAATACACAGCTTTTTGCTGTCCTCTTTGCTACTGCAGTTAGTCATCGCTATGGTTATGGACTTCTGGATGCTGGGCGACTGGTGGATCTTGCCTACAAGTGGGAAACAGCACGTCCTCAAAGAAGATGTGAAGTCCAGATTGTGAGCAGTCCCTGGTATATATCACTTGTTTTAAAAGGTTTTGCCTGCAAAATAATGTATTTACCTTAAAGTACATTTTCAGGCAAAATATTAAAAAAAAAAGCTGTACTCACCTTTTCTCTCATGCAGACAGTCGCTCCTTTACCGGGAGGCTAGGGATAAAGCCTTTCAGGTAAGCGATGCAGCCCTGGACAAGGCACGATTGTCTGCGTGGGAGAAAAGGGGAGTATAGCTTTTTTTTTTTTTTGCTTGAAAATGTGCATTTCTCTAGGTGCAGTGGTATTTAGTTTTAAAGTGGACCAATCACCCCATGCGGCCAGCCTGGAATCTAAAAGATTCTAGGATGATCGCTAGCCTGGCCCTCGGGAGCGTTGGCAATCTTACCCTATCCTGGCACTCTAGTGACACTTTCTTCGCCAGCGGCCGCTTCTCTGTCCAGGGCCGCATTAGTGTGCGCCACCTAAAACATGGTTGGGCGCTCATCCAATCAAGTGCCATGGGAACAGAGAAAGGTGAGTGAAAGTGGGCGATCTGGGTGGGATTCACACAGGGGGCCATCATACATCAGGGCGCCCCCGGGGCAGGGACCAATTACTAGCATAGTCAAAATTGTGGTTATTGGTCCACTTTAAGCTGCCTTACATTTTACATTTAAAAACATTTTCTTTATCAAAGCAGATTTTGTTCTTATTGTATTCCACTACATACACAGTAAAACGTTTTTGAAACTGTTGTTGTGGAACATCAATAAACAAATTATTAAAACAAAAAGTAGCACCATCATGAAAAAATGGTTCAATACAAAAAAGCCACATAAATATGCTAGATTGCAAGAGGCAGGAGTGCACCTGTAAGGAGGCTTTGTGAGGCAGGTGCCTTGGGCGGCATTGCAGGGGAGGGTGGCAATTGCTGGACCAGTTTTTTTTTTTTTTCTTTTTTTTTATTACTTTCCACTTGGCGGATCGGAGGTGTTGATGCACACTTTCACGTCAAAAATGTATGGCTTAGCGGCTGTGATCCTGCCACTCCCATCATAGGAAGGGGCCATGCATAGAGGCACACTGCTCTCTTGAAGAGTAGGGCGTCTTTCTATAGTTTGCCTCAGACAGAAGAGAATCTAGGTTTACCCTGGGTAAGAAAACATTTTATTTATACAATCTGCATAAAAAACCCAGCCAAGCTTGTTTTCTTTTGCTTTTACTGGAAGGAAGAAGAATTGGGGGTGACAGGTTTTAAATGTACCATTCTGCTTTTACAAGGGAGGACTGCTCAACGCTAACATCTAACTGTCCAGAGCCTGTCTGTGCTACAGTAACCACTTATTGCTATTGCAATTCTTCTGATGTGTTTAGATGTATGTTTACCCATCATGCAAAGCTTTGAACAGATATTAAAATAGTTAATGGTGCCATTCTCTAAAGTTTGGCTTCGGAAACAAGCAGTTAGACGTGAGTTCTCCCCTGTAAGTGTAAGTGTACACTCAAAGTGGATAATCCTACCAGCAGAAGAAACCCACCAGTTTTATCTTTGTTTTGCAGGTGTATAAGTAACTCCTCATCTTACTATCTAGCATGTTTATTTCGAAATTTAGTTTCCTGATAGAACCCCTTTAAAAACAAAAATGTGGACAGGCGTCATATATAGATAGGTAGATAGATAGCTAGATAGATCAAATTTATTAGAATGGGTTTCCACGTGTAATCCCAGTTATTGGAATCACATTACACAGGTGTGGTAGCCGATGGTAAGGGTTAATTGGATCGCAGCATGGGGTGAAGGTAAGGTTATGGTATCTCAGCAGACACTCAATGGCAAGACAGCGGCGATAAAAGTATCAGCTTGTTTTATTGTTGCAGGGTCATGAATAGAAACATTTTATGCTTTAATCAAAGCAAAAACACAGTTCACAGGTCAGATGAACTTGCATTGCGTGTAGACAACAAACACAAGAACCTTTTACTTTATAGGGACGTTTCAGTATAAGGGTTAAGCAGTCTTCTGTCCCTCAGGCAAAAGACACTAGTGCACTTCCCTATCTGAATGTTTCAGCATAGGGGCTTGAGGCAGCCACCACCCCACTATGAGCTGAGCATCGCCTCTTACTGGAGACCATCTAGGAGGTATCCCAGACTGGGACGCTGAATTGCCCAGCATCAGCAGAGGGGCTGTCAGGATGGCAGCAAGGAGAATGCGGGAACTTCTCTTGATCAAGAGTATGGGCCCTTTACCGCTCACCAACACGAGAGCTTCTCCCTCTCATAATGGTCACTACAGGGCAGAGTTCTCAAACAGGGGCAGCCGCTCCCTTGCAGCCTCAGTTCCCATGGGATGCTTTTACTCCTAAGGGGTGCCTTGCTTGCCACATCCATGCCAGGCCCCCACTCTGCTTTTTTGTGTGGACCGCAGCTCACACAGGGTATTTGGGCTAATCCAGTTTTCTACTTAGTAGCCACACCAGCCATCATATTCACAATTCAGCATTCACCAGATGTTCCTTACCCATTGTTCTTAAGCAACCCCAGAAATGTGTGTGGGCTTAATGTAGTGCTAAACTCTAGCTACTGGACAAAGTCCAATGGTATATATTTGCCTTCACGACTTTGTCCAGTAGCCAAAATAAAGAATAGCAATAACATAGAATAACATTCTAGTGAAATAATTCGCCTCTAAATTCTGACCTAAGGTAAACCACAGCGCATTTGCTTTGCATACAGAGATTTAAAAAATGAGTAGCCGCTCCATTAACTGGAATAGAATTGGGTGCAATAACAGTTTATGTATTGTATAATATGGTAGAAAAATATAACTCCTTAGTTTTGGACCTTTCTTGTTTGACTATGTCCCACTACAGTAGTATTGCATGTTTTTATTGTCCCTCTGACAGGAAACTATCTTCTAGACTTGTTGTTCATCAAAACGTCAGTGCCTGTGCTGGATCTCCAAACTATATTCTTTCTCTGGAACATGTTCAAAGCCAGATCTCCCTCAGTTATACTCGCAGGGGTGACCTTGACATCTACCTTACCAGTCCCATGGGCACCCGCTCTGTACTGGTAACTATGAGGTGAGAACAAGTGTGGCACAGTCTTAGACAGTAACTTAGACGGTAACATTTGACTGTCTTCACAGACCCTATGACGTGAGCACTGAAGGTTTCAAAAACTGGACTTTCATGAGCACCCACACCTGGGATGAGAACCCACAGGGCATTTGGACGTTGGAGATAGAGAACAAAGGAAACTACTGGAACAATGGTGTGAAAAGTGACTTTTTCTTTTTAATCAAAAGCCTAAATCATGTATGGTATAGGCACAATGAGTTTATCATAAACTGTAGTACAGAACCTTATTTACAATGTCATTGCTTTATAGTGACCAGATTGTCAATTCATATTTTAATCAAATTTTTAATCAAAAAAGTCAAATACATACTGCCCCCTGCATCCCCAGCCACGTGCATGCTCCCGTCCCAGCCTGTCTGACTGGATGCAGGAGATGCGGCAGCATGCACTCCCCATTCAAAACTCGAGCCGTCTGTTGAATTTACATAGGCAAAGCTGACGCCCTGGGATGGATGTGGCAGAGAAACCAATTCTACAGGCCAGTATCACAGAATTGTGTGTCTTCCCTATATCCAGTCCAAATTGTCCCAAAGTGATGACATGTGGGTATTCCACCCCCAGGGGGCGCTCGACTGCAAGATCAAATGCTGTCGCTCTTCCCAGCCCCCTATAAAAGCAGGCGTCTATCATTTCCCAGTGTTCGTCTTGCAGTCTGGCTGCTGAAGATCGTTGGATACTCTCTCCTGGATTTTGGCAGCTGAGTGGGGCCCGTCGGCCGCTGCGGACCCTATTACCACTGATCCCGTGGACCCACTATTGCCTCCCAGCCACGGCTGATCGGGACTGTGACGGTAGGGAGAACGCCAGGGTCAGGCGTTTTGGCAGAGCTAGGCTCTGGGCCGCAGACCCTGATTAATGGGTAGCCGGCCATAGGCTGATGGTGAGCCTATAGGGAGGGAACCACATTATTGTCTACTGGCTTCATACCCTCCCTGTCCCACAAGCTTTATTGTGCTGTGTGTGTGTTGTCACTTTTACTTTTGCGCACTCTGATACTTACCTCCCTCGAGTCTGGCTCCAGCTTCCCTCTCCCCTCCATCTTGAGGCTATTACGCTGTGAGGGGGGGGGGACGCCGCTTGCGCGGTCTGCCTGACAGGCGGCGGAGGTGCGGGCGCGTTTCTGCGCGCCGCACGGTCTGGTGCGGGGGGCCCCGCTGCGAGCCGCCCTCTGGCGATTGCTGCCTTGTCCCCACCATTTTGCTGGACAGGTCTTCCCTTCTTGGTGGGCGGGCGTCGTTTTCGCGCCGCCGGGGGCGTCATTTTCGCGTCACAGCCCAGTGGCCCGCCCCTCGAGGAACGCGCCGAGCTGCTGCGTGGTCGGCTGTCGGTGCCTGCTGCGTTTTCCTGCCCTCCTGCCTGGGACCCCTCCTGTTGCTGCTGACCTGTCGGTGTTGGGAGTCCCTCTTGCTGTTATTGCTATTATTATTGATTTTTGAGTATACGCATGTGCTGTGGGATACTGATGCCCACCTTTGCTTGTGTCTTTTAGGTGGGCCCATTGATTGGGGGTTGTGGTTCCTCCCGGTCCCCCTGCCCCCCTCTCTCCTTTTATTAAGAGGGATCACATAAGAGGGACAATTAAGTTTGGGCCGTCAGTGCCTTGTAACCTGTATACCAATTTTTGGTCTAATCACCATAATGGAGGAATCTGGGGATAGTGAGCTAGGGGCGCCATCTGCCCCTTGTGCAGTGCAAGCCCTCTGGGCGGATTCAGCACTGTTTGTACCACTTGCGCTAAGAGCATCTTTTTGGACCATGACCGGGCGGGCGTACCTGCCCCTAGCTCTTTATTGCCTGCAGCCTCTCCAGACAGCGCCTAAGAAGGCCTCGAGTAAGAGACGGCACATCGAGCCTGTTTACTCGGTTAATGATGATGATCTTTTTGATGGTTTGGGCTCTGTGGAGGAAGGTGAGTTGCCAGAGGATTCATGGTCCACTGCGGATTATTCTACTGGTGAGGACAGTTTGTCTGGTTCCTCCTCGGAGGAGGATGCGTGGCTCCCTGATGATACGGAGAAATTGCTTGCCTCAGTTTTTGAGACTTTACACATTGTCCCTCCTAGAGCGGCTAAGAGGAAGCAGGGTGAATTGTTTAGGCCTGAAAGACAGAGGCGAGTCTTTCCAGAGCAGGCCCATTTTTCTAATATGATTTTCAAGGAATGGGAAAGGCCTAACAAGCTACCGTCGGTGCCTAAGGGCCTGGATAGGCGGTATCCCTTCCCTGAGGAGCTGGTCCGGCTATGGTCTCGTCCTCCCGAGGTGGATTCCCCTGTGTCGGGGTTGTCCAACACTACTGTTATGCCTTCACCCAATGGCCCTCAGAAAGAAGGTGAGGCGCCTTGTGGATAGCGCTAAGACACGCAAGCGGGCGGAGGAGTATAAAGACCTCAAGGCTTGTGTGGATTTCATTGCCTTTGTTGTCTCTGCCATGGACGATGGTGTCCGGCTTGGTGCCAGGATTTCGGCCCTGCTTGTTGCACTTCGCCGCTCGCTCTGGTTGCGGCAATGGTCGGCTGATGCCGCTGCCAAAACGTCGCTTAATAGTATCCCCTTCGTGGGGCACAGGTTGTTCGGGGAGCATCTGGACCTCCTGGTCAGGGATGGTAGACTCCCTCAGAGACTGAAACCTGTGCGGCCCTTTCGGAATCTGCCTATCACTCCTTTCGAGGAGGAAGAGGCTCTTCGTTTTCAGGTGGCCGCAGAGATACCTGGGGTAGGGGAAGGTCCGCGGCCGACCCAATCCCACTTGGGGAGCCAAGTCCAAGCCCCCTGCCAAGTCCCCTCAGGCATGAGGAGGCGCCCTCACCCATCCGGGTGGGGGGACGGCTTCTGCTATTTGCTCATATATGGAGACGGCGCTTCTCGGATCGGTGGATTCAGGAGGTGGTGTCCTCTGGTTACAAATTAGAACTGCCAGTCAGTCCGCCCACAAAATGTCTTCAGTCTCGGGTATCCCAAAACTCATTGAAGGCACAGGGCCTGAGAATGGCCATGCAACTCCTCCTACGGTTAGGTGTGATTTGTCCCGTACCTCGTCAGGAACAGGGTCAAGGTCTCTAGTCCAATCTGTTCACCAAGAAGGACAGAACATTGAGGCCTATCCTGGACCTGAAGGATCTCAACAGGTTTGTCAGAGTCAGACATTTCCGCATGTAAACCTTACGGTCAGCGGTGAGCTCGCTTCGGCCCGGCGACTTCATGACCACGGTGGACATCAGGGATGCTTATCTGCACATCCCGATTTTCCAGGGACATCAGAAGTTCCTGAGGTTTGCACTGGAGGATCAGCATTACCAGTTTGTGGCTTTGCCATTCGGGATATCCTCAGCCCCCGGGGTCTTCACCAAGTTGCTGGCGGGCATCAAGGCTATCCTGAGGAACCAGGGCATTCCTGCGCTGCCCTATCTGGACGCTTTACTGATTGCGGCTCAGTCTCTTCAGCAGGCCGAGAGCGATACCCGGACGGTGCTGTCCACTCTCGAGGCCTTCGGCTGGGTTATCAATTACCCAAAGTCTTCTTTCACTCCCTCAACAGTGAGGTCCTTCCTGGGCATGACGATAGACCCCTCTCAGTTCAAGGTTTTTCTGCCACAGCAGAAGGTTTTGAGCCTCCAGACGCAGGTGCAGGCCTTGCTGTCTTGTCAGCGGCCATCGATCCGTCTGGGGATGAGGCTGGTGGGCCTAATGGTGTCATGCTTCGAGGCAGTGCCCTTCGCCCAATTTCACATGAGACCTCTTCAGTTGAACCTGTTGACCGTCTGGGACCGGATGCAGGAGTTGCTGGAACATGAATTTTCGCTGTCCCCCCTGGCCAGGCAGTCCCTCTTGTGGTGGCTGGACGGCAGAAACCTATTGGTGGGCAAGTCCTTTCCTACTCCCCGGTGGGAGATAGTTACCACGGATGCCAGTCTGACCAGCTGGGGAGGCGTTTGGCAGACGCATAAGATCCAGTCAGTGGGGTCCACAGGAGAACTGCTTACCCATAAATCTCCTGGAGCTGAGAGCGATCCGGTTGGTACTTCTCCGCTTGACTCCCCATTTAGGGGGTCGTGTGATCCAGGTTCGCTCAGACAATCAGACAGCTGTCGCCTACATCAATCACCAGGGCGGGACTCGGAGCAAGCAAGCCCTCAAGGAGGTGACCCAGATTCTGACATGGGCAGAGGAGAATGTTCCCTGCATCTCGGCGGTTTACATCCCCGGGGTGGAAAACCAGGAGGCAGACTCCCTGAGCAGGAGCGCCTCATGCCTGGGGGAATGGTCTCTCAGCAACAAGACCTTTCACTCTCTGTGTCTCCGCTGGGGTCAGCCAGACGTGGACCTGTTTGCGTCCAGACACAATCACAAGCTCCCAAGTTTCGTCTCCCTTTCAAGAGATCCTCTGGCATTTGCCACAGACGATCTGGCAATTCCCTGGACGGAGTTCAGGCTCCTTTATGCATTCCCTCCGTTTCCACTCCTGGGCTGAGTGCTGCGCAAGATAGCCCAGGAGGGGGTACCAACCATCCTGGCGGCTCCTCACTCGCCAAGAAGGAGTTGGTTTGCGGACATAGTTCAGATGTCAGTGGATCGTTATATCATGCCCAACGACCCAGGGCTTCTCACTCAGTGGTCGCTGCGGCACCCCAATTTACAGACGCTGGCTTTGACGACCTGGTTATTGAGACCTCAATTCTGACAGAGAAGGGGCTGTCGGCCACGGTTGTGCATACCATGATTCAGGCGCGGAAGAAGTCTTTTTCCATGATATACTACAGAGTTTGGCATGCCTACATTGCTTGGTGCGAGTCCAAGAGTCTCCCTTGCCGCACATTCTCTATTTCTAGGATTCTGGAGTTTTTACAACACGGCTTAGACTTGGGTCTCCAGCTGAGCATCCTTAAGGGCCAGGTCTCGGCCTTAGCCATCTTTTTCCAGAGATCCATTGTCAATCATAGGTTGATCAAGACTTTTGGTACTTTCTGCTTTTCAGGGCCCTCCCTTCAAGCCTTTGTGTGATGCTGCATTGTCTATTTTGACTCTTAAAGTGGTCTTTTTGGTAGCGATCACCTTGGTGCGTCGTGTTTCAGAGCTGGCCGCGCTTTGTATGAAGCCTCCCTACTTTGTGCTGCATAAGGATAAGGAGGTTTTTCGCTTTAAACCTGATATTTTGCCTAAGGTCGTGTCTCCTCACCTTAATGAGAAAGTGGTCTTACCTTCTTTGTGTCCAGCACCGACTAATTCTAAGGAAAGGACCCTCCATGCCTTGGATGTGGTCAGAGCCTTTAAGTATTACCTGGTTGCAACTGAATCCTTCAGGATATTGGAATTGCTCTTTGTCCTAACAGAGGGCTCTAGGAAAGGTTTGCCACCAGCCAAGTCCACTCTCAGTAAGTGGATCAGACAGGCGGTGGTGCAAGCATATTCTGCCAAGGGGAAGGAACCCCCTTTTTGTATTACCGCTCATTCTACTAGAGCTATTGGTGCCTCCTGGGCTTTTCAGCACCAGGCATCTGTTGAACAGGTTTGTAAGGCCGCCACTTGGTCTTCAGTTCATACCTTTACCAAGTTTTACAAGGTTGATGTTAGGGCCTCAGCTGACGCTGTCTTTGGCCGAAAGGTGCTTCAGGCGGTAGTGAAATGAACTACATGCTGTTCCGCACTGGGGATCCCGCCCTAATGGACACTGCTTTTGGATGTCCCACATGTCATCACTCTGGGACGACCTGGACTGGATATAGGGAAAAATACAATTCTGTGAAACTCACCTGTAGAATTGTTTTTGAGTATATCCAGTCCAGGTCGTCCCACCCCGCCCTTGTTCATTACCTTCTGTTTGCCTGTTATGGTGATTACCATTTTTATTCTTAGACTGTTGTCCTTAAATTTTTTTGTTGGAGAGAGTACATGCTGAAGCTATGTGAAGTAACATTGTTTCTTTGCCTCCCGGCCTGTCTCTTCTTCCTGCTTTTTAACCACTGGGAAATGATAGAGAGACACCTGCTTTTATAGGGGGCCGGGAGGAGCTTTTTTGAGCTTTTGATCTTGCAGTCGAGCGCCCCCCTGGGGGCGGAATACCCACATGTCATCACTCTGGGACGACCTGGACTGGATATACTCAAAAACAATTCTACAGGTGAGTTTCACAGAATTGTATTTTTATGGGCGAACGGGGGGTTCACACAGCGGAGCATCCTGATTCAGGATGCCCGGAGAAAAGCCAGTGGCCGGCCCTGGAATCTTTAAGATTCCAGGCCAGCCGCTGGTAGGTTTTGTTTTATGAAATATGGTTTTGACTCCTCACCTCATCTTATTTTGTGCTTGCTTGATCTGATTCAGCAGCACCCATTGTGATGCTACTTTGTGATCCATTCAGAGCAGCTAGTGTCATGGAGTGACTAATGCAGAGGCAGCGCAAACCACCTATGCTACTCCAGCCATGGATGGAGCTAGATCAAGGCCAATGTGGATGAATATACTGCTTTAACTACATTTTGGAGGCATAGGCATTTGTTCACTAAGGGTTGAAAAAAATTCTCATGGTAGTAAAAAAAAAAAAAAAAAAAAATCATGAGAAAAAGCCTGAGAATTTCACTGAATCACCAGATAAAAAGACAATGAAAGTCAATGGCAGCTTTTTACTACAAAGTAAAAGGTTCAATACCTTTCTCAGAGTAAAATGCGCCATTGACATTCCTAACTGGTGATTCAGCAACAGTGACATTTTCAGGCTTTTTTTCATGAATTTAATTTTTTACTACCATGAGTATTTTTTTCAACTCTTAGAGAATCAAGGCCTTCGAGCATGCACATAAAGAATACACAGCCTAGAGCAACATAACCATATTCATTGTGTTTGTAAGGGGTCTCTGGCCATGGACTATACAGTACATGCTTCCTCTTGCTGAAGCAGAAGGATTTCAGGACCTAGAGATCTATTTTGGGGGGAGTAATAAAGATCTGGGCACTAAGTACTGAAGCACTGTAATTGAACTACATGTTGCAAAACCTGTTTTATGCAAAATATTATTTTAAAGGTACCAGGGACACAGACTTCTTTGGACATTATGTATTATACATGTGCCAAATTATGAAAAGTGCAATACCAAAGAATATTATTTTTGTATATTTAACCTTTTCCTTTTCTCTGAGAAATCACTGCTATAGCTTTTGTTTTGTTCCAATATAATGCATTTCACTGTACAGTCTTGCTATATTTAAGGGTTTCTAAATGGATTTACTCTAATTCTGTACGGCACTGATGAAGATTTAACTTCTAGAAAAATTTTGGAACCTGTATTACAAGAGTGTTTGACTCCTGACCTCAATGGGACATGCCAGGGTAGGTACATTTGCTTTAAATCTTCCCCTATAGTCTTATAGATATAGTCTAAATTATGTGCTGTATTCTTATTTAATAAACTATGCTATTCATTATATTGAACTAGTATTGGAAACAAGGCTGTCAAACAAACAGCTGTGATGTAAAAACGGCACCACATGCTGGCCACAGCTATACTATGCAACATTGGAAGGACTGTCCAAGAAAACAAAACCAAAAAAAAAACCTCACTTGATGAGGCTTGATGCCTTGTAGTCTTGTGTGCTGATGTCTGGTAGCAGTGCGCTCAGCTCTCATCTAGTCCCTAACATACATACGAATGTCCACCAATGATGGAACATATCAGCCATGTCACTGCAGCAGAGAAGAGCAAGGGGGCCAGATGGGAAGCACGCTGTGAACATGAAAGCTTGGTGAAACTGGATTGGAGCTGCTTGCAGTGAGGTTTTTCTTCTATTCTTGACACTTTAGTCTAAGGGACTGGAGCTGACAATCTTGATTCTCCTAGAGGAAGGCAAGAAGAGCTTCAGATTTTATTCAGCCATGTTTTCAATGATTATTATTATTGTTTATTTATAGATAAAGGTTGCTTTTTAAATACCTCCAAGCGCACAGCTAATAATAAAAAAGTCGGCTCAGTTTATCGATTCCAGTAGAGGCCTACCTGTTGCCACATGCACTGCAGCCTCTTGTCAACCTGAGTCTTCCTGGTTGCAGTTTCACTTTAAGGAATTAAGCATGCCCTATAAAGGTCACTTATTTCTATGCTATTCCAAGGCAAATTTCCCTCAATGGCCCATCTGTGGATGGTTGTTCAGTTGGCCTTTTTTTATAGATTTTGGGGTAATAGTAAAATAAATCTTCCATACACATTTCCCTATAGTGTCACAATCCTAGTCAGACTGGGCAGGACTTACTTTAAATTGAGGTTATTCAGATTACCTTCACTGTTCTGTCTCAAGTTGCAGTCATCCTTAAAATACTCCTATGTGCATGCTGGGGAGCTCCAGAAGCCAGGTAAGGTACAGGACCATATCTCACCTACTCCTACTCCTGATAGGCCCTAAATTTGGGTGATACCTGCCTTTTAATCATGGTACTCTGATGGCATGAAAGAGTAGGATAGTTTAGGTGAGTTTAGTGTCCCTGTGGACCAGGATTCTCCATTTTATAGAGCTGCAAATAAAGGCAAGGGTTTAGTTCCGCGAAATGACAAGTTCAACCCAGTTTTATTTCCTTTAAACTGCAATTTAAAAAAAAACTTGTAAGGATTGATTTAATTTTTTTTCACATTTTCCTCCCTAGAGTGTGCGGTACCATTTTATGCCTTTGGACAGCTCTGCATTTCTTACTGCCCTCCAAAATACTTCAAGACAAAGCAGAAAATTGGGACAGTTGAGAATGCATCTGCCTTACCTCGTACTGCCCTTGTGTGTGCCCGTTGCCATCATTCTTGCTATACTTGTATGGGGCCTGCTGCCAATCATTGTACTGCTTGCCCGCCCTTTTCGACTTATGATGAAAAAAAGCATTCTTGCACACAGCCTACCTATCCAAGGGCAGCTCCCAGGAATGGTGAATCGCACGAGGCCCCCATCATTGCAGTAACCGTAGCCATGATCTTAGGAGGCGTGGTAGTTTTGTTTTGCCTTTTTTCTTCTCTGTCATGGCTGTTGAGTAGAATGCAGATATACAGATGCTCTTTTCCCAAGGAACAGCAGACCTCCGGGGTGGAAATGCACCATGTACAAGCAAACAGGGAGGAAGGTGAAGTTGATCTTCCTTAAAGGCATATTTCATAAACACTGATGCTATGCTGCCAAAGAAAAGCGTGTAAAGCAGAAGACATATGACTGTTACTGTTCGCATATTCATTAAATTATTCAACAAAACCTTTATTGCATTGGGTTTATTATTACAATCAGTGATATTGTGCCTAATATTTTTATAATAATAATTGTATAAACCTATCCGTCATCCCTATTAGTTTCACACTGGCTAAAGCCAAGTAAAAAAAGTGGATCTTGGCATAGATTATTGTTCGTTTACTGCAATTTCTATTACCATACTAAATGAGGGGCACTGGTCGTGATCTACTAAGCAGGGTTTTACTCAATGAGATCCACCACATAATCATCCACTAGTCATAACTACAGACATATAAAATGGAGCCAAGGGTCTACAATACAGGGATGAACCTTAATTGTTTGGTGTGCCTCTAAATCTACAAATGAATGCTGTCCCACCAATACAGATCAGGTCATGCACTGTTAAAGAGGTGCAGCATGATAGGCACGGTACGAAGCCATAGGATGTGCATGCACATCTCCTACATGGCAGGTAAGTATTGAAGAACTGGATACCAGGGATGATTTCAGGGTAGAAAAAGTCAGAGTTTCACTTCTCCATTACTGTCAGGAGAAACTACCCCTGGGCCTCACCTTATCTGCTGCTTGGACTTCTAGCCTGGCCATTGTCTGTTTAGAGCAGATCCAATGCGGTCACCTGCTCTCAATGTTACAACATGTCTTAGGCAATTTGTTAGTTGCCCTCAGATGTCCTTTGAGACCTGATACGATGGTAGAATACTGCTGCCAGTCCCTGCCTACATTTTTCTTCTGTCTCCATTATTTATAAGAGATGGGGGTGTCAGGCAGCTGGCTTCAATAGTACCTGAGAAAGCCAGGTAACTTCATTATGAGAGAATTCAGGTTATACTACCTAATGAGCCAATGATTAAATTAGAGGCAACTTAACATGGTACTTTAATTACATTTTTAATCTTTTATAATTAAAATTTTTTAAGCACCTGTACAAAAAACATGGGAAAACCGCATCCAGTTAGGCTTATTTTCCTTGCGCATAATCCATCCTACTTTTTGTGGTGGTAATAAACTAGGAGACTGCTGCTTTTTTAATTATTAGATGGTGGCTTACTGGAAGGCATTACAGAAACGTAGTTTTCTATAAGGGTTCGATGCAGAGCCAGGGTAGAAAACTCGCTCCTTTTTTAGGAGAGAAAACTGCCATTCACTTTTATTGTCTACCTTGGGGCTGATTCAACATTAGGTGAAAATTTACATCCAGTTATTGAATCAGCCCTAAGGTAGACAATGAAAGTGAATGGTATTTTTCTCTCCTAAAAAAGGGAGTGCGCTCTCACCTGACTCCTAACCGACCCCAATGTATTTATAGTCAGAACTATAGGTGAACTAAAGTCAGAGGGGCAGTCGTGGCCTCGAGCTAAGGGACTTGTGACAGAAGGGTCACCTAACCCCACCAACGGGCACCAGGCCCATCGCATTTGGCATGTGTACACTCACTGCACGGATGGGTTAAATGTAGAGGAAGAATTCCTATGTGTGTGCAAGCATACAGTGGCCATCTATGCCCCCCCCCAAAAAAAAAATCTAATTCACACAATAATATAATACATATTATACATAAATACATTGCATTTCCCTTTAAAAAAAATATACTCCATTCCATTGCACTACACCCCTCACCCAATTCCATTCCATGTTAAAACTTAAAAAAAATATGTTGTCTGAACAAAGAGGGTGAACACTGGTGCTCCCTTAAGAAAATAATATTTTCTAACATTGCTCCTGATCTTCCCCGCGACTAGCTTCAGGTTGTGCCCCCTTGTTCTATCATAAAGTTTCTTCTTTTGACTATCCTGGGTTTTGGTCCACTTCAGGGGGGCACCCCGATTTGGAGTGCCCCGCTGTGTAAAACCCCCCAGAAAGCCCCAAAAACTCACCTCAACACGCTCCCACGTGGCCACGGACAAGCGGGTGACAGCGGCGGACAAGACAGTGCGCCCGCCGCCGCCTCCCGCACGTCGCTCTGACAGGGCGCGCGCCCGCGCCGGCCGTTTGTGAATGGCCGGCGCGGGCGCGCGCCCTGTCAGAGCGACGCGCACGTCTAGAGGAGCGCGCAGGAGGCGGCGGCGGCCGCCGCCGTTGAGGTGAGTTTATTTGGGGTTTTGGGGGGGGGGGGCCCTCACCGCGGGACATCCCGATCTCAGATGTCCCGCGGTGAGGGAGGTGATCGGCCTGGGAATCTTATAGATTCCCGGGCCGATCACCCCTGGGTGTTGGTCCACTTTAACAACACTTACCTCCTGAACCTTATTCAATCCTTTCACATAAGGTCTCAATCATGTCCCCCCCTCTCCCTTCTTTCCTTTACAAATTAAGTTCTTTAAGTCTCTCCTTATAAGTTTAAGTCCTTCCACCATTTTCGTTGCCCGCCTTTGGACCCGTTCTATTTGAATAATGTCTTTTTGCAGGTAAGGTCTCCAGAACTGCACACAATATTCTAGCTGTGGCCTTACCAGGGCTCTATACAGCGGCATCACAACCTCCCTCTTCCTACTGGTGATGCCTCGAGCTATGCAGCCGAGCATCCTGCTTGCTTTTCCCACTGCCTGGCTACACTGTCCACTCATCTTGCAGCTATCAGTAATCAGTACCCCTAAATCTCTCTCCTCCGAGGTCCTGGCTAACACAGTGCTGCCCATACAGTACTCGGAGCAGGGATTCCTTCTACCCAAGTGCATGATTTTACATTTAGAGGCATTAAACTCTAGTTTCCACAGATTTCACCATTTATCCAGTAAAGCGAAATAATTTTCCATGTTGCAGACACCTCCAGGAATATCCACCCTATTACTAACCTTTGTATCGTCAGCAAACTATTCCTACCAAGCCTTCTCCTATGTTATTTACAAACCTATCAATGTGGACCAAAACCCACACTGGAGTCTGAGACTTCAGGGCAGGCATACTCCCTTCCCCCCCAAGGCATCCAGATTCGGGATGCCCCATTGTGAAAACCCTCCAGGTTGCCCAGTAAAGTCGCCTTCTCCCCGATCCAACAGCGCATGTGCAAGTGGTACAGTGTCAAAGTCTTTGCTAAAATATAGATAGACGATATCCACAGCACCACCTTCATCTAACACTTTAGTGACATTGTTAAAAAAAAAAATCAATAGGATTGGTCTGATTTGCTCTCAGTAAAGCCGTGCTGTTTTGGTTGTTAATTTTTAGACCGGAGTTTCATTAGTTTTACCACTACAGATGGCCTGTAGTTACTGGCTTCTTCTCTACTCCCCTTTTTATGGATTGGTACAACATTGGCCATTCTCCAATCATCTGGAACCTCACCAGTAGAAAGGGAACTGTTTAGTAAATCAGTCAGAGGGGTGACAATCACAGATCTGATAATATAAGTGAATAATACTGCGCTAAACTTTTACGACAATTTGATTCAAGTGAAATATCATTAGTAGGGATGAGCGAATCGATCCGGACGAACCCGGATTCGATCCGAATTTCAGGAAAAATTCGATTCGGATCGAATCCGAATTTCCCCGCGATTCGATCACTCGAAGTTTTCCTTTAACATCCATTCATTTACATTTACAGGCATTCTAAGATGGCGGACGGGACATGTCTGGACATCTATCCCGCGCCAGTGCAAGCTGGGGCAGTCACATGCAGCCTATCAGCAGCCAGCAAGCCCGGTGACGTCACACAGCGGTATTTAACGGCGGCCATCTTGCTTTTCCTCATTTCTCTATTGCATTCATGACAGACAGAACGCTGTGTAGCTGAGGCACTTAGACAGGCAGGGACAGACAGAGACAGGCTGGAGACAGGCAGGAGACAGGCAGGAGACAGACAGAAAGCCAGGGAAAGGTAGGAAAAACGGAGGCTGTGACAGGGAGATTTTTTTTTTTTCATCCAGCCTTTGTTAGCGTTTTCAGGCTGCTTATAGTAACTAACTGTGCATATATACTGAACTGATCTTAAGTCTGCTGTGAGGCATCCCATTCTGTGACTAAAGCAGCCTCTGTTTAAGACCATATAAGCATTTGCTCTTATCATATTTGAAATTAGCCTGATAAAGACACTTTTGCTGGGCAAAGCACTACTGTACCCTGCCAGGTCCATTCCTGCCCAGGGCATCCCATTCTGTGACTAAAGCAGCCTCTGTTTAAGACCATATAAGCATTTGCTCTTATCATATTTGAAATTAGCCTGATAAAGACACTTTTGCTGGGCAAAGCACTACTGGACCCTGCCAGGTCCATTCCTGCCCAGGGCATCCCATTCTGTGACTACAGCAGCCTCTGTTTAAGACCATATAAGCATTTGCTCTTATCATATTTGAAATTAGACTGATAAAGACACTTTTGCTGGGCAAAGCACTACTGGACCCTGCCAGGTCCATTCCTGCCCAGGGCATCCCATTCTGTGACTAAAGCAGCCTCTGTTTAAGACCATATAAGCATTTGCTCTTATCATATTTGAAATTAGCCTGATAAAGACACTTTTGCTGGGCAAAGCACTACTGTACCCTGCCAGGTCCATTCCTGCCCAGGGCATCCCATTCTGTGACTAAAGCAGCCTCTGTTTAAGACCATATAAGCATTTGCTCTTATCATATTTGAAATTAGGCCTGATAAAGACACTTTTGCTGGGCAAAGCACTACTGGACCCTGCCAGGTCGATTCCTGTTGGGGCATCCCATTCTGTGACTAAAGCAGCCTCTGTTTAAGACCATATAAGCATTTGCTCTTATCATATTTGAAATTAGGCCTGATAAAGACACTTTTGCTGGGCAAAGCACTACTGTACCCTGCCAGGTCCATTCCTGCCCAGGGCATCCCATTCTGTGACTAAAGCAGCCTCTGTTTAAGACCATATAAGCATTTGCTCTTATCATATTTGAAATTAGCCTGATGAAGACACTTTTGCTGGGCAAAGCACTACTGGACCCTGCCAGGTCCATTCCTGCCCAGGGCATCCCATTCTGTGACTACAGCAGCCTCTGTTTAAGACCATATAAGCATTTGCTCTTATCATATTTGAAATTAGCCTGATAAAGACACTTTTGCTGAGCAAAGCACTACTGTACCCTGCCAGGTCCATTCCTGCCCAGGGCATCCCATTCTGTGACTAAAGCAGCCTCTGTTTAAGACCATATAAGCATTTGCTCTTATCATATTTGAAATTAGCCTGATAAAGACACTTTTGCTGGGCAAAGCACTACTGGACCCTGCCAGGTCCATTCCTGCCCAGGGCATCCCATTCTGTGACTAAAGCAGCCTCTGTTTAAGACCATATAAGCATTTGCTCTTATCATATTTGAAATTAGCCTGATAAAGACACTTTTGCTGGGCAAAGCACTACTGTACCCTGCCAGGTCCATTCCTGCCCAGGGCATCCCATTCTGTGACTAAAGCAGCCTCTGTTTAAGACCATATAAGCATTTGCTCTTATCATATTTGAAATTAGCCTGATAAAGAAACTTTTGCTGGGCAAAGCACTACTGGACCCTGCCAGGTCCATTCCTGCCCAGGGCATCCCATTCTGTGACTACAGCAGCCTCTGTTTAAGACCATATAAGCATTTGCTCTTATCATATTTGAAATTAGCCTGATAAAGACACTTTTGCTGGGCAAAGCACTACTGTACCCTGCCAGGTCCATTCCTGCCCAGGGCATCCCATTCTGTGACTAAAGCAGCCTCTGTTTAAGACCATATAAGCATTTGCTCTTATCATATTTGAAATTAGGCCTGATAAAGACACTTTTGCTGGGCAAAGCACTACTGGACCCTGCCAGGTCGATTCCTGCCCAGGGCATCCCATTCTGTGACTAAAGCAGCCTCTGTTTAAGACCATATAAGCATTTGCTCTTATCATATTTGAAATTAGGCCTGATAAAGACACTTTTGCTGGGCAAAGCACTACTGTACCCTGCCAGGTCCATTCCTGCCCAGGGCATCCCATTCTGTGACTAAAGCAGCCTCTGTTTAAGACCATATAAGCATTTGCTCTTATCATATTTGAAATTAGCCTGATAAAGACACTTTTGCTGGGCAAAGCACTACTGTACCCTGCCAGGTCCATTCCTGCCCAGGGCATCCCATTCTGTGACTAAAGCAGCCTCTGTTTAAGACCATATAAGCATTTGCTCTTATCATATTTGAAATTAGCCTGATAAAGACACTTTTGCTGGGCAAAGCACTACTGGACCCTGCCAGGTCCATTCCTGCCCAGGGCATCCCATTCTGTGACTAAAGCAGCCTCTGTTTAAGACCATATAAGCATTTGCTCTTATCATATTTGAAATTAGCCTGATAAAGACACTTTTGCTGGGCAAAGCACTACTGGACCCTGCCAGGTCCATTCCTGCCCAGGGCATCCCATTCTGTGACTACAGCAGCCTCTGTTTAAGACCATATAAGCATTTGCTCTTATCATATTTGAAATTAGCCTGATAAAGACACTTTTGCTGGGCAAAGCACTACTGTACCCTGCCAGGTCCATTCCTGCCCAGGGCATCCCATTCTGTGACTAAAGCAGCCTCTGTTTAAGACCATATAAGCATTTGCTCTTATCATATTTGAAATTAGGCCTGATAAAGACACTTTTGCTGGGCAAAGCACTACTGGACCCTGCCAGGTCGATTCCTGTTGGGGCATCCCATTCTGTGACTAAAGCAGCCTCTGTTTAAGACCATATAAGCATTTGCTCTTATCATATTTGAAATTAGGCCTGATAAAGACACTTTTGCTGGGCAAAGCACTACTGTACCCTGCCAGGTCCATTCCTGCCCAGGGCATCCCATTCTGTGACTAAAGCAGCCTCTGTTTAAGACCATATAAGCATTTGCTCTTATCATATTTGAAATTAGCCTGATAAAGACACTTTTGCTGGGCAAAGCACTACTGTACCCTGCCAGGTCCATTCCTGCCCAGGGCATCCCATTCTGTGACTAAAGCAGCCTCTGTTTAAGACCATATAAGCATTTGCTCTTATATTTGAAATTAGCCTGATAAAGACACTTTTGCTGGGCAAAGCACTACTGGACCCTGCCAGGTCCATTCCTGCCCAGGGCATCCCATTCTGTGACTAAAGCAGCCTCTGTTTAAGACCATATAAGCATTTGCTCTTATCATATTTGAAATTAGCCTGATAAAGACACTTTTGCTGGGCAAAGCACTACTGTACCCTGCCAGGTCCATTCCTGCCCAGGGCATCCCATTCTGTGACTAAAGCAGCCTCTGTTTAAGACCATATAAGAATTTGCTCTTATCATATTTGAAATTAGCCTGATAAAGACACTTTTGCTGGGCAAAGCACTACTGGACCCTGCCAGGTCCATTCCTGCCCAGGGCATCCCATTCTGTGACTAAAGCAGCCTCTGTTTAAGACCATATAAGCATTTGCTCTTATCATATTTGAAATTAGCCTGATAAAGACACTTTTGCTGGGCAAAGCACTACTGGACCCTGCCAGGTCCATTCCTGCCCAGGGCATCCCATTCTGTGACTACAGCAGCCTCTGTTTAAGACCATATAAGCATTTGCTCTTATCATATTTGAAATTAGCCTGATAAAGACACTTTTGCTGGGCAAAGCACTACTGGACCCTGCCAGGTCCATTCCTGCCCAGGGCATCCCATTCTGTGACTACAGCAGCCTCTGTTTAAGACCATATAAGCATTTGCTCTTATCATATTTGAAATTAGCCTGATAAAGACACTTTTGCTGGGCAAAGCACTACTGGACCCTGCCAGGTCCATTCCTGCCCAGGGCATCCCATTCTGTGACTACAGCAGCCTCTGTTTAAGACCATATAAGCATTTGCTCTTATCATATTTGAAATTAGCCTGATAAAGACACTTTTGCTGGGCAAAGCACTACTGGACCCTGCCAGGTCCATTCCTGCCCAGGGCATCCCATTCTGTGACTACAGCAGCCTCTGTTTAAGACCATATAAGCATTTGCTCTTACCATATTTGAAATTAGCCTGATAAAGACACTTTTGCTGGGCAAAGCACTACTATACCCTGCCAGGTCCATTCCTGCCCAGGGCATCCCATTCTGTGACTAAAGCAGCCTCTGTTTAAGACCATATAAGCATTTGCTCTTATCATATTTGAAATTAGGCCTGATAAAGACACTTTTGCTGGGCAAAGCACTACTGGACCCTGCCAGGTCGATTCCTGTTGGGGCATCCCATTCTGTGACTAAAGCAGCCTCTGTTTAAGACCATATAAGCATTTGCTCTTATCATATTTGAAATTAGGCCTGATAAAGACACTTTTGCTGGGCAAAGCACTACTGTACCCTGCCAGGTCCATTCCTGCCCAGGGCATCCCATTCTGTGACTAAAGCAGCCTCTGTTTAAGACCATATAAGCATTTGCTCTTATCATATTTGAAATTAGCCTGATAAAGACACTTTTGCTGGGCAAAGCACTACTGTACCCTGCCAGGTCCATTCCTGCCCAGGGCATCCCATTCTGTGACTAAAGCAGCCTCTGTTTAAGACCATATAAGCATTTGCTCTTATCATATTTGAAATTAGCCTGATAAAGACACTTTTGCTGGGCAAAGCACTACTGGACCCTGCCAGGTCCATTCCTGCCCAGGGCATCCCATTCTGTGACTAAAGCAGCCTCTGTTTAAGACCATATAAGCATTTGCTCTTATCATATTTGAAATTAGCCTGATAAAGACACTTTTGCTGGGCAAAGCACTACTGTACCCTGCCAGGTCCATTCCTGCCCAGGGCATCCCATTCTGTGACTAAAGCAGCCTCTGTTTAAGACCATATAAGCATTTGCTCTTATCATATTTGAAATTAGGCCTGATAAAGACACTTTTGCTGGGCAAAGCACTACTGGACCCTGCCAGGTCGATTCCTGCCCAGGGCATCCCATTCTGTGACTAAAGCAGCCTCTGTTTAAGACCATATAAGCATTTGCTCTTATCATATTTGAAATTAGGCCTGATAAAGACACTTTTGCTGGGCAAAGCACTACTGTACCCTGCCAGGTCCATTCCTGCCCAGGGCATCCCATTCTGTGACTAAAGCAGCCTCTGTTTAAGACCATATAAGCATTTGCTCTTATCATATTTGAAATTAGCCTGATAAAGACACTTTTGCTGGGCAAAGCACTACTGGACCCTGCCAGGTCCATTCCTGCCCAGGGCATCCCATTCTGTGACTACAGCAGCCTCTGTTTAAGACCATATAAGCATTTGCTCTTATCATATTTGAAATTAGCCTGATAAAGACACTTTTGCTGGGCAAAGCACTACTGTACCCTGCCAGGTCCATTCCTGCCCAGGGCATCCCATTCTGTGACTAAAGCAGCCTCTGTTTAAGACCATATAAGCATTTGCTCTTATCATATTTGAAATTAGCCTGATAAAGACACTTTTGCTGGGCAAAGCACTACTGGACCCTGCCAGGTCCATTCCTGCCCAGGGCATCCCATTCTGTGACTAAAGCAGCCTCTGTTTAAGACCATATAAGCATTTGCTCTTATCATATTTGAAATTAGGCCTGATAAAGACACTTTTGCTGGGCAAAGCACTACTGTACCCTGCCAGGTCCATTCCTGCCCAGGGCATCCCATTCTGTGACTAAAGCAGCCTCTGTTTAAGACCATATAAGCATTTGCTCTTATCATATTTGAAATTAGCCTGATAAAGACACTTTTGCTGGGCAAAGCACTACTGGACCCTGCCAGGTCCATTCCTGCCCAGGGCATCCCATTCTGTGACTAAAGCAGCCTCTGTTTAAGACCATATAAGCATTTGCTCTTATCATATTTGAAATTAGCCTGATAAAGACACTTTTGCTGGGCAAAGCACTACTGTACCCTGCCAGGTCCATTCCTGCCCAGGGCATCCCATTCTGTGACTAAAGCAGCCTCTGTTTAAGACCATATAAGCATTTGCTCTTATCATATTTGAAATTAGCCTGATAAAGACACTTTTGCTGGGCAAAGCACTACTGGACCCTGCCAGGTCCATTCCTGCCCAGGGCATCCCATTCTGTGACTACAGCAGCCTCTGTTTAAGACCATATAAGCATTTGCTCTTATCATATTTGAAATTAGCCTGATAAAGACACTTTTGCTGGGCAAAGCACTACTGGACCCTGCCAGGTCCATTCCTGCCCAGGGCATCCCATTCTGTGACTACAGCAGCCTCTGTTTAAGACCATATAAGCATTTGCTCTTATTATATTTATATTATAAGACACTTTTGCTGGGCATAGGCTTACTGCTGCCTGCCAGGTGCACTTCTGTTGAGGCATCCCATTCTGTAACATAGCATACCCCTCTTTATTTACACTAAGCAGATCTCTTATTTACACTAAGCAGGCCTGTTGGAGGCTGAGTGTTACTGCTCACTTTTGGTGTGCATTATATTCTGTTTCATATAGACCCACCGCTGCCCGGGGTTTTTTTAAATATCACCTACTACCACGCCAGTTAGACTATGTCGGGCAGACAAGTGCCTGGAAGTGAAAAGAGGAGTGGCAGAGGCCAAGATTCCGCAGGCAGAGCTCGCATCAGACTGGGGGCCAGTAGCAGCAGGAGTCACGCTGAGAGACCTAATCTGCCAGTATCTGCTAGCGGTCGGGTCTCCACCAGTAACGCATCTGCCGTGGTAGATTGGCTGACGCGCTCATCAACAACATCATCACAACTTACATCTGAGACCCCCAGTCTAGGGTCGGTAGGTTCCTCTGACACAACCCTGAGTTGGCATGCCCCGAGAGCAGTCCCTGTCCTCCCATTGCCTCTGTCCTACGCCGTTCCCTCCCCCAGCGACGTATCCTATGCTTTGGGTTCAGCTCCACTCTTTAGTGAGGAGGACGATCAGATACAGGAGGACAGTCAGCAGCTACTGCCCAGCCAAGAAATGGAGGTGGCTTCTTTAGCTAGGCAGACAAATAGTGATGTGGACAGTGTCGTGGGTGCTGCGAGCGTTCCAGCTCCTGCGCCAGACACTGTTGACGAATCCACGAGCATCAGTGACGTACAGCCACAACTCGGTGATGATGATGATGATGACGATGAAGCCGATCGCACTTGGGAGCCGGGTGATGAAGGGGCTTCATCGTCATCATCAGGAGAAGAGGGGCGCAGGTTGCCCCGGAGTCAGCAGCTGAGGCAGCAAGGTGGTAGCAGTCAGCATGGGGGCACAATTCCAAAGGCTGGAGCCGGCCGGGGCCGGGGTAGAGCACCTGCTGTGCGGCAGTCTACCTTATCGGGAGGTAGTGGAGCAGGGGTTCCTGGAGTTGGCAACAGCAGCAGTGAATCAGTGAGGCCAGGGGGTGGGAAAAGTAGCTACTCGGCAGTGTGGCAGTTTTTCCTGAGGCATCCGCAGGAGGGTAACATGGCCACATGCAAGATATGTAGGCAAAAGGTGAAGCGTGGCCAGGGTCCAAATGTTGGCACCACGGCCCTGCGTCAACATATGATGCGTCACCATAAAACGACCTGGGAGAACCGAGGCTCCCAAGGGGTGGTCCAGTCTGCTTCCTCACCAAGTGAGCTCCCAATTTCTGCCAGCCAAGGCTCCAGCACCTCAGCCGAAGGCAGCTGTGCGTCATACCCATCCTCTGTCGCTCCTGCTCCTCCTCCTCCTCCTCCAAGTCATGCATCCCGCCAGCAATCCATCAGCGAAGCCATGTCCAAGAGACAGCAGTATGCGCCCACTCATCCTACGGCGCAGAAGCTGAATGTGCTCCTGTCCAAGTTGCTGGTGCTGCAGTCGCTCCCTTTTCAGGTGGTGGAATCTGCACCTTTCAGAGAACTGATGGCTTGTGCCGAGCCGAGGTGGAGAGTCCCAAGCCGTCATTTCTTTGCCAAGAAGGCAGTACCAGCGCTGCACACTTTTGTTGAACAGAAGGTGGGCCAGTCCTTGAGCCTGTCGGTGTGTAGCAAAATACATGGCAGCGCCGACATCTGGAGCTGTAACTACGGTCAGGGGCAGTACATGTCGTTTACGGCCCACTGGGTGAATGTGGTCCCTTTGCAGCAGCAACTTGGACAGGTCACGCCGCTTCGGCCTCCGCGCTCTCTGCCCATTGGGCCTGTGACACCGTGCGACTCGGCCTCCTCATCCTCCGCCATCTCCTCACCCTCCACTGTAGGCTCAAGTCTCAGTGCCCCTCCAGTCTACCATGTGTGCAGGGCACGGAGGTGTCACGCAGTGCTTCACATGGTTTGTCTTGGCGAACGGAGTCACACAGGGGAGGAACTGCTTAAATGTATTCATCAGGAAATCCAAACATGGCTTACTCCGAGAAAACTTAAAATGGGAATCATGGTTACCGACAATGGGAAGAACATTTTGTCTGCGCTGCGCCAAGGAAGCCTGACCCATGCCCCCTGCATGGCTCACGTCTTCAATCTGGTTGTCAAGCGGTTTCTGAAGTGTTCCCCCCATCTGCAAGACATCCTAACAACTTCAAGGAAACTTTGCATGCACTTCAGCCACTCCTACACCGCCAAACACACCCTTCTTGAGCTACAGCGTCAGAATGGTATCCCCCAACATAGTCTGATTTGCGATGTTTCCACCCGTTGGAATTCCACCCTTCACATGTTGGACCGATTATATGAACAGAGAAAAGCCATCACGGATTTCCTGATGATCCAAGCAGATAGGGGGACTCCCCTGTGTAACTTCAATGTCAACCAGTGGCAGCTCATACGTGACACCTGCCGTTTGCTCAGGCCCTTTGAGGATGCCACTTTATTTGTCAGTCGGCAGGATTACGGGATGAACGACGTGATTCCACTGCTTCATGTACTACAGCACATGTTGGAAACCATGGCTGGTCAGGGCACTGGAGACATGGCGTTTACATCTTACGGCCACATGAACCCCGCTGGAGCTGAACTGGAGGAGGAGGAAGAGGAGGAGGAGGAGTTGCCCAGCGAAACACAGTTTAGGCTTGGCGAAATGGCTGGTTTATCTAGTCAGCGGACAGGAGAGGAGGAGCAGGAGCAGCCAGAGGAGCTATAGGTTTTTGAGGAAGGCGAGACAGAGGACCCGGGCACACCGTGGCAGTATGCAGTGGAGATGGAGACAGGTAGTCCATCCGAGTCACTTGCGCAAATGGCACGAAGCATGCTCACGTGCTTGCGTAGTGACCCCAGAATTGTTTCCATCTGTCGGCGGGATGACTTCTGGCTGTCCACCTTATTGGACCCTCGCTTCCGGCACAAAATGGGGGCATTTTTTAAACCCACCGAGAGGGAGGACAAACTCAACTACTACAAAGACATTCTACGTAGGCAGTTGGCCGATGCCTATCTGCGCCATGGTCCATACTCTCGCAGGTCTGACTCGAGGGGACCTCTGCGCTCACCTTCCACTGCCATGGCCGCTGGGGGGGTTGGCAGGAGCAGCAGCAGCAGCTCCATCAGCAGCAGCAGCCTCAGTCTTCAGTCGCTAATGAGTAGCTTTCTACACCCGCATAGTGAGGCTACTCATGAGCAGCAGGAAGACCTGGAGCAGGACCTGAACCAGCAGGTCATGTCATACTTTGACATGACCATGCCAACACACCTTGAGGATCCGCTGGACTTCTGGGCAGCCAAACTTGATTTGTGGCCGCAACTAGCAGAGTTTGCCCTGGAAAAGCTGTCCTGCCCGGCAAGTAGCGTGCCATCTGAGCGGGTGTTTAGTGCGGCGGGGGCCATAGTTACGGCGAGGAGAACTCGTCTGTCAACTAAAAATGTGGAGAGACTCACCTTTGTCAAAATGAATCAGGGATGGATCAGCCAGGATTTCCACCCACCAATGCCTGATGCATGCGACTAGATTCAGCATGGTGCCACGTTTTACACTTTCCAAATGGTGCAAAACATATTTATGTCTTTAGGCCATTTTTTGGGCTCCTGCTGCTGCTACTGTCAACTCCTGCCAACTCCAGGGTGTGATTCATCCAATTTTTGGGCTCCTGAAGCCAACTCCAGTGTATATTTGGGCTCCTGCTGCTGCTGCTGCCAACTTCTGCCAACTCCAGGGTGTGATTCATCCAATTTTTGGGCTCCTGAAGCCAACTCCAGTGTATATTTGGGCTCCTGCTGCTGCTACTGTCAACTCCTGCCAACTCCAGGGTGTGATTCATCCAATTTTTGGGCTCCTGAGGCCAACTCCAGTGTATATTTGGGCTCCTGCTGCTGCTGCTGCTGCCAACTTCTGCCAACTCCAGGGTGTGATTCATCCAATTTTTGGGCTCCTGAGGCCAACTCCAGTGTATATTTGGGCTCCTGCTGCTGCTGCTGCTGCCAACTTCTGCCAACTCCAGGGTGTGATTCATCCAATTTTTGGGCTCCTGAAGCCAACTCCAGTGTATATTTGGGCTCCTGCTGCTGCTGCTGTCAACTCCTGCCAACTCCAGGGTGTGATTCATCCAATTTTTGGGCTCCTGAGGCCAACTCCAGTGTATATTTGGGCTCCTGCTGCTGCTGCTGCCAACTTCTGCCAACTCCAGGGTGTGATTCATCCAATTTTTGGGCTCCTGAGGCCAACTCCAGTGTATATTTGGGCTCCTGCTGCTGCTGCTGCCAACTTCTGCCAACTCCAGGGTGTGATTCATCCAATTTTTGGGCTCCTGAGGCCAACTCCAGTGTATATTTGGGCTCCTGCTGCTGCTGCTGCCAACTTCTGCCAACTCCAGGGTGTGATTCATCCAATTTTTGGGCTCCTGAAGCCAACTCCAGTGTATATTTGGGCTCCTGCTGCTGCTGCTGCCAACTTCTGCCAACTCCAGGGTGTGATTCATCCAATTTTTGGGCTCCTGAAGCCAACTCCAGTGTATATTTGGGCTCCTGCTGCTGCTACTGTCAACTCCTGCCAATTCCAGGGTGTGATTCATCCAATTTTTGGGCTCCTGAAGCCAACTCCAGTGTATATTTGGGTTCCTGCTGCTGCTACTGTCAACTCCTGCCAACTCCAGGGTGTGATTCATCCAATTTTTGGGCTCCTGAAGCCAACTCCAGTGTATATTTGGGCTCCTGCTGCTGCTGCTGCCAACTTCTGCCAACTCCAGGGTGTGATTCATCCAATTTTTGGGCTCCTGAAGCCAACTCCAGTGTATATTTGGGCTCCTGCTGCTGCTACTGTCAACTCCTGCCAACTCCAGGGTGTGATTCATCCAATCTTTGGGCTCCTGAGGCCAACTCCAGTGTATATTTGGGCTCCTGCTGCTGCTGCCAACTTCTGCCAACTCCAGGGTGTGATTCATCCAATTTTTGGGCTCCTGAGGCCAACTCCAGTGTATATTTGGGCTCCTGCTGCTGCTGCTGCCAACTTCTGCCAACTCCAGGGTGTGATTCATCCAATTTTTGGGCTCCTGAGGCCAACTCCAGTGTATATTTGGGCTCCTGCTGCTGCTGCTGCCAACTTCTGCCAACTCCAGGGTGTGATTCATCCAATTTTTGGGCTCCTGAGGCCAACTCCAGTGTATATTTGGGCTCCTGCTGCTGCTGCTACTGTCAACTCCTGCCAACTCCAGGGTGTGATTCATCCAATTTTTGGGCTCCTGAGGCCAACTCCAGTGTATATTTGGGCTCCTGCTGCTGCTGCTGCCAACTTCTGCCAACTCCAGGGTGTGATTCATCCAATTTTTGGGCTCCTGAAGCCAACTCCAGTGTATATTTGGGCTCCTGCTGCTGCTGCTGCCAACTTCTGCCAACTCCAGGGTGTGATTCATCCAATTTTTGGGCTCCTGAAGCCAACTCCAGTGTATATTTGGGCTCCTGCTGCTGCTACTGTCAACTCCTGCCAACTCCAGGGTGTGATTCATCCAATTTTTGGGCTCCTGAGGCCAACTCCAGTGTATATTTGGGCTCCTTCTGCCCCTCATAGTGATGCCACTTCAACTCTCTGCAATTGTGCCGCTCTGCGATTCTATTAGCGATGCCTCTGATCTGCATGTGATATTTATTCAAAGTATTATTTAACTAACCCAGCACGCATCCTGTGCGTGTTACAGCAAGGCAGAATGGTTTACAACCCTATTGAGGCTCTAGGAGGCTCAGAAATAGCCGTTTTTAATAGCGATTCGTCGCGAATTTATTCGGGTCGAAACGATTTTTGTCGGAAAATTCGGCGAATCAGTCGAATCGAATTTTTCAAAAGTTTGCTCATCTCTAATCATTAGTAAATAGCTCCACCTGCAGAACTTAAATCTCACTAGTAAGTCCCAGCAATAAATGTAGAAAAAAAACAGAGCTGTACTGCATTCAATTCAGTATTAAAATTCGTTCAATCGATAGAAAAGTAGTCAATGACTTCCACAGGTTATTACATACAAAAGAAAAAGCAAGCCAATTGTGCAACATTGCTAAAAACGGTTCCCATCTTTATTAAATGTGCCAATGGAACACTCACATTAAAACATTCAGCCAACTCACGCTGCTCGATTCACCATCAACGTATTCAAATGTACTTCCCCCGTAGTAAGGGGGGGGGAGGATAATCATGACCGCTGTCTCCCAACGCGTTCCACCGCTTCCCGCGACTTTAGCTAGGTGAAGCAATTATATACCCGAAAAGGTGGGCGGGGAATAAAGATGGGAACAGTTTTTAGCTATGTTGCACTATTGGCTTTTTTTTTTCTTTTGCAAGTAATAACATGTGGAAGTCATTGACTACTTTTCTATCAATGCTGGATTCAAGCTTAATATCCATATAATGACCGGATATTGATTTATTGATCTCTTGTTTTGGCGCATCCTATAACATTCTCTGGTAAGAGCATATAATTGGTGGTGGGCACACACATTGGTTTAAAGATCGATTAAACAAATTTTAATGAAGAATTGAATTGATTGCAGTACAGCTCTGTGATTTTTTTTCTACAATTAATCACAGATCTGAGTTTCTTTAGAACTCTTGGGTGGATTCCATCTGGACCCATCGCCTTACTTACCTTTAGATGTGCCAGCTCGGATAGGATATCAACCTCCAGAAACTCCAGGGCTTGGCTCTCCCAGCTGGATGCTGTGCTATGGCCATACATGCTATGGGTTTTTAAAGCCACTATCTAAAAATACTGAACAAAAGAAGCTATTCAGATGGTCAGCTACAGCCTTATCTCCGTTCATAGAATTATTTTACCTATTTCTAATTTTTGAGACTGCATTGTTTTTCTTCCTTCTGTCACCAATATATCGAAAAAAGGTTTTATCTCCCCTCTTCATAGATTTGGCCATTTCTTCCTCCTTTTGCTCTTTAGCAGCATTTATAATCTGTTTTGATTCTCCCTGTTTAATTTTGTATGCCTTTCTGTCAGCTACACTTCTACTTCCTTTATACTTCTTATAGGAGTTCTATTCTTTTATGATAGTGCTGACTTCCCTAGTAAACCATAATGGTTTCTTCTTCCTTTTATTCTTGCTAGTTTGTTTCACATATTGCTTAGTTGCCTTTAAGATGGCCATTTTTAATAGTGACCACTGGGCACTCACTTCTGCTACTCTGTTCCACTCACCTAATTCTCTTTCTATATATCTGACCTCTGACACCAAATCCTCATTGGGCAGAACTAAGTTCAGAATGTTATCTCCTCTAGTTGGTGACCTAATTAAGTGTCTCTAATATATTCCTGCTCTTGCGTGTTGATGCACTTGGGATATTCCAGTCCACATCAGGCATGTTGAAGTCACCTGTAATTACAATGTCCCCCTTCTCTGCCATTCCCCTGATTTAATCTATTAACAGGTTATCCAAATCCTCTGATTGTCCAGGGGGCCTATATATCACACCAATTCTGACCACAGCTCCCTCCTGGCAGGCTGATTCATTACTAGTACCAGGTACTGACAGATGAGCGTCTGTAGCGAGGCATTGAAAGCGTCCGCTAGTAGTAGCTGTGCTAAGCCATGGGTCGCTGTTTCAGAGCGTCTCAGTCGCTGGCCGGCATTGATGAATATATTGTGTGATTCGCTCTAACACCAGTACAGCGCTGTATGGGAGCGAACAGTAGCGCCAGCTCATTGCGACCGACTCGCACCATAATTATCAAAAAACCAGCCTCACACAGTTCAAGCGCTCAAAATCGGGTCGGAGCGCCAGAAGTTGTGTGATTAAAGTTTGTTTTTGAACATGTATCCACTAGTAACAAAGCAACACATGGAATGACATTGTAACATGAACACTTTAATATCAGACATGTAAGGACAATGCTGCATAAAAATATTATAAATCAAAAAAGTTTCCAAAAATGTCATTGTTTAGGCCAGGATACATGACAGAAAGATTTGAGTTTTTATTTAAAAAAAAAGGAAAATGGGATCAGGAAAGGGATTCTAAGAAACGTCCACTGAAATGTATGGGAGAGCACCAGGTAGTGACAGGAAAGACGTGGCGCTCTGCAATACTGAAATACTTGACTGCATTGCAGTCAGCAACTTTGGAGACTTAAAAATAAGAGTAGGGACCACCATAAACACAGAGTGCCTTGCCGGGGCAGTGTGGCTTCCACATGTATCTGCAGATATGTGCAACCAAATATCTGTCTTTCCACATAGCTAGACATGTTTGGTGCTTAATACTTAGATGATGAGAGGGTTAAACTGGGCGGTAAATTGGTTCCCAGGCCCTGAATAATAATGATGATAATAATTTTGTATAAATAGTAGGGATGGAGCTACTCCCACCCCCTTTACTGAGCAAAATGGGAAAATGATGAATCGTAAGCTACATGGCGTTGTTCCAGTTGCTCACCAGATTCGGCTTCATAAATGTGAAATTGCGTGCCGTGTCCGGCGTTCACCTGCCGCTACCTGCCACTTACAAGCCACTACCTGTCGCTATCCTTTCATGAATAAGGCCCTAAGTCTGCATGGTAACCCAGGGAGTTTCTAGTTCATTATGTGTATGCTGAATTATTGTTGATTGAAGAGTATTCTTGACATAAATGGCTACTCCACCATCCTTTTTTCTAATCTGTCTTTTCTGTCCTATGCATGTCCAGGTATGATTATCTCCCAGTCATTGGCATCCTTGAACAAAGTCTCTGTTATTGCAACAAGATCCATGTTATCTGGATATATTGCCTTGCATTGGTACAATGCAGGTTGTTGATATTGCACTCTAGTTTGTTCTTGATCTTTTCCACCTCTATCACACCACTAACCAGATTTCCTGAAGTGACAACGCCCCCCTTCATCCTCAATGGTTGGGGACATAAATTATCCTCACAAGTTAAATCTCTGTCCCCTTCATCTAGTTTAAATCTCTATCAAAAAATGCTCTGAGTTTCCACTCGCAGTTCTTCCGTGCCTTTCTGTGAAGGATGCAAACCATCCATCTTATACGACTCCTTGTTCGACCACCTTCAAACATCATGACTAATCCATCCAAAGCCTTTGTCTTCACACCACTGACATAACCACACACTTGAACTTGTTGAGCGCCTTTATTCTAAGTATGTCACACACCCCGGAAGACCCTCCCGGTCCATAAATACCTGGGACCTCCCACTCATTCCCCAGTCTTTCATCTCTGCAGAGGCGAGCAAGTCAGAAGATGGATGTCTCCTCCTTGCAGGTAGCCGGGGTAACTCCCGGCCCCTCTATTGAGTCTATTTCTGTCCGGATCCCTTTTAACTGATTTTACTTTGCCTCCCAGCACAGGCTGCTGGTTCGGACAATGGTAGACGGCACCCTATGGTGCTTAGGAGCTACGCTCCACCGTGAGACCCCATACCAAGGGGTAGGCGGTTAGCCGGGTTGGTGATCCCGGCTTGGGATGCCCGGTTCCTTGGCCTCCCACCCTGGCGTGGATTCCCCCTCTCCCGGATACCCTTAGAGGGGGGGGGGCCTTGTCCCTTGAGGACTTAAATATTGTTGGGTCCTTTATTGTATGTGTGGAGTTTGTGTGGGCACTCGGTCACAGTGTGTGTGTGTGTGCTTTGTTTTTTGTCACTATACTTAAGCGCCGGCCGCCTTGTTCGCTGATGGCGGCGGGGGAGCTTCTTCCCCTCAGGTGCGGGGGGCGGGGCTGGGTGTTCGCGCGATCGCCTACGGCCCGCCCCCGTGCTGCTGGCGCCGCTGTTTTAGTTCCCGGCTACTGGCTGGGAGCGAAGGGGGAGGGGCCGGGCGCGAACCGCGCCGGCCCGCCCTCCTCCTACCACTTATTACGTGCCTTTCTCCTTCTTCTGCTTGTGTGCGTGTGTGACGGTCGGCTGTCATTTTGGTCGGTGAGTGGCCTTTCGGCCCCATTAGTTTTTGTATATATCTATGCCCCTTGTGTGGTTGTCTGCAATGCTTGTCTATTGACATTGTTGGACATTTACTTGTATGGGGTCTGATTGCTGTGCCTGTCTTTTGTCTTCCAGGTGGACCCTTGTTACTATTAAAGGGGGGTTCTCCCAGCCCTGGGGTCCCTGGTTTTAAAATTGTTTCCTGTAAAATTCCTCCCACGTGGGACTAAAAGGGGCATCCCGGGTAGCATTGCTGCGTAATTCCCTCGGGTCATTGTGACTAATTATATAAAAATGGAGGCTCCCCCGGATACGGGACCTGGGCTCCCCTCGGGGCAATCCAGGCAGTGTTTGGGGTGTGGGGTATCCCTTTCAGGGGATGATGTATTTCTTTGTGTACCATGTGCGCAGCGGACTATTACGCGGCAATCCGGATCTCCGGCGTCTGGTTCTGCTCCGCCGGTCTCCTCTCCTACTCCCCCCCCCCGTCTGATCCGTACCCCATGTGATGTCATGGGTGGGGAGTCGCATTCTGAGGTGTGCGCCAGATTGGCCAATCTTGAAAAATTGTTTTCTAGTGCTGTGGCCAGAAAGGCCCCCGGCTAAGAGAAAACATTTGTATACAGCCACGCAGGCCTTTGATTTGGATGAGTTTGACTCTCTGGACTGGTCCGATTGCCCCCCCGCTAGAGGAGGGGGAGCTGTTTGAGGAGTCGGATGGGTCTGATGATCAGCTGTTTGTTGGTGCTGATACCGAGCAGGGTCAGGGGGATTCTTTGGATACCTCTAAGGTCCTGGCTCATATGTTTGAGGTCTTGGCTATTTCTCCTCCTGAAGCGGCTCCTCCACAAAAGGGGGAGTTCTTTGAGGCGACCAAGCCGCGCTTGGAATTCCCTTATCAAAAGCATTTTGATGGCATTATTCTCAAGGAATGGGAGAGGCCTACCCGACTTCCAGGTGTTCCTCCGGGTTGGGACAAAAAATTTCCCTTACCGGTGGACGCGGTGAAGCACTGGTCGTTCCCTCCTGAGGTGGATGCTCCTGTTTTGGGGTTGTCTAGCACCTCCATCTTGCATTCTCCAGACTGTACTACCCTCAAGGATGGTGAGGATAAACGCATTGACCAGATGGCTTGTCATGGTTTTGCCAGTGTTGGGTCATCCTTGCGGCCTGTTTGTGCTTCGGGGCTCTTATTGGTAGCTGCCAGGTCGGTTGTTAAAGGACTGTTGACTACTTCCGAGCTTGACCCGGCTAGTGAGGAGTTCACCGCCCTTAAGCGGGGTGAGTTGTTTTTGTCATTTGTACTAGCCGCCTTGGATGACACATTGGTGATGTGTAGTAGAACTTCGGCCTTGCTTGTGGCTATCCGGCGGTCGGTTTGGTTGCGCCAGTGGGCGGCTGATTTTGTGTCCAAAAATTCACTTATGGCCCTTCCCTTTGTGGGGTTGCGGCTCTTTGGAGAAAAATTGGATTCGGTTGCAAAGGGTGGTAAGTTACCTCAGCGTAAGAAGCAGCGTTGTCCCTTTCGGGGGGCAACTTCCTTCACTCCTTCCTTTCGTAGGGCCAGAGTTGGCAGGGGATTGGCCTCCTCCTCCAGAGGTGATTCCTGGAACCGGGGCAGGGGTCGTGCCCGTCCAGGACACAGCTGGGGCTCTAAGCCTAAGGCCGCTGCCAAGCCGGCACAGCGATGAGGGGGCGCCCTCACCCTTGCGGGTGGGGGGACGGCTGCAACTCTTCTCCCGGGTCTGGGACCAAGAGGTCTCGGACAGATGGATTCGGGAAGTGGTCTCTTCCGGTTACAAGCTGGAGTTCGAGTTCCGGCCCCCTCCCAGATTCTTCAGGTCTCGGGTGCCTTCAGATCCTCTGGCCGCGCAGGGGCTCCGGGCGGCAGTAGCAAATCTTCTGGACATGGCTGTCATTGGCCCGGTGCCCCCCTCGGACCGGGGCCTGGGCTACTATTCCAATCTGTTCACAGTGCCCAAGAAGGACGGTTCCATCTGTCCCATTCTGGATCTGAAGTTACTCAACAGGTTCATCCGTCCCCGGAAGTTCCACACGGAAACTCTGCGTTCAGCCATCTACTCACTTCGTCAAGGGGACTTCATGATGTCCATAGACATCAAGGATGCTTACCTGCATATTCCAATCTTTCGGGCACACCAGAGATTTCTCAGGTTCTTTGTAGAAAATTGTTTGTGGCTCTTCCATTTGGCTTTACCTCGGCTCCAAGGGTTTTCACCAAGGTGCTGGCGGGGGTGATGGCCCTTCTCAGAGCCCAGGGTATCCGCATCATGCCTTATCTGGACGATCTTCTTATTGTGGCTTCCTCTCTCAGCCAGGCGGAGCTAGATACCAGGACTGTGGTAGCCACCCTGGAGAGATTCGGCTGGGTGATCAACTATCCCAAGTCCTGCCTCTCTCCCTCCAGGGTGGTGGAGTTCCTGGGAATGCCTCTGGATACTTCTCAGGCCAGGGTGTTCCTCCCCCGGCCCAAGGTTCTTCTGATTCAGGAATTGACTCAGCGTCTCCTATGCATCCCTCGCCCGTCCATCCGGCTGGGGATGCGACTGGTGGGATTGATGGTGGCATCGTTCGAGGCGGTTCCCTTTGCCTTTCCCTTTGTTTCACACAAGGATGCTCCAGCTTCATCTCTTGGCGGCCTGGGACGGGTCCCCGCTGTCATTGGATCAGTCTTTTCTGATGTCCCCCCGGGTGCGGTGTTCCCTTCGGTGGTGGCTGGAACCAAGCAATCTGACGAGGGTCAGATCCTTTCTGACCCCTCGTTGGGAGACGGTCACCACGGATGCCAGCCTGTCAGGTTGGGGGGGATTTTGGAAGGATCTTCAGTTTCAGGGACTGTGGGGGCCTCAGGAGGCTCACGATCCCATCAATGTTCTGGAGCTGAGAGCCATAAGGTTGGTTCTGGCTCACTTGACTCATCAGTTGCGGGGCCTACCGGTTCAAGTTCGGTCGGACAATCGGACGGCGGTCGCCTACATCAATCACCAGGGAGGGACTCGCAGCAGGCGTGCCCTCAGGGAAGTGTCTTTGATCCTGGCTTGGGCAGAGGGCAATGTCCCATGCATCTCGGCAGTGTACATTCCGGGAGTGGAGAACACGGAGGCGGACTCCCTGAGCAGGGGTTCATCTCGCCGGGGGGAATGGTCGCTCAGCCCCAAGGTGTTTCAGTCGGTTTGGCACCGGTGGGGGATTCCGGAGGTGGACCTCTTTGCCTCTCGTCACAATCACAAGCTTCCGGCATTTGTGTCTCTCTCGCGGGATCCGCTGGCTCTGGCAGCGGATGCCATGTCTCTGTACTGGAGGGATCTGGGGTTTCTGTACCTGTTCCCTCCGTTTCCCATGGTGGGCAAAGTGGTGCGCAAACTGGCCCTAGAGGGCGCGTCAGCAATCCTGGTGGCTCCAAGATGGCCAAGACAGGTTTGGTTCGCAGACGTGGTAAGGTTGGCAGAGGATCAGTTCGATCTGCCCCTTCTGCCGGATCTGCTCACTCAGGGTCCCCTGCTCTACCCCAATTTACCAACGCTGGCTTTGACGGCGTGGCTGCTGAAATCTCCATCTTGAAGGAGGAAGGTCTTTCTGATGCTGTCATTCAGATTCTGGTTAGGGCTAGAAAGAAGTCTTCCTCTGCCATCTACTGTAGGATTTGGAGGTCTTATATTGATTGATGTGAGATCCGGGCATTGCCTTGCAGGGCGTTTTCTATCCCTAGGGTTTTGGAATTTATGCAATATGGTCTGGACCTAGGTTTGCAGCTTAGTACGCTGAAGGGGCATGTTTCTGCCCTGGCAGTTTTCTTTCAAAAGTCTTTTGCTCTTCATCCTCTGGTTAAGACCTTTTTCCAGGGGGTTACGCATGTGCGGCCTCCTAGAAAGCCTTTGCTCCCAGTTTGGGATTTGAATTTGGTTTGCTCTGCTTTTCAGGGTCCTCCTTTTGAACCTTTGCAGGATATTTCTCTTTCTACGCTTACTCAGAAGGTCGCGTTTTTGGTTGCCATCACTTCCGTTCGGCGTGTATCGGAGTTGGCGGCTTTGTCCATTAAGGCTCCTTACTTTGAGAGGCATCAGGACAAGGTTGTTTTCCGCTTCAAGCCAGATTTCCTTCCTAAGGTGGTTTCTGCCTTTCATCTTAATCAGGACATTGTTCTACCTTCCTTGTGTCCTAAGCCCAGCAATGACAAGGAGAGGGTTTTGCATTCTTTGGATGTGGTTCGCTGTGTGAAGTATTATTTCGTGGCTACTTCCTCTTTTCGTAGGACTGATGCCCTTTTTGTGGTGCCCTCTGGGCCTAGGAAAGGTTTGGCTCCCGCCAAGTCTTCTATTAGTAAGTGGATTCGCCAGGCCATTGTTGGAGCCTATTCTGCCAAGGGGAAGGTTCCCCCTTTTCGTGTTACTGCTCATTCCACTCATGCTGTTGGGGCGTCCTGGGCTTTCCAGCATCAGGCCTCTGTTGAGCAGGTTTGTAAGGCTGCTACTTGGTCTTCAGTTCACACGTTTTCCAAGTTTTACAAGGTTGATGTGCGGGCCTCAGCGGATGCTGTTTTTGGCCGCAAAGTTCTGCAAGCTGCAGTGGTTTAAGTTGTGCATTGTTGCCTTGTTTTGGATCCCCGCCCTTTATGTACACTGCTATTGGATGTCCCAAGTGTAATGACTATCTGAAGCGGGGTGTGTGACATACTTAGAATAATACCATTTTGTGAATACTCACCTGTAAAATGGGTATTATAAGTATGTCACACACCCCGCTTCACCCCGCCCTTTGGTATTCTGGATCCTTTATATGGTGAACCTTTCTTACTGTTACTGGTTAATTTGGCTCTTCCTGGTTCCTTTGTTTCCTTACTGCTGTTTTCATACTGGGGAATGAGTGGGAGGTCCCAGGTATTTATGGACCGGGAGGGTCTTCCTTTTTTTTTTATTGACATCTCTGCAAGATCGCCATCTACAGGTCAGTATAACCCAAGTGTAATGACTATCTGAAGCGGGGTGTGTGACATACTTATAATACCCATTTTACAGGTGAGTATTCACAAAATGGTATTTTTCCTGATTACAAACTGGCAAACTTCAGAAAATGCTATAGAACCTGTTACTTTGCAAAGTTCCTGACTAAAAAATTGTCCCTTTGTACATTAAACATATATTTTTGTGGATAAATCATTTGTGCCAAGATGTAATACAGAGAAAGCCAGCCTGCATAAAGAGTCCAAATTTTATTCCAAGATTATTAAAAGGCCATCCAAAAATACAAGGCGGTAGACAAAGCAATAAGTAGAAGAATCTGGTGTCTACGCGTTTCAGACTATCCAGTCCTTATTCATGTGCCAAGATGTAGCCCAATTTCCACTGTTATATTTGCTTGCAGCCTTGACAATATTTACATCTCTTACCCCTATTAATAGTTTAGCTCAACTTTATCCTGTCCAAAGTCCACACCTCTAATTGTTGAATCACCAGAATATGCCTTCTCCTATTGGTTGGTTTTGTAACTGCACCTTGCTGCCCTTTAGCACTCATTTTATTCCCAGTATGTCACACACCCCGCTTCCGAATATTCATGACACTTGGGTAACTGTCCTGTAGAGGGCGATCTTGCAGAGATGACATGAAAAAAAGGGAGCCCCTCCCGGTCCATAAATACCTGGGACCTCCCACCATTCCCCAGTCTTTCGTCTCTGCAGCCGGTGAGCAAGTCAGAAGATGGCTGTCTCCTCCTGGCGGCCTGGACCTTTTTTAAATTTAAACTATAGCAGTATGCCTCCCAGCCTAGGCTGAAGGTCCAGGCAATGGTAGGCTGCACCACTGTGGTGTTTATGGGAGCTTGCTCCCCCGTGAGACCCCATACAAAGGGGTAGGCGGTGTCCGGGTTGGTGATCCCGGCTTGGGATGCCCCATCCCTCTTGCCCTTTTCACCTATTGGTGTGGGTTCTCCCCCCTACCGTGTCCCTCTGTGCCCCTTGGGGGGGGGGGGTGGCCGTTTCTCCCGTGTGACTTTAATGGGGGGAAAGGTTTTATATGTGTTTGCACATATAGCAGCTGGCCAGGCTGCTTCCTTCAGGTGCGGTTTAGGAGGGGGCGGGGCCGGGCGCTCGGCGTGCTCGTCGCGGCCCGCCCCCCCTCGATGTCGGCTCCACTAAGGTGCTCTGGTGCTGGCTGGGGCCGGGCCCGGCGTGTGGGAAGGGGGCGGGGCCAGGCGCGGCGTGCGATGTGCACTGGCCCGCCCCTCTTCTTCCAGCCTCTCTGTTTCTCTTTCATTCCCTCGCTGCTGTGAGGGCTGACGGTCGCCTTTGGCTTTGCGTAATTTCTTTTTGTATCTATTGATATATGATTGTGGGTGATGTGCATGTTTGACTTATGTACTCCCTGTTTTCTGTTTTCCAGCTGGGATCCCTTCTTTTGAGTTTTAAAAGGGGGGTTCTCCCGGTCCTAGGGTCCCTTAGAATTTGATTAGGGTTCCTAAAATTAAAAAAAAAAAAAAAAGAAATTTGATAATAAAAATCCTCCCACTTGGGACTTGAAGGGGCATCCCGGGTAGCTTTAACAGCGTAAGTCCCTCTGGTCATTGTGACTACATTAAAAATCACCATATGGAGGCTTCTCAGGATACTTGGCTTGGGCTCCCCTCGGGGCAACCCCAGCAGTGTATGGGTTGTGGGGCATCCCTTGCGGGGGATAATGTACTTGTTTGCATACCTTGTGCTCAGCGGACCATAACGCAGCAGTCGGGGGCCCAGGCGTATGGGTCCGGGGTCCCGGCCTCTTCTCCTTCCCCACCCTGCCTTATCCATACCCCTGGTGATGTTGTCACAGGTGGGGAGTCGCAATCTGATGTGTGTGCCAGATTGGCTAATATTGAGAAATTTATTTCCGGCTCTGTTGCCAGAAAGGCCTCGGCTAAGAGAAAGCTTTTGTCTCCAGCCGCGCCGGCCTTTGAGTTTGATGATTATGATTTTCTTGACTGGTCTGATTATTCCCCGCTAGAAGAGGGGGAATTATTTGAGTGTTCTGACAATCAGCAGTTTGTTGGTGCTGATACAGAGCAAGGGCAGGGGGATGCTGTGGACACCCCGAAGGTACTGGCTCACCTTTTTGAGGTTCTGGCGATTTCTCCTCCAGAGGAGGCCGCTCCGCAAAGGGGGAATTATTTGGGACTTCTAAGCCGGGCCTGGAATTCACAAATCAAAAGCATTTTCATGGCATTATTCTTAAGGAATGGGAGAAGCCTACTCGGCTTCCAGGTATTCCTCAGGGTTGGGATAAGAAGTATCCCTTTCCGGTGGACATGGTAAAACGATGGTCGTCCCCTCCCGAGGTGGATGCCCCGATGCTTGGGTTATCTAATACTTCTATTTTGCATTCTCCTGACTCCACCACTCTCAAAAGATGGTGAGGACAAATGCATTGATCAGATGGCTTGCCACGCTTTTGCTAGTGTCGGTTCAGACTTGTGGCCTGTTTGTGCTTTGGCGCTTACGGCAGCGGCTACCAGGTCTGTTGTTAGGGACCTGTTGAGTACTTCCATGCTTGACCCGGCTAGTGATGAGTTCGCCGCCCTTAGGCGGTGTGAATTGTTCATGTCCTTTGTGCTTGCCGCCTTGGATGACACCATGGTCATGTGTGGTAGAACCTCGGCCTTGCTTGTAGCTATTCGGCGGTCGGTGTGGTTGCACCAGTAGGCGGCTGATTTTGTGGCCAAAAAGTCGCTTACAGCACTTCCCTTTGTGGGGCTGCGGCTCTTTGGAGAAAGATTTGATTCTGTCACGAAAGGGAAGTTACCTCAGCGTAAGAGGCAACGTCGTCCCATTCGGGGGGCGGCCTCCTTTAACCCTTCCTTTCGTGGTGCCAGAACTGGCAGAGTTTAGGCCTTCTCTACCCTCAGAGGTGATTACTGGAGTAGAGGCAGAGGTCGTGCCCGTCCAGGTCACAATTGGTGTTCCAAACCCAAGCCCGCTGCCAAGCAAGCTCAGCAATGAGGGGGCGCCCTCACCCTTGCGGGTGGGGGGACGGCTGCAACACTTCTTCCAGGTCTGGGACCAGGAGGTCTCAGACAAATGGATTCTGGAAGTGGTGTCTTCTGGTTACAAGCTGGAATTCGAGATCCGGCCTCCTCCCAGATTCTTCAGGTCTCGAGTGCCTTCGGATCCACTGGCCGCACAGGGGCTCCGGGCGGCAGTAAGTTATCTGCTGGACATGGCTGTCATTTGCCCAGTGCCTTCCGCAGAAAGGGGCTTGGGATTCTATTCCAATCTATTCACGGTGCCCAAGAAGGATGGCTCCATTCGACCCATTTTGGATCTGAAGCTCCTCAATTGGTTTATCCGCTTCAGGAAGTTTCGCATGGAAACCTTGCGTTCAGCGGTCGATTCTCTTCATCAGGGGGACTTCATGATGTCCATAGACATCAAGGATGCGTACTTGCATGTACCTATCTTCCCGGCACACCAGAGATTCCTCAGGTTCGTGGTGGAAGATTTTCAGTTTGTGGCCCTTCCATTCGGGTTTACCTCGGCTCCGAGGGTGTTCACCAAGGTACTGGCGGGGGTGATGGCCCTCCTCAGAGTCCAGGACATTCGCATTGTACCATATCTGGACGACCTTCTCATTTTGGCTTCCTCTCTCAGCCAAGCGGAGCTAGACACCAGAGTGGTGGTATCCACGCTGGAGAGGTTTGGCTGGGTAATCAACTATCCCAAGTTCTCCATCTCCCCGTCCAGGGAGGTTTCGTTTCTGGGCATGACTCTGGATGCCTTTCAGGCCAGGGTGTTCCTTCCTCAGCCCAAGATTCTTCTGATCCAAGATTTGATTCGGCTTCTGCTATCCAATCCTCGCCCGTCTATCCGACTAGGGATGAGATTGGTAGGTTTGATGGTGGCTTCCTTCGAGGCGAGGCAGTCCCTTTTGCCCAGTTTCACATGAGGACGCTTCAGCTCCATCTTCTAGCGACTTGGGACAGGTGTCCGCTGTCATTGGTCAGTCTTGTCTGCTGTCTCCTCGGGCTCAGCAGTCCCTTCAGTGGTGGCTAGTGTCAATCTGTTGAAGGACAGATCCTTTCTGACCCCTTGTTGGGAAACGGTCACCACGGACGCCAGCCTGTCGGGCTGGGGGGGCTTCTGGAGGGAACATCAGTTCCAGGGGTTATGGGGGCCTCAGGAGGCTCATACCCCCATCAACATTTTGGAGCTACGGACCATTTGGTTGGTTCTCTCGCTTGACTCTTCTCTTGCAGGGATTGCCAGTTCAAGTCCGATTGGACAACCGGACGGCGGTCACTTACATCAATCACCAAGGAGGGACTCGCAGCAGGAATGCCCTCAGGGAGGTATCTCTGATCCTTGTTTGGGCAGAGAGCAATGTCCCATGCATCTCAGCCATTTACATCCCGGGAGTGGAGAACACGAAGGCGGACTCCCTGAGCAGGAGATCCTCTCGCCGAGGAGAATGGTCTCTCAGTTCCAAGGTATTCCAGTCCCTTTGTCACAAGTGGGGGAATCCGGAGGTGGATCTCTTTGCCTCACGTCACAATCACAAGCTTCCTGCCTTTGTGTCTCTGTCTCAGGATCCTCTGGTCCTGGCAGTGGATGCCATGTCCCTGGCTTGGAGGGAACTGGGGTTTCTGTACCTGTTCCCCCCTTTCTCCATGGTGGGCAAGCTGACTCTAGAAGGGGCACCAGCAATTCTGGTGGCTCTAAGGTGGCCAAGACGAGTGTGGTTCGCAGACGTCGTGCGGCTGGCAGTAGATCAGTTTTATCTGCCTCTTCTTCCGGATCTTATCACCCAGGGTCAGCTATGCTACCCCAATTTACCAATGCTGGCTTTGACGGCGTGGCTGCTGAAACCTCCATCTTAAAGGAGGAAGGTCTTTCTGATGCGGTGGTTCAGACTCTTGTTAGAACTAGGAAGAGATCTTCCTATAATGTCTACTATAGTACTTGGAGGTCTTATATTAACTGGTGCGAGGCTAGGGCCTTGCCTTGTAGGGTGTTTTCTATTCCCAGAATTCTGGAGTTTCTTCAACATGGTCTGGACTCGGGGTTCCAGCTTAGTACTTTGAAAGAAAACCACCAGGGCAGAAACCTGCCCCTTCAAAGGTCTTTTGCTCTTCATCCCCTGGTTAAGACATTTTTCCAGGGGGTTACTCATGTGCGGCCTCCTAGAAAGCCCGTGCTGCCGGTTTGGGAATTAAACGTGGTTCTGTCGGCTCTCCAGGGGCCGCCTTTTGAGCCAGTGCATGATATTGCTCTTTCTCTGCTCACTCAAAAAGTTGCCTTTTTGGTGGCTATTACCTCTGTTCGGCGTGTCTCTGAGTTGGCGGCCTTGTCTATTCAGGCTCCTTACTTTGAGAGGCACCTGGTCAGGATGTAGTTCTCCCTTCCTTGTGTCCTAAACCTAGCAATGACAAGGAGAGGACCTTACATTCTTTGGATGGGGTTCGATGTGTGAAATATTATTTGGTGGCTACTTCTCCTTTTCTTAAGACGGACGCCCTTTTCGTGGTGCCCTCCGGGCCCAGGAAAGGTCTGGCGCCCGCTAAGTCCTCCATTAGTAAATGGATTAGACAGGCCATTGTTGGGGCCTATTCTGCCAAGGGGAAGGTTCCCCCTTTTCGTGTTACTGCTCATTCTACTCATGCTGTTGGAGCATCTTGGGCTTTTCAGCATCAGGCTTCTGTTGAACAAGTTTGCAAGGCTGCTACTTGGTCTTCCGTTCATACTTTTTCCAAGTTTTATAAGGTTCATGTGCGGGCCTCAGCTGATGCTGTTTTTGGCCGCAAAGTTCTGCAAGCTGCAGTAGTTTGCATTATTGCCTTTTTGGGATCCCCACCCATTATGGGCACTGCTATTGGATGTCCCAAGTGTCATGAATATTCAGAAGCGGGGTGTGTGACATACTGGGAATAATACCATTTTGTGATTACTCACCTGTAAAATGGCTATTACAAGTATGTCACACCCCCCACTTCATCCCCCCCTTTTTTGGTTTTCTGGGATCCTTTATATGGTGAACCCTTTTTTATTTTCTGTTTACATTTGGCTCTTCCTGGTCTCTTTACTGCTGTCTTATACTGGGGAATGGTGGGAGGTCCCAGGTATTTATGGACCTGTGTCATCTCTGCAAGATCACCCTCTACAGGACAGTTACCCAAGTGTCATGAATATTCAGAAGTGGGGTGTGTGACATACTTGTAATAACCATTTTACAGGTGAGTAATCACAAAATGGTATTATTTAGTCCACTTTCCAAATCCTGCACAAACTGATCATTGCTTACATCAGCAGATACATCCACATCACACTCAGAAAGAACAGCATATGGGTTATAGTGACTTAGTCTAAACTGTTGGCTCTGGAATATAGAACAGAAGCATGCAGTCTACCCTTCTCCTATGAAGTCTTTGTGGAAGTGGTGGCTGTATACAAAGCTGCTTTACTTGCTGGGGGGACTTCACATCTTCAGACTGAAGAGTACACACTAAAGACTGAAATCTTGTCATACAAGCCTGACATCCGCATACAAATTGGACAGCATTGTGAGTTCCACAAGTACTACAAAAAACAGCCAGACAACACTTAAACACTGAACCAAACTAGACATTCGTGTTGGATGGCACCTTTTTTAGGTTTCTAAACTTCAAACCAGCTAACCATATACATTTTAGTACAACATTTTGCAAAGTAATAAATAAATGTGCAGACTTTCCCAAAGAATGCTTGTTAAAGGTCAGTGATAGAAGCATCAAAGGCAGACAACTATTTATTTTTTATTATACAACTGGAGGCTAAGATGCTTTTTTTTTTTAAATGTCTTGCTATTGGTATAAAGGGTCCACCTATCAGAAGGTTGAACATGAGAGACCATTTAGTAGCTGTACATTGTAGATGGATGTTGATCCAAGTCTTGAGTTTGATTTCTTACCATACAGCCCCTCATTTAAAATTTAGTTTAAGTTGCTCAGGCTACTCTGTCAAGGTTCTGAATTTGTTTCCCCGAATTCTGTCCTGTACAGTTGCCCATAGCAATAGCCTTTGTGCAGGTTAATCAGCCATGTATGTGCCTCCACATCCTCTGTTGCCTAGACTCCCCTCCCTAAGGACAGATCTGTGTAAATCCCTCAGGGCAATGTCCTTCCCAGAATCATGGCCATGAAACCTGCCCAATAGAAAATTATACCCAGGATTCTGAAGTTGACTATTCCTGCTGATATTTATAAACAGGAGGATGAAAACGATCCATATCTGACTCCTGCTAAGTCTACTCAACCTCTGGTTTCCTCTACTAGCATCTCCACCGACTGTGTCTGCGGTGGAATTTCCTCTGCTAGTGCCACCAGACACTCAGTGTTCAAATTGACCTGAAGAGTTTGTGTACATCTTTAATGGACTGCACTTTGCTACCTATCTTGATGTTATCTGCAAAAGAATAGGAACCAGCAATTGTGTACAGCCAACAAAGCAAGCTGTCTAGGTGAATTGGCCGAAAATGGCAGGCAACCTCAATATCCACCATTATAGGGTCCTCAGCCCCCCCACAAACTAATCTGCGTGTAAAATGCACATCAAAGGTTCTTGTCTATGTTGCTATTTGTTTTGACCTATGCTATGGGGTGCACCACCTATAAATTATGTTGGTGTGCTCACTCTTAAACAAATCCAACCATTCCAATGGGAGTGGCCGTGAAAACCACACCTCCCTCCCTTTGAGGAGCACCAAAAAATATTACAAATCTCTATAATCAAAAATGTATTATTACATATAAATTCATAAAATACACATACACTGAATTACACATGACAAAAGACAATTAAAAACAATTGTTGGGTCCCAATTAATATTGCTATCTCTGTATATCTCCAAACCCCAATCCTGGGGGATCTAATATAAAATGTCTGTGATGCGAACAAAGCTCCAATAGTGTTAGAATAATGTAAGGGCAGTCTTGTTCCTATAAATAAGATACTAGAGTCTGTGCATGCAGAGGTAACCCAATCTTAATTCAGGAATAGGTTGTCCTGAAAAAATAATCCGGGCTCGGAACCGTAACCACACCTTACAACTGTTAAGAATTCAGTTTTAATTTGTTGAAAACATTTAAAACCAGGTTTACCATTTTTGACTTTCTTACACAATGCAATACAAATATCTATTCCACATTCCTTTGGTCATGAAAAACTCATTAAGAGTTACCAGTACAGTATTTCATCAGTATTTCATTGAGTTGCGGATCAAGGCCCGCTATCGTGTTGTTAATTTGCTCATTAATAGCCTCTAAATGCTGGGTGTGGTAGGTAATCAAAAGCCCCATTAATTGGAGTGAACAGTCTTGGAGAATGTTCTCCCATTTTCTTTTAAAAGTTTCATCACAGTCGAGAATTTGAGGAAAGAGCCTAATCCTAAGCCCTTTCGGTATTATATTCTGTTGTGAGTACTCCCGAAGATACTGGGTGTCCCACCACATTTTAGACTTCTTACTTAATAATTTATGTAGTTGATTAAAGAGTGTATGGGTTACTTCTTGTTTTTCAGTCATGTCCTTATTCGTTATTTTACAGTGTGTCAAATCTGACACCATCTTGTCCCAGTCTTCACTACCCAATTGGGTCATGATTCTCACTGTGATTGTATAAGTCCTTAATTAGGGATAGTGGCACCTTAATAATGAGCGCTACCTAAGTTCTATTATTAGGGGGGGTACGCTTATAGGGATATATAGCGAACCTCTCAATGTGTTCATAATTAAAGCGACCACCTAAATACCCCTAATGCTTTCAGAATATTGTTGTGGTTGGTACACCGTCCGGCCCCCATATATAAACCAATCTTAATTCAGGAATAGGTTGTCCTGAAAAAATAATCCGGGCTCGGAACCGTAACCACACCTTACAACTGTTGAGAATTCAGTTTTAATTTATTGAAAACATTTAAAACCAGGTTTACCATTTTTGACTTTCTTACACAATGCAATACAAATATCTATTCCACATTCCTTTGGTCATGAAAAACTCATTAAGAGTTACCAGTACAGTATTTCATCAGTGGAGCGCATAAGAGAGCGGCGCTGGCGCGGTGGCGGGTAAATATACCGCAGATACACATTAGGTTTAGCGGCAATAGCGGAACTAAGGCGGACACATCTGAAGCGTGGAACGGCGTGGAGGACCGCGGGCACAGACTATTCTGAGAGACCACACAATAGGATGTCTACTGCGGCAGCTTAACTTTGCCCACCACCGCGACTGCACTGCATAGACGGGGATCCTATATCAATACAGGCAAGTTCCTTATTTGTATATATAAAACCGGCGCTTTTTAAACAATAAACCACTATGGAGGCATTTAGCTAATGTCCTCTTTCACTGCACACAGGGTCCTCTTTCACTACACATAGGGACTACTGTAAGGGCGAAATGGAATCCCTATGAATCCCTATCAAGAATGAACATAACAACCAGGTACAAATCTCATGCCCCTAAATAACATAAGACAAGTATAAGACCAGGTGTAAGTTTTTAAATTGATTGGCACGATCTTTGATAAATAGATGAGAGCACACCAACGGTTCACCTTGTGGAATTTTCAAGTCATATGTGTGCCGCTAACACTATCTGTGACATCACCAGTATCAGGTACTATTATGCCTTTTATCTTCAATCTCTATTTGTGTTGAACTAAAATCATTCGTATATATGTAATTAACTAATTAACTAATAACGATATCTAACGATAGTATTAACAATATGAAATATGTGTTTGCTTACCTATGACTAACAATACTAATCACATGCAATATTTGTCTGTTACATGTATAGGGCATTGAGGAAGCCGTATAAGGCGAAACATGATACATGTCTGCCCTCATTTCAAAAACTGATGAAATACTGTACTGGTAACTAATGTGTTTTTCATGACCAAAGGAATGTGGAATATATATTTGTATTGCATTGTGTAAGAAAGTCAAAAATGGTAAACCTGGTTTTAAATAAATTAAAACTGAATTCTTAACAGTTGTAAGGTGTGGTTACGGTTCCGAGCCCGGATTATTTTTTCAGGACAACCTATTCCTGAATTAAGATTGGTTTATATATGGGGGCCGGACGGTGTACCAACCACAACAATATTCTGAAAGCATTAGGGGTATTTAGGTGGTCGCTTTAATTGCGAACACATTGAGAGGTTCGCAAGTTGGCTCATGCAGAGGTAAGCTACCTCTACACCCACTTACCCCGTATCCGTGCCGGCACTCTGAGGACCCAAATTGGGTCTCTATAATACTCCACAGCCCTATCAACAATGTGCAACTATAATATATTCAAAATATTCAAAATAGAATAATGAAAAAAATTTTTTTTTTTATAAGTGCGTCCTCAAGACCAAAACACTGTGCAATGTCTATAAACGAAAGTGCTAAGTGCTGTACCCATGTGTCCAAAAATCCATGTCTATATACATCTAATTAATGTGTGTAAATCCATAACCCAACCAGGAAAAACCTATTCCCGAAGTATTAATAGAATATTAAAGGGTTAAATAAATATACAGTCAATAAGTTATACAAAAATCCACAACAGTTCAGTAAAATCAATCATATATAATAATCAGTATGACAGGTGGTGTGAAATTCACAAAGAGCTCAAAAGGCACAAATTAGTGTGTCTGCACAGTAAACAAAGATATACTACCAGTGCCCAAAGTCACTCATATAAGGCAAGGAGCATGTCAGCAAGCATCACGGAAAAGGGACCACAAGTAACCCGGCCACCTTTTCCGTGATGAATTTCACACCACCTGTCATACTGATTATTATATATGATTGATTTTACTGAACTGTTGTGGATTTTTGTATAACTTATTGACCCTTTAATATTCTATTAATACTTAGGGAATAGGTTTTTCCTGGTTGGGTTATGGATTTACACACATTAATTAGATGTATATAGACATGGATTTTTGGACACATGGGTACAGCACTTAGCACTTTAGTTTATAGACATTGCACAGTGTTTTGGTCTTGAGGACGCACTTATAAAAAAACATTTTTTTCATTATTCTATTTTGAATATTTTTAATATATTATAGCTGCACATTGTTGATATTATAGAGACCCAATTGGGGTCCTCAGAGTGCCGGCACGGATACGGGGTAAGTGGGTGTAGAGGTAGCTTACCTCTGCATGCACAGACTCTAGTATCTTATTTATAGGAACAAGACTGCCCTTACATTATTCTAACACTATTGGAGCTTTGTTCGCATCACAGACATTTTATATTAGATCCCCCAGGATTGGGGTTTGGAGATATAGAGAGATAGCAATATTAATTGGGACCCAACAATTGTTTTTAATTGTCTTTTGTCATGTGTAATTCAGTGTATGTGTATTTTATGAATTTATATGTAATAATAAATTTTTTGATTATAGAGATTTGTAATATTTTTTGGTGCTCCTCAAAGGAAGGGAGGTGTGGTTTTCACGGCCACTCCCATTGGAATGGTTGCCATTTGTTTTGGCCACTAGTCCTTCATGATTTTTACACAAGACCTTGACATCCTATTTGCCAGTATCTCTGGGCCACTTCAGTGTATGAGGGTGAGTTGAGGTGTAAGTTCCCTGTAATATCTTTTGAGGGGTGCATGCATGCACCCCTCCCCTTGGATTAACAGCCTAGTGCATAAGGGATGGCAATCTAGAGCTTGAATGCCAAGCGAGCAGCCCCTTTGGGGGGCCAGAGGGCATTGCCAATGGTCACCCGGCTCTTCCATACCCCCTTCTTAGCCAGTGGAAGTACAAGTAATATGGGGGGTATGGACAAGCCACCGTCCAGCATGTTGTAGATAGTTTCTTTTTGTTTGGAGATCAGTTGATAAGATTTTTCAGGCCACTGTTGTGTCCAGCTCTCTTCTGAAGGGCCACCAACATGCTATCATTTGTAGACAGGGCCAGATTAAGTGTGATTAGGTGAGGGATGCTCCTAACTAACTAATGTAGGGATGTTACTCACTGGCTATAAAGAGGGATGCCCCTCACGAACTGTAATGGGGGATGTTGCACACTACAGCCAGTGAGCAGCATCCCTCATTACAGCAATAGGGTGATTCGGAGAGGGATTTTAGCACAATAGCATAATATTTTCCTATTGCATGGCACAGCCTGCTTCCAGAAGTCCTTACGAATGGGTTATTCCGCCACAAGGTGGCTCAGTGTACTGCAGAAGAGTTGTGGCTCCTCCCGGTACCATATAAAAACAGGATCACCACTAGACCAATCCAGTGTTCTCTCTGCAGTGATTCTGCGAAGATAGAAGATGGCTCTTTATATTGCGCAGGTGAGCGGGGCAACCAAGCCTGTGGCCCTGCATGTCTATTTCCACCCGTTTCCGAACCCTCTGTGCCTCCCAGCCTCGGCTGATGGATCGGGTGAGGGTAGCGGAGCACTAGGGTCTAGTGCTCAAGGAGCGCTGCTCCAAGCCGCAGACCCTGTAACACAAAGGGTAGCCGGCCATAGGCTTTATGGTGAGCCTACTAGGGATGAGTTCCTGTCCTAGCTTCTAAGGGGATGAGTGTTTTGGGGACTATGTGACTTGTACTGGTGTTTTGGGGTCCCCCCCCATCCCTGGCCTGGGCTCTCGCCGCTGCCTGCTCGCTCTCTCCCCCCCCCCCTACGTGTGTTCGGGGGGGGGGGGGCGGGTAGTAGCGGCGAGTGCTTTTAGCTGCTTTTTAAACTGTTTTTAACCGTTTTTGCCGGCGTCGCCGCTTTGTACTAAGCTCCGCGGCAGGTGGCGCTTAACCGTGAGGCGTTTTTTTGCTGTGTGATGACGCCGGCGCGGTCACGTGAGCACAGTTTTCACGCTCTTCAGGGGGGGCGGGGCCGGAGGATGATGCGTATCGCGTCGTCCTCCCGCAGCCCGCCCCTCAAGGTTCCTCTGCCGCCGCCATTTTGCTTCTGCTGCGTGTCTGGGGCCCATCTTCCTCCCGGAGCTGCGGCGGTAATCTCTGCCTGTTGTCGCTTCCTCCTGTGGTCTGGCGGCTTGGTGCCTTTGGCCTGCTTGGTCCGTGAGTCCCCTTCGGGGGATTTTGGTTTCCTTGGGGCATGTGCTGCGGGATGCTTATGTGTCTTTACTTATGTCTTTCAGGCGGGACTCTGTGGGTTGTGGTTTCTCCCTGTCCTGCCCCTTACCCTCCCTCATCTTCCCTTACTGGCTTCTGAGGGCATCCCGGGTGGCTTTTTTATTAGCCCTTACCCTGTGCTGGCCTATTGCGCCTGTGTAATCACCATATGGAGGCTTCTGGGGATAGCGTGCTTGGGGGTCCTTCGGGGCAATCCCGGCTGTGTTCTATGTGTGGGGAATCCCCTGTGAGTAACAGTGTCATGGTGTGCGTGCCGTGCTCCCAAGGTATCCTTGCGCTCCAGGCTGGGCTGCCCGCTTCGCTTCCCAGCTCTGCGTCTCCTTCGGCATCACCTACCCCCCCGCGCCTGCATTTAGCCCCCAGTGAGGGGGATACTAGCGGGGCGTCACAGTCTGATCTGGCACTGCGTGTGGTCAGCATTGAAATCTCAACTATCCCAAGTCTTCACTGTCTCCGTCTTTGGTGAGGTCCTTTCTGGGCATGACTCTGGATACCCCTCAGGTGAAGGTATTTCTGCCTCAGCAGAAAGTGGAGGGCCTTCAGAAGCAGGCACGGACTCTGCTCTTGTGTCCCCATCCTTCCATCCGGCAAGGGATGCAGTTGGTGGGCCTGATGGTGTCCTGCTTCGAGGCAGTCCCCTTTGCTCAGTTTCACATGAGACCTCTTCAGTTGCACCTCTTGTCAGTTTGGGATCGGGACCCTGTGTCCCTGGATCAGGAATTTGCTCTGTCCCCCCTGGCCAGACAGTCCCTCTCGTGGTGGCTGGACTCAGGGAACCTTCTAGTGGGCAGGAGCTTTCTGCCCCCGTGCTGGGAGACTGTCACCACGGATGCCAATCTGACCGGTTGGGGGGGTTTTTGGAAGTCTCTGATGGGAGCATGGGCCACTTGGGGGCCCCACCGACCCTGGAACTTCAATGTCCTGGAACTGAGGGCGATCAGGTTGGTTCTTTCTCAGCTGACCACACACCTTCGGGGGTCGGGCTCTTCAGATCCGCTCGGACAACCAGACGGCGGTTGCCTACATCAATCATCAGGAAGGGACTCCTGAGCAAGCGGGCCCTCAAGGAAGTGTCCCTGATACTGTCTTGGGCGGAAGAGAATGTCCCTTGCATTTCGGCAGTCTACATTCCGGGGTGGAGAACCAGGAGGCAGACTCCCTGAGCAGGGGGATGTTTTGGCTGGGGGAATGGTCCCTCAGCAACAAGGTATTTCACTCCCTGTGTCACCGCTGGGGTCAGCCGGATGTGGACCTGTTTGCGTCCCGTCACAAGCTTCCCAGGTTTGTCTCCCTGTCACAGGACCCTCTGGCCTTCGCCACGGATGCACTAGCAATGCCTTGGATGGAGTTTCGGCTCCTCTGTGTTCCCTCCCTTTCCTCTGCTGGGCAGGGTGCTGCGCAAGATAGCCCAGGAGGGGGTACCAGCCATTCTGGTGGCCCCCTGTTGGCCAAGGAGGGTGTGGTTTGCAGACGTCGTGCAGTTGGCAGTAGATCAGTATGTCCTGCCCAAGGATCCAGATCTGCTCACTCAGGGACAACTGTGCCATCCCAATTTACAAACGCTGGCTTTAACGGCTTGGCTGCTGAAACCTCCATCTTGATGGATAAGGGTTTCCCGACTTCTGTTGTTGATACCATGATTAGGGCTTGAAAGAAATCCTCGTCCTTTATCTACTACAGGATATGGCATGCCTACATTGCCTGGTGCGAGTCCAAGTCTCTTCCTTGTCGGGTGTTTTCTATCCCCAGGATTCTGGAATTTTTGCAACATGGTTTGTATTCGGGCCTTCAACTTAGTACCCTCAAGGGACAGGTGTCAGCTCTGGCAATTTTTTTCCAAAGATCCTTTGCCAATCATCGGTTGGTTAAGACTTTTTTCCAGGGAGTTACTCGTGTGCGTCAGCCACGTAAGCCTATGCTACCGGTTTGGGACCTGAATCTGGTGTTGTCTGCTCTGCAGGGTCCTTCCTTTGAGCCTATCCGTGGGGCTGCTTTGCCCATTCTGACTCTTAAGGTGGCCTTTTTGGTGGCCATTACTTCGGTCAGGCGAGTTATTAAGCTGGCGGCGCTTTCCATCAAACCTCCTTATTTTGAGCAGCATCAGGATAACGTGGTGTTTCGGCTTAAGCCGAATTTCTTGCCTAAGGTTGTGTCTGCTTTTCATCTCATTCAGGACATTGTTTTGCCTTCTTTGTGTCCTAACCCTGCTAATTCCAAGGAGCGGACCCTTCCTTCTTTGGATGTTGTCAGGGCTCTGAAGTTTTATTTGGTTGCTACTGAGTCTTTCAGGAAATCTGATGCTCTTTTTGTTCTTCCTGCTGGACCTAGGAAGGGTCTGCCTCCGGCTAAATCCACTATCAGCAAGTGGATCCGTCAGGCGGTGGAGCAGGCCTACTCTGCCAGGGGGAAGGTTCCTCCTTTTAGGGTTACTGCTCATTCCACTCGTTCTATTGGTGCGTCTTGGGCTTTTCAGCACCAAGCTTCTGTTTAACAAGTTTGGAAGGCCGCAACTTGGTTTCTGTTCATACTTTTTCCAAGTTTTACAAGGTTGATGTTAAGGTCTCAGCTGATGCTGCTTTTGGCCGCAAGGTACTTCAGGCGGTAGTGGTTTGAACTGCCTGTTATTCTTTGGGGATCCCACCCTACCTTACGAACACTGCTGTTGGACGTCCCATACGTAAGGACTTCTGGAAGCAGGCCATGCCATGCAATGGGAAAAATACAATTCTGTGAGTACTCGCCTGTAGAATTGCTTTTACTATGCACAGCATGGCCTGCTTCACCCCACCCTTGTTATCGTTATTCTTGGTTGCCTCTTTATGGTGATTGTTTCCAAGTTAGTTGGGGTTTGTTACCTTTTTTACCTTTATCATCTCCCGGCTTCTTGAGTAACTGCTTGTCAAGACTGTGCCACCTTTTGGCGGAATATCCCATACGTAAGGACTTCTGGAAGCAGGCCGTGCCATGCATAGTAAAAACAATTCTACAGGTGAGTACTCACAGAATTGTCTTTTTCTCTTATTTTTGTCCTCTAAAGCCTAGGTGCGTTTATCACCTGGTTGGGGGTCGAATGCCAAGTGCTCAGTAGGGGAGCCTTCTTTTTGCTTTAAATAGCCAAGTCAGATCCAGCACTTGGTAGTAGTTGGACTAATAAAAGTCAGATCACCACTGTTATAAGCGCGTATGATCATAGGTGTCATATATCCCTGGTAAAATTATTCTGGTGATAGAAGGGAAACAAACCTGTGTTAAATCACCCACACAACTCACCTTTCCACTACATACAGGTCCTTCTCAAAAAATTAGCATATAGTGCTAAAATTCATTATTTTCCATAATGAAATGATACAAATTAAACTTTCATATATTTGAGATTCATTGCACACCAACTGAAAATTTTCAGGTCTTTTTTTGTTTTAATACTGATGATTTTGCCATACAGCTCATGAAAACCCCAAAATCCTATCTAAAAAAAATTAGCATATTTCATCCGACCAATAAAAGAAAAGTGTTTTTTAATTAAAAAAAAAAGTCAACCTTCAAATAATTATGTTCAGTTATGCACTCAATACTTGGTCGGGAATCCTTTTGCAGAAATGACTGCTTCAATGCGGCGTGGCATGGAGGCAATCAGCCTGTGGCACTGCTGAGGTGTTATGGAGGCCCATGATGCTTCGCTAGCGGCCTTATGCTTCATCCAGAGTGTTGGGTCTTGCGTCTCTCAACTTTCTCTTCACAATATTCCACAGATTCTCTATGGGGTTCAGGTCAGGAGAGTTGGCAGGCCAATTGAGCACAGTGATACCATGGTCAGTAAACCATTTACCAGTGGTTTTGGCACTGTGAGCAGGTGCCAGGTCGTGCTGAAAAATGAAATCTTCATCTCCATAAAGCTTTTCAGCCGATGGAAGCATTAAGTGCTCCAAAATCTCCTGATAGCTAGCTGCATTGACCCTGCCCTTTATAAAACACAGTCGACCAACACCAGCAGCTGACATGGCACCCCAGACCATCACTGACTGTGGGTACTTGAGACTGGACTTCAGGCATTTTGGCATTTCCTTCTCCCCAGTCTTCCTCCAGACTCTGGCACCTTGATTTCCGAATGACATGCAAAATTTGCTTTCATCAGAAAAAAGTACTTGGGACCACTGAGCAACAGTCCAGTGCTGCTTCTCTGTAGCCCAAGTCAGGCGCTTCTGCCGCGGTTTCTGGTTCAAAAGTGGCTTGACCTGGGGAATGCGGCACCTGTAGCCCATTTCCTGCACACGCCTGTGCACGGTGGCTCTGGATGTTTCTACTCCAGACTCCGTCCACTGCTTCTGCAGGTCCCCCAAGGTCTGGAATCGGTCCTTCTCCACAATCTTCCTCAGGGTCCGGTCACCTCTTCTCGTTGTGCAGAGTTTTCTGCCACATTTTTTCCTTCCCACAGACTTCCCATTGAGGTGCCTTGATACAGCACTCTGGGAACAGCCTATTTGTTCAGAAATTTCTTTCTGGGTCTTACCCTCTTGCTTGAGGGTGTCAATCATGGCCTTCTGGACAGCAGTCAGGTCGGCAGTCTTACCCATGATGGTGGTTTTGAGTAATGAACCAGGCTGGGCTTTTTTAAAAGCCTCAGGAATCTTTTGCAGGTGTTTAGAGTTAATTAGTTGATTCAGATGATTAGGTTAATAGCTCGTTTACAGAACCTTTTCATGATATGCTAATTTTTTGAGATAGGATTTTGGGGTTTTCATGAGCTGTATGGCAAAATCACCAGTATTAAAACAAAAAAAGACCTGAAAAATTTCAGTTGGTGTGCAATGAATCTCAAATATATGAAAGTTTAATTTTTATCATTTCATTATGGAAAATAATGAACTTTAGCACTATATGCTAATTTTTTGAGAAGGACCTGTATGTGTGGACCCATTTCCATTCAGCCATGCTAAATAACGGTTTCAGAGAACGTGGAGTGCCAGAAGGGTAAGTGTGGATGATTGGTGGGGTGCACACAGTGAGGCATCCTAGCACTGCCATCCGTGTCACCTCTGCTCAGAACCCCTTTGGCGCCCCCCTGAGCCGCTGCACCCAGGGCAGTTGCCCCCCTAGCTACACCCCTGGGTTTTGTTAGGAAGGTAGGTGGGTGAGCAGGCAGGCAGGCATATAGGTGAATGGGTAGGTAAGTGGGCATTTAGGTGGGTAGGTAGGTGAGGATATTCAGGTAGATGGGTGGGCAAATAGATGGGTAGGTACTTAGTTGGACAGGTAGGGTGTAATCAGGTAGAGGAGTATGTGGGAATTTAGATAAGAATTCCTATTCAATAGGAATTTAGGATAGGTAGGCAGGTGGGTGGGTAGACATGTAGATACATAGGTTGGCAGGTAGGTGGGTAAATAGGCAGGTATATAGATGGGCAAGTAGGTGGTTAGGCAGATAGGCGAGTGGATGGGTGAGCGAGCAGGCAGGTAGCTGGGTGGGCGACTGCCACCTCCAGTCCGGAGTCTGATAATTCTGCCTTTGCACCAGGGCTGGCGGCTGCCACTCCAGGTCCTTGATAGGGAGGCAAGTATGTAGGTAGGAAGGTGGGTTAGTAGGTAGTTGGATAGATAGGTGGATTGATCAGCAGGCAGGTAGGTAGAAGGACGAGTGGGTCGGCAGGTTGGGGGTGGGTGGGTGAAAAGGGTAGATAAGTAGGTAGGTGGGTGTGTGGGTCAGTAGGCAGGTAGGTAGTCAGGTTGTGATCAACACAAGGCACAATTTTTTTTTACTCCATCTTATACAGCATACCTTACTGACTGACATTGTTACAGATCTGGGCTGGAGAATCCCGTTTGCTGTCCTCTGCACTGTCCACCACTTGTCCCCGCTGACTCCAGTCCTCACCACCTGTCTGCACAGTCCTCGGTGCCTCCAGTTGGTCGCTAGCCCTCCTAAGTTTGAAGAACAGGGCTCCAAAGTAGGTCGCCCTGGGAATCTATGCACCTTGCCCAGGGAGGTCCACTTCTGAATACGGGTTCTCCGGGACCATGGGGGCCCAAACTTACAGGGAATGTTGCTGAGATCTTCAGCTGCAGAACAAGACACCAGGACTTTGCAGTACTGCCGATTGGATCCACATGCCCTTGCAAAGATTCATACCTAAAGTCCTCCTCTTTCCAACATCTCCAGTGAGTTGCTAGCTCCATAGATCCGGAGAACCACTTCCAAGTGCAAGAATTCAGGACCTATGGGAGCTAACCCCGATCGGGGGTGCCCCGCTGTGCAACCCCCCCCAGGTCACCGAAACCAACTCACCTCTTTCCAGTCCTATGGCACATGCACGGCCACTCGTCCAATCAGTGCGCTTGGATCCGCTGATGTCACATCCTTTAAGCCGTCGTCTAAGGTGAGTGGCTCCGAGTGGGCTGATGGCTGCATCACCTGCTACCCTCTAACAGCCATTCGCAGATGCCTGGCGCGGACATGCACCCTTCTAGAGGGGTAGTGGGGATACAGCTAGTGCATGCGCCATTAGACCAGGAAAGAAGGTAAGTTTATGGGAGACTTGGGGGGGTTCACACAGCGTGGTATCCCGATTTTGGATGTCCCGGGGCGAGGGAATCGATCAGCCCAGTAATCTTATAGATTCCCGAGCCGATCGCTGTGGGTTTTGGTCCACTTTAAGGGAATATGTCCTAAGAAACAAAACAAGATGACTCATTACCAGGGGGCAGTGCTTAAAATTCTTGGAGCTGCTTCCAAGAGGGAAAGCCAAAGATGACTCATTGTGATTGTATTACTCACTGCTTCTTAGAGGTGAAAAGTTTACAGCAGACAACTTATTTTTTTTTGTTTTTTACAATACAAACCTAACAGAGCAGAAGAGACCCATGTTAGACTTAATATAGTGGACCTAAAGAGACCAAAAAAGCTCCATATTCTAGGGTACAATGGCACATACAGACCAACAAACAGGATTCATCCAAATAATTTCTTTGTTTTTGTAACATCTCAAGTGGCCAGAAAGACAATTGGGCATTAAATGAATATATCTTCTACAATTTACACAGCTATCGTCTCTGCCTGATAAATCCTTCAGTGCTGCACTTCCCACCCGTGCAGTACTTCATATAGCAATGCTAGGTGCCAGAGAGCCATGACACTGGCAGGGTGACTAAGCACTACATCGCTGATCAAGGGGCATCTTTGAGCACAGCAACACAGCAGCTACTGAGTGCAGGGCTGTCAGGGCAGGGGGTACAGAAATCCGGCGCCAGGGTCCGCATTCGAACCACCGGTCCGCCAGTTGAGTATAGCTGCTCTAGTGGCTGCCGAGAGGGGCAGTCCTTACACTCTTTTAAGTCAGTCATGTTTCCCATAAAAGTTTTATTGAATAAAATAAAGGATTATAATTTAAACATAAAAAAGTAAACATAAAATCATTTTAAAACAAAAAGAAGAGACAAAACAATGCAGAGGCTTACAAAATATTTCTGACAGTTGTCAAGTTTCTCCGACCAGCTCACTAAGGTGGAACCGATGCGCAATCACCGAACGTACATCATCCTGCCAGCACAATAGGAAGAGAGAAACTCTGTTAGAAACAAGCGCAGTTTGGGTCCTTTTCATTGTAGAATATATACATATATATCTTATATAAATAAAATGGATTAAGGGGTATACAAATTCTGCCTCTAAAGGTTATACAAAAATCTGAAGAATACATCACAACTTTATCCACGATACTTTATTCTACAAAATAGGTTTTAATCCAGTGTTTTGGGCCTCATAGGTCTCCTTTTTCAGTGAACACATACAAATGTGTTTTATGGCTCCCCCCATGATCCATTTTCCATCCATAGAGTCCTTGCGAGGCCCAACACATTGCATTAAAACCCAAGATGGAAGACTGGCTATCGGGAGACCTAGAAGAACTCCTGGCGGGCCGCACCACTTTGGGGCGGTTGGGCGGCTACTTTTAAAATCCCCATCCCCTCTCTGCCTCTCTAGTGTCCACCTAGCCCCCTGTGTCTGTCCCCATTGTAGCCCCATAGCTATGGAACACCTGTTTATGTTCTGTCCCAATGCTATAAACTCTGCATCATGGCTGAAATGGGCCATAACCACCCCTGCCAATGAGCCTCAGCCTTTTTTTTCCATTTTTATTTTTCTTCCCCAAGCATCCATATTATTTTGAGCTCTTCTCTCCTTTTCTCTCTCTTCACCAGCTTGTGTTTTATTTATCAATCTTTTTATTTTATTGTGTATATTCTGAACATTATTCTAGAAGCATAATACTGTTCATACACAGAATTTAAAGATTACAGACAACTTAAGTGACAAGCAGAAGCTTATTCACTACATACAAGAGAATCGATTTAAGAGTTAAAGAAGTTCAATTAAAATAAATTAAAGAAAAATAACGCCTATGGGGGGGGTGGGGGCGAGGAGGGGTAAAGGAAGGGGGGGGGGGGGGGGGGTGGTCGAGGAAGGATCTGATACTCATTAGGTTTATATCAAAATCTGTAGGCAGAAATTTCCAATCCCAAGGATTCCACACCTCCCTGAACAGCTCCAAAGTCCCATTGTGAACGGCGGACATTTTTTCTATGGCCATAATGCAGTTAACCTTGTTTTTAAAAGACGTTTAAGCTGAAGGTGGGGGACCTCCAAGCCCTAGCTATCACCAGCGTTGCCCCTGATAGGATATAATACATCAACCGCTTTTTCAGTCTAGAACTGTGGGGGATTGGGACGTTGAGGAGAGCTACCCAAGGGTCTCTGACCACAGATCTACCACATACCTTTCTGAGAAGATCCTTGACCAAAATCCCCTAACTACTGGGCAATCCCACCATACATGCCAATACAACCCCGGAGAGAGGCAACCCCGGAGTTTTTCAAACTCCTGACAATTCCCCACAGTGGATCACACAAAATGGCGAACTTGCAGAAAACGAAAAAGCTCATTAGATGGTAGGTGACATGTATCCCTCCTCTGTCTGCAATCTTCAGAGGTCAGTACATTCTAACAATCTGATACCCGCCGTATGCACGCCTTCTTCCATGTATTAAATCTACCAGGGTCCTCTGCCCCTAGGGGAAACATTGGAATGTTCCACAAAGAAAGGAGAGGGAGGTACGGGGACACCAGTGCCCCTGAGTATTTAACATAGTCCCACACTTGGTTATTACGAAACCCCATTGTTAAGACATTCGCTCCGTCTAAATTTAGGCATAATCCACAAAAGGTTATTCACTGAAATTGGCGCACATACATCTGATTCAATCTGCACCCAGCTTGGCACATCTGAAGTGGAATGGAGGGCAAGTAGTTGTTCAAACTGAGCCGTTTGGTAATACTTTGCAAAATTTGGCACCCCCAGCCCGCCCTCCTTCCTAGATCTAAGCACTACCCCCTTGGGGACCCTAGGTCTCTTACCACCCCAGACAAAGGACATGACCTTGCTTTGTAATGTTTTTAACTGTTGTGGAGGGACTCTGGTGAGCCAGGGACTTATCATTTGACATTAGTTGGGAGGTAAAAACCATCAAATACCTTGGGATATATTCAACGGGCTCGTATGTCTTAATTAGAGTCCAGGACTCACTAGGTATCGCAATATTCAGCACTTTGGATTTTGCCGTGTTCACCTGAAGCCCAGATACAGTTGCAAACGTACCCATAATTTGGAGTAGATTAGGGAGAGAGACCATTGGATTTGCGTCTGTTTGCGGATGATGTCCTTTTTATTCATTACAATTTGTGGTGCTTACCTGCTACTTCCAGACCCGATATGTTCTCCGATTTTCTAATCAACTGGGCCAGAGGTTCCACAACCAGGGCGAACAAGAGGGGGAAAGTGGGCATCCCTGCCTTGTTTCTCTAGAAAGTTTAAAGGGTTCAGACTTATACCTGCTATACTTTACATACGCTAAAGGGGACGAGTAGAGATTCTTTTAAGACATTAATAAATACTGGTCCGAACCCCCATCTCTCCAAAAGGAAAAAACAGATACTCCCAGGAGACCGAATCAAATGCTTCTTAATGTCTAGGGACAATAGCATAGCTGGAATCTGTCGCTCTCTTTCTATATGGGACAACTGTACAATCCTAATATTATCCCCTTGTTTGTCGCCCACCTGGTCATTATTTGTCAGTTTTGGTAAGAATCCCGATAGCCTGCTAGCACCTTAGCTAGGATTTTTACATCCAAATTAATTAGGGAAATGGGTCTAAAATTAGACCAAAGAAAGTGGTCTGTATTGGGTTTTGGGATCATACTGATAGAAGCCATTTCTGATATTATTAAACATTGCAGTCAGCTTGGAAGTTAACACTTCACTAAACTTTTTATAATAATAACAAGCCATCTGGGCCCGGTCTCCTATTAAGTTTCAAATTCTACACTATCTGTTGAACTTCCCGCTCCTGAATTTCGTCATCTAAAATTGCTTTCATATTGGGTACCAATGCCTCCAAGCTCGGCGGTGAAGGATTAGAGTACAACTTCTGCAACTGTTTGCACAATTTTACTACCCTAGTTGGATTGCTTGTGACAACCCCTTTCTCATCCTTTAATCTAATATCGGGCAGTAACTTTGTGGTGGAGCTTTTAATTTCTTGCTAATAGCGAGCTTGGTTTATTAGCTTTACAATAATATTTATGCTTCAACCAACACAAAGCTTTGTCTGCTCTACCTGCTAACGCCAGATTCAACTCCTGTGACGTTCTATGAAGTTTGGTCCACAATTCTGGCATCATACCCCGCTTAGCTGCCACCGAAACCTGAAGATATTTTTCTAGCCTGTCAATATACTCGTTCCTATCTGTTTTCTTCCTAGCCCGCCACCTGAATCAGCTTCCCTCTAATCATAGCTTTATGGGCCTCCCAACATAATGTTGCTGATACCTCAGGGGTTTCATTCACTGCAAAGTAATCAAGCAACGCTTCCTTAAGAGTGGTAACAATTGCGTCATCTGATAACAGGGGCTCATTAAGAGAGCAGGAATATTCCGATGGTCTGCTGATCAGGGAGCCCAGTTTTAGCAGCAAGCCATCATGATCAGACCACGAGATGGGAATCATTTTAGCTGATCTCATAAGCGCTAAAGATCTCTGCGGTAAGAAGATTTGATCAATTCTTGTATACACTTCATGTGGATGGGAGTAATGTGGGAGATTCTGCGTTCCCGGGTGTGCCTCTCTCCAGCAGTCCGCCAGCCAACATCTATCCAACAACTTTCTAAAAGATCTAGCACTCATCGTCATATAGGATGTTACTAGAGAACAAGACAGGGACTGCCTGTCTATATGGGGGTTTAAAACCATATTCGAAGTCCCCACAGATTTTGGTCGTGCCTTGTGCTACTGCCGCCACTTCATCAAAAAAAACTTTGATAGAAACTTAACCTGGTTGACATTTGGAGCGTAATAACCAGCTACTGTTACGCCCACATCCTGCAGAGAACCAACTAAAATCAGAAATCCCCCTTCCAGTTCACTAATTTCATAGTTTTTATGTAGCAAGTTGTGTAGAGTAATGGCTTTGATGTAATTTTGATACAGCTTTCGGATAACCCAAGATGCCCTAAACCCAGGTATCAGGCCCACTTCAACATCACCTACTCTTGGGGGGGGGGGACCTGTTACTACCTTACTACCTTACATACATATATACACACACACACACACACACACACACTTTCATAACTGTGAATAAAGGGTAAATTTCTTGATTGAACTGCTATAGGGACAGTAGTTAAAGCGGACCTTCACCCTGAATAAGAGTCTATCTTATGTTTCCCCCACCCTGTACATACAGATTGCTCACATTAAAATAATCCTACCTGCATCTACTGCATGTTATGAGCCTTTAAACATCCAAGATGGCCACTCATGGAGCATCAGGCAGCCTGCAAACAGGAAGTGCTTCTGACTGTGCTGCTCTGCATTCTGGGATTGCTGACCTTTTCCTGACCCCAGCCCTGCTTTGTCTGAGCAAAGCACAGCTATAACCCGCCCCCCTGTACTTTATCCCACTCTTCTCTCCTGAGTAAGTGTGATGCTTCCGAGTCAAGATGGCGGCGCCGTATCCTAAAGTCCTGAACAGAGTTGCAGCCCAGTGGGGGAAAGAATAATAAGTAAGTGACTAAAAACTTAAAATATATTCATTTTAGATGCCGGGGAATCGTTTTATAAGGGTTTGGGCTTTTCAATAAATAAATGGTAAGGTCCAGTTTAACATTGCTCGCCTATCCCTGGGTACAATAATGAAAATGAACAGCAATAGTAATTTAAATCAGGCCTCATCTACACAATGCTTCTTGACAAATAGCCAACTGAACAAACCCAATTCCAAAAGAGAACAGATTGTTATATACCGTAGTTTTCGCCCTATAAGACGCACCTAGGATTTTGGGGAGGAAAATAAGAAAAATAATATTTTTAACCAAATAATAGGCAAAGTGCAGAATCCTCCAATTACAGGCAGAGTGGCATCCCCCTCCCATTCCCCATATAGGCAGTGTGGCATTCCCTCCTCCCATTCCCCATATAGGCAGTGTAGCACCCCCCCCTCCCAATCCCCATATAGGCAGTGTAGCACAGCCCTCCCATTCCCCATATAGGCAGTGTGGCATCCCCCTCCCATTCCCCATATAGGCAGTGTAGCACCCCCCCCCCCCTCCCATTCCCCATATCGGCAGTGTGGCATCCCCTCTCATATTCCCCATAGAAAACAGTGTGGCAACCCCCCCCCCCCCTTCCTCATAGGCACACAATAACAAAAAAATAAATAAAAATCAACTCACATGTTACTGGCGCTCCCGCGTTGAAGATGGAGGCGCGTCCCCGCCGCTGTTCCTTACTGGCTGGGCAGGCACCCGGCTCCGTGATTCCAGTTGGCGTGGCCTGCACCGCGTCGGCATACGTCGCAGGCCACGCCCACCCATTCTATGGAGCCGGGTGTCTGTACGGCGCGGCCAGTAAGAGCAGCGACAGGGACAGGGACAGCTGCTCCTTCCTCTCATCAGCAACTTCTCTGCTGCCTCTTCTGGCAAGGGCAGGAGTGAACAGCCAGGTCCGTGTAGCGGGTGCACAGACCCGGCTGTTCACTCCTGCCCTATGCCGGAAGAGGCAGCGGAGAAGATGCTGAGAAGAGGAAGGAGCGGCAGGCACTGCTATCGCTGCTGCAGAAATAGCAGGGACGGGGACAGAGCCCAGAGCCCCGGTAACGCGAGTTTTTTTTTTTTTTATTTATTTATTTTTTTCCATTCGCCCGATAAGGCGCACTGACATTTTCCCCCCACTTTTGGGGGACAAGGGGGCGCTCTCTCCAGAGACAACAATCATTTTTTACCATAAGTAATATAAAATCTGTATAATAACCTCCCACAGAAGCTTGTTACACCATCAACAGCTGACAACTTCAAAAAAAGGATTAGATGCTTCTTTAGAAGGGGACATTAACACTTACTAATCATAGCCATCTTAAATAAACTTCCCCATCCCTTAAAACTTTTCAACCATATTAACTACATAACTATTTAGAATTATCTTTTGATGCACTTTACCATGTATACGATGATTTATGGAAGATTTAAAAGTTAGGCCTGTCCCTACAAGACCGGTCCCACAGTTTTCCAGAAGCCACCCAGAGCCATATTTGGTGTTAATGCTGCCCTAGGCTCTTTTAGCACTTGCCCCGCCCACTTTGTTGAGTTATGACAGAGCCTGCAAGTATAAAACGGTGATCCCACAATGTGAGAGTGCTTTAAAATCAGCAACAGTGGAGGGCATTCCAAATCACAGTGCCCCTCACAAACCCCCAAACCAGGACCCTAGAACTCGCCTCTCTCACCGTGTTTCTCTTATGGGTTCTGGGCCTACATGACGGATGGCCAATTACTGTCCCAGACAGGGCCATAGCAATTTCACACCAGCAATTACATGTGTCCAGGGCCGTCAGGGGATGCAATTCCAAAGAGAGAAGTTTTGGGGGGGTAGCAGGGGTGATCCCCCAATTGGTATGTCCCTGTAGACATGTACAGCGGCTGCAAGGTGTGGAACTACTTCACATTGGACACCGTCAAAACTGTTTGACCCTTTGTGTCCTCTTCCCCTCTATACACATTGTCCTTGGTGGCAGGGGGGCACTTGTTATGCAGCGTTCATTTGCAAGGGGGATTTTTTTTTTCTTTTCTCTACAGTATGGATGCCAGTGTCCCTTGCAGGTGGCTGTACTAGGAACAGGTCTAGGGTTGCTTAATTGGAAATATGGCCCTGAAGCCACCCAAGCGTCTTTCTTCCCACCTCCCTGCTAAGTGATTTGGTGATAGAGCACCCCATGCTGCCAACCTTGAGCGTCCATAAAAGGGGCACCAATTTTGGTAGTGTGTGGTGCTGCTTCCCTCCCTCAACAAAAAGGAAAAACAGACCATGGAGAAAATGCTCCTGCCACAGGTTGTTTAGCTGAAAAGACTAAGGAGTGTGCAGAGACCCCCAAATCTGTTTAGGGGCTGGATGTGGAAGCGACCAATAGAGGCTGGTCCCAGAACTATCAAATGCTGTGGAGGAGTATCCTCTTTTTATTGTCTAGACATGCACATTAATATGTACATGTCCACCCCTCACTGCCTGATCCAAGGCTCTCAACCTGAAATGGACACTCCTCCGATTAGGATCTTGCCAGAAGAGTTTATCCAGGGCTCCCATATTACAACCCCTGTAAAAAAATAAGTCAATGGAAAGACTGTGAAAGGACTGCACCAGAACACTCACCACTGGGGGGCGGGGGAGAGATGTATATAGAAATGTATGCTTTTGTCAGGCATAGGGGGCAGGGATAACAAAGGAACCACCCAAAATGCCAGTGATAAAACTCAAGTGTAGCATTTGGATTCCCTCTTTAACATAGGAAGTTGTAACAGATCTGTATCTCACCACACAAGTCAGATGTTCCAGTGTCGGAATTAATGATAACAGCTCTTCATCTTTGTTGTTTCCTGTCCATTGCTCGATTGGATATCTATTAGTCAGCTAATAAGAATACAATATGAATCTACAAAAAGTACACCTTTTAAAAATAGAATTAGGGATTAGAAGCAAACACTATGGGCTTACATGATAAGGCAACGTATAAGATAATCTTTCCAGTGCAACCATCTTGGCCAAATCTCGTCGTAGTACATTTAAGTCCTTCACATATGAACCCGATACACAGATGCAATGATCTCGATATAGCCTATGCCTGCAGATACAGAAAAGAAATCAGAAGTATCAAGTTATTTAGGCAAGACAATATAGACAACAAAAATGCCACCATACTCCACAATACTTCTAAGAAACTATACGTATTGGGCTTAATACAGCGCATTGAACTTTATAGCCAAAGCCTCCAGCTTATTATTTTTATTAATACTACACCACCTACCCATTGCTTAGGATGGTTTGTGAAAGAGGATATTTCACTGCTGTGTTCCTATACCAAGAAACAGAGGGTTATATCATGTGACTGATTACACTTCTATTTAACTTCACAGGGGCCATTCAGTAACCTCCAGCTGCACAGAGAATCAAGGTTTTGTCTTTGATTATTGTCAAATGTTAAAATACTATCCTACTACGTCATTTTTTACAACTAGGCTAGTGAAAAATAAGATAGCATACTGAAACCAAATATTATAGGCAGAGCTATTACGGCTGATTTAGCACCTTGAGAATAATTCTCACTTTGTGAGAATTTTTTTTTTGTTTTATAAGGATTTGTCACTTCCTGCAATTTAGCACTATTGTTAGCAGGATATCCACTAGTACTGAACCCTGATCATCTCACATTTGCTTTTTAGCCATTGCTTTGATTGCTGCATTACCATTGGTCCAAGGTCAGTCCTATTGAGGTCAGCCAGGGGTTGGAAAAAAAAAAGCATGATAAGACTTGAAAAACCTCTAAATGAAGAAACAAGATGAATTTAGAAGAAATATGGTCTGGATGGGCCACTTTAGAAGCAAATAAAAAACTCAAATTAATGCCAAGGCCTGGTGGCGAGTCAGAGGAATGTTTAGGTCTCTCAGCAATACCTTAAGTCTAATTTCTGGTGGTATCTGGTTCAAAAGGATACATTCAAAATGATCGCAGGCAAGGCATGACCCCCTGTCTCCTTATGGTGGAGTAAGGCAGAACCACCTCCCCCCTTCATCTCTGAAACGCAAAAACGCTGACCACTCTGCATGTGGAGTTATAGGCATTGTAAACTGCTACTGAATTTATATTAATTTCCATGCACATGCAAACGTATATCCATGGTTTATGGCTACACATGGCAATGTTCTCACGTTTTCCTTTTGAAAATGAAGCTATATTGCCAGAATAATTCTAAAATAAAAAGGTCATACCTTATATTCTCTTTGATGTGAGTGGCAGTGGCAAGTAATGCAAGCACCCCGAGTGTATTGCATTGACCGAAAGTGTGAAGAGCTCCTTTCTAGCCTACCACTAAGTCAACTTGACACAAGCTTCAGGGTTGTACATGTGGTCATGATCAAGGGGGAGGGACTGGAAGAAGAGAGAATTCCTCTTCCTTTCAGTGACTGGAGCAAAGAAAGAATGAGAATGGGAATAAAAGCTGCCAGCCAAAGGATTTCAAAATTTTGACTGGCCAATCCCTTTAAGGTTAAGTATGTATAAAACCTGTTGCAAGTGGTACTGTACATCAGTCTGTGGTTTTTAATGGTGAATCTGTGCAGATTAAGTCACCGTCTTAGCACTGGACCCGTTTGGCCTGATGCAGTCAGCCCTTTTAGGAGGTGCTTTGCAGCTCTATGTTTTTTCATCTCTCTATGCCAGACATTAGAAAACCTAAACACTGTGGAATTTACCTTTACAGCCCCCCCTCCCCCCGCCCAAATTTGGTGGAAAAAAAAAATCAAAGTTCACGTTTTTATGATTGCATTGTGGTTTGTATGACATTTTTGCTGCCAATTTTTAAAAATATTTGTTACTCTTTAAAATGTATTCAGGAAGATTATTCAGGAAGCCCCAATACTCTTTAAATACTAATAGGTCACCTGATGAGGGTTTTCTGTGGATCCAGAATATCAACTATTTGCTCTCCAAACTCCTTCTTTGCAGCTGTGTAGAGAACGATCTGTGTAGAAAATAACTGGAGTCGGTAATTGGAATTTATGATTAGCTTCTGTAACTTATGGCACATAGCCGAAGCTTCAGTTGTCACCAAGTTCACAATCAACTCCTTTTGATTTACAGCCAACAGGAGCACACAAGGTCACTGTACAGCTGTGCGCTGGATTACCTCTGTTCCAGCACAGGGATGCTCAGAAATGTTTCTTTATAGCTATAAGCCTCCCCCATGATACTAAAGGAAAATCCTTCCTGCTGCAAAGCAGAGGGAGAGAACCTAAAGTACTCATTATGATGAGTACAGTAGGATCATGCAAAGCTGATACAAACCAGCACTACAGGACACATAAGATGGCAATTGTTCATTGGAGGAGCAGGACACAAGGCCAGCCTTATGTTAAGTGGTGCAAAATTTCAGGATGCTTCCAACCAAACACACATACACTCACTTTTAGACAACAGTAAAAATGGATAGCGAGAAAGTATGAGAAAGGAGTAAACCTTAAAGAGGAACGAGTTCCAGTTACTGGGGCATCCCGAATCGGGAAGCCCCGCTGTGTGAAACCCTGGAAACAGTCACCCTCTTCCATAGCCCTCGCCGCGTCTGTGCGCTCCAGCCGCGCCCCAGCCCACCTCTAGCCATGCGCGTACCAGGCCTTCCTAAATGGGCTGCGTGGTCACGCCACAGCTGCAAGGCGGGTGGTGGCGCTTGGCTGCTTAGTCATCTAAGCGTCTTAGCTGTCAGTGGCATCAAAGGAGACGAGTGTCAGTGAGCGCGTTGATTGGCTTAGGGCACTCGCTCTCACTCGAGTCTGCGCGATGGGTGTGGAAGGAAGGTGACTTGGGGGTACACACAGCAGTGCATCTGCCACAGAGAGGAACAACATACAGGAAAGAAATTCATGCGTGTTGTTCCTCTTTAAGGATCTAGAGCAAAAGAGAGAGGAGGACATGTGAAAAAAGTAATGGCGATAATGTGAATGAGTGGATAAAGAGGGCATGGAAAAGAGAAAGATTGATAGAATGGAAAAAAAAAAATAAAAAGAAACCACACGCCAGGGAGCGAAAAGCACTATCAACACCTCTAGCATGTCCAGGCTCTCCATTTGCTCATCCAAAAGGCTGGCCCTGAAGGGACACTAGTTATTAAAAAAATAAAATAAAGAGGGTATGGAAAAGAGAAAGATTGATAGAATGAAGAAAAAAAAATAAAAAGAAACCACACGCCAGGGAGCGAAAAGCACTATCAACACCTCTAGCATGTCCAGGCTCTCCATTTGCTCATCCAAAAGGCTAGCCCTGAAGGGACACTAGTTATTAAAAAAATAAAATAAATAATAATAATAATAATAATAATAATAATAATCTTACCTCATATAGCTTACTCAGAGTACAAAGAAATTTTTGAACATGGGGCCTGAGCTTCAAATATACCTAAAATAAAAAAAAACCCATAGTACTGTATCATATATTTTAGTTATTCAGGATTTTGATACATTGGAGGTATAGAGAGAGGTATCCTGGGAAGGAGAGAGTCTAGGAGGGACCCCAACAAGCCAGGGAGTTTGGGGTTCTTAATATGAACCAAAGGTTTTACTCCTGCCCAGGCCACGCACATTAGACATTTTTAAGATTGCCGATTGGCTGGAAAAAAAAAAAAAAAAAAAAAAAAAAAAAAGGCAGCTGGGACCTGCTATCCGGCTTTTCTGTAGTCTGGGTAGAGGGGGATGGAGGAAGGGACAGGACTCCAGGGCCACACTGCAAGGATTTCGGTCCACATTAGGTTCCCATTTCTTAGGTAGAGGATATTGGCAAGTCACCTGTCACTACCCTACCCTTTGAATTAGTAAAGGGGTCATATATCGAAACAGTTCTGAATCACACCAATATTGTACACCCATTATTTTCCTGGGTATTTAAAAAGAAGATATTTAGGATTTTAGATTTGAAGGATATTGTCCAGAAGGGGTTCAGGAATATACATATTACCTTCGGAGCCACCAGAATTTCCCCAAAAATATAATGAAGATTCTTGGGATGACTAAAAGGCCACATGGCTTTGTCTGAAGCTGTAAATGAATGGCGTGGTCTTATACTACCCACTGTCAAATGTTGCCTAGGACCTCTGTTAATTGAATCGTTACATAATGGCTCAGGTCTTTCATGCTTATTATCCTAAAGCTACCCCCAGATAATAGAAAAGTAAACCCTTTTTTAGGGATACCAGTTTGCTAATCCAGCCATGAGCACTGCATTCATTTGGCCGATATGGCCATTGATGCTGTGGCTGTTTGCTACCCTGGTTACGCCCCTCATGCCCATCTGTTAAAGGCCTTCTGTCTTGTCTCTCATTTTTTCCTTTTTAGATGAAAATACATCTTATATGCTTTGATGTATTTAAGGCCCCAGAGACCAGGATCTGATAGTCTCACCCTTTACATTATAGTTATTTATCAAGAAGATTCCCTGGTGGACTCCAGGCTGCCATCAGTGCAGTATAGGAAGTCCAAAACTATCAAATTATTTGTGTGTGTTTTGAAATAAGGTCATGGAAACAACGGTCTCCTAAAATATATACAATTTTGCTTTACTGATTCAAAGAGCAGGCCTGTATGATACGAGATAGAGCCGTTCTCACAATTAACAATCAAGGGCGTTACAGAAGAATAAAAATAGACAAACCTTGTAATATGAATCCTGAAAGGGTATTAGGAATGTATGCTCGGCATCATCAAGAGGGATGAGGGAACTTTGAACGAGGGCTTCCTGGGTTGAAACAAATTGCTTGATTAAAACATTTTATAAACACAAATTATGAGCAATGTCTAAAAGACATGAAGCTAGTTTATTATGGTCCCTAACGAGCACAATAAAGTCATAGTAGAACAAGGGGTTCAGTGTGCGATTCACAATTTCGATTTTGGAACAATTATGTCAATTAAAATAAAGTTTACATTTACCAAATCTAGGACAAGTGTGCTCTCTGGAACACTCCGGGTTTTAACAGGTATGTCTTTCTTCTTCACAAGCAGGTCACGTGGTGCCTCTCGTGCATTGCAGATAACATCATATCTGAAATGAAGAACTGCATTGATAGAGAATTCTTTCCAATATTAGTTGTAGTATAGCCACATAAAACACTCACAAATTAAAATGATCGGCATCATCATCATCTTCAGATATCGTATTAAAATACTGATGATCTGGTACAAGGACAGTATTCTCGTTTATTAGATCAGGTAAATTGCAGTCATCTAAAGAGGAATAATAAAGTTCTTTAAATAAAAATCCATGCACTTATTTTTTAAGAGTCAAAGCCTCACATGCATTTTATTACTTTTACATTTTTAATCAGTTCAAAGCCTCACTAGTAAATTATATGAGATATATATATATTATATATATATATTACATATTTATTATGCAACCTAAGAATTTGACTATTTTGGGTTATTCCATGGGCCCAGGGCACCTGCCTTCAGTTCCTCCATGTACACCCCTGCCCAATGGCAATAATAGGCCAGCAAGCAGCTCATTTGCCCCTTATTTCAAATGAAATCCTCCAGAATCATGTGGTCTGTCCCTTGGTACTCTCAGAACAAGCGAGAACAGTAAGTCACAGTGGTCCCACAGCTGTCTGACCAAAGCTGTCCCGACATGCCCTTCCCAGCTCAACCACAACCCGAAAATTCATGTGATACATTTTTTTTTCACGGGGGGGGGGGGGGGGGGCTTATAAAGCAGGTGGTATGTTTTTTTGCTGTAACGACAAATATTTAGCTGCACTAGGGTCTCAAGTTCAACTACTAGACATTTTTATTCAAGTCAGGGGTGTACATGGGGTACACAGGGCCCCATAGCAAAATTTATAGCGGGACCCCTTCTAAAAAGAGCAGTTAGGCCACACAGCTGTCTTTAGTATCAGTAGATATAAGGTATGTGTTGAATGTTTCTTGCCTGGGGTGCCCAGAAACGGACAAAACCCAAGCATTGCTTTCAGTGTGTCATGATGACCATACCGAAAAATTCTGTAGCAGGAACTCCAGCAAGCAAAGTAAGGTCTATGGAAAAGGACCTTTTGGGCATGTTGCTGCCTAACAGTTCAGATAATACCCGCAGATTTTTTTTAGCAAGGACTAAAAGTCTGAAAAACCTTACTCCATATCTAGATGTCTTGCAGTATGAACAACAGAGAAGCCCAAGAGTTTGGCGGTGGTCAAGTGCAGCATTCAACAAAAGCATACCGCGCAGAAGCAGCATTCGCATTCCTGCAACCTGTTGGTCTGCCAACAGTGATTGAGCAGGAAGGACACTATTGTACACTTTGCTGAATGCTTTGTCTTGGTTGTATATCTACACACCGTAGTACATCCCAAATTGGGACAGCTCTTTGGTCCACTTTACTTCATTTCAGCAGAAACCAAACAGACATTTCCAGGAAAAGTAGTATAGCTGATAGAATTCTCAAATGCATCTTACCTTCAAAATACTTACCAGACCAGTTGATGGGTACTGGGCTGAGAGGAACCGGGTTGTATATAGGGATTGTTTCTGGGGAAGAATCAACCAACTGAAAATGAACTCGCACAGAATGTTCTTTATGTGGGGTTTCTAGGTCTGGGGAGGAAAAGCCATTGATTTAAAGAGGAAGGTAATTTAAAAATACCAAAGTCGTAAAATCATAAGTTGTGAGATAAGAATCAGGGGAATTATGACAATTAATGGTGGGCTGATAAGAATAGGAGGGGGGTGAGAGTATGCATCATGCTCATTATGGCGTAGATTAAATAGACTGGACTAATCACAAGGTCTGATATTAAACAGACTGGCTGGGCTGATGTGAGAGCAATAAAAATTCCACACACTCTTTTCATTAATTGTCATAATCCCCCTAATTATTATTGCACAGCTTTGCTATTTTTCACATGTGTTTCCCTTGTCCTTTTCTGTATAATTGTGTGTCTAAGTTATAGATCTGTATTATGCCTAAAGAAGAAACGTGAATCACTTCAACAGCTTGCATGTTCAAGCTTATTGAGTTAGCCAATAAATGGTATTACCTTTACCTTGGATCTCTTACAAAAAAAGTGTTAATCCAACATTTGGATCTTTGCCCTTAATATGTTCCAACGTGATAGTTGGAGATTTAACCCAGTATGCCCGTAGTAAAAAAAAAAAAAAGTAGGGGGTGGTTTGTATGTAGGTGTATGCATTATAAATGGTTTTAAATTGTGATTAAGGTGCTGTACATTAATCATTAAAGGATATTTTGTAAAATATATAGTGTATATTGTGGTAGTTGTGATTTCTATGCCATTTTAGACTTTTACAGCATGTAACATGAGGCTCAGGAAAAACAAAACATACGTTTTTGTCTTTTTATGGCAGAATGTAAAGAGGCATATTAGACATTTTGGCTACAGTTCTCCTTTAAAAACAAAACTTAAGTTTGTAGCAATTTATTCGAGCATTATGTTAATTATCCAGCACTTGAGGTTGGGAAGGACATCATGAATCTAATTCTGTGAAATCAACACAGTATCTTGTATGTGTACTTGAAAAGTCCAATCTAGTTTAACCCACATCCCCTGGTCCTAAAGCAGAATGGGAACACACACACACACACCTTATCTGACACCCGGCAACCCCCGCCCCCTTCCTGCCTGCAATATTAGATCAGCTAATCCTAAAAAAGGGGGTTGTAATAGGTTTCTCCAGGTTCCTCCCTTTTTCACCAACTCCGTAGCTAACAATCCATATTGGTTTTGTTTTCGGGAAAAAATTCTAAATATAAAACATTTTATTGGCCAGTGTCTAAATCAAATTACCTTCTTCCACATAAACGTTCCTCAAGTTATAGAGGTGGCGGGGAAGGCTTTTTTTGCTGGACTGTGTCAAGGGATCTTCAGTAGATTTTGGAGTAGCTTTCGGGGTCTTTAGCTGTACCTGGAAACAGTGGAGTAAAAAGAACAAAAACTGCTTACATTTGCAAAAAGTATAAAAAGGTATTTAACTTAGTACAAAATATTGTAACTTAAGACCAAAATATTGTAACTTAGACCATTTATTTAGTTGGGAGCAACTAAAGCAACTGTCTAGGTTTGTAGAAGGATCCTTAGGACAGGTACTGAAAGCAGACTTTCTGAATACGAGCTTATATATGTTTCCCACACCCTGTACATACAGATTGACCACAATAAAAACCATCCTACCTGCATCTACTGCATTTTATGAGCCTTTAACATCCAAGATGGCAGCACATGGATTCTCAGGCTGCCTGCAAACAGGAAGTGTCTTTTAACTGTGCTGCTCTGAATTCTGGGATTGCTGTCCTTTTCCTGACCCCAGCTCTGCTCTGTCTGAGCAAAGCACAGCTGTAACTCACACCCCCTGTACTTTTGCCCCCTCTTTGCAGTATGTAATGCTTCTGAGGAAAGATGGCGGCGCCCGTATCCTGGAGTCCTGAATAGAGTTGCCGCCCAGCAGGGGAAAGAATAAGTAGTAAAGGGCTAAAACTTTTTTAAAAGAAATTTTGATTTTAGATGCTGGGGAATAGTTTTTAAAAGGTTTGGGCCCCATTAAATTATGTTGAAGGTCCAGTTTAAATAACATTATAAAAGCAGGGACGCATGTCCAGCTGGGGGGCATTACAGGAATTTGCTTTTGTAGTTCTAAAACCTTTTATTTAGTTTTTTTTAGTTTATATTTAGGTTAATATAAGCCAATGCCAATAGTGCATGCATAACCTTTTCTTTATTATTTTGTTCATGTCCTTTTCAGTATCTCCACAGCTTCCAGTACCATGCTCACTTCGCAGTTCTTTATATTGCCTTCCATCATGGCCATCATCAACACCAGGCAAATGTGGGCAGATGCCAGAGCCCTCCACACCTTGGGGGCCACACTTCATTTAGTTTTTTAGCATACTAGAGGACAGGGGCTGTGGCCACATGGGGTTGAAATAAGGTTATTTTTACCCTGCTTCTTGCATTTGTGGGTTTTGTTACGCTTTCAATCTGCAGATTCTTGGGGCTGGGATTAGATCTACTCACACTCTATCCACTAATATTGGAGCTGATTAACAGCACAGTTGTCCAGCTCTGTGTGGGTCTGGTTCTGAAAAGCAAAGAACAAATCATTTTTCATTATGCCATTTATCATTATTAGAAATGATTTTACATTATGCCAGGGAAAACTCAGTGGTGGAGTACTATATATTATGATGATGACCCTGAAGAGTGGGATTATAGTTGACCCCCTTCTTGTTAAAGCATACCCCAGCACCCAGTGACCAGAAGGGTTGCAGATTTTTGTAGACAATGCATGTAAATAGGCTCTAGCTAGTAGCACCAATTTTTTTAAAATTTTTAATTTTTAATTAGGCCACAACTGCACCACAAACACACACAAGCATTATATAAAGCTTTGTTACCAATGCCAGCAGATTTTGCCTAAGAGGAGTATTTGGCAAGTATGTATTGCAAGATATGGCATCCACAGGATTCTTCACATCACAACTTCAAATCACATGAACCATCATTGTGTTTTATAGACATTTTCATTATTTGCATGCAGGCATAGCAACAGGCAGTTGAATGGCTACTTAACTTACCCTTCTGTGTCTTTTGTTGGTAGATGGTGGGGTGAGGTTTATATCACGGTTACAGTGAGTCCTGGGGGTGATGGGTTCCCTTGGTGGCCGGGCTTGGATTTTACGCGATCTTAAAATCATGTTCGAATTGCAGTCTGGATTGTGACCATCCCAAACCGAAAGGGCTTTTCAAAATGATATAATCTAAACTGTGAAATGGAAGGAGAGGAGGTTGTTCAAAAAGAAAAGAAAAAAAAACTGCATTAACTATAAGAAAAAGATTGGATGGGTGTTGGGGGTTCCAAAAAATCATCATGATCTGCCCCTCGAAGCAAAGGCAGGACTTGCACCCACATTTTTTTATGACCCAAGTGGTCCCTCTTTGGCATTTCAATATCCATAAAAACATTAGGTTTCTGTATTTACTACAGACACAAAATTAGTAGGTATTAGTACTTTATTATTTACTGGCTGGGGGCAGATGAATGCAACTTATGGATAGTTATGGGAGATTGGGAATGGCCTGAGTGGAATGCATGGTGGTAGGATGGGCACCAATTTCTATAGAGCAATGGTACCTAACTATTTTTTATCAAATATCACTCTCAATAATCTAAATGCCACTTATTATGACCCACCTGGGTGGTATATGTGGGTTGTCAGTAACCTAAAACAGATGCACATAAACAGGTTACATCAACTTTTGGAGGAGTTTTGTACTCACTGAGCAAATCCAGAAATGATGGTTGAATAAAGTATAAATGATTAAGATCAGGTTGGAGTGCAGGTCAGCCTACAACCTTGCTGAGTACCACCTGGTAGGCTCTTGTGTACCACTGGCTGGAAACCCCTGCTATAGAGGCCTTTTAATGGTGAGGTCCCAGATAGCACAAGTGGGCTTCAGAGATGTGCAAGGGTGCTCTCTCACAGCATAGGTTGGACACAGGGTGGTACAGAGTGGCTCAGGGATGTAAAAGGTTTTCATCAGAGGGGGATTAGCTTTGGCAAAAAAAAAAAAAAACACAAAGTACATGTAATATAAGGTCAGGGACATTTTCTGAATACAATGTAACAAAGAGGTCACAGCCACTAAAAATAACAAGGAGCTTGGATGAGGTTTTGGTGCCATGTTATATGCAGAGCCTAATTATCTCTTGATTTTACATGTGCTCCCATATTCCACCCATTGCTACCTACTCCCCCATTATAACCACCACTGCTTTCCCAGGTGCCTGCTCCCCCTGGTTACCTCAACTTCCTGCACTGCCATCCCACCTTGACATCAGAGAGTCCTGTGTTATAGATAAATCCTAGCAGAGACCCATCCTATGGGCAGGGACGTTTCTAGGGGCAGGTGGGCAGGGGGGTCACCCCATTGTTTAAGTAGGTGGGGCTTTGTACCATACATCTTGTTTGCCACAGGTGGGTCATAGCCACTGGGTTAGGAACTGGCCAATAGCCAGGCCCATCACCCCCACATTGGACGCAGTCATGGGAAGAGGGCACTGCCTGCTGCTGAGGAAGAAGCACATCATGGCCCATACCAGTTTAATCCAGCTGCAGCATCCCAAATACCAGGATGATTGTTAAAACACTTGAGGTCCACTTTAAGGAGGAAATATGCCAAACCGAACATAAATGTGTTTGCAATATCTCCCACCATTCAAATACTCTATAGCTCACCTCTTCAAACATGTAGTCGCTAGTCTAGCCTTGGACAGCACCAGTTCAGCCCATCTTTGTTGGGCTGCTCCTTCAGTCTTTTAGTAGCGAGTTGTGGTCGACTGGCACACCAGAGCACCAGAGGATTATCCTGTGGGCCCCAGGCACAGACCCAAGGCAGCCTAGGGAGGGGAGGCAGGGAGGTATTAAAAGAAGCCCAATATAGGCGGCGTGCTGGAGGCTACACCAAACACAAGTGGCCCTAAAGCAGTGTGGCCCACCGGGAATTCTCTGTGCTTCCTAAGTCCAGTCCGCCTCTGGCCCCAGGTATTCTATTCTGACGCTTGTAGAGAGAGGCATGTAAACCCCGCTGCTTACTGTAATATATGAACATTTGGCTACAGCTGAAAAGCAGACCTACACCAGCCCTCGGGGCAGAGGCCACCCAAGCCTGTAGGCATGTACATTCCAGAAAAAGGACATATGCTCACCTCTCTGCACTTTAATCGGTGTGGGCAAAAATCTAATTTGTGGTTAGTAGGTGAAAGGGACATAGGCTTATGGTGGTGAGAATACAGAGCCCAATAGCACTATTCATGGTGAGTATTTTCGGTCTGTCAGGCATCCTAGTTGGGCCCAGAGGGAAGGGAAGCTGTTCCTGTGAGGCCACTTTAGTAAATCAATAAATAATACACTTTTACTGCAGCATAATAAGACAATGCCAGAAATTTACTCTGACTATATACCCACATTTCTGAAGTACCGTTGACACTGCTCAGGAAATACACAAGTGGTGTTAGGAATAAATAAAAAAAAACATTCTAACTTACTAGAATAGATTTTACGTTATCACCAAAATCTCCAGGCCACAACCTCACAGGACCATCATGGACACCCTCCCTGCTACTTTGTCAGTCTGGCAGCTAATTACTAACTAGCTGCACCAGGGTTAACCTAGTGAAATCATCTTAACCTTTTGTCTGCTGAATGCCATATTGTATATGTATCATTTTTGTAGATTATAGCTATGATTTAAACAATGTAACCATTTTTAATGTTTCATGAGCAGTCTTATGCACTGGGGTGCAAATTAAATAAGTTTGTTTTTTCAACTCTCTCTGGCTGCCATTGCACAACAAGCATGCTGGAACACGAGATTTTACAATAGATGCCACACAATAACAGGATGTACCCCTACAGAATTACTGCCCGGCATACCTGGACCAGGTCAGTTTCCAGTATTAAAGCAGGTACAGTAGCATGAATGCTAGCTGGGCTTAGCAATGGCCACCATTTGGGTCTTAAATGTTGTTAGGAGCTGTAATGACAGATCTCATAGAGCATTTCATTTAGAAAGAGTAAATTTGAAAGGCTACTGTTCATATAATGCTAATATTATTAGCCTGACCGAGGTGTTGTCCTTAAGCCCCACAGCTTGCAAAGTCACTTACCTGAAACAAGCAGCTTTAAAAATCTGTGTTGCCACCATCAGGGCAGGCTAGGCATGACTCCAGTATGGGGCCCATATAGTTTCTTGCTGTAAATGGGGCCCAGACAGGGCCCTTTAATATAGCATGTGTGGGTTGGGGGCAGTTTAGTGGTATGTATCTCAGGGGGCTAGTGTTGGCATAGAGCACTGGGTGCGGCCTGGCATCCCTTTGGCTATTCAGATAGGCCTAACCAGGGAACATGCATCAGACAGAAGGATGCCACTGCAACCTACACATGCACTGTGGAATCATTGGATCGGTCAGTATACCAGGCAAGCTGGGAAGAGGGGATCCGCCTACCCTGGAGTATTTTTTGGTTTGTTTTTTAGCCAAGCACATTTTAAAAAATGATATACATTTTAAAAAATGCAACTGATGGTCAAGCAGTGAATACATCAAGCAAGGCTTCGGGACAGTATTCAATTCCTTGGTGTGGGTTTGTTTTAAAAGATTGGTTGCCTTAGACAGCAGCTTTACTTTTGATACATTTTCTAACTATCAATAAATTCTCTTGTGTTTCTAGCTTCAACTCTGAAGTTGATTGGCACAGGTCCTTCTCCACCTCCAGAAAGGTTGATGCTTTTCTGTAAAACTGTAATATGTGTGATCAACATATACCCATTGGACCATAGGACCAGAATCTAAAAAAGGGAGCAGCATCCACTAGCCCATCACTGCTTTACTGCCTAAAAGCTTGAAAGTAGAAACCTTATTTTAACATCTCTTAAAATAATAGTATAATAATAGTTCATTTTACTGCTTTGGTGTTTTATAATGATTTTTTCCATTGGCTTTGCTATTTTGCTTTCAATATGTGCTTGTGTATACCTAGTATAATGTTTAAATATTTCTGAAAAAGGAAAGCATTTAAAGTGGACCAACACCCACGGGTGATCGGCCCGGGAATCTATAAGATTCCCGGGCCGATCACCTCCCTCCCCGCGGGACATCCGAGATCGGGATGTCCCGCGGGGTGAAACCCCCCCAAACACCCCAAACTCCATACCTTATCTTCGGCGGCGGCCGGCCGCCGCCGCCTCCCTCGCGCCCCTCTAGACGTGGGAAGCGGCGGCGGAGGAGCCGCTTGTCCGCGGCTTGTCCGTCGGCGCTGGGAGCGGGGAGAGGTGAGTTTTTCGGGGGGTTCGGGGGGGTTTCACACAGCGGGGCACCCCGATCGGGGGTGCCCCACCGAAGTGGACCAAGACCCAGGATAGTCAAAATCCTGGGTGTTGGTCCACTTTAAGGGGCTGAGCCGCAGGACTGGGCGGAGGGGGCATGCTCAGGACAAAAGGGAGGTTCTATTAATCAATTTGAGGGTTTAATGCTGGAGTAATGAAGGTCCGAAAGGGGGACAGGTGTATTTAAGGGGAAGATGCCAAAGACATAGGCCCTCTTTCATCATGGGACACTGGTGAGTATATATATTGTTCTGGATTGAAAGGGAAAAGGTGGGTAAACAATTTTCTGTTGTGTAAGGGTTATTTAGCAGGGTCCAGAATGAGGCAGGGAGACGGGGGGGGGGGAGTTGTGTCTGTTGGTAGACACAACGGTGAGATGCTAGAGAGGGATAAGGGATTTGCCTTACCCCTCTCAAACATCCTCTCTAGTGTCCTGCAGCTGTAGTTTAGAGGCCTTTTTTGTCCCTGAATCTTCCTCATGCTGTGTCGGCAAAACGCAGAGAGGCAGCGCTCCACTCGCTCCCGGACGTTGCGGGTTTCTGTCAGGTGCAGAGATGCCGGGGCTATGTGGTTTGTGCTTTGAGTACTAGGGTCGACAGAAATGAGAGGAACATGGTCCTCGAGGGGTCTCTGGGGGGTAGTGCCAGCCCCCACAAATTGCCATACATTTATGCAGGAAAATTAGTTTGGGTGGTGATGATCAGTGTCCTGCCCCTTGGCCCTTCTCCAATCATCTGGAACCTCACCAGTTGAAAGGGAATGGTTAAGTAAATCAGTCAGAGGGGCTGCAATCACAAACCTAAGTTCCCTTAGAACTCTGGGGTGGTTTCTATCTGGACCCATCTGAATTATTGTTGATTGAAGGGTAGTCTTGACATAAATGGCTACGCCACCGCCCTTTCTATCTAATCTGTCTTTTCTGTACAATGTGTATCCAGGTATGGCTATCTCCCAGTCATTGTGATCCTTGAACCAAGTCTCTGTTATTGCAACAAGATCTAATTCATCTCTGTATATGATAGCCATTAATTCACAGAGCTTGTTGCTCAAGCAGTGAGCATTGGTACACATCGTGTAGATGTTGTTGGTATTGTATTCTAGTATGTCCTTGATCTTTTCCACCTCTAGCCTACCACTGACCGGGTTTCCTAAAGTGCCAATGTCCTGCTTCATCCTAAATGGTAGGGGACAGAAATCATCCTTACAATTTACATCTGTCCGTTTCATCTAGTTTAAAAAAAATGCTCTGAGTTCCACTCCAAGTTCTTCTGTGCTTTTCTGTGAAGGATGCAAGCCATCCCTCTTAAACAACTCATTGCTTTAACACCTTCTAACATCATGACCTTCGGTGAACAGCCCTGGGGTGGTCTGCACGTGCCACGTGGCAGCGGGGGGAGGAGGGTGTTATCACCTGTTGTCGCGAGGGAGGTCAGGCCGCTGGGTGGTAGCAAAGTATCTGCTGCAATGGACAGGATGGCCGAGGCATCAAAGCCTACTTCTAGTTTGGTTGGAAAGCCTCATTTTTGACCATGCAAAAAGGTCATCCTTATATTTGCTTTTAGGGCCCCTTGGGGGGAGGCGTTATTTAAGCAATGAGCAGTTCAGGCAAAGGGTGTGTCTGGAATCAAATTTGGAACACTGCGATATAGGGATTTAGTTGCGGGTCATGAATGCGAAGGAAGGGATGTATACCTCTGCTTCCGGCCAGCAGCCTTTACAAGCGGCTGGTGCCAAAGCAGGTGCAGGGGGCCCTAATCCCAGTAAAAACAATGCATGTTTAGGTCCTTAAAAGCAGATCGAAACCTAGTTTTTTTATCCCCTCTGAAGAAAATTTAGTGGTGTCGACTTTGGGGAGCGATGCCGAAAAAGGAAACCAGAAAATGTCAACTTATCCATCAACTATTGTTTCCCAAGCGAGGTTCGCTCAACAACGGCATCGACAAAGAGCTGTCATCAGTGACCTACACATCATTTGATTATGCATTGCAGCTAATTACGGAGGAGGGTCCTTGGGCCCCCATGGCCAAGACTGACATTGGTTACTGGTCCACCTGGGTAGCATTCACCTACTAGGATGTTTTGTTGTTCGATGTTTGCCAATGGGCTGCTCAGTTTCTTGCTCATTCTTGGAGTAGAGTGCCTAAAAACCTCTATTGAACTATCAAACTCCTTGCGATGGGTCTGTCAGATACCAGCGGATGAAGTGGTGGACCTGCTAGGCAGTCTGGAACATGTAAGATCACGCTGAAGAAATCATTGGGTAAACTCAATTTTGCTTGCAGGGTTCTTCCCATGGGATGTGTTAGATTTTGGGCCAGTTTTCTGCAATATTTTTTAGACCAGTATGGGAGTATAGAAGTTGGATGTTTTTACTGACCCATTGGGTTCCAAAAGCTTTAGTGCGTACTTTGCAGGCAGGTAGTTTGCTGAAAATCACTGTTGATCATGAATCTGGCTTTTCTGGGACTTTTCCCGATATGTAGTGGTGGTTTTGTGGAGTTGTGTGGGGGAAATGCTTTAGGAACAGGGCAGGATGATTGTGTCCTCCCTCGGGTAGCTACATACAGTGGTGGACTGGAACCAAGATGATTTTTACAACCTTCTCTGGCATATATTGGAGGGTTTGGGCACAGGCTTTTAAACTCCCTTTTAAAGTGCACCAAAACCCAGCGCGATCGGCCCTGGAATCTATGAGATTCCCGGGCCGATCGATTCCCCTCCCCCCGGGGCATCCAAAATTGGTATGCCCCACTGTGTGAAACCCCCGTACACTTACCTTGCTTCCCGGTCCAACCACTCATGAGCAAGCCGCGGCCGCATCCCCGCTATGTGACAGGCACTTGTGAATGGCCGGTGCGGGCACGCTTCCTGTTAGAGGGAAGCGGGGGATGCAGCCGCCAGACGCTGACTGGCGGCTAAAGGACCAAAACACAGGATAGCCAAAATCCTGGGTTTTGGTCCACTTTAAGGGAGAAGGTAAGTATGTAGAAGGACATGCAGACTACATGGGATGCACTAGATGCCAGCAGGGGAAAGAAGTTTAATATGTAGAAGGACATGCACACTACCATGGGTACACTGGCGGAGGACAGCGGGAATCAACTTAAAATATCAGGGAAAAAACAACCGAAGGACACGGCCCACTGGGCTCCACAGCAAGTTACGGGATAAGTTCGCCAGCAAATACCATAAATGCTCGACTAAATTGCATGCAGCCGCAAAAGCAAATGCAGCTGCTTACGCATTAGCAAACGTTTCTCGGAAAGCGAGTATTCAAGGGAAGGCTCTGAATCAGGCCTAAAGTCTTGGTATCATAGAACAAAAGTAGTCTGCATTACCTGGGCTTTACAGGCAGTCTCCTATTTGTCTACTGGCAAGGTATGAAGCCTCTATGAGTTGGAATGGATGCCCTCCCAGTTTTGGACTGGGGTGTCTTGGGTCCACCAAAAGAACTTCCTCTGGGGGACCACATTAGACATTACCTCTTGCTGCTATGGATGGTGTAATTTTTTACCATTAATCTGTGAAGCATTAAGCACTGGTGAAGCATTAAGCACTAGGGAAGCATTAAGCACTGCGGCTGTACATAGTGCCCAAAGCTAAGACACAGCTGACAATGTTGTTCTCTAACTCTAGACAGAAGAAGAGACAAGGCTGTTAGCACCATGTGGCCCAGTCCTCCCAAGGCTCCTTTAAAGATGGAAGACCCCTGAGGGATTCCCCTCTTTCCACCTTGCCCAGTCAAAGCCTGCTCACACCTTATGCCACAGGAGGGGAAAACTAGCCATCTTCATTACAGGAGCATATTCTGATATCCACCCTCTGCAGTGAATTCAGCTCTCCCCATGAAGGAGAGATCTTGCAGCAGGAGGGGAAACCACGCCACAGGGCCATGTTTTTTTGCTGTGGGTCCAGTTTAAAGCCTTGAAATCAGTGGAAGCCAATGGAGAATAAAAGTGTCTTTCCTCCAAGCTGGAACAAAAGAGACCTGCACCACCGGTGGTTCACAGTAAGTGTTCCATGTACATGCAGGCCAGCCCAAAGCTGGCTTTTGGCTTCTGTTGACCACTCTTAGCTTGCAATGTCTGCAGAAAAAGTGCTGATTTACTTTTGGCCATTTAAAATAGCTAAAGTTATGTAATCATGCCTAGATTTGTATTCTGCATTCTTGCCCTTCTGGGTACCCTTTGAACACAAGCCATAGTGCACTATAAGACACAACTGAAGGGCTACTGTTGTCAATAATTAAGGGGACTTTTGTGAATACGTTTTCCACATACCTCGGATTAGGAGGTTTTCAAAGAGCATGAGGCTCCCTGCTTACCTTACACTCTCTTCCCTGCCCCTGATTAGTATGCCGCAGACTTTGTATACCAAGCAAGGAGCTGCAATTTTGGGTTCCAGCCTGCATGTGGGTTTGGCCTGTGTACGGTCTATGTACAAAGTCCCCTTTATTTTCAACAGATGTTGACTTTCCCTCTACAATTTCATTCACAGAATTGCTGCAACCCACATTGTGCTGCTCTCGCCATAGACCCTTGAGTGCCTAATAGAAAATACTTCCCTGATCGTTCCAAGTAGTGATAAAACAAGACTGGTTGACAGCAGTTGAATGGTGCATGGAAAAGGTGACTGTCTTTTCAGACTTTATTTTTTCTTTAAGAGAGGTTGTGGGGCTAATAGATAAGTTTTCTGAGGAGGTGACATGCCTCAGCATTACTGACACTGTTTGGTAATGCTTCTATTGCCCTGACCCCCCTCCACACCTATATTGCATCCTGATGAACACCTGTACTTAATCCCGACCCACATCTGTACAACAACTTACCTTTTTTTTATTTTTCCCCTTAGTGAGGTGTCCCTCCCCTTGGTCCCACTGTCTGTACCTGACTCCTATCCACCCCACCAGTATTTAAGCCTGATCCCCAGCTCATCATTACCACACTCTTTACTGTCTGAGTCTGTATCCCAACCCATCTATCTATACAACAATAAAAGCTTAAGGCTGGTTTCACACCAGTGCAGATGCAGAGTTCTCATGCTTTTGGGCGAGAGCCCCGCAGCTGCCTATGAGGAGTTATGGGCACATTCACATATTCTTCGGACTCTACTGAGTGGAGAACGTGAAAGCTCATGTGCTTTCAGGCGTGTGAAACCATGCCTAAAAACTGCACCCTCACCCTATTCAGTGTGTCATCTGTACTTTGCGCCGTTATGTGGCTCATCTGTAAAACTGCCCACCCATACTATATTTTTTTTCTGCTACAACTGCTATGGTGCCACTTGAATCAGTACTTGAATCTGGTTTTAAATAGATAGTGGATCAGCAGCAACACCTTTTAACACAACTGCCCTCATGGGTGAACCTAGCCTTTCTGATATGCTGCCTCAGGTGAAATATAGACCCCCCCACTGTACCAAATGGTAAACTGTCTGTATATCAAATTAAATGGCAATCAATCGTAGAGTGAATGTTAACTTGGAGAACATTTGGAACATTAATGCGTTTTCCTGTGTTGTTTGCTGGCCTGGTGGTGCCGGTATTTGTTTTTTACTGATGAATGGGGGATAGGAAAAGTTTACCCACAATTAAAATTACCAGTGAAAAAACACAATACCGGCACTACCAGGCCAGTAAATTAAAATACCACCCAGGTGGCAACGCCATGCACAGAAGGCACAACTACAGTGAAGCATGTCTGCAGCCATTTGCTGTCCCCACCAAAACCCTGAGCTTGGCTGCCAGTGGTCATATGGTTGGTAGTCAGTCGGTGCTCAGATTCCCATGAGACTTGCTTTTTCTCCCATACAGCACCTTCCTCCCAGTCCAGATCCTGGCATTAGTCACAGTGCCTGCCATGTCCCTTGAATTTAGTGAATGAAGTGTGCATGCACAATTACTGTGACTGGCGTGAGGTGTGGCGGAAGCATGCAAAGATGCCAGGATACCCAAACTCAGATACAGGAGAGATTCTGAGCACCAGACTAGGAGGGACTGGGAAGAAGCAGCTGCAGAGACCAAAGTGTGTTTAAGATTTTATTTGACTTTAGGTCCCTTTTAACTAGCTCCCAGATCATCATGTAAACCCCCTCTCCTACAATCCCACTGCTCCATTCTAGTTTTACAATACTAAGCTGATCTGACATCAGATTGGCTAGCAAGGTCAATTATCTTGATTGATCATTGATCTTGGGGGTTTCACCTGGTGTCAGAATGCCCTGGTAATGGGGAAATCGGGGAGACCATTGTTCCTCTTTAATGTTATCCCAAGGTAATGAACTTCATATGTGGAACATAACATTCAAAAACATTTATGTTCTAAATACTGCCTCAATCCAATGTAGCTCCACTAGTTACAACTTGCCTGTTTCCGTGTGCTCCCTCAGTGGCTTTGGTGTGTCCTCCAGCTTCCAGCCATAGATAAGCAGGGTATCCCCTTAAATAACAGCAGTGGCTCACACAGAAGCAGGCCATATTGGCAACATGCTGCAGTAATTCTGGGAGAGCGCTGTTAGCATCAGCACAGTAACAGGTAAGATGCTTTTGGTGGGACTACAAAGGAAGGAATGGCTTATTAAAATGACCAAAACATGCCTTGGTAAACAAAGATCAGAAGAAAATTCTATCTTATGAGGCAATGAGTCATTTATATCCCAGTGCAATCCTCCGGGCGTTCTCCTTTATCCAAGCCACATCCTACACTAGGAAAATAGTTAGTCGTTTTTCTGACCTTGATTGGTCCAATGAGGTGGACTCCCTCTTACAGGATCCCCCACCAAGTAAGGGAGCTATTTCCATGTATTATGCTGTGTTGAGGAAAAAGCTTGATTGGAGTGGGCAGAAAACAGGAATGATACGGTGGACTCGGCATTTCCCTGACCTCACGTGTGACCAGATCTTGAAATCTTATAATTATTCTTGGTCTACTCTATCAGCATCTACATATAGAGAGATGCTTCTTAGACAGTTCCATTATAACTATGTTTCCCCGCTCCGATCTTTCCGCATGGGCTTATCTGAATCCCCACACTGCCTGAAGTGCAATGCGGAATCAGCGGACCTCTTTCATAACTTATGGGAGTGCCCTGTGATCAAAAAGTTTTGGAGACAGGTGTCTCAATACACATCACAGAACCTGGTAAATTTCGCATCCCCCTCACCGGAATGGGCAATTTTCGGGGAACTCATGTTGGAGGGAGTGAGAGTCTCACGGGGAACTAGAAGGCTGTTATTGATTATATCCGAGGTCGCACGCAAAACTATTTTGCAGGCCTGGATTCACCCCGAACCGCCCCAATTTAAAGTCTTTTTGGGAAAATTACAACAGTTCTTTAAATTTGATTGGGTAGATGTGACCTCCCAAAAGGAAACAAAAGTAGAGTTCTTTTTCGCCACTTGGGAGAGCTTTATCAATCTCTTGACCCCGGAAGTCCGAGCTAAAATACACAACGCTTTCGGGGGCACTGAATGGTACCTTAGAAGGCTGGTGGAGGGAGATCCACCAATCATACTAGATTAGCGGGTGGGGTCCCTCACAATCCCTTTCCTTTTGTTTTGTTAGTCTCGCAAGTGCCGGGGCCCTTGTAATGTCCAGGGGAATTACTGCTGATACTACTGGGGATACCTCCCATAGAACAAACTGGGGTGGGACTGCTTGAACGTTCGTCAACCTATAAGTTTGACCAGTAAAAATGCTGTAACCAATGTCTATTCGATGTGATCAATGTTTATTTGCTACCTTGCTGATTGTCTGTGACCTGTATGACTGTAATTTTCCTGTCCTCAATAAAAAAGTTTTGAACTAAAATGACCAAAACATGTATGGTAAAGTGCAACAAAACCCTGAGTGGCCAGCACGAGATTCTTAAAGACTTCAGGGCTGGCCACTAAGCTTTCCTATAAACATAATAAAATTGGGGTTGCCACAAGACTCACCTTTGCGTTGGCTCCCACAGCAATGTGAACATCAGCGGCCACATGCCCAGCATCTCTGGGCTGAGGTGTGCTCCTGTACCCAGCCATTCAGATAGACTGGGGTCGGGAGTGTGTCCATGTCTGAAGGAAAACTGGAAACTCACTATTGCCAAGATCTGTGTCTAAACAGAGCCAATTAATATGCACAGCATGTGGCCCAGATTGGGCGAGAGCCCGCAAAAAGGATAGTTTGTCATATCATTAATTGGTGGCACAGCGGCCCTGCTCCCACCTCCGGTAAGAGTCAGTTCCTTCCAATGACAGGTCCTAATGGACTATGCGCCCCTGCAACATATAGGTCAATGGGTGGCTCCGATGTTTAGGTTGTATAGGGTCAATACAATTCTGATGGTGGCCTTATCTAATCATTAGACCTTATCTAAACCTAAAGCCTAGGTCACCTACATAAGTTCCAACTGCTGTGTGACCCTGACATCACAAATATAGAAAAGATTTAACACAACACAATCGAATGCATGCCTTTCCTATTGCGTCACACTGCAATGTAGCTAATTCGCTACAACTGCAGACATGTTGGAATATAAGAATCTTCTTAGTGGAGAAAGCTGGACAGATGTTGATTCTGCAGCCACTTGTAAACATCTGTTCATTATAGTGTGTCCAATCAGGTGTTACTTGGAACATTGAAGCCTAAGCCTAATAAACTGTATGTAAGTTAGGGTCAGTTTTCCTAACTGCAACAACTTATTGTTCTGCATCTCTATGTTGTGCATTGTCCAAGGCAAGAAAACACCAGAACTACATAGTAGCTGTATTATTATTATTATCATAAATAACAATAATAATAACAACAATATGTTTGTGTTAATGCAGACCTAAACTCGTCATGCATAACAACTAAACTATGCAGTATAATGTTCTGAGGGACACTTAAAAGGTAGGTCTACTTATGATGGCATTTTTGAAAGTGTATATTATTTTGTGTCAAAAGGATGTACTCAAGGCGCTGAGCTGATCTAGTTTACTTATTCTTATGCTGGCAAATATGTTTTACGGAAGCAGACTGGCCAGATCACCTCCTATTTGCTGGTATAATTAGGGTCATTTTTTTTAAAAAACAAAATTTGTTTTAAAGGAGCACTATCCCGAAATTGTGTAAAATTAATACTCCCTATAAACATGTTGGCTAATGAAAGGAGGGCTCACTTATACACCCGAACTGAATAAAACTCCCGCCAAGCCTGTGGTTTATTCTCCCATGGTATAACACAGTATCTCACAGTGTGCTAAGTGTACAAAGAGTAATGTTTTTTTTAGCTTATATATATTTGCATAAATCTTTATTTGTAACATTTTATTTACTTGGAATTCTTAAAATGTATACACATGCATACACACACATATAATATATATATATATATATATATATATATATATATACATAAATCGTCACGCCACACATTTAAACACTTTTCTAGTTAGCAAGTGTGGAAAGCTTTTGCTCTGCCTGGGCAAATATGTTTGTGAACATTTATTCAACAAACATAAATCACAGGAATGGCTCTAAATTATATTTGAATGTGTTTCTCTATGTGTAATTATTCAATATATATCAGATTTTCTACTTCTCTGAGCCTCATATACTAGGTGAAATGATATAGGGGCGACCAGCTGCGCGGATGGTGGGAGTTGTGGAGATCATTCGGCCCGGGCGGGCCCCTGAGTGAACAAAACTGTTATTTGATCTGATTTATTGTTAATTGTTTTTTGAGCTGTGGTCCGGTCGGGGGATGCTGTACGGGCGATGGTCTCGGTTTATTTAGATTCTCACCCCCTCCGTTTGAGGGCGATAGTGCTGGCAGCGGGACCCCCTTGGGGGCGACCAGTTGTGTGGCTGGTGGGGCTATGGAGGCTATTCGTCCCGGGCGGACCCCTGAGTGAACGTTACTGTTCTCTGACCTGCTTAATTGTTATATGACTTTCCACCACACTGGGTGGTTGGCCATGTGGAGCGTGACATTCGCAATCCGTTGTGGCTGGCTCCCAATGGGGATGCATTTGCTTTGTGGTTAAGTGTAGCGATGTGATACACCCCTTGTGGGTGGCCCTAGGTTGAGCGCCGGCGTTATGTTAGCTCGTTGCCGGTCCTAGAACCTCTCGAGCATGGAGTAGGTTGTGGGACATGTGCACCCTAGCTTAAGTTGAGGTTGTTGTTCTGTAGCACGGAACTGTGTGCTAATTTTAGCGACTATTTAGCGCAAGATTTCTAAATTGATCAACTAATTTTGCACCCCTTTCCCCCCATCCCCTACATTTTATGGTATATGACGCCGAGCCTAAGCCGTTATAGATAACTTTACAGCTGCATGGCGACTCCCCGCCCAGAGGCGACCCCCCTCTAGAAACCCAGAACTCTTCTGATTGTGGGATACCCCCGGAAGGCAACCACTGACTCGTTTGGAGTCACCAACCTTCTTTCCCCTACCCCCTTACCTTAGGGATACTACTTGTGGTGACGGCTCCTAGTGCCCCTGTATTGCACAGGGTATACTTGGGGTACTCTACTACCTGAACTGTACTGCACCCACTGCCACCCCTACTGCCCTAAACGTACTTGCCGATCCCTAACCTTTCCCCACTCCCGAACACTCTACCCCTTCAACCTTTCTCCCCTCTGTCCTTTCCTCCTCCTATCCCTCTTTTTTTTTTTTCTTCTCTTTCCTCTTTTTCATTTTATCCCCTCACGTTTTTCTTAGTGCCTGGGTCTGCCTGTCTTTAGTGGAACAGCTACAATGAGCCAAATCCAAAGTTCGCCGAGCGGAACTTTAAACTGCTTTCGCACAATGTGCAAGGTTTTAATTCTCCGCATAAGCGGACCAAAGCATTCCACTACTATAAGCAGATTCGGGCTGATATTTTGTGCCTTCAGGAGACGAGGTTCTCAACCACTAGCTTCCCAAGGTATCTAAATCCGCAGTACCCAACATTTTTTATGGCCTGTCACACAGAGAAAACCAGGGGGGTCGCCATTGCATTCAGACGTTACATTCCATTCAAATGCGAGACGACAGTGGCTGACCCAACTGGCCGGTATTTGATTGTGGCTGGCAGCTTAAACGATACACAAATGGCCTTTGTGTCGTACTATGCGCCCAACACCGACCAGGCAATTTTTTTCTCACATCTTTTGAAACAGGTTAAGGAACATAGCAAAGGTTTACTAGTTATGGCTGGAGACTCCAATATTGCATTGGACCCGAAGCTGGATAGATCACTCCAGCAGGGTGGCGGCCATTCCTCGCCGCCCACGCAGCAGCCCCCGAATCGCATTAATGCCATGTTGAAGGACGCAACCCTGATGGATGTGTGCCGTGATCTGAACCCTAAAACGTGGGATTACACCTTTTATTCGAATCCCCACAATTTGTTTTGTAGAATTGATCATATCATGGTGCCCCAGACTGTCTTGCCCATGATTGGCAAATGTCAGATTCTGGCCACACCCTGGTCTGATCACGCCCCACTACTTATGAGGTTTGAGGCAGTTCCCCCCATCACCCGGCCGTTCAAGTGGAGACTAAACGACTCCATGCTCACATGCAAGGAGACCCACGACCAGATCCTGCAGTCCCTTAAAAACTATTTTGCAATTAACACTAACTCAGCCACGGTGACAAGTGTATGGGAGGCTCACAAGGTAGTAATCAGAGGAGAACTCATTGCGCTGGCCACCTCTCTTAAAAAACGTAGAACAGAGCGGATAGCCCAACTAACGACCAGCCTGGAAAAGCTACAATCTGCTTGGAAGGCGAACCCCTCGAGGGAACTTAAAAAGAAGGTAGACGAGGTCACCGTGCAACTCAATGTGGCGTTAGATGAGATAGCAGAGAAGAAGCTTAGGTGGAGCAGACAGGAGATGTATGCGAGGGCCAATAAACCCGATACCCCTTTAGCAAACAAGCTCCGATATTCAGGGCTGAAACAATCTCCAATCATGTTACGTTCTGCAGAAGGTTCCAACACGGCTAACCCCGTGAATATTGTTGGCATTTTTGAAAGGATGCTGGGCAAGCTCTATGCAGCGCCTCAGGTGTTCCCTAAAGAGAGAGCCACTAAATTTCTAGACTCGGTCTCGCTCCCCGCAGTGGCAGCAGCTCAGAGTTAGTCTTGAAGCAGAGATTTCTGTCCCAGAGGTTCTGAAGGCAATCAAAAGCTTTGGGGGCTCCAAGGCACCGGGACCTGATGGCTTCTCAAACCTATATTATAAGAAATATGCAGCGGAGCTGGCCCCTCACCTGGCAAGGATGTTTAATTCTCTTAAGGAAGAGGGTACCTTGAACCGAACATCTATGGAGGCATTCATTAGCATGATCCCGAAGCCGGATAAGGATCACCTAAACCTGCAGAACTACAGGCCCATATCATTGCTTAATGTAGATCTTAAAATAGTGGGGAAAGTTTTGGTCTCTAGGATCAACGAGTTTTTGGGCACTCTGATCGGGAAGGATCAAGTGGGATTTGTACCTAATAGTCAAGCCTCAGATAACATTCGTAGAGTAACTCATTTGATCAAGCAAGCCCAGCAGAGGGAAATCCATAGCCTTCTCTTATCACTGGATATGCAGAAGGCATTTGACTCCCTATCATGGGATTATATGTTCCTTGCCCTTCAGAAGTGGGGATTTGGAAACAACTTCCTAGCATGGATACGGTCCATATATATTCGTCTCCCTCAGCTAAGGTCCAGTATGGGGGTTATCTTTCAGAGTCTTTCCAAATCAACAGAGGTACACGACAAGGGTGCCCACTCTCTCCAGTGTTATTCGTGTTAGCTTTAGAGACACTAGCAATTGCAATCAGAGCGCACCCAGATATAGAGGGGATAGAGTTAGCGGGGTACCATCACAAAGCATGCCTTTTCGCGGATGACATACTGTTGATCCTTTCACGTCCTCATACTTCACTGCCCAATGCTCTCCAACTCCTAGATGACTTCTCGCAAATCTCGGGCCTCAAAGTCAATAAAGAGAAATCTTTGGGGCTAAATTTAAATATCCCTCCTCAGATGCTGAGATTGCTTCAATCCAACTTTCCCTTCCGATGGGCCCCGGGGACATTATCATATCTAGGGGTTAAGATCACCCCTTATTACCATACCCTATACCAAGCCAACTACCCCCCCCCCCCCTTTCGCTCACTGAAAGCTATGCTTGACTCTTGGCGGGGTCATGGGATTTCATGGATAGGAAGGATAAATGCGGTAAAAATTACCTTATTACCCAAAATGCTTTATTTTTCCGGACGCTTCCTGTTCAAATCCCCTCGCACCAGATTAGAAGCATGCAGAACAGCATCATGAAGTTTGTCTGGGGGAATACCAGGCCGAGGGTAGCTAAAACTACTATGTATAGGCACAGGACGGAAGGAGGGCTGGGAGTTCCGTAGGTGTCTAGATACTACATAGCAGCGCAAATTGCACAGTTACACAGTCTACATCTCGAGGTGGAAATCCCTCTCTGGGTCTCCTTAGAAGCCATGGCATGCGATTCCGTCCCCATAGATAGCCTGATTTGGATCCCGCCACAGTATAGGCCCTGCATTATGTGTCCAATCTTAGGCCACTCCCTCCGTGTGTGGGATGGAGTGAAATACTCGGGGAAGCTGATTTCACCACATCTCCCAGCAATGCGTCTATTTAAAAACCCCTGGTTCCTTCCGGGGATGGAGAGTTCTGAGGCGTTTGTGTGGTGGAGGCGGAAGGGCATTAATAAAGTGTGTCATCTACTAGATCGGGAGGAAATAATCCCTTGGTCGACATTCGTGTCGAAGGAGGGCGCACCTGCCGCCGAATGCTTCAGATATGTTCAGATCCGGCATTGGTTAGCTCCCCTACTAAAAAACAAATCCCACGGGGTAGATAAAACAACCTTTGAGAGGGTGTGTCTTCGGGGGACACCGACACCGGGCCTTATCTCCACGATTTATGCTCATTACCGGACAATCAGAAACATGGATACATGACAAAATGGGAAACAGATCTGGATCTAGTCCTGGAAAGGAAGGAATGGACGGATATCTGGGCAGGGATTAACAAATGTTCTATAAACATCACCACATTAGAGGCGGCATATAAGATGCTTACAAGGTGGTACCTGGTACCATCCCGCGTGGCTAAAGCAGTCCCAGGGTATCCGGCCACCTGTTTCCGAGGTTGTTCCACAGAGGGGACGGTCCTCCACATTTGGTGGGAATGCCCGAAGGTCAGGAAGTTCTGGTCTCGGGTCTTTGGCATGCTTTACAGTCTCCTACATGTCAACTTACACAGGGACCCCTGGGTTGCTTTACTACATGTGAAGCCAGAAGGAATCACTAAGCCCCAACACGCCTTGCTGACCCAGGTCATGGCGGCGGCCAAATTAGCTATCGCAAGTTCATGGAAAAAAGGGAGCGTTCCATTTCAGATGGTTAGGGAGAGGCTGAATGGTATGTTCATCAATGAGAAACTGACGAGCATCCTGAGAGATTCTCATGAGAAATTCATGAAGATTTGGGACCCGTGGGTAGAATACTCGTTTCCAGATTTGAGAGAAGCCCTGTCGCGGTGAGGAGTGGCCTACAAGCCCTCCTCTCTAAATGCATATTTACATCTGTACACTCCCTTCCCCTCTTGTTATTTTTTTTTCTTGTTTTTTTTCTCTTCTTTCCTCTTTCTTCTTCTTCTTCCCTCCATGTTTCTTGTCTGTCCCCTTCCTCCCCTCTCGTCGTTTTCAGTCCCTCTCTCTCCCTAGACCCCTCGCCTCCCTCACCCTCCCCCTGTCACCAGAGGGGTGGCGGTGTGGAAGGCATGTGGCAGGAGAGGATAATCCGCCTGCCGTCAGCTTGAGTGAGGATATCTATCAGTTAATAGGTGTTGATTTTAAGTCGCTCACGTTGGTACATCATTAAACTTCAGGAGCCCAAACATTCTAAATGTGCCTTAGTAACCTACTGAATATGACATACCTGTATGAGACACTGTATGAAGAATGACAACTCATGTTCTGTAACAGTTTATTTGTAAAGGAACAACATGTCGTGCTGTTTATCTTTTATACCAAAAATTTTCAATAAAAAGATTGAAACAGAAATGTTATCAGCTCAAAAATGGTCTATAAAATTTTTTAAACCACAAATTACCTTGTTTATTGTGATGAATGATATGTAGTAATCACTATGAGCTGTATTATGAACTTGGCACAGACTTCAATTCTAGCCCGCTGTGCTGACACACTTAGTACAGGGGCGTAGCTAGGGGATGAGCAAGGGGGAACTTTCCCCGGGTGCAGCAGGTCAGGGGGGGGACGCCAAAGGGGGTCCTAAGAACAGGTGGGGGCACCATTTTGAATATTTGCCCCGCATGCCAGAAAGCCTACTTACTCCTCTGCTTAGTAAATGACTAAACAGGAACAGGTATATAGAACCTATTTTTTACCTGTGACTATGGGGGTGATTCAGAACCTGGTGAGAAAACTCACTTTTTTTAGAAGAGAAAACTGGCATTCACTTTGTCTACAGAGTGTAAAATTTCACCTGGCTCTGAATCAGCCCCAAGATAGCAATGGAAGTGAATGGCAGTTTTCTCTCCTAAAAAAGAAGTGAGAATTCTCACCTGGCATTAAATCAGCCCCAAGATAGACAATGAAAGTGAATAACAGTTTTCTCTCCTAAAAAGCAGTGAGAATTCTCACCTGTGAATTGCCCCCTATGTAATCAGAGAAGCAGAATGATCACTGGCTACTACATGCTGAGAATGAATCTTTGCACAGACTGCCTGTTCTACATAACTGTATGTGAAAGGGAGCCATTAACCAGTTACAAGTGTGCAAATCAGTGCTTCTCGCTGGATTCACACTTCAATGTTACCTGTTTGATTGTGTGACCATTATCGCCAACGTGCAATCGCAAGCAAATCAATGCCAATATAAGCCTATGGGTCCTTTTCCGTATGTAATTGTGACTGCATAGCAATCACAAATCACAAACAAAAAACACACAAAACTCCCACCTGCAGCAATTTTCAAGCAAATCAATGGAAAAATCAAAGGCCAATGCTTGAAATTCAATATGCAACTTTGATAGCGATTCCCTTGGAAATGACAATGCTCCACAATGCCACAGTGCAAACTGAGCCTCCGACCTTTCATGCTGCATGCTTAGCCCAAGTGTGTCACTATGTGGGAAGTGATGGATGTGTTGGATGATCGCTGCTGCTGCTGCTGCTGCTAAATACAAAGGTGGTCAGCAATAGCAGGCCTTTCAACATACCATTACACTTTTACAGGGGTGATCTGCTCCATTTCAATGCCTCCTGAGCCAGCCTATGGGGAGCAGCAAAATGAAGCACTCTGCCCAAAGCATTCTACACACATCAATAGCAATAAGCTTTTATTCCAGCACATGCTAGCTCAGGGGACACGTCATTAGATCTAAGCAGTACTTCTTCTTAAAATGGTATGTTCAAAACCTGGCACCCCTGATTCTTCCCTAGATGAAATGAAATTTATATTTGGTGTCCATGCTGCACCAACACCCTTACAAGAAACATATGCATCCCTCCCCTGGGCATTTTAGATTGCTGCACTTACAAATTATTTTTTTTGTAACTCCTTCCATGGTTAATTTTACAACCAAAATGGCACCCCATGGACCTGGAGGCCATCTGCAAAGCAGAAGTTGTGCTGGGTTTTCTGCCTCTGTGCATTGTGGGTTATGTCAGTTAAATTCAGGCAGGAGCACAACTGGGATGCTGGGAAAGGAAGCCCCACAATGGCTGCTACCAGGAGAAAATCGGAGAGGTGGCGTTTCAGCTTTGAGTGAATGTAGGAGCAAATGTAAGTGCCGAAAGTGATTCAGTACCATGCATGCAGATGGGGCAATGGATTTTTTTTCCAACTATGCCAGGCTGTTGGTCTGGTTTAAGTCGGGTTGCAGTCTGCGAGTATAAGAAAAACAACCTGGCTGCTCCACAGCATTAGCATGGCTCCCTCAGCCTCTAACATGCATAGATTCCCCATTTGGCATCCCAAAATTAGGGACTTTTGACAATGTTTATCCACTTGCACCCTCTCATCCTTCACGCACACTGTCTGTGTTATTCTTTGTCTGAGGGGATGCTTGGGAGGGGGCACAAAGGTGCTGGCAACTATACTTTTTTATTCCTCTTCTTCTATAGTAGTAATGTCTGCTGCACTCCCTGAAAGTGGCCGCCCTAAGCACAGTGTTATCATTTTCACCAATGATTTCAATACCTTTTCTACCCATTTATAAATACAAAATCTTTATCTAAAATAAAGTCTAGACATGAATTGGGGGCAACAGGGAAAGGACACATGAAGCATTTTCAATCAGCAACTGCAGAGTTTCTGTCTTCTTGTCAGAAGATTGATGTTGTACAGTTAAAATGAACATGTTATTAGTTGATAAGTTCCAATTACACACTGCAGCTTTTGGCTTCTATGTTCCATGGCACAAATACATGGGGTCGATTCAGTAAGAGTTGAAAAAAATCTAGGTAGTAAAAGATTAAATTTAGGTGAAAAAAAAGCTTGAAAGTTTGGCTTGCCTTCTTTGAGATGCCACGTTTCCATCTTGTTTCCATCTCCATATAAACAACAAAAAGATCCCTGGGATGTTCAACATATTTTGTTCAGAAGTTCTATTTGTTGCTCCTCGTGCTCTGACCATGGTTTGATGTAACTCTTTGGGGACAGCACGATTCTGTCCATAGCACGCTCACTGTTCACATGTCTTGAAGGCATCATAATATAGTCATGACTATCTTGAAGTCTGGGACAGTTACACTTGTTTGATACCCAAATATATTCATAGCGGGTAAGAGAGAACTTGCTTTTATATACCTGCTCCACAACTATGTTGTATCTTGTCTTTTGCCCTATCTTCTTTTGCTGCAAAACCTTGCCGCGAATCACTAGACACAGGGGATGAAACAGAACATTTGTTACCTATCATTGCTACATATAACATTTGGTAAGGTTGCTGCCCTGATTAATACAGGGTTTCTTGCCCAATCTTTACATACATGTACTAGCATTAGATGTACTGCAGTCCCCAACCCCCAGGCATCTCGATTTAGGATGCCCTCAGCTGGAAAGTGTAGAGAACTGCCAAACATTGGGCTAAACTACTCATGAGCCACATGAGTTTTAGTTTACAGTTGGTGGCCAACTGGGTTCACAGTGCAGCCAAAACATATATCCTCACTACCTGATGTAACAAAGGATTGTTGTTAACTGTATGTAAATGATGTGTGGGTGAATTTTATACCAAGCATACCACCATATTCTGAGGCAGGGAAGGGGTTACAAAGAAAAAAATCATGGCACATTCTAATGGGCATACATACCACAGAGGCAGGGGAGGGGGCTGCTACCTGGCCCTTGGAAATAGGGGGTCCCATACAAGTTGTCTTCTCCCCCCCCCCCCCGTCTTGAGGGCATCTGGGGCAACAACATCAAACTGGCGCTCTGTTGGGAGCACCGGGGCCAGAACAGTAGGTTCCAAACTAAGATGCCAGTGCATTGTTTACCCTCGGTGCATAGGGCACTTGGGGAAGCAAGGCGCTGTCATCTTAGTTCCACCCTTGGTGTTCCCTCCAGACAGCGCAGTAACACCGCATACTGTTGTAGCTCCTCGGGAACCGCCCTCACTGGGCCCCACTGTTGTTGACCCAGGCCCCTTACTGCTTAGAACTCCAGTCATAGAAGTGATTTGGGATGCAATGATTGTTGTGCATATTAATGTATGGTAAACCATAATAAATGAATTGAATGTCTGACACCCCCCATTGGCCATTGCCTCTGTCTGTGCACTATAAGGTCTAGTAACAACGTAAGATTAAGGACAATCCCAGGGGTTTCACACATTAGTATGCCTCTAAGAGCCCTCACCCATAGAAGCGGCACGGGAGCCACGTCCCCGGGTGGTTGCACCTCATTATAATATATTAATTAGGATCTGGTAGTTTTTTTGTGCCGGCACAAAAAGTTAGGGGGTTTGTGGATCTATCTGGGTTTTTTTGTCCATACTGGGGCTTATTTATAGCCTTAACTGGCTGATATAATTATACATATTGTTTGTAGGGAGTTTTTTGCAGCAGTGTTTTTAAAGTGCATTGTCATTTGTTTTTAGACCATTGCATGTTTTTGTGTATCATTAATTGTTAATAAAATATGTAACCAATTTATTGTTTGGTGCTCCTCATTGGGAGGAAGGTTTGGTTTCTCCACGTCCAAGTCTTTGGCTGCTTGGCTCGTGGAGTGGACTGCAAGCAATTTTAATGAAAAAAAATGGAAAGTAACACAAAAAGAAAGCGCTCTTAGAGCCCTAACACTGCTGAGCCTTTGACAGTTAGGTTTGGTGCTGCCTAAAAAGCAGCCAGAAGGAGCTAGCATAACTTGAAAAACATTCATGCGAGTCTAAAACTCTCGACCGCCATCTTGCATGGGTGGAAAATGTGCAGGTGTTTCCTTGAATTGCCCAACATGAGGCACTCCGAGCCTCCCGCTGGCTGTTCCCCTCTTGCTGTGCATATCTTCCCTGGCCATTCAGCTAGAGAGATGCCATCACAAGTTTTAAGGTGATCCTAGGGGGGTTTACACAGTGTGATACCCCAAATATGAATGTCTTGAGGGAGAGTTTTGGTCCACTTCAACGATGTGTGGGGTTAACGGTGTGTGTAGTGAGGATAATAGAGTATAGGGGGTATCGGTGTAATGGGGTTAACCAATGTATGGGGTAAATGGAGTAATAATCGCCACGCCGGATTGATGTTGCCCCTCCTACTCATTACAAGGCCTCTTTTCTTATATAATCCTTGCTACCTTGGCAAAATGGACCCATGATTGGCCACTAGCCAATGTCCACCGATGTCCAGTCACAGGGCTCCGTTTTACCAAGGGAGCAAGGCTCAGATAAGAAAAACTGGGCTTGCAGGGGTGGTATGCAGGCATCGGCATTGCAAGCAAATGTGATTTAAACCCACTTTTAAAATAATATTAGCACTGGATAGCTTTAAATGATGAGTGTGAGGGGGTTGCAATGTATGTATGTGCTCCTGGACACAGGCCCCTGCCCAGAGCTGAGTCAATTAGGTTTTTAAAGCTAAAAATGTGACTCACCGGACCAGCACCGGGTAGTGGTTCCCCAACATTTGGCAGCTGCTGCAGAATCACTGCTTAATTGGTTAATCATTGCGAGAAGCTGGGTTGTCAGCCACTGCACTAATTGGCTGGCTGAGCCACCAGTCGCATTCGGGGTTCTAACTATTAATTGTAAGGTCTGGTTAGATCTGCTCGTACTATGCGTTTTAATTGTGGGCTCTGTTAATGGTAACAAAGTGAGCTACCACATTACCTCTGAATACAGTTCTCTTATTTTTTTGGGGTTCAGTTTATTTTTTGGTTTATCTGTGGAAGTCCTCATTTATGCTGCCCACAGTATATCTGTATATAGCTAAAATCTTGATCATTTGTTTGGTACAACTCCTCCATATGACACCACTATTACGGTGGTTTTATCAGTGCTCGGGTAAGGGCCTACTGCTTAATTTTATTTTAATTTCGTGTATTATATTTTAATAATTTCCTAAGGTAGTCCCGTGTTCATCTGCAGTAATTTTACCATCATTGTATATTGAGGGTTAATATGGCTATTTTGCAACACTGTATATCTCATAACTTATTTCTTTCAAAAGGTTTTTATTTTCAACCCTTTTATACATTGTGTATAGTCTTAAAGCGGACCTTCAGCATCATTTATTGAGTAGCTGAAACCCTTAAAAAATTATTCCCCAGTATCTAAAATTAATATATTTTACGTTTTTAATCGCTTACATATTACTCTTTCCCCCAATGGGCTGTGACTCGGTTCAGGACTCCAGGATACGGGCGCCGACATCTTGCCTAAGGAGCTTCACATACTGAGGAGAGGAGAGGGGAGAACAGTCCAGGGGGGCATGTTATAGCTGTGGTTTGCTCAGACAGAGCAGAGCTGGGGTTAGGAAAAGGACAGCAATCCCAGAATGCAAAGCGGCAAAGCCAGAAGACACTTCCTGTCTGCGGGCAGCCGGAGACTACATGGGCCGCCATCTTGGATGTTTAAAGGCTCAGAAAATGCAGTAGATGCAGGTAGGATGATATTTAATGTGGGCAATCTGTATGTACAGAGTAGGGGAAACACATAAGATAGGCTCTTATTCAGGGTGAAGGTCCGGTTTAAGAATTCAGCGTCATGAGCGATGCATAGGTCCCTTTATACCAAACTGGTTTGTATCTTGTTTTCCAGGGAAGCTTTCCATATAGGCGCTCTTGTTCCTTCCGCGCTGGCGCATTAGCGGCTTTTATATGGAACTGACCGTGGTACTGTACAAATAGCAAGTCTACTCCCGTTTCTCTGGCACTGGCGCAGTTGTGCTGTTTCATATGGGTGTAGCAATGACCATGGTGCTGTACAAACAGTGCGCCGGTCTCATCTGCCCAATTAGTTATGCTACTCTCATTGGGGGGAATTTTACATGTGTTTTCTGATCTGGGAAATTTATTGGTGAGATTTTCTTAGACAGTTATCGGCTTCATACAGGGTTTTTACCCCAAACTGGTCACCACACCGCAGTGGGATCCATGCCCTACTGTTTGGGTTTTAACTGTACGGGATTCAAAGCTTTATTCTGCACCACTTTCTGTGGTGTTGGCACTTTGACTTTCTCATAGTATATCTGTAGTGATAAGTCAAGGAAGCTGAAGTTGTATTGAGTTTTGTAGACGTGATATTTTTCTTGTAAATGATTTGCTAGTCTCTTTTTCGTGGTTTTAAATGACTTGCTTAAAATAGTTTTGGTTTCATTCTGAATGGAGAAAGCCAGTTGGCTGTCTAGCAAAACATCTCAATAAACAATAGCCTAGTTGTTTTGTCTTACTAATACAGATCTGTAAGCTGTGATTTGTTCTGTAAGGTCTGTTATGTGATTTCTCTTTTCTTCTGGCCACCATTCAACAGAGATCGCTCAGGCCGCGCAGCGCACTGCTCTATTGAGGAGTTGTCACGGGCCTGTAGACGAGCACTGGGGAGCCCCGCTTCCACTGCTGCGGGTGGCACTTGGAGGCTACTGCCCAGAACCCAACTCAACCCTGCAGGTCTAAGGACCACCCTGGTCTTCCATAGAGCCCCCCGCAAGAAAAGATAGATTTGTTGCTTGGGTGGTCCCAGGTTGTTCCCTAGAGAGACAAGGGTCTAGGCAGTTAGGCAGTGGTTACTGGGTTGGCAGGAGTGGCAGATATTGTGAATACAAGCTGGGTCATACACGTGGAAGCAGACAGACAGGGGTTTATACAAGAATCAGAGTCCAGAAAGCAAGCCGGATAATACACACGGAAGCAGACATTCAGGGATTATTCCAAGAATCAGAGTCCAGAAAGCAAGCCGGATAATACACGTGGAGGCAGGCAGGTAGGGGTTAATCCAAGAAACAGAGTCCAATGAGAAAGCAGGCGCGAGATCAGAAAGTCTAATGTAATACTATTCATGGATACAAAGGTCACAGACCCAACAAGACGAAACACGGGAATCTTCAAGGCCCACAGCTTTCTTATAAAGATTATATATTGGCTCTCCCCTGTCAGCTTACAGAGATAACCTGCAAGCCATTGCCCCTTTAATTTAAGGCTTGCGCAATTTCTGCTTCTGCTGCCTGCACCTGCGCAGTGCAGTCACCGTTCGCACCTGCACAGTGTCAAGCTCACCCTACACATGGGCTGCATGCCTGTGCAGTAGGTCGGGGAATGCGTACCTGCACAGTAGAGTGTGCCGATGTGGAAGTCACTGGATATGTCACTGTCACTGCTGCCTGTGCTGGTAAGTGGCAGGAGTGAAGCACCATGTTCTGGGGGAGGGGGGGACATCTTTCTATAGTTTGCCTCGGGCAGCAGAGTAACTAGATTACTCGCAAGAGGGATAGAATTCAAAACTGGATGTCCCACCTGAATACAGGCTTTCAGTATTTTCGGGAACCCGGTTGAGGCTATGGTCTGTTATTATTTTTATTGTTCTTACCAAAATCACTCTGGCAATAATTCTTTTTTCTCTGAGATCGTCCTTTAAACTCCACGCATTTTTGACAACCTATGGTTAAAAAATAAATTTAAAAAAATTAATGTGTTCAATATGTCAGGTGTTCATCTATGATGAAACAGAACCAATTTCATGCATTACTACTGGTACATACAAATAGGCCTTCAAATACTCGGTTGCAGGAAGGAGAGAAAGTTCTCCCACCCATCTTAAGGTGCTGCTGCTACCCCATAGCAGTATATGTACCATGCTGTCCTTCTTCCTTAGTTGCAGGCAGTGCCCATGCCCGACTACAATATGGGTGCATTAGGGGACTGGCATATTGCCGGCACTACTAACATCCCAGCAAAGGAGGCATTTCATACCAATTACCAAGTCACTTACAGGCTGCAGGTATAGTGTGCTTTGCTTCATGGGATAGGAAGGTAGGCCTTGTCTGGTAGACTAGACTAGACTAGACAGTATATCAGTATGAAATTCATGCAGTGGAAAGTTTGCACATTCAGGTAAAGAATACGAGAATACGAGTGCTGTACTGAATCAGTCGCACAAGTGAAAATGTATGCAGGTGAATCTGTGGATTTGTATTGACCAATTCTGAATCAGGCCTATTGAACGGCTAGGCTAATGTGGACCATGAACCAAAAAAATTAAATTTTACAACTCATCCCAACATACCCAAATGCAAAAATGCATTTAAACAAAGGTACCTATTTTGACATCAGAAGGACTTTTCACTTCTCCTTTAGCATTTGTACTGTTGGATTTAGGTGTGCGAACCAAGGCATCTAGCATTACATTTACAGGTTGCTGTGCCTGTGCTTGGGTATCCTGTTGGATGTTGAGGTACCTGTCTTTCGGCAACCAGTATTCATATTCAATTCCGGGGTTCAACTCTTGAAACAGAACCTCAAAATAATTTCGATTATTAGGTTGAGTTCAATAGAATGAACCAGGTAACTACATATTTGTTAAAATTCAGCAAAAATACATAATGAATGAAGCTTTTTACCAAAATAAGCAAGTCCTCATTTGTAGGTCCAGGAGCTTCAAGGACCTCTTGCCTTGCACTGTGGGTGTAACGAACTTCTGTACCTGCGACCTTGTACACGCCTGGCCGAGACATGGCCCAGTTTCCATTAATCATATAGCCTTTGCTCAAGCTCATCAGGGCTATGGTAAAGGTGACAGATCAATATACAGCACTGTATAACAGCAACAGAGGTTTCCAAAAATGTTCGAAACATTTATAGCTCAGTCTGTAATTGGATATCAAAACACCAACTTTAACCCTTTGACCTGATGATCGCATGCAGAAAAACATGTCTTTTTATTAATCCAGTCTTGGATAAAAATCAAAGTCCCTTGTAAAATATTGACATTCTTTTCTTACTAATACTTTTTATACAAATATGAGTCACATGAAAGTCATAGGCCTTGATTCAATAGAAGTTGCAAAACATTCTCATGGTAGTAAAAATTCAGCCTGAGAAAAAAGCCTGAGAATGTCACTGTTGATGAATCTAGATAGGAAGACAATGAAAATCAATGGTACTTCTTACTACAGTGTAAAATGGAGTAAAAAGTTCACTACTTTTCTTAGGAGTAAAAAAGTGCCAGTGACTTTCATTGTCTTCCTAGTTATTCAGCAACAGTGATATTCTCATGCTCATAAACAGAATTTTTTACAACCATGAAATTTTTTCAATTCTTATTGAATTGAGGCCATAGACTTTAAGTTGGCACTCAACCATGAGAGTCAATAGAAGGAGATTGGCTGTATTCCTCTTTAGGACAAAGGTTGGTCCCTGGGGTGCTGAATTATGACATACAGACTAGTGTAACTTGTACAGTTAAAAAAAACAAGAAATTATTCCAGTATCTGTTTAGAATCACAATTCATTCATATAGCGGCACTATGCGTTGGTGCAGATTTAACATGCTGCATTCAGTCTACTAGGGTTCCTAGAAGGGCTGATGCCAGCATAGGCAGGCCCGTATTTGCCACTAGGCAGACATAGGCAGGTGCCTAGGGCGGAGCTACAGCCAGGGGTGGGGATGAAGTGGCGGCGAGCAATACTTTAACTTTAAAAAAAAAAAAACGTCTGCCAGAAGGCAGGCCTTGGTCGGCAAAACAGGCAAGGTGCTAAACAAGTCATTGGTGGATCAGCGGGACCCTCCTCCCTTCCCAGAGACAATCTGACCTGTCTGGTTTTCTGTTGCTGTGCAGGGCCTTCATTCTGTACACGAGATGAGAGGGGAGAGAAGCTGGCTCTGCCCACCTGGCCTCACTGCCCCTCCTAGCACAGCACAGGAGAGGAGGCATAGAGCTGCAGGGGCCGCTCTCTCCCTAGAGACATTCCAAGTGAAAGGTAAAGAGTTTCCACCCCGAGAGGGTGTCTGTGTATGTGCCTGTGTGTGTGTCTGTGTGTGTGCCTGTATGTGCCTGTGTGTGTGCCTGTATGTGTGTCTGTGTATGTGCCTGTGTGTGTGCACCTGTGTGTGTGTGTGCCTGTGTATATGGCTGTATGTGTGTCTGTGTATGTGCCTGTGTGTCTGTGTCTGTGCCTGTGTGTCTGTGTCTGTGCCTGTGTGTGTGTCTGTGTATGTGCCTGTGTGTCTGTGTCTGTGCCTGTGTGTGTGTCTGTGTCTGTGCCTGTGTGTGTGCCTGTATGTGTGTGCATGTGCCTGTGTGGGTGTGTGTGTGTGCCTGTGTGTGTGCCTGTATGTGTGTCTGTGTATGTGCCTGTGTGTGTGCACCTGTGTGTGTGTGTGTGCCTGTGTCTGTGTGTGTGTGTCTGTGTATATGGCTGTATGTGTGTCTGTGTATGTGTCTGTGTCTGTGTATGTGCCTGTGTGTCTGTGTCTGTGCCTGTGTGTGTGTCTGTGTATGTGCCTGTGTGTGTGCCTGTGTGTGTGTGCATGTGCCTGTGTGTGTGTGGGTGTGTGCCTGTATGTGCCTGTGTGTGTGTGTATGTGCCTGTATGTGTGTGTGTGTGTGTGTGCATGTGCCTGTGTGGGTGTGTGCCTGTATGTGCCTGTGTGTGTGTGTATGTGCCTGTATGTGTGTGTGTGTGTGTGTGCATGTGCCTGTGTGGGTGTGTGTGTGTGTGTGTGTGTGTGTGCCTGTATGTGTGTGCCTGTATGTGCCTGTGTGTGTGTGTATGTGCCTGTATGTGTGTGTGTGTGTGTGTGTCTGTGTATGTGCCTGTGCCTATGTATGTGTGTCTGTCTGTGTCTGTGCGTGTGTGTGCCTGTGTATGTGCCTGTGTGTGTGTCTGTGTGTATGTGCCTGTATATGTGTGTGTGTGTGTGTGTGTGTTTCTGTGTATGTGCCTGTATCATGCCTCCTAACTGTCCCGATTTTCCCGGGATTGTCCTGATTTTCGCAAAGAATCCCGCGGTCCCGGAAAGTTAACAAATGTCCCGGGACGCCCTGCTCCCTGTTGCAGTGTGCCCAGGGCCGCAACGACGCCAGCGCGAAGTTACTAACTTCCTGGCGTGTGGGGTGAGAGAGTGGGGCGGGCGCACAGGGGGTGGGTGGGCGGTATGCTGGGTTGGGGATAAAAAAACGTACGCATGCAGGGGTGAAGGCAGCCGACATTGCTGGAGCTGGAGAGCGTGACAGGGGTGTGGTCGGGGCGTGACGGGGGTGTGGTTGGGGAGTGACGGGGGTGTGGCCGGGGCGTGGCGGGGGGGGGTGGTCGGGGGCATGGCTTGTCCCGCTTTCACATTTTCAGAAGTTGGGAGGTATGCCTGTATGTGTGTCTGTGTCTGTGTATGTGCCTGTATGTGTGCCTGTGTGTCTGTGCGTGTGTGTGCCTGTGTATGTGCCTGTGTGTGTGTCTGTGTGTGTGTGTCTGCAGGCCCGTATATGCCACTAGGCACATATAGGCATGCGTGCATGCACCGTAGGATCGGAAAAAGGTGAGTTTTACTGAACAACTTGGAGGGTTTCACACACTGGGGCATCCCAAATCCAAGATATTCAAAATCCTGGATTTTGGTCCACTTTAAAAATGTGTGGGGTTAATGGTGTGTTGCAGTAAGGGTAGTTGAGTATATTGTGGGGGTAATAGTGTTTGTGTGTTGGTGGTGAACTGTATGTGTTGGAGGTTAAAACAGAGTAAAACCTGGGTTTTAGAAGCCCTTTACTGGGGCACCTGGTGGTGGCCTCAGGATTGCTGCGTAATTGGCTAATCACTGTGAGAGCTGGGTTGCTATTGCACTGATTGGCTGGCTAAGCCACCAGTTGTGTTTGGGGTCCTGATTAATAATTTGGGATCTGAGTGGATCTTCTCGTATTATACTTATTAATTCTGGGCTCTGTTCTTGTGCCAGGAACTTAAAACTGCTGAACAGCCAGACTGCAAATGTTTTGATTCTCGACTCAACAAGGTAAAAAAAAATTAGGTTTGGCTAGTAGGTAAAGTGGACCACGGCATTATATCTGGATATGGTTTATTCTGTGATCTCTTAGGATTTCTGTTCATTGAATGTTTTTTGTGCAAGTTCTCATCTATGCTGGGCAGAAAATATCTGTAGTAATAAGTCAAGGTAGCTGGAGTTACTGGAATTTTTCTTTATGATAATTTGCTAGTCAACCCGCTTTCTCAGTTTAGAATGACTTGGAGGTGGCCTTTCTGAATCTCGCCTCAGGCAGCGGAGACCCCTGATGGGGCACCGATGGACCAACCACTGCAAGGCAGTGTGGTGAAGCCAGGCAATTGCAGGGGGTGTCTGCACCTCCAGTGTAGAACTGGAGACAAAATGATTTGGAAGCTGAGCTCTCTGTGTGCCAACCTGCCTGCCCCCAGCACTGCCTGTCAGGAGCCAGGAGAACATGCCTGGTGTTTGCAAATCACTGGGGATGTTTATTTTTTTGTAGCTGCACAGTATAGGGCAAGTTCATGTTATCCTGCCCTTTTTTTTTTAAAGTAAGGAGGCTGTAAGACAGATTTTCCCTTTTCGGGGTGTTGTTCCTCTCATCTTAAATTGGCATGCCCCGCTGTGTATGCTTCTAGGTCACTCAGCTTCCTTTCACTCCCACGACACAGACGCAGGGCAAGAACAAGCATACTGATTGGCTGAGCGGGAACCAATCAGCACATTCGCTTTCACTCGGCTGCCTTCAGCTCCGTTGACGGCTAAGCCATCTGGACAGCTAAGCAGCCAAGCGGCGCTGAAGGTAGCTGAGTGCGCTGCTGGCCGCATCCCCCCCCCCCGCGCACTTCCTAGGACCCCTGTGGCTGCGCCGCCCATTTAGAAAGGCCAGGTGCGGGTGCGTGCATGGCTAGAGGTGTGCCAGGATACACGAGGGCTCTGGGACAAGATGAGTGAAACAAGGCTCCCCTGCTGCTGATTAGTGAGGGAGCCTGCTCCCATGTAAATGTTAGCAGAGACGATGCATCCCCTATTTTCCCCACTACTGGGTCTTTCACCCACGCCACCGCTTCCACTTGGTTGGGGGGGTCGTAAACTAAATAGTGCCTAGGGCAGCATGAACCGTAAACACGGCCCTGATATGGTAAACTTGGGAAATTGCCAGGGCCCCACTCAGGCTCACACTTGGCCATGTTATTATTTTACAGTGGACCTGAACAATCAAATTCAGTGTATTGTGTGCAGCCCTGCTCATAGCTGGCCTCGGCAACAATGGAGAAGGTGGCATGGAACAGAGGGCAGATGATGGAAGCTCAGAAGGTGTTGAGAACCAGGTGACATCTGACAGCAATGTTGGAGCCTTTAGTGCCATTGGAGCAGTAAGGGTTGATGGGTGCTTGGTGGCAGTAGAGAATGCAACAAGGACTAGAGGATGATTGATGGCTCTAGGGAAAGGCAATAAGGACTGGAGAGCGATCAGCAGCAGCAGCAGATGAGCCATTTGTGGCAGCGGAGCTGAAGGGGACAACATATGACACACTAATTTGGGGCCCACTAAGACTCTTTTGCTCAAGAGCCCCCAGAAACCTGGAGCCGGCCATGGTTACTAGGCTCTGTGTTCCAGGGGGTTCTTGTGATATTCTGCTCCTGGTTCTTTCTCAATGACATATGCTTTTTATTCCTTCTTGGAAAAAAATGTGTTGTATGATAATAATCAGTTACTTTTTACCTAATATGTGGTGTCAGTTCCCATATATTCATAGGGTCGGTTCAGGAGTAAAAAGTGGACTTTGGAGTAAAAATATCACTCTAGGTCAAGAATGAAAAGTAAGTACACCTTTTACTCCCAAATGCGCTTTATACTGCACTTTTTATTCCAAAACCAGCATAGTGGACTTTTTTACACCTGGTGCTGAATGTGTCAGTGTCAAGGTATGAATTATTAAAAGGTACGCACATACAGCATTGTGAATATTTTTTATAAGGTCTTTAAATTTAGATAATTTTGGATTCCTGTGAAATGTTGGAGTGCTGGCTAAAATCCATGACTAAATAGATGATGTGGGGAATAGGTCAAATATTATATTGCACCTTATCGCTGATGTCGGCAGTCCCCTTTAAGAAACCCCACATATCAAGAGCTAGAGATTCCCTTTATTATAAATGCACAAGTCCGTATCTCCCTTCAGGAAGGAATAATTAGCATGTATATGTGAACAGCTCAGCTCACAGACCGCCTGCTGGTCGTGTCACACCTTGGGCTGCGAAGCTGCCGGGCGGTCTGGAAGCTCAGTGGACCTCCTGCTGTGAGTTTGTCATAAGCAGAATTTAAATGACAGATTCCCGGCATCGATAGAATTTGGATCATATCGCGGCATCCATGTATCCTAGCGCCAAACCGGTTACAGAATCAGAACCAGCTCCCAAAACCACATCAGAGCATAGTAAATTGCCGTCATAAAAACACAGCAAAAGCTTGTAAACGGAGAACTAAGGTTCTGGACGAACTAGAAACTCGATTCCAGGACTTATCGGGAACGTGGCGTCCAGCCCGATAGTTTGGTACCGCTTGCAAGGCCATGTGACCCCCCTGCTCCAAGTTATAGCTCCTAAAAGGGTTCTGGGGCAAAAATCCCACTCCAAAACGGTGGGAGGTGGCATCCCCGCCCACAGAAGGGAGGGGAGGTAGAGAGCCTGGCAGCATAAATAAGATGGTCAAAAACCAGGCTGGCGTCACTCAACTGGAGGGGGTTATGCAACCAGCATACCGTGGGGTGTCCATCATCATCATCATCATAATCATCATCCTAAGCTCTTGACACACCCCCTTGTGGGAGCTCCCTATCACTGCGCCCTGCAACTGCATACTAAAGGTAATTGCTTATTGTTTTTCTGTGTGATGCACTCTGTTCTGTAACCATCTCAAGAATAGCATATTTTGTTTATCACCTGTAACATTTCATATTACTTCATAGTTAAATGCTTGTTAACGCTGCCTAGTGTGCTCATAGCAATTAAAACGTATATTTAATTTGAGCGGTCTGCTTTGCCTTAAACCAAAAATCGGTGTGTCCGAAGGCTGCGAGCCTGGTATCCCTGATAGGAGAGGGATCGGACAAAGGGTTTTGGGAAGGCGATCGGTGTGCACGGAGGTCCCTGGTTGTAGTCGGACCTCATGACGCCCCGGTTCCCTGACAGATGACATATAGTAGCGATTGATTACTTGATTAATTGATTATTCCTAAAATCTCTGTTTTAACAAGTATTAAAGTTCATTATAAAGTAAAGCTTAAACATAGTGATACGAATCTGTATTTAGGATTAATATTTATGTGTCTACCTAAAATATTGTGGCTGTGGTCCTTGACTTTAATGTGCAACGCTCCTGCTGGTATTCGTGTCACATTTTTGTATGCAAAGAACCCTAGAAACAAAATGAATAAAACAAAACATTATTTACAATGTAATACTTCCGTAAAGAATTGTTGATGAGCCCAGTTTTTCTAAATGCAGAAAACTTACTTTATAAAATTACTAGCCAAAACAACTGACAGTCCATTTCTTTCTCTCTGTAGTAAACACAACCTATAGCCTGTACAGGACTGGGCTGCACAGACCTAAACTGAAGCTAAAGGTGCTGGCCTGGCCGAGCATGTTTCCAGGCCTAAACCCTGTTGAGCATCTGTGTGACATCCTGCAATGGAAGGCGGGGGAGTGCAAGGTCGCTGACATCCACCAGCTCTGTGATGCGGTCATAGAGGAATGGAAGAAGATTCCAATGGCAACCTATGAACTCGATGCTGGCCACACAAATGATTGACTCTTTAGGCACAATTTTCACTTAAGGGTGTTCTTTTGTTGACAGAGGTTTAAACATTAAAGTGGACCAAAAGCCAGGATTTTGACTATCCTGGGTTTTGGTCTTTGCACCCGGGGCACCCTGATCGGGGATGCCCCGCTGTGTGAAACCCCCCAGGTCGTTTGATCTCACTCACTCTTCCCTGGTCCTACGGCGCATGTGCAGCCTCTCGGCCAGTCAGCGCGCTCGGATCCGCTCCTGCCCCTTCATCTAATAGCTTGTCTAAGGCCAGCAGATCTGAGCGCAGTGGCGGCTGCATCCCCCGCTACCCTCTAACAGGAAGTGTGCTCGTGCTGGCCATTCACAAATGCCTGACGCGCCTTGCTAAAGGGATAGCGGGAATGCGGCTGCAGCTCGCGCATGCGGCATTGAACCGGGAAAGAAGGTTAGTTTCTGGGCGACCTAGGGGGTTTCACATAACAGGGAGGGAATTCAGCGGCCCTGGAATCTTATATATTTCAGGTCCATTGGGGAGTGGGTTTTGGTCCACTTTAATGGCTGTGTTTTGAGTTATTTTTGAGCAAACACTAAATTTACACAGAGCACCAAAGTTTACCTTCTTTCTCCAGAAATAAACTCACTGCGGGAGTGAGCAAGTGTGACGGAGGCTCTGTCTTTTCGGTGTCATCACTATTCCATTGCCCACCGGGTCATTCACTGGCCTTTTCTTAATTAGGTTCCAGACAATGTCATTGTATTTTGATACTGTTACAGACAATGTCATTGTATTTTGATACTGTTACAGGCAATGTCATTGTAGTTTGGATTGTATTACAAGACTGCCATTGTGTTGATCGATTACATCACAGACAATGGCATTGTCCTGATTGATTGTATTACAGCCTGCTATTGTTCTACTGATTGCGTCACCGGCAGAGTTGAGGGATTGTGTGCCCTGCTGCTATTGGTCAGTGTGGTTGTCATTGCATGGAGACTTGTGTATATAAGGCCTAGAGTGGCACTAATAAAGAGAGTTCATCTTCACCCTCAATACTGAGTTCTGTCTCTTATTGGGGGAAACGCTATATTACAATTCACTAGCCCTTGTAAGGGCTGTTCCTGTTTCCTCACGGACGACTCTGGAATTCCAGCAGCACCTCTTACGATTGGGAAAAGGACGCCTCGGGCGGTGAAGCCCTCCGGCGATAAAGGATATAGCTACAGCAAGTCAAAGTGGTCCCATAGTTGTCTCTGACCACAGCAGAGCATGCTTGTGACTCATAAAGCGGCACCATGACATGCTTCTCCTATCTCAGCAATGATCCAAAAATTGGGGAAAAGAATGGTGCAATGCTTCGAACACATAAGGTATTTACCTACAATTGGAGATTTTGAGATGCTTTGTAATGGCTGATTTTATACTGTTCCCAAGGGGAAGGGAGGGGGAGCTAAAGTGTGTCTGGGCGGAGACTTAAACCTGTAATATCTTCAGTGTTGTCCCATGAAAAGATATTAGAACATTGTTATTAAATGAGATGGGTGTACACATTGTTCTGTATATACTGTAGCCCCATCAAAGTCTGTGTCGTTGTACAAGGTGGAGATTATAGAGTCATGCCCACCTGGCAAATTTTAGATCACTGCTTGGCTGATCTCAAAAAAGGTTGGGTGGCCTCATCCTCCATTTCCCTGCGGTGTGTGACAACCTCCCATCGGAACAGATAGGCGCCAGAGCATGCCTCCGCCCAGAGATGTGGCCACAACTCGTGGAAGTGCTGTGAGATCATCAGCTAGGTAAGTATACTGGTGATCCCAGGGGTTTTCACACAGCAGGGCAACCCAAATCAGGATGCCCCAAACAGAGGCAATTGCCAAAATCAGTTTCCAGGGCCGGCCAAACAGGGTTTTGGTCCACTTTAATTTAGCTGAAAGAGAAACAGTTGTGTGTGTAGATGTGGTGGTGTAACCTTTAAATCTTGCACCATGGTGAAATAGCGGCCATGCCTATTTAAACTAGAAGTTGTGTTTTTCAGTCTTCAGTCTCAACTTTTCAGCTGGAATGTAAATAAAGGTTGTTGATTTTAGGCAGAGCAATTGGGGAGTAGGCTGCTGGTACCCAAGCTTACATGTTCACCTGTAGGCATGACTTAAAGTGGACCCAAGCTTACCTTAACCTTGGTCCTCCGTCAGGAATCGAGCTCCGGGGCTCCCATGGGCGACTGGAACAATGGCGGCGCTCGCTACCCACCTCAGGCAGCCAATCTCTGCACTGGAATCCCGACGGAGGATTGAGGAGAAGATAAACTTTATGGGTGTTCTGGGGGGTTATGTGCGGTGGGGGGGCTCCAGCTTCCCCCCCCCCAGCCTGTCATATAGCATCGGGGACCAACACTCGCGCTGCACAGGTGTTGGTACGCTTTAATAACTTTGCCTCTGCACAAACAATGGTGAGTCTACATATTTTGTAGTAAGGCCTACTGCAAATTCAACAGTCAGGTCCACTAGAATTCTGATCAATATAATGTGGTATTGTAAGAAATTCAGAGATTATGGCGTTGATTCAGTAATAGTTGAAAAAAATGATCTTGATGGTAAAAATCCCTTTAGGTGAAAAAAGCCTGAGAATGTTATTGTTCCTGAATCGCCAGCTGGGAAGACAACGAAATGCAATGGCACAGATTAATCCATGTAGTGAAGTAGTGAACTTTTTACACTATAGTAAAAAGTGCCATTGCCTTTCATTGTCTTCCTAGCTGGTGATTCACCAACAGTGACATTCTCAGGCGTTTTTCAACTAAAGTGAATTTTACTAGCAAGAGAATTATGTTTAACTCTTACTGTATCGACCCCTTAGCCCTTAAAATCTAATATTACGTAACCTGTGGAGGGATAGGGATCCCGGAAAACATTTTTGATTAAAATGCAGGAGTGATTTCTGCCACCACAGTATCCACACGAATCATTGGTCATATTAGATCCCAGCACTCCATCGCAGCCAGCAGTCTGTGGAATAAGAGAAGTCAGAATGGGTTATATAGCAAAGTGTTTGCATTACATGAAACTAAAGGTCACCTACAGGCTTAAGGCGGATCAACAGTCACAAATGTCTTAAACCAGACCAACAAAACAAACAGTGCTCACATGCCCTCCCCAGGGCAATTTAGATTGCTGCACATTAAAAATAATTTACTCTTTTCTAACTTTTGATGTGGTAAATTTTGAAAACAAGATGGAGGCTTGTGCGTTTGAAGGCCACCTGCAAACAGGAAGTGCTGCTGGGCTTCCTGTTACTGTACGTTGTCAGTTATGTCAGTTGAATCCAGGCAGCAGCATGGCTGAGATGCTGGGAGAGGAAGCTCCAAACTTTCCAACTGTGCCAGGCCGTTGGTCCGGTTTAATCCTACATAGCTTTGCTGGCTGAGCCAGGCCAGTTGTGGTGCTCCTAGTGCTCCTGCTGTCCAGTTTCTGTGGACATCCCCACTGTAGCGGCTTTCCTCACTAAGTAACAACAGGTTACCTATGACAGGAGAGTCTACATCTAATATGCTATAACGTGATTAGGAAGCAGCTCTCATCCCCGGAGCAGATGGTGCCATAACCTGACTGTCTCAGCTCGCAGAATTCCCTGGTATTGAGCCTGTAGGTTGGCAAGTGATTTTATGCCCTTTGCCCACATAGCCTATGTAAGCACAACTGCCCTTTCATGCACACGCATTGCCACTTACAAATTGTACTAAATGACTCTTGCTTCTGCAATGCCTGGAATTTTAAAGGCCTGAACTTTCAGTGTGGCCATTGCCCATTATAAATGTCACTTTTTGACCCATATGAAGGCTCTTTATATATCATTTGTAATGTGGGAAGCATTTTTGTTTAGCCATTTGCATTAAGGGCCAGAACAACCAGACTGATCGTTATTTCAAAGATGGTGGTGAGCAGTGTGTCACAATCGGCACTGATTGTAGATCAGGTAAGTGCTTTTTATTTATGTAACCCCCCTCACCTTGCTTGCGTCCAGTGTGGCTGGACTAGTCCTTTAAACCCCCAAACCAGTCTTTATTCTCCTATACAGAGAAGGGGACAATTTGGTCCACTTAAAGTGGACCAAAACCCGGGATTTTGACTATGCTGTGTAAAACCTCCTAGATTGCCCAAACAAACTGACCTCTTCTCAGTCCTACGACGTATGCACGGGCACTCGTCCAATCAGTGCACTCGGATCCGCTCGAGCCCCTTCGTCCAGAAGCTCATCTAATACGAGCGTATCCAAGTGCGCTGGCGGCCACATCCCCCACTACCCTCTAAGCGTGCCTGCATCGGCCATTCACAAATGCATGGCGTGCCCTGGTAGAGGGATAACTAGGATGTGGCCCGCTGCTCACGCATGTGCCGTTAGGCGGGGAAAGAAGGTGAGTTTATGGGCGACCTGGGGGGTTTCACACAGTGAAATCAGCCCAGGAATCTTATAGATTTCTGGGACAATCTCTGTGGGTTTAGGTCCACTTTAAATGCATAATGTTTTGCTGTCTGTGAACCTAGCCTCAATTCTGGTTTCCAGGGACAGGAAGATCATGCAAAATATAATCTCTGGATGTTAATAGAAACAAGAGTCTGTGAACAACATAACATGCAATATGACTTTCTTTCTCCATAAAATCTATGGCTTTTTGTTGCTACTGTTTAGTCACTAAAGACATGAGGCACGGCTCAAACATTCCACATTTTATTCTGAACTAAAAATCCCTATGGATAAGTTTACATTAATTTCAGCAATAACAATATTTATTGATTTACTTGATCAAAATCAAAAAATCTGACCATTGATTGTATGATCTTAGTATTTAGGGCAAATACAAGTAACATTCAGTCTGCTATTACTGTAACTAGTAACATTATTACCAGGCATTTTCCATTGATACAGGTGCCAACAGAGTCTGGTCTGCAGCTGGTTCCATCCAATGCTCGTCCAAAGGTATAGTAGAAGTTGTGTCCCACAGCGAGGCAGTTTAAGTCACAAGCAATAGGAGCTAAAATTATGGAAATGGTTAAGGCCTTGGTAAATTATTTTTACTCTATAAAAATATTACTTTAGTTGTGTGTTGTGATACATTAAGTGATAGTCGTCATGTATTTGGAGGGGACAATTAGGTGCAGAAGAATTTGGTGTTTTAAGAATGAGTCTAGTTAAAACGCAACTCCAGATGAAGCTTTTTAGATCAAGGTAATTGTTTAGGATAGAAATAAAATTTAGGGAGGAATGGATAAATCACTTGGATATTTTTGTGATGTGATGCAATGCAGCATGACTGTGACTCAATAACAATCCTACATAGAATCAATCTGTATACAGATTATACACTGGTATACACTGGAGTACTGGTGGCTTGGACTGTGGCCTCATGACAATGGCTACATTGTTGAGTGGTGTTGAGTGTTGAGTGGCAACACTCAAATGTGCCCCTATTTCTATCCTCATCACTTGTCTCTTTTCCTCCAAGTAAACACCTATATATTTCCTCCCATGCCTCCCCTCGGTAAACTGCTTTATGTACCTCCTTGCAAACACCCTTCTTCAAGTAATCCAACTAACCTTCCATCCGTTAGAACCCGTTAGAAAGCACAAGCCCATAACATTATTCCTCCAGCTGCAAACATGTTTACAACATTCTCCAAACCCCGACTCATCCATCAGACAGCCAATTAGTGATCCAGGACACGTTACCACTGCTCCCGAGCCCGGAAGCTTCATAGTACTTTACATCACTTCATCCAATGCTTGTCGTAGTGCTCGGCGGTGTAAGGCTTGCATGAAGCTTTTTGGCCATGGAAACTCTTGCCATGAGGCACCCAGCAGGGCTTGTTCTTGTCAGAGGAGATTTGGAATGTTACACCCAAAGGAGAACACGCCACTGTATTCACGGAGGTCTGTGCATTTGTTATGGGTAGTATCTATGAAGTTTACCTTGTTAGCTTTGTGGATACATTTAGATTTAATGCAGTATGCACGGTTTGCTGAAGGACATGGAAAGAGATTATTGCTCTTGGAAATTTGGTTTAGTGCCCAGGAGCAATGTTCCCTCTAAGCCGGAGCAGCTGCTGTGCGGAGTAGCGAGGGAGCTGGGCAATGCCCGATGAAAGGTGGGCAATTGGAAAAAAGTAAGATAAAAACACTGGTACATCTACTATAAAAAGCAAAGCGCATTAAACAAAAAGATATAACATGATATTTAGTTTAGTAGATGCAATAGGACAACTAAAGTCTAAATTATGTAAAGTGAGCACAAATATGGTAAATATTGGGGAAAGCAACAATGATGGGGCCCCCTAACTCTCTGAGCCCCAATGGAGTCGCACCCCCTCAGCACGAGGTTGCCTCCTATTGGAATTAATGGGATTGTCTGACTTTGGGCCTGTCAGGGTCTCATTTGAAAAAGAAACAAGAATAAAAATGCAGATATTAACTGTGCATTAGAAGGTTATGTGCGGCTTTTTTATAGATCAGATTTATTGGAATGCCCTGCACTTTACAACTTAAGAAACAGTCCATTTTCAGGCTGTACTCCTTACTTACCTTACTTCCCTGAGATAAAGGATCCACCTGTGTCCTTAAGCTGGACCAAGAGGATGGTGACAACATTCTGTGTGAGCCCAGAGCTGGATTTAAGGTTCATGCTGCCCTAGGCATTATTAATGCTAGTCCCTCCCCCCCATCGGCATCTGGGGGCATGGCACTGTGAAACATAGCACAAACTGAGGTAGCCAGCACTAGAGAGAAAGATGGAGGGAATGTGGGAAAGAGAGAAAGATGGAGGGAATGTGGGAAAGAGAGAAAGATGGAGGGAATGTGGGAAAGAGAGAAAGATGGAGGGAATGTGGGAAAGAGAGAAAGATGGAGGGAATGTGGGAAAGAGAGAAAGATGGAGGGAATGTGGGAAAGAGAGAAAGATGGAGGGAATGTGGGAAAGAGAGAAAGATGGAGGGAATGTGGGAAAGAGAGAAAGATGGAGGGAATGTGGGAAAGAGAGAAAGATGGAGGGAATGTGGGAAAGAGAGAAAGATGGAGGGAATGTGGGAAAGAGAGAAAGATGGAGGGAATGTGGGAAAGAGAGAAAGATGGAGGGAATGTAGAAAAGAGAGAAAGATGGAGGGAATGTAGAAAAGAGAGAAAGATGGAGGGAATGTAGAAAAGAGAGAAAGATGGAGGGAATGTAGAAAAGAGAGAAAGATGGAGGGAATGTGGGAAAGAGAGAAAGATGAAGGGAATGTGGGAAAGAGAGAAAGATGAAGGGAATGTGGGAAAGAGAGAAAGATGGAGGTAATGTGGGAAAGAGAGAAAGATGAAGGGAATGTGGGAAAGAGAGAAAGATGGAGGTAATGTGGGAAAGAGAGAAAGATGGAGGGAATGTGGGAAAGAGAGAAAGATGGAGGTAATGTGGGAAAGAGAGAGATGGAGGTAATGTGGGGAAGAGAGAAAGATGGAGGGAATATGGAAAAAGAGAGAAAGATGGAGGGAATGTGTGAAAGATGGCGGGAATGTGGGAAAAGAGTGAAAGATGGAGGGAATGTGGGGAAAGAGAAAGAGAGAAAGGAGGGAATGTGGAAAAAAGAGAGAAAGGAGGGAATGTGGAAAAAAGAGAGAAGGGAGGGAATGTGGAAATAGAGAGAAAGGAGGGAATGTGGAAAAAAGAGAGAAGGGAGGGAATGTGGAAATAGAGAGAAAGGAGGGAATGTGGAAATAGAGAGAAAGGAGGGATGGAATGTGGAAATAGAGAGAAAGGAGGGAGGAGGGAAGGTGGGAGAAGAGAGAAAGGAGGGACGGTGGAAAAAGAGAGAAAGGAGGGAAGGTGGGATAAGAGAGAAAGGAGGGAAGGTGGGATAAGAGAGAAAGGACGGAAGGTGGGATAAGAGAGAAAGGACGGAAGGTGGGAGAAGAGAGAAAGGAGGGAAGGTGGGAGAAGAGAGAAAGGAGGGAAGGTGGGAGAAGAGAGAAAGGAGGGAAGGTGGGAGAAGAGAGAAAGGAGGGAAGGTGGAGAAGAGAGAAGGTATTGTAGAATAGAGAGAAAGGAGGGAAGGTGGGGAAGAGAGAAAGATGAAGGGAATGTGGGAAAGAGAGAAAGATGGAGGGAATGTAGAAAAGAGAGAAAGATGGGGGGAATGTAGAAAAGAGAAAAAGGTGGAGGGAATGTAGAAAAGAGAGAAAGATGGAGGGAATGTGGAGAAGAGAGAAAGATGAAGGGAATGTGGGAAAGAGAGAAAGATGAAGGGAATGTGGGAAAGAGAGAAAGATGAAGGGAATGTGGGAAAGAGAGAAAGATGGAGGGAATGTGGGAAAGAGAGAAAGATGAAGGGAATGTGGGAAAGAGAGAAAGATGGAGGTAATGTGGGAAAGAGAGAAAGATGGAGGGAATGTGGGAAAGAGAGAAAGATGGAGGTAATGTGGGAAAGAGAGAGATGGAGGTAATGTGGGGAAGAGAGAAAGATGGAGGGAATGTGGGAAAGAGAGAAAGATGGAGGGAATATGGAAAAAGAGAGAAAGATGGAGGGAATGTGTGAAAGATGGCGGGAATGTGGGAAAAGAGTGAAAGATGGAGGGAATGTGGGAAAAGAGAAAGAGAGAAAGGAGGGAATGTGGAAAAAAGAGAGAAAGGAGGGAATGTGGAAAAAAGAGAGAAGGGAGGGAATGTGGAAATAGAGAGAAAGGAGGGAATGTGGAAATAGAGAGAAAGGAGGGATGGAATGTGGAAATAGAGAGAAAGGAGGGAGGAGGGAAGGTGGGAGAAGAGAGAAAGGAGGGAAGGTGGAAAAAGAGAGAAAGGAGGGAAGGTGGGAGAAGAGAGAAAGGAGGGAAGGTGGGATAAGAGAGAAAGAAGGGAAGGTGGGAGAAGAGAGAAAGGAGGGAAGGTGGAGAAGAGAGAAGGTATTGTAGAATAGAGAGAAAGGAGGGAAGGTGGGAGAAGAGAGAAAGGAGGGAAGGTGGGGAAGAGAGAAAGGAGGGAAGATGGAGAAGAGAGAAAGGAGGGAAGGTGGGAGAAGAGAGAAAGGAGGGAAGGTGGGAGAAGAGAGAAAGGAGGGAAGGTGGGAGAAGAGAGAAAGGAGGGAAGGTGGAGAAGAGAGAAGGTATTGTAGAATAGAGAGAAAGGAGGGAAGGTGGGAGAAGAGAGAAAGGAGGGAAGGTGGGGAAGAGAGAAAGGAGGGAAGATGGAGAAGAGAGAAAGGAGGGAAGGTGGGAGAAGAGAGAAAGGAGGGAAGGTGGGAGAAGAGAGAAAGGAGGGAAGGTGGGAGAAGAGAGAAAGGAGGGAAGGTGGGAGAAGAGAGAAAGGAGGGAAGGTGGAGAAGGGAGAAGGTATTGTAGAATAGAGAGAAAGGAGGGGATGTGGGAGAAGAGAGAAAGGAGGGAATGTGGGAAAAGAGAGAAAGGAGGGAATGTGGAGAAGAGAGAAAGGAGGGAAGGTGGGAGAAGAGAGAAGGTATTGTAGAATAGAGAAAAAGGAGGGAATGTGGAGAAGAGAGAAAGGAGGGAAGGTGGGAGAAGAGAGAAGGTATTGTAGAATAGAGAGAAAGGAGGGAATGTGGAGAAGAGAGAAAGGAGGGAAGGTGGGAGAAGAGAGAAGGTATTGTAGAATAGAGAGAAAGGAGGGGATGTGGAGAAGAGAGAAAGGAGGGAAGGTGGGAGAAGAGAGAAAGGAGGGAAGGTGAAGAAGAGAGAAAGGAGGGAAGGTGGGAGAAGAGAGAAAGGAGGGAAGGTGGAGAAGAGAGAAAGGATGGAATGTGGGAGAAGAGAGAAAGGAGGGAAGATGGAGAAGAGAGATGGTATTGTAGAATAGAGAGAAAGGAGGGGGTGTGAAAAAGAAAAAGGATAAAATGTGGAAAAGAGACAAAGAATGGAAAGTGGAAAAGAGAGGGATGAGAAAGGGAATGCGGAAAACGAAAAAAGAAGGAGCAGACACAGAAAAGAGAAAAAGAAAGGGAAGACTGAATAAGGCAATGTGGAAAGGTGACAGAGTAGGAAATAAGGGAAAAATGTGATAAGTGGGGTCTGGAACTTAGGATAGATATGACCTGTGTCCTCCAGCATTACATACACACATTTAGCTGAGGCATGCTGCCTGCAACATGGCTGCCCACATTCAGTACCTGCTGTTGCTGGACTTGCTGGTGTTGGTGCCTGACACAGCCGACATGCTGCATGATGAGCTGGGCAGGGGAAGGGGCTGCAAGGAAGCTGCCAGACTCCATGCACTGGCCACCACGAGGTCTCATGTGCCCCTCCCCCTCCTCCTCCTTGATCAGGGTGTGAGGTGAAGAGGATGCCGTGTTTTCTTAGCCTCTCCCCCGCTGCCCTCCTCCTCCCCTCCCTGCTCAGTGCAACTCGATACATTTGGTCAAGCACCTGGCTGTCTGTGTGGATGGCTGCGCTGAGGCTGTTCAGTGAATAAAGTTGTATCGGCGCTGCTCCTCGTCGGAGGCAGTAGACCAGCAGAGGGAATGGGGGCGGGGACTACACGGTGCTCTGCTCAGCCAATGCTGAGGCGGCAGCAACAGATGGGGAGGGATGTAGGGCCCCTCTGAGCCACCAATGTGAAAAACAAAAAATGACAGCTGTGCCAGGTGCGCGGACGCCGGGCAGAGCTGCGCGCCCGGGGAGCTGGAGGTGCGCGGCCGCGCTCCCGCGCACCTTACAGGGAACACTGCCCAGGAGGACCTACTGCATGTTTTTTATTGCCAATGTCATTCATACCTGCCAGTATTCCCAGCCTACAATATCTGATTATAACTCTGCTATACCAGTATCCCAGCAACTTATAATGCTCATAATTCTCAAATTCAATAGCCTAAACCCCAAAACACATACATATAAATACTGCATATATTTTCCACAACCTGGTTACCTTTGGCACCCTGTAAAGGCTCTGCTGTCCCATATACCCCTACATGTAATCCTCAAACCTAGAGTGTGCTTATAAATAAAAGAAGGAATGTTCCAGTAATCCAGTTAAAAATATATGCACCAGAAACAACAGTTGCTACGCCACCAGTATGTATAGTTCAGCCTTCCATTTTAATGTCACTTTACTACTAGCAACATTAGCCCTGCCAGAGATTCAGTCTCCACCACAGGTAGCCAGCTACTGGTAACTCCCATCAAACAGTTCACGTTGCCCCATTGCTTCTAGTCAGCAATCCCACATTTTCTAGGTAAGCCCTTTTGTTGTGTTTCCTCTTGTCACACAGCTTTACTGGCCCTGGGATTCAACCAAAGTATTACCAAGTAAAAATACCTGACAGAGCCTAAAAGCGTTACTCTCTGCCAATCCTTCATCAAAGCAGTAATTAGCCCTAAGTGTAGTGTGAATTCCGTACCTCTAAACACAAACTAATCCTATCACCAAACCAGTCCTTACATTTAGGGACTTCATGGCTGGGACCATTATCGCTTTAGAACTCTCAATATCTCTAAAACTTTTGCTTTGTGACATGGAATTGAAATTTTCCTGGTCTGGTGCCTTGAAACAGACTGAGAACCTTCTAAAGTTGACTTAAAGAAACAAATAAAAAAAAAATGGCCCAATGATAAAAATCCATATAAATTTGCTGGAGGACGGGAGGAGGGGTCACTTACACAACCGGCATCAAAAAATATTCAGCCAGGCTTGCTTTTTTTATTTTGATGTAAGGAAGACAACATTTGGGGTGACAGGTTCCGTCACCCGTAATAGACTAAACCTGTCAGCCCTGGATTTTATTCCTACCATGAGCGAATAAACCACAAGTTTGATGGGAGTTTTATTTAGTTTGGGTGTATAAGTGATCCCTCCTGTCATTAGTCAATGAGTTTATTTGGACTATTAATATTACACAATTTCGCGATAGTGCTCCTTCAAAAAGTTGAAATAACATTTTCGTTTCATAAAGGTACCTTTACATTTTGCCTACCTACTGTACTCTGTGTACGTATTTGTATTTATTACCTAGTGTTCACATGACACCCTTTACCCTTTCCTGTGCTTTGTTATGTTAATCCAGTTGTGTTACTTTTTTCTGTTATTGATTCCCTTGTAGCTATATCTGTGCATATAAGGGGGTTATTTATGAACGCTAAGGCCCCATAGTGCCAGATGAATGTCAGGTAATGTCAGGTCCCAGTGCAAAAGGTGTATTTATCAAGTCAGAAACCCAGAGCCCCTCTGAGTGCCAGGTAGTGTCCCATCTACCATCAGTGCCAGCGATGGGATGAGGCAGATAGGACCAGGCGCTCACCCTGGCTGGGATAGTTATAATTATTTTAGCATTCATTTTATTTTGTTTTTGGGCTGGTGCATATACCATAGGATCCCTGGGCTGTTTGCCTAAAATGCATAAAAAGAAATCCCACTTTTGTGTTGCACATCAAACTTGTGATTCGGCCGTCAAAAAGCTGTGTCATGTCTTTCAATCGTCTCCTTTGCTATTCCTGTTTTTTGTTTAAAAAAAAAAAAAAAGTAAAACGGGGATTACAACAGGCACTGTCGCCCTGTTATACCCTTTACACAGCGATCATGAGGGTGCTGTGTTTTTTCTTGTTAAAATTGCTAGCATTCTAGTGCTCCCAGGTGGCACTATGGGTCGCTAGTGCATTGCCTTATACAAGGCTAGCTCTACGCCGACCCGCAAGCTGAGTGCTGGCTGCCTTCGGCCGCATCAGCAGTGTAGGCGCTGAGAACGTCTTAGAAGAGACGCTCATCTAGCGCCTGCAAGAAAATAAAAAGGATATAAAGGTTTACAGTTAAGCCTTATGATTTATCTTTTGAAATATTTGGGGGTGGTCCTTGGCTCTGTGATGCCGCATAATCATCAGCATAATGGGCGGGGTCTGTAAGACAGGAATTCTCATCACCCTGGCTGTGGAGGTTTAGACCACCAGCTTAGCCCTTTTATTGGTGGTCTATGGCAAAGGTATTCAAAAGGTGTTGCCATTACTTTTTCCCTTGTTTCTACTTTCAGGAGCAGCTGTGTTCTGACAGAAAGGGAGAGGGCAGACATGATGAGGTAAGCTGTGAAATGACAGTTTAGTTGCACTTTGCCTACAGAGTCCCTTTCAGGTCTCTACAGATCAGCACCCTGCTTTGTGCGTGGATGCCATGGGGAGTTACATTTCCTTGTTGTTGAGAGTTGAGAAGCAAACATGGTAAAATTGTAATTGATTATTATTTCTTTGAATATATTTGTGTTATGGTAATCTAATTATCTATATATTATGCATGTACTAATTGAGAGGTACCCAGTTTATAACTGGGTGTAGGGATTTTGGACAGATATCCTTTTGCCTATAACTGGAAAACAGTAGCAAGAAAGCTTGCTAAGTAAGACCTGCCGCCTAGTATGCTAGTTCTTGTGGTTCTTTTAGATTTTACGCCTTAATAACTAATGTAAATCTGCTGTAGGTTTACCTTCATAAAATGGTACCCAGCTGTATCGCTGATCCGATGAACCTGGAAAGGGCCGGTTGTTGTAGAGTGCACACTGCATGTTTCTAAAGGGCACAGCGTCCATTGAGCACAGCTGGAAATGCATACACAAAAAGCAGTATAAAAGGACTAAACACAACTTCCACCCAGACATGGTATAATTCAATGTGCCTTTGAAGATCGTTGTAAAATACTAATGGCCATATGGTTCCTTCTATAAACTATTTTAGAAAAACATGTACAGTACAACAGATGAAACATATGTCATGTAAAAAAAAGAAAATAATCAATCACGGATCTAATTATCAAAGCCTTAAATTATGAAGGCTTATAAAACAGGAGTTGCAGTACCACTGATGGTAAGTTCAGGGTGAAAAATGGCCCCAACCAAAATATTTTTTTGATATGTATAAAATAATGAAGGGGCCTATCTGCTTATCCCATATAAGAGGCTGTGGGGTATAGGGACACTTTTAAAATACAACTCTGTGAAGTACTCACCTATAGAGTTGGTATTATATGCAGACAGCACGTCCTGCTCCAGACATAGTCCTTACATGTGGGTATACCCCCGCCATGCACTGCAGAATCATGAAGAAAACAAGCTCCTTCCGGCCCTACATACACTGAGGGACCTCCCACAAATCCCCAGCATTGAAAAGCAGTGAGAGAAGAGGCCAGGAGGAAAACAACCACCCAGAGACTGGCAATAATATCCAAGATAATAATCACCACACAGGGGATCCAGAACAAAGTGAATCAGGGTGGGGTGGAGCAGGACGTGCTGTCTGCATATAATACCAACTCTACAGGTGAGTACTTCACAGAGTTGTATTATTCTAAGCAGACAGCACGTCCTGCTCCAGACATAGTCCTTACATGTGGGACATCCAATAACAGTGTCCATAAGTAGGGTGGGATCCCCATGAAAAAAGGCACAGTCAACCAAAACAGCGCTATCGCCTGTAACCTTGCTACCAGGAGCAACTAGAGCAAAGCTCTAACTTAACTTATGAAGCCTTACAAGGCTAATGAAACACGAGCAGAGAACTAGTCAGCCTGCTCAACAACCAAGTGCATAAGGCCCAAACCAAGCACCGGTAGAAGAAATCCAAACCAAGAGAGAAGAATGAATCTCCCTTAACAAACAGGCCAGAGTAACAGCCTAACCATGCTACTAACGATAACAGGGTAGCCATGGCAACCATAGAACCTTTCCCGTCCGGGAATACGAACCCTGGTCTCGGCGAGACCAATGTAATACTGAACACGAGCTAACAAGGCTCCTAAAGAGCCAACCTGAAAATCAGGAGCTCAAAAGGGCAACCAGCCAAGCAAGACCAGTCCAACAGACTCCCAATACTCATGGGAGAAACCAGATCCTGCTGCAAGAAGGATGGGGACGTCTGTAAGCCCAACGGGCATAGCCCCAACCCTGGACAGGAAGCAGTCCAGAGGTTCCCAACTCCTATTGAGGGATACAGATCCCTTTTAAGCTCAGAGTAAGCAGAACACCAGTCCAAAGACCATAGGTTCTGGAATAGAGAAGAATAACAACCCTCCACCTGGACTCAAGCTTGGTGCAAGGCGGACACATCAGCCTCGATTCAGAGACACATTCGTCCGGACTTCCGCAGCTGTCTGTGAGAGTTTTGGTGGGTGTTTGTCATTTTTTTGCTTTTTTTCATCCATTTTCTACTCGCACGAACGTTCGGGAATGCGCTTCCGATGATTCAGAGAGCTTCCGTCTGATTCAGAGAGCTGATTTCCGACGGATCACCACCCTATAAATCCGTTTCATTTCCGATCCACTTTGAGGGCTCGGATTGCTATTGTTGAACATGTTTTGCGGCTATGGGGAGGAGTCTGCGCGCCTTTAGCACCAAGGCATTGCATGTATCAGCATGGCCGAGGCCATAAATTGTCTAGCAATGCATACCTGAATCAATACATTTCATGTATGCCTTATAGAAGCATTTTAATGCTGACCTTAATTAGTCTTTAGCATGTAAACATTTATTTTCCCACACATCCATATAATTGCTATATTTTTTTAGACTTATGTCCTTTGTGAATTATATTTGGATTGTTGAACTTGAATCTTAATTTGTTGTAAGAGTTATTGTTTTAGTTGGTTACCTTTGCTTTGTGTAATTATTTTATATTTGGTTGCGGTATCCGTGGTGGCGAGGGCCCTCTGGCTTTTGAAGTCCAGATTTAGGTGTTTGGACCATACGGGGGGGGGGGCACTGCAGCATGACCCCAACAAGGTTATACCAATATTTTAATTTACGTTTTCTAACAGGGACCACACGTACCAGAGTGGCACAACTGAGTGTCAGGGTCCTTCAGTTGGTGGCCGAGATGCAGGAGCTGCGCAACTCGTTGGGGACCACAGATGAAGAATAATGTTCAGTGGCCTGCCATTGCTATGTATTTTGTTTTTTATAGTTGTTAAAATTTGAAATTTTCAACATTTTCAACAATTTTATATTTTATGATGGAATAAAAAAAATGTTACATTGTCATTTCATTTACAAAATACATTAACACAAAAATAATGGGCCCAGAAATATTTAAAGATGAATATTCACATGACCGAGAAGTGGTTTGGGTGAGCTTTAAGGGTCCAAAAGGGAAGATGGAGGATAGTGCTAAGTGATTTGGGTGAGCTTTAAGGGTCAAAAAGGGAAGACAGTGCTAAGTGATTTAGCTAAACATTGTAGTAGAAGTGAGGGTGGCAAATATGTAGGCGAGCACTTTAATGAGTTAAGTTTGTAGTGCGCAGGCGCAAGATCATAAGGATTTCCGTCTGGACGATTATTTATTGAAAAAGGGAAACAGAATCGAACGGGAAACGTAAAGGATTCGTTGGAGGATACGATGGGAAAAGGGCAAAAACGAAAGCCTACGTTGTAACATGTGAAAATGAAACGGAAAAGTCTGGATGGAAAATTACATCCTCGTAATTCGTAATCTGCCGTACGAACGGACGGAAACTTTACAGAAGGTTTTCAATGCATGCATTGAATCGCTCATACGAGAACGGAAACATTTCACAGATCGGAACTAAAACGGAAGTTTTTTTTGTCTCTCTGAATCGAGGCTATCCTCACCAAACGGTGTACAGATATAAAGAGCTGTAAAAAATATAAAAAGGACTAGGCTAAGAAGCCGTCTCCTATGGCACGCCTCAGACTGAGGCACCCGCCCCGAAAGAGTCGTCTGAGGCAGGGAACAGTTCAGACAAGAACCTGAATAAGACCCAGGGAAACCCTTAGCCGTGCAACAGGATAATCAACCTGCTTAGAATTCCCTGGGAAATGCGCCAGAGCCACCCCAGAGGAATGCTCAACGCCGAAGCTTGAAACTAATCTCTACAGAGGACAAACAGGGCGAGCCCTGGAACCTCTCAAGGAACTGAGTTGGGGAACCAACTCCAGCCATGCCATAAGAACTCTAGGACCCATGGGTAAGACCACATCCTGTAGGAGAGAGAGAGAGCTAGTCCAAGCCATCCAACAAGGGCGACATCTCCCAACATAGCTGGTAACAAGGGGAGAAGAATAAAAAGGAGGGATCTGGACCCAACCCTCCAAAAAAACGAGACACCCAGAGGGAACATTTCTGATAGGGTGAATAACAATCGTCCAAACCCTGTGAAGGGAAAGACATAGTAAGGAGCCTGACTAGGCATAACAGCCCTCATGAGAGGGCACACAGTACAACTGTCTTCAGCAGAAAATGCGAACCAACCACACAGAGCCACTCATGGCCCCCAGTGCAACAGTTCACCCTTGCCACAGCAAGCCTGTGCAGAACCCCACCTAGCAGGGTGTAAGAAGGGTCAGACAAAGGGTAGAATACCCGGACAGAAGGCCATACTAGGTCATCATGACCAAGGCCAGAGAGTCCTGGGACAATCACCCAGGGCAATGAATTAGGACCATAACCAGGACAGAGTCTCTGTCACAGTCACGGGGCCACGGCTCCAACCAGTAGGCTCATTGAGGCACTAGGGAAGGCCCTCCCAGCACAGTAGTACAGCCAACGAGCCAATACCAATGAAGCGCAAGGAGTGTAAAAATCTCCACTAGATCAGAACCAGACCCTACAAGAAGGGTCAACCTGTTCCGAGACCTTCTCGGATAAAGGCTGAGACAGGCCCCCGACCAGACAGACCAAGAGTCCCCAAGAGACAAGGCCTAAGGGAAACAGGCCAGCAAGCTAGGGCCCAACAAGGCACAATGTGATGACCTACCGATAGTATGAAAATGGGCCCCCCTTAGGTACCACAGGGAATTTCATTAGGGATAGAACCCCTTTAGTGACCCTGCCAGACTTGGTCCCCATGGCGACCATCTACAGGGATAGCAAGAAGGAGGTGATGTCCATCAACAACTTCCATGAGTAGACCAACCAGAAGGGAACCCCCATAAAAACAGGGGGAACGTACTGATTTCCAGGGGTGTTGGAACCCCATCCAGGATAAGTAACCCAAGGTGCCGCAGGCCCCAGGGGCATCTGGGAAAAAGAGCAGCCTCGGGCCGCCAGCAATAGGCCCACCAGCCGCAAGGTGAATGTAATGAGATTACAAAGAAGGCAAGGCCCCTTCCATACCAAGGCACCCAAATCAGAAGGGAAGGTTGAACATGGACCCATCTAAATGCCACCCCATAGGGAGAGTATGAATCAGGTTACACCAAGTAATAGATGTGCCTAAGCACCAATCCAAAGGACCCCAAGAGAGTCCCAAGGCAAAGTAGAAACTAGCGCGGACATCACCGGTGATTGAGCCTGAAAGCGCTCCCATACTCGCCTTGGCGAGCCATCTGGGAACTGGAGAGGGACCCCAGACAAGACCCTAATCTAAAGAGTGGTCTTGTAACACCGGCTGGGAAAAGGGACTAGGCGTCCAGAAAGAACAAGGGGCCGAAGGAGAAAAGGATCCTCGCAGGCATCAAGAGGCTCACTTGACAAGGGCGTCTGCGGCCCAACAGATGGATACCAAGTAGGCAGAGCCAGTGGAACCTAGATGCCAGGTCTAGAATGCCGGACCTGGACAGACTGCGTCATCCCCGGGGAAGAGCGGAGTAAATGCAAATACCAGCCAAGGCCAACCTAAAAGAAGGCCCAGACCCTACAGGCCAAACTCAGCCTGTGTCAAATCACTAAGAGAAAGAACGGGGACTAGAATACCCCTGACTACTTCTGAAGGGAACTGCCTAGAACACTCCATTCTTATAAAAACCGCGTCCAGGGGGGCCATCACCTGTAATCGCCTGAACGAAGCATGGCATCCTGCCATAAGAGCCAAGTGCTGTGGCAGTTCCCTCCCACAGGGCGAGGGCGTCCCTTCATGCTTGTGTGGTTTTGGCAGACTTTGGTTTTGACCTGCCAGAGGTCCCAGGGCGTTGCCTGCCTCCCCTGGAACGACCTTCCACTCCAAAAAGTTGGAAGCACACTTCTGGTTCTCGCTTAACACTAACGTAAGGAGGGGGCGGGGAGTCCCTGCCCCTGGGCTGCCGGGCCAGCCATCTGCGCGAGGGCGCCTTACCTTTTTTGCCAAAAAGGTCCAACCTGGCCCCGAATAAGCGTCGTCCTCTAAAGGGAATACCAGTAAGAACCTTTTTAGTATCATTGTCAGCCCCCCACTGTCGCAGCCAAAGCAGGCAACAAATAGCCACCACAAGGGCCGAGGTTCTAGCACACATTTTAATGGTGTCATCCATAGCTGAGAGGATAAACCTCACAAAAACGTCACAATCGGACAGTGCATTGAAGACCTCACAAGGGAGATCCTCCGGCTGTTGGGTTCTGGCGGCCACTGAGGTAACAGCCGCAGCACAGACCGGGCGCAAAGCGGTCCCTACACTAGAGAAGGCATGGGAGGCCAACCTGTCCATGCGCCGGTCCTCAGCATCCCGAAGGGTACGAGAAGGGGAGGCCGCCATGAAGGGAGCGTTAACAACCCCAATAATTGGCGCATCCACCTCTGGAGGAACTGACCATCGTTCAACCAAATCCTGGGGAAAGGGGTACTTCCAGTCCCAAACCCCCGGAACCCCTGTAAGTTTACAAGGAGATTCCCATTCCTTAGATATAAGATACTGGAAATGATCTGATCCAAAAATTCCAGGCGCAGCGTCGCCGTGTGGAAACTCTCCCTCTTGGGCTTGGGAGACTCTCCCGGAGGAGAGATGGACAGCACTTCAAAGATCTTAATCAGTAACTCATCAGTTTCACACAGGCCCCAGGACCCCGAGCCAGAACCGTCACGGTTCCAAGACAACTCATCTGAGGAACTGGAACCTGAGAACAGTTCACCATCCTCGGACTGATCAAGATCCTGCATAGCGGCAGGTTCTTCGGTTTCAGTGGAAAACCTATAGCTAGGTGGCGTCAGGGATCGTTTCTTCCCAGCGCCCAAGCGCTCAGCCAAGCCAGACATAACTTGCTCTGCGGTGGGAAGCTTGCGCGGCACCACTTGCTGGTCATCCCCACTCAAGTGCGACTCATCCGGAGTGAGGTTTAAGCACGGGGAGACAGGAGTATTGAAGCGAGGTGCGGTTACTGGTAAACCTGATTGCAGGGCCAGCGCTTGTTCAGCACACGGTCCGCAGACCCGTGCTCTGTCAGCATCAGCGTGGGGTTGTCTACACATGGTACACAGCCGGTCTTGTCCCCGTGGGACCCCGGACACAAAATTCTGAGATGCCTCCATATGGTGATTTATCTAGGTAATATGCCAGTAGGGATTTATGCTGTAAGCAACCCTGGATGCCCCAATACCCGCTGGGAATGTGGGAGAATCTAAATATAACCCCGTGAGATATATATATATATATCAGGCCGGGAGAAGCCACCGGAAGCTTGGCGTCTGAAAGACATAAGGAGAAGAGAGGGTGTCAGAGCCATACGCAGCACAAAAAGAAAAGTAAACGAACGCCCGTGATGGCACCTTCAGCAACCAAGGGAGAAGGAGGATCGTGACCACGCGCGTGCGGGAAGACCGACAAAATGGCGCCAGCGAACCTCGAAGGGCGGGCCAGAGCTGTAGGTGACGTAGAACGCGCCAAACCAGACCACGCCCACCCCGGAGAGCGTGAAGCTCTAAGCGCGGAACAAGACAGGAAAAGAACAGAAATAAACGCCATGGCGTCGCGAAACAGAGCCGCCTTACGCGCCAAGTCACAATTTTTAAAGGCGCTGCGGCCAACATAAAAATAAAGTTTAAAGCGCGGCTCTGACCCCCGGAAACCGATAGGGCTAAGGCAAGGCGTGTGATATGGCAAGATTAGGCCAACGTACACAGCTCCCCCCCCTCTTTTTCCCCCCACTAACGGGGGGAACTAAGGAAGAAGGTGACCCAGCACTCGGGGTTCACCACTACATGGGGCGTGGGGCAAGGTGCGGGAGGGGCATCCACTATGAGGCTCACCATTAGCCTAAACCGCCTACCCCATGGATGGGGATTGCGGTGGAGCATGGCTCCGTAAGCACACTAGGTGCTGCCTACCTTCACCCGACCAACGCAGCCCAGGCTGGGAGGCATGTTACTCACAAAGAGGACGGGTGGAAATAGTCCCGCAGGGCCTCGGGCTGTAAAGCCCCGCTCGCCTGCGAGAGCGTGATACTTCATGTCTTCGCAGTTTCAGCGCTGCAGAGGAATCTGGGGATTTGTGGGAGGTCCCTCGGTGTATGTAGGGCCGGGAGGAGCTTGTTTTCTTCATGATTCTGCAGTGCACTGCAGGGAGGTATACCCACATGTAAGGACTATGTCTGGAGCAGGACGTGCTGTCTGCTTAGAATATAAAATTGAAAAATTAAAGCAGCGCGCAGGCAAATAATCATATGGAATGTGTGATTAAAGAGGAATATCACCGTCCGAGTTCCACTCCATGGGACATCCCCATGTGTGAACCTCCATCCCGATCGCCAGTTTCACTCCCTGAGCCCTTGCTGCGTGTGTGCCCCCCTGCCACATCCTCGCTTACCTCTAGCCCGCGGCTGAAAGGTGCACGGGGGATGTGGCTGGTGGCGCCACACGTCCGCTTAGTCCTCAGCGGCACTGAAGGGAGGCGAGCGTCAGCTCAGCGCGCCAGTCAGCTAATCGGCGCACTCGCTCTCGCCAGAGTCTGCACCGTTGGAACAGACGTTGGTACACACAGGGCATACCAATTCAGGATGCTGACGTACAAAGGAACAACACGCGGAAAGTGAAATTCCTGTGTGTTCCTCAAAGGGTCGATTCTTTTTCAATTTTTATTATGAACTGAAGAACTGGGAATAGAAAGATGAAATTACTATCAAGTATTCTGTCTTTTGAATAGTAAATGGCCTCAAATAATTAAGGAACAGAAATAAAACTATGGCTCCTAGACCTCATAAGCATTGTGTTCATCCATTCAACCCCCTCCACTTTCCAATGCATAGGATTATAAGATTTAGTTTTTTTGCCTAAGACAGAATGCATAGTGTGTACATAAAGAATTACAAAGAAGAGGATAGCTCTTTATAAATAAATAGTAATAAAAATGTATTAATTATTATTATTATACAATTTCTGTTCCCCAATCATTGGGAAATGGCTATTTGAAAAATATTTTACTTTTTCACTTAGAACATAATAGGAGTATATGATATTTTCTAATTAGCCATTTCCATCAATGATATTGGGGAATCCGGTCTGATAACCCTCCAGAGCCCTTTGTAACTAAATAGCAAAGAGCTTATTAACACTGGTGCATTAAAAGGGAACATCCACCACTTAATCTGCAAATAAACTCTTGATAATCTTATTTAAAGGAATTGACCAACCATTTAAAATAACAAAAAGGTCCTCCTCTTTTGACCCTCAATGCTGTTGACTAACTCTTTAAAATAACAAAAAGGTACTTATATTTTGACCCTTGACGCTGATCTGGCAGACTACAATGACTAGCAACTCATCTGATCTCTGGATCACATCCTGCACCATCCCAGGCCTAAGCAGGATGCCCTCGGGCCTAGGAGCGCTGCCATGCCCTCTCCATTCATTGCAAAGGAGTAAGTTGTGCCGAGGCCGGACATGACATGGTAGTGCTCCTTTGACAGGAGTGTTGCCGGCTTCTGTTGCTGCTCTATGTGGCGAGGTATTACATCCAGCGATCAGGTGAGTTGCTAATCGCCGGAGTCAGGTAGATCAGCTACAGGGGACAAAATGTGTGTACGCTTTTTAGTTTTTTATCATGAATGGTCAATCGCTTTAATGAGTAAGTTATACGGGCCCCTTTGTCCCATAATGTTTGTTATACCCATTTTAAAAGAATGTACTGACTGATCATCGTTGACAACAACAATTTTCAAAACAAAATAAAAAACAGGAGTACTTGGCCTGTTATCATAATCAAATGCTTAAAGTATAAGTTACCTGCACTGGCCTCCACTAGCCAAATATGGATCTTACTCTTTATTTTTGTAAAGAAAATGTATTTGATGTCCCATGTATTGGTTTCACGCTTTTCTTTTTATTTCTTAAATATAATTGCCAGACATGAAACTCAATCCCCATGAATTCATTATTTTGCCTCTCATCTAATCAATTGCAGTCATAAATAGTTTTACATTTCTCAGAAAATGAATCAGATCTTTTGTATGAATGTATGTGATCACCTTTAGACAAAGCATTTTAAAATGGTTCCTTGATGAAAACAGACATTGGTTCTCAATTCTGAAGAGAGGCTGTAACCAGAGAAGGGGAATGGTGCACATCTATTTCAGATTAGCATTGGGTTTCAGACAATTTTCTGTGTTTCTTCAGTTTGTGTTTATAGTTTCTAGGACACAATGGTACCTCTGGAAACTCTATCTTTTTTCTAATAGTGTAGCAATTGACAAATATTATGTCTAATGTTTATGTCTAATTTTAAATTAAATTTAAAGACTTACCTTGGACTGACAGGATTTGTATTGTCGTGGCTCTCCAACACAGATGTTTTTCAAAGAATTCCTTTAAAAGTGAAACCAAATGTCTGATAATATATAAGTATACTACAGTATGTATCCATATTGTATACTAAGCATGTAGGGTTTTGTCTCCAACTTGCTGTATAGAAACCCTATTTTAGATCTTTGCCCAGACCTGTATAGAGCCTGAACCCTTCTGGCGATCAGTTACAGACAGTGAACTCGCCACTAGCCCAAAACCACTTTGTTTGGCCTTATCCAGATGAACCCTTAGAGACATGGCAGCTGTGAGGAACATTTCTTGAAAAGATGTAGATCAGATCATACAGAGGAAACTTTTGGAGTAAAGGCAGTGGAGGTCGAAAGAAATTGCCATCTCCAAGCCTGGGATGTATGCACGACCTTCACATGAGAAACAGTAATAGAGGAATGAAGAATAAGGAAGTGATGACAGAGAGAGACAGGAAAGACAGCAAGCAGAGCATAGGGGAGCTGAATGGCTAGAAGTATGAGATTAGGTTGAGACAACACAGCTCCCTATGACATTCACTAGATAACAATGGTAAGTAGGTAGCAACAAAGCACAATCTACTGTACACTCATGTTTGCATGACGGTAAAATATTATATATTTTAATGGAATGTTCTCAATCGTCATATGAAAGACATATCGGTAATCCATCGTGGTGCCATTGTAATGCCATCATAGTGGAAAGCTGCGTTGTCTTTAAATTGTAAAAACAATTTACATGAGCTGCCTCACCAGCTCTTGCATAGACTAATGATTTAATGTTTATAGCTGCATTCCATTTAATCTGTATTTTTTCTTATTATTTGATTGTTGACATTTTTATTTGATTCACCTTAGACATTTGCGGGTTCTGAACATCACACCTTCCCCACATGTACTGGAGCAAGCAGTCCAGGATCCCCATGTAGTCCATGGCCAAAATATAGTATGCAGTGTTCTTTCACTTTGTAGAGCTCTGTAGTCTGTTACCTACTTTATAAAAGCATAGAGGTTTACATTTTACATTATTACAATCTCCTTGGAAATAATAAGAGCAAAAAACAATATAAAAACAAATTGTTTAACACAACACTGATAAGGAAAAACATTTCAATGCACCTGACCACCCAATGCCCTCAAATATTACAAAAACTATTTAAACTCCATGCAATACTACACTTAAAAAAGAAGGCCTAAAGCAGGAGGACAGGTGTGAAACTGCAATGAGCTAACTTGATGACTAACTTATTAATAAGTCTAACAAAGCAAATTTTACAGAATACATCCTATAATATAAGGGTCTAGGGATGTGCTCCATGGACATGTCCTTGACAAATATTTATATGTGTTACCTGGAATTATGGCTGACTCGTTTAAATGGATTAAGTGTGCTAGATGACATTTGCACAACTGATCAGTCAGGGCACCATTTTGCCTTTTCTTTGCACATACAAAGAGGGTAAGCTGCTTTTTTTCACTTGTGTTGCTGTTGTGTATCATATATATCTAAATAAAAATTAAAGCAATACCTTATACGCATTCAGCCTAGTGAATAAAGTGTGAGGATTCTGAGGTAAAATTTGTACTTTGAACAATTTAGAGGAAGGAAGGGTGTACTTTACTCAATAGCATTAATGATTAAAAATTAAAATCATTTTTTTAAAACTTCACTGCAAATTCATTAAGCAGCCAGGAAGCAGAATCCAACGGGTATTCCATGTCTAGCATTGGGCTTGCCATGCAGCGCAGTGAGGCAAACTCCTATGCTGTCAGTTTTAGCAGAATAGAGGAGGTAAAGTAATATATATCTGGATTAAGTGTGGTGAGTGTGGTGGAGGCCCCAGATACAGTTTTTTTTATTTCCCATTCAAATAATATTCCAGGCAAGTAACTGATTGGTGGTTGTCTGGCACCCGCCTACTTACTGGTACATCAGATCAAGTCCCTTGTGCGGGTGCGTGCTGCTGGGGGAACTCCTGCTTTGCCATTCTGGGCAGGGGGGGGGGGGTAGTTTAGTCCTGCCCTGTGGTGGCTTTGGCTGCAGGTTTGCAAAAACAAAAAAAGGCTTACCCAGGCGCAGGGGCCCCCACTGCCACCAATAGCTTTGTTGCCGGCCCTGCGGCTCATCAGACCAATGACCAGAAAGCCCAGACCATAACCCCAAGGTTGGTGGAGGCCCACTTTGCAGGACAAGTGGTAGAGTCCCTGGGGAACGCACCCCCGCTCTTGCACCCCCCTCACAATCCGGCCCTGTGTATATAATGAAATGTTTGAATTGGGCTAGATGGGGGGTCTAATAATGAAGATATATCGCTTTCCAGTACGGTGACAGGCTGTTCCCAGTCTACATGATATAAAGCAAATAAAAGTGAGCTGGGGAATGGCAATTTTGAGAAAGCACATTGTTTTCATAATTCAGATGCCTGTAAGTACATGTTTCCCCCTGTAACATTGCAGAGGGGAAAGCACTGGCAGGAGTTTCTTCCCTAAATGTTCTGTGTGCAGCAGCTGGTGACAGGAGGCAGTGCAAGGACATTAACTATCATGGAATTCTAACAGAATTAACCCATTAAGGAACAGAGGCTCTCCCAGAACACCACAAATCAACATGAGTTCATCCTGTATGACAGCAAATGAATGGTACACTGAATTTTAGAAATTCTGAAAACAGGGACATAGCTGGGGGGGGGGGGGGGCACTTGCCCTGGGTACAGCAGGGGGGCACCAAAGAGGAGGCTAAGAACAAGTGAGGGGCACCATTTAGTATCTTTGCCCCGGGTGCCGGAAAGCCTAGCTACTCCTCAATGGAATTTAGTTTTGCCCATTATCCTTTTTCTTTTACATTGTATTTTAGTTTATTAGTAGGGTTGGACATAAGTACTTCTACCAGCTTTCTGGAAGGAAAAGGTGGAAATATATTCACATGGGACATAAAGCATGAATGGAAGTTGGGTACTAATTTTAGAACTAGAAAACCATCTCTAGGATATTTCTATACCTATCAGGCCTGAAAAGGGGACAGCAGAAGGAGCACAAGGTATTAAGAGATTCGAAGCATATAGAGTAGGGGAGCACCAACTTTTTGGTTTAAGGGGCCTCGTTGCATTATTATTCCTCATCAAAGGGGCACAGTCAAGGTCCCTTTCACACTTGAACTTAGTGCAGTGATTCTAACTGCCCAGCAATTGACATCAGAATGCTGCCCATAGTTACCTATGGGTGGTTCTTGCGGTGAGGCTAGGATGGACCTACAAAAGCCTTGCTTGCAACATTTCTGCCGTGGCTGTGGTTGTGATCACTCAATAGGAAATAGGATCCCACACGTGATCACTAGCAAAAAGACGGCAAATTGGCGAGGCACAGGCGATTACATTGGGATAGCGATAGTCAATAGTCCCCAAGGTGTGAAACTGGCCTAAATCGAAAAAGCAGAAACATTTTACTGCAGGAAAGCTGTAACCTTAAAGCATTGTATATGCTTTTATATACTGTAAATGCAGGTGGTGAGATGGGAGTGAGCAGGGGAGAAGCAGGGGAAAGGGAGTTGAGCAGAGGTGGTAATAGGCAAGGTAAGCAAAGGTTAGGTGAACAGAGGCACGTATAGGCAAGTTTGTACAGCTAGTAATAGATTTGGAACAAGGTTGTGGATTAGCCATCACCACTGTTCAAAGAGTTAGATAAATTGGTAGTGTAGATGTAGTTAGGCTTTAGTGATAGAGATTGCAGCAGAGCATCTTTATGGCCTAAGATGTCTGTATGGGTTAAGCTTAGACACCAACTAGGGAAACACTCATTCTATGCTCATAGGTTTCTAAAGCTATATATTTAGCTTCAGGGGATCTGACATGAGAGACATGCCACAACTTAGGAAGTTGGTGGCCACTGCTCAAGGAGCACTGGTAGATATTTCTTGGGTCGCTTGTGTTTTAGCACCCAAGGACCTTAGAGGTCAGGCCGGAGGACGAACCCCTTGTAAAGGACAGAGAGATGGGTCAGAGCTCCCTTTGGCCTGGGAGCTGAAAACCATTCCGGGACAGCTCCTGGAGGGAGGACTAAACAAGCTTGTGGTGGGAATAGGACACTATGTGTCAGGAGCTCTGTGAGGTAGGCTATCTGCCTAATATAGAAGCTTTGTTTGGACTGTTTATGGACTGTGTCGCGTTTTTCTCTTAAGAGAACCTGTATTTGCCAGGGGCTCTACAGGAGGACACCTCCTCGGAACTGAGTGAGTACAACTATCTTGACACCAGGCCCTGGAAGAACCCCCCCTCCTAAAGTTCAGCTCACCTTAATGATGAACACTAAAAAATAAAATGCGCACTGCAACCTAATAGCAACACGTGTGTCACCCATCTCTACAGAGAAGTTTATTGGTGCGTCACTTTCTGCTCCATGATTTAGCCCTACACTGCCTCAAGTGGCAAAATGTATGCACTGCAGGCAAGGCTAGCTTTCAGACTCCCTAACATTTAGAATAAGGGGGAATCAGGGGGCGCAAAAGACAGAAGTGCGGGCTGCAAGTTTTGCATCCCTGACATAGAGACTATTTGTTATTAACTTGAAATTAACTTCTTCTACCTCACCAGCAGGCAAATAGGGAGTGTGTGACTGCCACAAAAACATATTTTTCTTTCTGCCTTTAAAGTGGACCAAAATCCTTTGAAGCTGGTCCTGCAGTCTAAAGGACTCCAGGGCTGGCTGATTCCCTACCCCTGGCACATCTGGATTTGGGATGCCCCGCTGTGCAAAACCCCTGAGATTGCTGATGTACATAGACAGTATTTCCGTGACACATGTGCATCTCACAGGCACATCCCCTAATTTGGGATACCCCTGGGGCATGGAACAAGACCCTGGAAAGTCAAATTCCCAGATTTAGTTCCACTGTAATGACGCTGAAATATGTAACGTATGTATGTTACTAGGGAGTTATCCTCTGCTGCTTCACTTGTGCTCAGGATGTTGGCTGTACATGGACCAACACCTGTGCGGGTGCTGGTACCGCAGGGATAAGACCGGCTGGGAGGGGGGCACACAAGACCTGCACGGGTAGTGGTCTGCTTTAAAGATGAGTATATTCTTAAAAGGTGAATAGCATCTCCCTTGTTTTTCAATAGTAACAAGCTTTGGCGATAATTTGCCAACAGGTTTCATCCAACTAAGGGACTTAAAGGACAAACATTCCCACCCCAGGAGTGTGAGTACATGGCTGCTCAAATATACAGATGCTGGATTCCAGACACCAATAGATTAGTAGCTGAGGCAGAGGTGGATGAAGGAGCTCAGGAAGAGAAGACTGACAGCCGGACATGGCATCTTCCTCTGGTCTGGCACTTAGCCCTCTGCTCTAGGAAGGACCAGTGGAAGGACCGCAGGAAGGTGGTTTCAGCAGGTGCCAGACCGGAGGATGAAAGCTTGTGGCATCGGTGAGGTACCGGCGGCAATGGGCCAGGAGGTGGCAGTGAGTATGGCCCTTCCACTGCACCGCAACGCACTTGCAGTGCCAAAAGACTTCTATGGGCTGCATTGAGGTTGCACTGCAGGCAAAACTCTGCATGAGGCGTTTTGAAAAATGCAGGACACTCATGTGAAAGGGCCCATGTACCTTAATAGGCTGCGTGTTTCTGCTGTTTCGGGTGCAACTGGCTAGGTGTAAAGTACAAGTGCCCTTTTCTGAGCACTTCCCAACATGTGTCCCCACTAAGTAATTTAACATTAGCCTTAGGTTTAACACCCCCATTCTCTGCTAATCCCTTCCTTCTCAGCATAGCCTAGATTTGACTAAAAAATACTTTTGGTTGACTGCTGCCAGCGCGGAGGGGGGGGGGGGGGGTGTCCAAATTGTTGATGTCCGCATGCATACACCACACCACATCAATAGGGGTTTAGCTTCTTCTCTTCTCCCCAGCCAGATGTAGCCCTGTGATTGGCCTCACGTAATCCGGGATCTGTTAGTGGCCCAAACGTACTGCTGACCACATGACGGTCACAGGGCTGTTCACTGGAGGAACAAGGAGCAGGTGAGAATATCTTAGGCTGTTGCTGGTATATGTGCACCAATTGGATGCCCCCTCCCCTGCGCTGAGCTCATTGGCAACCAACATCCATATTGGAGAAAACGGGTGTTGAATTGCTTTAAAAAGGTACCTACATGGCATATTGATTTGGGATGCCCTACAGGGTGTACTGCTACATAAAGACTGAGAATGGGATCTGTACTCACCTAATCCCGTGTTTCTGCAGCATTCAGCCTAGCATGCTATAGAGCACTGGCATCCCTGCTTCCTCCACATTACACACCCGGCATCCCGGCTGCCAGTGGAGGGGTGCAAAGCAGCACATTCTGCTGTAGTGATACCTAAATCAGATACCCCCTAGGGTTCTATTCAGACATTTGGTCCACTTTAAAGAGGACCATCTTTTAGACTCCCCTGGCTCACCATGTATACTTCCCACCACACATACGCTGGCCACAGCAGCATCCCTGTTACCAGTGTTCCCTGTAAGGTGCGCGGGAGCGCGGCCGCGCACCTCCAGCTCCCCGGGCGCGCAGCTCTGCCCGGCGTCCGCGCACCTGGCACAGCTGTCATTTTTTGTTTTTCACATTGGTGGCTCAGAGGGGCCCTACATCCCTCCCCATCTGTTGCTGCCGCCTCAGCATTGGCTGAGCAGAGCACCGTGTAGTCCCCGCCCCCATTCCCTCTGCTGGTCTACTGCCTCCGACGAGGAGCAGCGCCGATACAACTTTATTCACTGAACAGCCTCAGCGCAGCCATCCACACAGACAGCCAGGTGCTTGACCAAATGTATCGAGTTGCACTGAGCAGGGAGGGGAGGAGGAGGGCAGCGGGGGAGAGGCTAAGAAAACACGGCATCCTCTTCACCTCACACCCTGATCAAGGAGGAGGAGGGGGAGGGGCACATGAGACCTCGTGGTGGCCAGTGCATGGAGTCTGGCAGCTTCCTTGCAGCCCCTTCCCCTGCCCAGCTCATCATGCAGCATGTCGGCTGTGTCAGGCACCAACACCAGCAAGTCCAGCAACAGCAGGTACTGAATGTGGGCAGCCATGTTGCAGGCAGCATGCCTCAGCTAAATGTGTGTATGTAATGCTGGAGGACACAGGTCATATCTATCCTAAGTTCCAGACCCCACTTATCACATTTTTCCCTTATTTCCTACTCTGTCACCTTTCCACATTGCCTTATTCAGTCTTCCCTTTCTTTTTCTCTTTTCTGTGTCTGCTCCTTCTTTTTTCGTTTTCCGCATTCCCTTTCTCATCCCTCTCTTTTCCACTTTCCATTCTTTGTCTCTTTTCCACATTTTATCCTTTTTCTTTTTCACACCCCCTCCTTTCTCTCTATTCTACAATACCATCTCTCTTCTCCATCTTCCCTCCTTTCTCTCTTCTCCCACATTCCATCCTTTCTCTCTTCTCCACCTTCCCTCCTTTCTCTCTTCTCCCACCTTCCCTCCTTTCTCTCTTCTTCACCTTCCCTCCTTTCTCTCTTCTCCCACCTTCCCTCCTTTCTCTCTTCTCCACATCCCCTCCTTTCTCTCTATTCTACAATACCTTCTCTCTTCTCCCACCTTCCCTCCTTTCTCTCTTCTCCACATTCCCTCCTTTCTCTCTATTCTACAATACCTTCTCTCTTCTCCCACCTTCCCTCCTTTCTCTCTTCTCCACATTCCCTCCTTTTTCTCTATTCTACAATACCTTCTCTCTTCTCCCACCTTCCCTCCTTTCTCTCTTCTCCACATTCCCTCCTTTCTCTCTTTTCCCACATTCCCTCCTTTCTCTCTTCTCCCACATCCCCTCCTTTCTCTCTATTCTACAATACCTTCTCCCTTCTCCACCTTCCCTCCTTTCTCTCTTCTCCCACCTTCCCTCCTTTCTCTCTTCTCCCACCTTCCCTCCTTTCTCTCTTCTCCCACCTTCCCTCCTTTCTCTCTTCTCCCACCTTCCCTCCTTTCTCTCTTCTCCATCTTCCCTCCTTTCTCTCTTCCCCACCTTCCCTCCTTTCTCTCTTCTCCCACCTTCCCTCCTTTCTCTCTATTCTACAATACCTTCTCTCTTCTCCACCTTCCCTCCTTTCTCTCTTCTCCCACCTTCCCTCCTTTCTCTCTTCTCCCACCTTCCCTCCTTTCTCTCTTCTCCCACCTTCCCTCCTTTCTCTCTTCTCCATCTTCCCTCCTTTCTCTCTTCCCCACCTTCCCTCCTTTCTCTCTTCTCCCACCTTCCCTCCTTTCTCTCTATTCTACAATACCTTCTCTCTTCTCCACCTTCCCTCCTTTCTCTCTTCTCCCACCTTCCCTTCTTTCTCTCTTATCCCACCTTCCCTCCTTTCTCTCTTCTCCCACCTTCCCTCCTTTCTCTCTTTTTCCACCTTCCCTCCTTTCTCTCTTCTCCCACCTTCCCTCCTCCCTCCTTTCTCTCTATTTCCACATTCCATCCCTCCTTTCTCTCTATTTCCACATTCCCTCCTTTCTCTCTATTTCCACATTCCCTCCCTTCTCTCTTTTTTCCACATTCCCTCCTTTCTCTCTTTTTTCCACATTCCCTCCTTTCTCTCTTTCTCTTTTCCCACATTCCCTCCATCTTTCACTCTTTTCCCACATTCCCGCCATCTTTCACACATTCCCTCCATCTTTCTCTCTTTTTCCATATTCCCTCCATCTTTCTCTCTTTCCCACATTCCCTCCATCTTTCTCTCTTCCCCACATTACCTCCATCTCTCTCTTTCCCACATTACCTCCATCTTTCTCTCTTTCCCACATTCCCTCCATCTTTCTCTCTTTCCCACATTACCTCCATCTTTCTCTCTTTCCCACATTCCCTTCATCTTTCTCTCTTTCCCACATTCCCTCCATCTTTCTCTCTTTCCCACATTCCCTTCATCTTTCTCTCTTTCCCACATTCCCTTCATCTTTCTCTCTTTCCCACATTCCCTTCATCTTTCTCTCTTCTCCACATTCCCTCCATCTTTCTCTCTTTTCTACATTCCCTCCACCTTTTTCTCTTTTCTACATTCCCCCCATCTTTCTCTCTTTTCTACATTCCCTCCATCTTTCTCTCTTTCCCACATTCCCTTCATCTTTCTCTCTTCCCCACCTTCCCTCCTTTCTCTCTATTCTACAATACCTTCTCTCTTCTCCACCTTCCCTCCTTTCTCTCTTCTCCCACCTTCCCTCCTTTCTCTGTTCTCCCACCTTCCCTCCTTTCTCTCTTCTCCCACCTTCCCTCCTTTCTCTCTTCTCCCACCTTCCGTCCTTTCTCTCTTATCCCACCTTCCGTCCTTTCTCTCTTATCCCACCTTCCCTCCTTTCTCTCTTATCCCACCTTCCCTCCTTTCTCTCTTTTTCCACCGTCCCTCCTTTCTCTCTTCTCCCACCTTCCCTCCTCCCTCCTTTCTCTCTATTTCCACATTCCATCCCTCCTTTCTCTCTATTTCCACATTCCCTCCTTTCTCTCTATTTCCACATTCCCTCCCTTCTCTCTTTTTTCCACATTCCCTCCTTTCTCTCTATTTCCACATTCCCTCCCTTCTCTCTTTTTTCCACATTCCCTCCTTTCTCTCTTTTTTCCACATTCCCTCCTTTCTCTCTTTCTCTTTCCCCACATTCCCTCCATCTTTCACTCTTTTCCCACATTCCCGCCATCTTTCACACATTCCCTCCATCTTTCTCTCTTTTTCCATATTCCCTCCATCTTTCTCTCTTCCCCACATTACCTCCATCTCTCTCTTTCCCACATTACCTCCATCTTTCTCTCTTTCCCACATTCCCTCCATCTTTCTCTCTTTCCCACATTACCTCCATCTTTCTCTCTTTCCCACATTCCCTTCATCTTTCTCTCTTTCCCACATTACCTCCATCTTTCTCTCTTTCCCACATTCCCTCCATCTTTCTCTCTTTCCCACATTACCTCCATCTTTCTCTCTTTCCCACATTCCCTTCATCTTTCTCTCTTTCCCACATTCCCTCCATCTTTCTCTCTTTCCCACATTCCCTTCATCTTTCTCTCTTTCCCACATTACCTCCATCTTTCTCTCTTTCCCACATTCCCTTCATCTTTCTCTCTTTCCCACATTCCCTCCATCTTTCTCTCTTTCCCACATTCCCTTCATCTTTCTCTCTTTCCCACATTCCCTTCATCTTTCTCTCTTTCCCACATTCCCTTCATCTTTCTCTCTTCTCCACATTCCCTCCATCTTTCTCTCTTTTCTACATTCCCTCCACCTTTTTCTCTTTTCTACATTCCCCCCATCTTTCTCTCTTTTCTACATTCCCTCCATCTTTCTCTCTTTCCCACATTCCCTTCATCTTTCTCTCTTCCCCACCTTCCCTCCTTTCTCTCTATTCTACAATACCTTCTCTCTTCTCCACCTTCCCTCCTTTCTCTCTTCTCCCACCTTCCCTCCTTTCTCTGTTCTCCCACCTTCCCTCCTTTCTCTCTTCTCCCACCTTCCCTCCTTTCTCTCTTCTCCCACCTTCCGTCCTTTCTCTCTTATCCCACCTTCCGTCCTTTCTCTCTTATCCCACCTTCCCTCCTTTCTCTCTTATCCCACCTTCCCTCCTTTCTCTCTTTTTCCACCGTCCCTCCTTTCTCTCTTCTCCCACCTTCCCTCCTCCCTCCTTTCTCTCTATTTCCACATTCCATCCCTCCTTTCTCTCTATTTCCACATTCCCTCCTTTCTCTCTATTTCCACATTCCCTCCCTTCTCTCTTTTTTCCACATTCCCTCCTTTCTCTCTATTTCCACATTCCCTCCCTTCTCTCTTTTTTCCACATTCCCTCCTTTCTCTCTTTTTTCCACATTCCCTCCTTTCTCTCTTTCTCTTTCCCCACATTCCCTCCATCTTTCACTCTTTTCCCACATTCCCGCCATCTTTCACACATTCCCTCCATCTTTCTCTCTTTTTCCATATTCCCTCCATCTTTCTCTCTTCCCCACATTACCTCCATCTCTCTCTTTCCCACATTACCTCCATCTTTCTCTCTTTCCCACATTCCCTCCATCTTTCTCTCTTTCCCACATTACCTCCATCTTTCTCTCTTTCCCACATTCCCTTCATCTTTCTCTCTTTCCCACATTACCTCCATCTTTCTCTCTTTCCCACATTCCCTTCATCTTTCTCTCTTTCCCACATTCCCTTCATCTTTCTCTCTTTCCCACATTCCCTCCATCTTTCTCTCTTTTCTACATTCCCTCCATCTTTCTCTCTTTTCTACATTCCCTCCATCTTTCTCTCTTTTCTACATTCCCTCCATCTTTCTCTCTTTTCTACATTCCCTCCATCTTTCTCTCTTTCCCACATTCCCTCCATCTTTCTCTCTTTCCCACATTCCCTCCATCTTTCTCTCTTTCCCACATTCCCTCCATCTTTCTCTCTTTCCCACATTCCCTCCATCTTTCTCTCTTTCCCACATTCCCTCCATCTTTCTCTCTTTCCCACATTCCCTCCATCTTTCTCTCTTTCCCACATTCCCTCCATCTTTCTCTCTTTCCCACATTCCCTCCATCTTTCTCTCTTTCCCACATTCCCTCCATCTTTCTCTCTTTCCCACATTCCCTCCATCTTTCTCTCTTTCCCACATTCCCTCCATCTTTCTCTCTTTCCCACATTCCCTCCATCTTTCTCTCTTTCCCACATTCCCTCCATCTTTCTCTCTAGTGCTGGCTCCCTCAGTTTGTGCTATGTTTCACAGTGCCATGCCCCCAGATGCCGATGGGGGGGGGGGACTAGCATTAATAATGCCTAGGGCAGCATGAACCTTAAATCCAGCTCTGGGCTCACACAGAATGTTGTCACCATCCTCTTGGTCCAGCTTAAGGACACAGGTGGATCCTTTATCTCAGGGAAGTAAGGTAAGTAAGGAGTACAGCCTGAAAATGGACTGTTTCTTAAGTTGTAAAGTGCAGGGCATTCCAATAAATCTGATCTATAAAAAAGCCGCACATAACCTTCTAATGCACAGTTAATATCTGCATTTTTATTCTTGTTTCTTTTTCAAATGAGACCCTGACAGGCCCAAAGTCAGACAATCCCATTAATTCCAATAGGAGGCAACCTCGTGCTGAGGGGGTGCGACTCCATTGGGGCTCAGAGAGTTAGGGGGCCCCATCATTGTTGCTTTCCCCAATATTTACCATATTTGTGCTCACTTTACATAATTTAGACTTTAGTTGTCCTATTGCATCTACTAAACTAAATATCATGTTATATCTTTTTGTTTAATGCGCTTTGCTTTTTATAGTAGATGTACCAGTGTTTTTATCTTACTTTTTTCCAATTGCCCACCTTTCATCGGGCATTGCCCAGCTCCCTCGCTACTCCGCACAGCAGCTGCTCCGGCTTAGAGGGAACATTGCCTGTTACTCCGTGGCTATCCCTGAGTACAAACAGCATTCTATGCCATTACTTCATAAGCATTACATAAAATGCTGAGAGCCTGCGGATGCACTGCAAGATCGCCGGCCACATGAGAATAGCGGCATTCCCTGGGGGTTTCACACAGCAGGGCAAGCAAATCAGGTGGACCAAAACCTGGGCTACACAAAATGACAGGTTTTGGCATATAGGTATAATACTTACTAATTATATTTAGACACATCTATCTCTAGAATATATTTTATCAATGTATAATCACTGCAATCAATAAATGGGTTGTGCTTCACTATCCGCACAACCCTATGTCATCCATCATAGCATATGAAAGAAATAAGCACTTGTTTTTCATTTACACCCCTGATACACTAGAAACATATTATTTGGGAATCATTTTTGGGTCTGCAGTATTTGGAGCACTCTTAATCCATTTCCGTTAAAGTGGACCAAAACCCACAGTGATCGACCTGGGAATCTATAAACTTCTCGGGTGGATCGATTCCAAAATCGGGATGCCCCGCTGTGTGAAACCCCCCAGGTTGCCCAAACACTTACCCTCTTTTCCAGTCCAACGGCGCATGTGCGAGCCGCGGCCGCATCCACGCTATCCCTCTAGCAGGGCGCATGCCCATGCCAGGCACTTGTGAATGGCCAGCGCAGGCACACGCCCTGTCAGAGGGTAGCGGGGGATGCGTCCGTCAACGCGCTTGGAGCCACTTGCCTTAGACAAAAGGATGTCAGCGGATCCTAGCACGCTGATTGGACAAGCGGCTGCATATGCGCCATAGGACTGGGAATAGGTGAGTTTGTTTCGGCGACCTGGGGGGGGGGGATTATACAGCGGGGCACAGACCAAAACCCAGGATAGTCAAAATCCTGGGTTTTGGTCTACTTTAAGTCAGTTCCAGTTGTACCCTCCAGCCTCCGCTATGCCTAATGTGGGTGCTATTTCTGCAAGCCCTTAGGTAAACCTTTCCAAAAATACAAAAAATAAAAAACAGAAAACAACTCATTTAACCAGTTTATACTGGTGTACTATACATTATAGTAAATAATGTCATTATTCCTGCTTTACCATAGCAGACCCATCACAGTTGCAGGGAGAAATGTTGATGTAAATACATCTCACCTGAGGCCGGCTGGCAGCCAGAAATAGGAATACAATCAAGACCAGCCTCAAACCTGGCATGTTCATCCTGTTAAGAAACAGAATTGTTACACCAAATAAGTACTTTTTATTAAACATTAATCATTAATTTGTTCAAAACTCACCAGTTTTCCCTCCACGGCATGCTTCAGAACAGAAAAGCCTTTTTTTTTTCTTAATCAAGTCATACGAATCTGTTGTATTGTCCTGGAAAGGAAAGGCAATGACAGCATCAGCCGGCAGTAAGTCTCCTATGCTGCCTGCAGCTCTGATCTCAGAGCCTGAACATGTGCTATCGCTTCTTATGAACACGCCCCCTTCATTATACATTTCACAGCATCCACCCTCCCACATCACTCTTTCATATTAGCCACAAGAGAAAGCATGGCAGCAATGATGTGGTTCATTATTCTAACTATTGAAGACTTGCTTATTTATTACACAGTGAGGCACCTGCATCAGACTGCCAGGACTGACCAGCACTTAGCTTTAGATTGTAAACCCTTGCTTCTAATGTACTTAAAGTGGAGCAAAACCCAGGATTTTGGCTATCCTGGGTTTTGGTCCTTGCCCCTGGGGGACCCCGATCTGGGAGTGGTCGTCCAATCTAACTTGTCTTTCCCTGTTCCTACAGCACATGCATGGCCACCCATCCAATGAGCGCGCTTGGATTCGCTCCTGCCCACTCGTCTAAGAATTGTCTAAGAAATCCGGCGGCTCTGGAATCTTATAGATTTCAGGGCCGATGGGGCATGGGTTTTGTTTCCTCACCCACACACAAGCCAACCTACTCTCCTCTCGAGGATGCTGCTGACTCAATGCTGGTCCAGTTAAAACAAAGAAAAAGAAAACTGTTTTCTCCTCCGCTTAAGCCACACCCTCTGGCAGTTTTGAGAGCAGCGATTGGCTTATCTCGAAGCTGCTGGATGACATGGCACATTGCCTGGTTTCCCTGTGGAGTGCATGCTCCCTACCCCCTTCCAATCTGAATATCTAGGCGTGGGAGCATGCACAGCTGCGGGGAAGACGGGGATACAGCCGACAGTGAACAAAGCAATGCAGGAGTCGCCGGTAAAGGTGAGTTTATTGGTGACCTCAGGCATTTCACACTGTGGGTCATCCCAATATAGGATGCCCCAGGGGAAGGCTAGCGCCCGCCCCTAAAGTCTTTTAGATTCCAGGGCCAGCCCAGTTTGGTTTTGAGACACTTTAATGTGTATGCAAAAGGTCAATAAATCCCCATTTTGAATACTGAGCATTATAGAGCCTCTGGGAATGTCTGCGATTGATTAAACCCATCTGAGCTGAACCACTTCAATCTCTGGGCATATATCCTGCCAGTGCCCAAGGTGACTTGCCTGCTGGGCATGCACTGTAACTTGCATGACCTACCAGAGAACCCTACTGATTGCCAGGTGGAGCATTGGCAAATAGATCAGCTGGTTATGGCCATTTGCAGGGACTGTTATGTGGATGGGCATCCCTAATGAATTCTTGGTGAATGTAGTGTGCCATTGATGGGATATTGTAGCCCTGCTTTAAAGCAGACCTCTGCAGGCGATAATAATGTTCCCCCTACATCAGCTTACCAGCAAGTAGAAATGTTGTAGTTACAGAGGTGGTGGGGTGCAGCCAAACCTTTGCCAGGTGGCCATGGTTGTGTCATTCTGTTGCCCTCATGCACCTGATACATGGTGAGGATGGCAGGGAGCAAGTTCTTCTGGGCCCAGGGTGCTCCAATTGTGTCAGTATGGGTGGGCTGCAGGGGATGTTGGTACTCCCTGTGCAGCTCACAAAGATGATAGACAATCCAGGGGGTGAAAGCAGAGTTCCTCTTTATTAACTTCCACAGTTGACATCAAGACATAGCACAGGTTCATACATCCTTCCAGTAATATTCCCTTGTGTCGAATCCACAGCCAAAGATCAGCCAGCTGGTCTCACTCCCAGATAAGGATTCCCAGGACCACCTCCACTGAGTTCCTATTGGTGGTCACTGCTGTTGGGCTGGAGCTCTATCTCACACACTCTGACAGGGACTGGTCTCACGTCTACTCCTCAACAATTCCAGTAGTATAGAACACTACATACATGGTCTCTCTTCCTTATATGACCTCTAACCTCCTTCTAGAACCTTCTGTCACATGTTCGTCAACATGCTCGCATACTACTGATGGTACGCAAGATCCTATGAGGTGGTACATGGTGAGACTGCAGACTGACCTGACCTGCTGCCATCTATGCTTTACCCAAGCCTCATTTGCTCTATACAATACAGCTCCGAAAGATGATGGAAACAATTTATGTGCATTTAGTGTACATTAAACTGTTGTTTTGTGTTTTTACGCAGTTTTAGGTGACTAATCCTCCATTTATACCGGCCAAGCAGTATTTCAAATATCATATTTTTTGCCCTACCTGACTATAAGACGCACCCAGGATTTGGAAGAGAAAAATTAGAAAAAAAATATTCTGAACCAAATATGTGTGCTAAAATCCCCCATAGCAATCACGCTATTATAGACAGTATGCAGAATTCCCACAATCACACCATTACAGACCCAGGCAGTGAGCAGTAGCCCATATTAAAGGCAGTGAGCAGTAGCCCATATTAAAGGCAGTGAGGGGCATCCCAAATTACAGGCAGTGAGCGGTAGCCCACATTACAGACAGTGCACGAGAATCCCAATTACAGGCAGTGTGAGGGAATCCCAATTACATGCAGTGTGCAGGCCTCCCAAATAGAGTGTGCGGCATGCCCCCCCAAAAAAACACATTCCCCAGCAGCCGTCTCTCTCACCAACACTCACACACACACACTTTCCTTGCTGTCTGCTGCCGCCACAATCACCGGCGCCGCCACTTCCCGGTCCCCATAGCTGCCGCTACCTGCCGCCTAACACTCCCGACAGTTCCAACTTCCGGGTGGGTTGCGGCCTGTGACTCCTGTGTCATTGAATGCTGGCAGGAGTCACAGGCCATGCCCCACCTGTTCCTGAACCGGGTCTTGTGGCGGCTGCAGGAACAACTGCTGAGGCGGCAGCCAGCGGAAGCAGCCGCGAGAGCAGCGGAAGCCGGTAAGACGGAGGTCTGGGAATGTACGTTTTTTTTTTTATGTTTATTTATTGTTTATTTTTTTGCAAGTGATAAGACACGCTGACATTCCCCCCCCCCCCCCACACACACACACTTTTGGGGAAAATAAGTGCATCTTATATGGCGAAAAATGCGGTAATTAGATATCGGAAAGTGACACTTGATGAGAAATACCGGTAGTTGGAAACCCTTAGATCATGACAGTTGTCGCTGTGCCTCTCCCAGCTTTACTGGTTGGTAAGTTTCTGAGCCAGAACAAGTGTGTTCCATACATTAGTAATCAGAGCTCCTAAGCTGATCATCCATATAAGATCAGCGCACCTAAGGGGTGAGAATTAGCCTCAAAACTAGCATTTTATCTCTCATGAAGGGTTCCTTTGATTTTTTGTCTGTTCAGCAGTGATTTATTTTAGTCCATGTCAGTCTCTTGGCGCCTAAGGCTAATAATGTTGTGTACATTTTATTGCTGGGGACACCTGCTTTACAAAGTGCTCTCACATTATGGTGGATACTACAGAGTTGCCAGGAAAACACCGGGATGGTAAGGCCATTTACTGTAGATTATTTATTTATTATTTATTTCTTTGCTCATGGTGCAGCCCAAATAAGCCGATACTTTCTTGTTGCACCTAAGCACAAGTGATTCAGCAGCCAAATAAAAAAACAAAAGGGTACTCACCTTTTGTCCCATGCAGATGATCAGATGCTTGTCTGGTGATCAGTAACTCCCCTGATCGCTGGATCCGAACCCCCACGGCAGCCGCCACATGTCCTGCTGTCCATGGCCAATATATGGGGTCAGGATTGCTGGCAGGTTGGGTTTGTGACCTGCCATCAGTCACAGAGTGCTGCTGTGCCCTCTCCACATCTCCTCTCCTGGAGGGAGTGTGTTGTGTTCTGACACGTCCCCCTCCATTTTAGTGAATGTAGAGGGCATGGCCACATCCCTGTGACTTGCAGGGGGCGGGTCCCAACATGCAGGAGCTGGCAAATGGTGTCCAGGCCCTGGGGCAGATGCGAATCTGGCTTGGATCCAGTGATAAAGTGAGTTAGTGATCACAAGACTGGCACCTATCAGCTGTGCGGGACAAAAGGTGAGTACCCTTTTGTTTTTTTTCTTTGCCTATTGAATTACTTTAATGCCATACCCTTCCATTATTTAGAAGAACTGACCCTCTTAAATGAGATCCTAGCCCAGGACTTTCACTGTCCCGAGTCTTGGTCCTTGTCCGGGGGGCATCCTGATTTGGGATGCCCAACTGCGTGAATCCCTCAGTTCTCCACAAAAACTCACCTTTCCCCAGTCCCACAACAAATGTGTAGGCTCTTGTCCAATCAGCGCCATATTTCCCATGCATATTAGTGCACAGAATATGGTCCTGGTTAGACATAGAGCCCAGCATAAGGGAACAGGAGGGGTTGCATCCCCAGCATCACTGTAGTGTGTGGCATGCTCCCGCTCCTAGCCTAAATGGCTGGGTGCAGGAGCCCACATCCACTACAGGGATGAGAATGGGCTGTGGGAGCCCTGTTAGGTGAAATGTAGGTCAACTGGTGGGAACGTATGTATGTGAACTTACCCTTTAAAGGACATATATCATGGTATCTCCTCTCTGCAACAAGCTGAGGAGATATATATTCCACACTCTGGCTGGCTGGCTGGCTGGCACTCATGGAAGGGTGAGCTTTTAAGCATGATCTGGGGCTTAGTAGGGTGTTAGTGAACTTTTGTAGTCATTTGACTAAACTGTAGGTCCACTTTCGAGAGACAAAGGCAAGAAAATCCCAACTCTCTGCCTTCTGAGAATTGCTGAATTTTTTACAGCAGCCTCACCCTGCCCGAGTCAGCCAATAAACTGCACAGAAGTCAGAACTTGCTTGTTGACTATAACAGCTGGATACGCTAAAGAGGCTGAAAACAAAGATTTACACCATTTTCTGACATGATAAGGAAGTGCAGGAACCACAACCATACCAAGCCAAGTAGTTTATCATCTTACAGTGAGGTTGTTAACTACAATTGGTGATGTGTTTAACCCTTTAACCGCCAGCCTACCTTGAGATTTTGTCACCCTTTGTTGCCAGACCATTTTGCACTATTTTGCGCTCCCCATGTTCAACTGTGATTTTTGAAGGGATTTCCAGGGATTTCCCAGGAAAATGATATATTGTTTTTTTCAGCAGAGCCTGGACTTTAACATGAAATGTCTTGTTTGTCATTTTCTAAGTGTATTATCAATATTTTGGGGTGAAAATTGTGCAAAAAAATTAAAAAAACAATTTTTTACAATTTGTAGTGTTTTATTTTTATAAAAAATGTAAGTTTGTCAATAAAATCTTATTGCGTGTGAAACCCCAATTTCTCCCGGTTACAGCGGTACCACATATGTATAGGTAGACACCCTTTCCTGCCCAGGAGACTCCCCCCAAACTGAAACAACGCTTTAGGATATTTTCAGATAAAATACAACTACCGTATATACTCGAGTATAAGCCGAGTTTTTCAGCCCACTTTTTGGGCTGAAAAAAGCAGCCTCGGCTTATACTCGAGTCAGTGACTTACCTGAGCGAGGGCAGAAGAGCCTCCGAGGCGGCAGACGAGACGCCGAGGCTTCAGAACTCGGCGGGGAGATCAGTACACCCAGCGCGAGGTGGGTGTACCAAGATGGCGGCCCGGGCCTCAGTGACGGAGCGCGCCGGCCGCCATCTTGGTACACCCACCTCGCGCTGGGTGTACTGATCTCCCCGCCTGCCCTGCGGACCCATGCCGTCGTCCCGCGCCGTCCTCTCTCCCGCACCGTCGCTGGAAGGAGCCTCGCTGAAGATCCTGCAGGAGCTGAACTGGTGAGTGTGTGTGTTGTGTGCATTGTATGTGTGCTGTGTGTGTATGTGTGCTGTGTGTGTATGTGTGCTGTGTTGTGTGCTGTGTTGTGTGCTGTGTGTGCCTTGTGTGTGTATGTGTGCTGTATTGTGTGCTGTATTGTGTGCTGTGTTGTGTGCTGTGTGTGCCTTGTGTGTGTATGTGTGCTGTATTGTGTGCTGTGTTGTGTGCCTCGGCTTATACTCGGGTCAATAACTTTTTCCAGGTTTTTGGGGTAAAATTAGGTGCCTCGGCTTATATTCGGGTCGGCCTATACTCGAGTATATACGGTATGCTATGCAATATGCGCACCTTGCAGTTTTTCAAGAAAAACAACCCTTTACATTTCAAATACCCCCAGCAAACTATATATGCCCTAGAAGTACACACCTCAAGCTTTCTAGGCGTACCAGGCTTGTTGACATGGATGCAGTTTTCTGGAAGTAATGCCTCAATGTATTCTTTGGTTGCACAGGGTTTCCCTAAAAATGAATAAAAAAGCAGAATCAAAACCACATTTTCCTAAAAAACACTATATGAAAATCTGAAAAAGCAACATGCCCCGAACAGAACAATACCCAACATGCATAGGTTCTGTCAAGGAAAGAGTTGCCAAACACACCAAAGTAAAGCATGCGCATAACGGTAATTTTACTTCAAAATTTCAGCTCTGCAGACAAAGTGCGCACCTTGTGCTTTTTCTACCAAAACAACCCTTTACATTTGGAATATCCCCGATAAACCATATATTCCCTGAAAGTAGACATGTTAAGCTTTCTAAGCGTACCCAGCTTGTTGCAGTGGGCTCATCTTTCTGGAAGTAATATCTGGAAAGAATTCTTAGGTTGCACAGGGTTTCACAAAAAATTGTATAAAAAAGCAGAATAAAAAACACCTTTTCCTAAAATATCAATATGCAAATAAGAAAAAACAAGCTAAATCTGAAAGCGCAATGTCCCCCGAGCAGAACAATACCCAACATGCATAGGTACCTGCAACCTTTTAACTGCCAGCCTACTTGAGATTTTGTCACCCTCTGCTGACAGGATATTTTTCACCATTTTGCGTGATGTTTAACTGTGATTTTTGCAGAAATTTCCAAGAAAATTGCATATTTTCTTTTTGTGGCAGAGTTTAGGCTTTAACATGAAATGTCTTGTTTGTATTTTTTCTACTTTTTTTATATATATAGATTAGATTAAAACAATTAATTAGGTCTTGTCAAGCCCCATGGGACACCTGCCACAACCCCCAATCTCCACTGCTAGCTTCATCTATAGCCAAGCTCCCATTTGCCGGGACGCTTTATACGCCTCACCAGACACGGTTCCTCCCAGGACTTGTTAGCTCAAAGATTGTGAACTTACAGGGGTGAAGGCGGATGAATCAGAGGCAAAATCAGAGGACTGGGTGAGTCAATCCTCACGATACGCAGCACCAAGGGAGAGGCACAAAAAGGGTCAAAGGTCAAGCTGGGTGATCAGAGGGTATGCAATACAAGAGATGAGACGGGTTCGTAGTAGGAGTCCAGGCAGGTGTCACCAAGTGGTCGGGCAAACTAGGCTGGCAACGGTAAACAGAAGTCACAGGAACTATAGCACTCAGCAGGGCAGTGAGAGAGTGAGCTGGAAAAACCCATAAAGGAAGGAGGTGGACGGGATTGGCCAGGGGAACACTTGGGCTCATTGGCCCAGCTACAAGCTATTGGTGACTGACCAGTTCATAATGAGGGCGTTTTGCCCACCAATACAATAAGGGCTCATTGGCCCTCTAAACTAACCTCTGGCGAGCAGTCTGCAGCGCAGTTGAAGGGCAAAGAAAGCCCGGACAGCATGAGCAGAACACTCGGCGCTGGCCGCTGACGCGGCTGCCGGGCAGCAGGGGACCCGAGCACGCCACCCGAGCAGCCGACCAAGGACACAGCGGGACCAGGAAGGTAAGTATATCATGACAGGTCTCAAGGAAAATATAAATCCCACCGTGTTTTTTAGGGATTGATTTTCAGTTTAATGGCTTATTGGACATTCATCGGACCCCTAGTCTTTATTAGTCACAATTGTGACCATATACACAAGATTGGTTTGAGTTATCTTCACTTGTTTTTGAATTGTTTTGATGGGTATTTGTTTTATTTATTGTTGTTCACTGGCTTTGTTTACAAATGGCCTGCTTCTGCAGAAGGACATGATTGAGCAATTTTTTGGAACTTGCTGATATCTGCTTGTAATAAAACCCCAAAATCCACCCACTTTATAATATATGTGAAAGGTGTTTCATTGCTACATTGATGAAATCACCATATTCCACCCTTTGGGGAGAGTTTTGTATAGCGACAGTACATCTGACACATTTAAAGACTCTGGGATAGATTATTGTGATGTTCACAACTTTGCTCATGGTGAATAATTACTGTATGCTCTTTTTGCTAGCTAGGACCCAGTTTGCTATCATTATGATTGTATTTGCTTTTTACTATATGTTATATTTAAAGGATGTAATTTTATATTTTGTAGTTTCTCCGGTGTTCTCCAGTCAGGGCCGGCTCCAGGTTTATGTGGGCCCTTGGGCGGCATGGTCTCAGTGGGCCCCTTTGTGGTGAAGAGTCGTGTCACATCAACGAGGGACGTCCCAAATCTGGATGCCCCCTAAGGATCATGGTATTTGGACCAGAACTCTAGTTTTGGTCTACTTTGAAGCTCACCAAACCCCTTTAACCTGACCTCGGAGTCTTGTGTGTGACCCCCCTTTGTTCATTACTTTCCTGGAACTGGTAAATGCACTGTGGGATCGCCAGTTTGACTTAATGGCTAAACCAGGGGAGTTCTTTCACAAACAGGGGCATCCCAAATTGAGATGCCCTTGTAAAGCAGACCAAAACTCAGGGGTGGAATTGCTTGCATACTGGGTATGTCAGTGATCCCGGGGGGTTTAACACAATAGGGTATCACAGATTGAGATGCTCCGGGGATAGGAAATCAGCTGGGGCGGGCAACTTAAAAGCAGAACAAAACCCAGCACTTCCTCCCCTGGAATCTAAGTCAAGATGCTCCATTGTGTGGAGCCTGAGGAGATATGGGCACCAGCTGTGGTGGTGCCCTCCCAGTCTGCCGCCGGTCAAGCGCCATTGCACACCCAAAGGCCGGCCCTGTCAGTGGGCCCCCTGGGAGGGTTGGGGCCCCCGGCAGCTGCCCCGCCTCGCCGGGTGCTGACGCCGGCCCTGTCTCCAGTCACGGCCTGGCTTGCTTATCAACCTTGGCTTTGGATTTTCCCCCCTGCCAGGAGGGGCCTGCGTTTTAGAGCTGACCTTCAAGTCTGGACCTGAGAACCTGTGCATGCTCAAAACCTATCCAAAGTATTCTTCCAGGTGGATGACCCCAGCTGTAGCTGCAGCCCTGGCTATACCCACCATTAGGGACTGATTTTAGGAACTGGGTATTCACTTGTGTGGGTCTGCCCCTTTGGGGTCAGCATGTCTAAGACCTGATAGCAGGATAGAACAGGTTCAATTCTGTGGACCTTTCTTAGCACTTTGGAAGCCGGCTACATGAAATGAGAAAGGACCCTTTTGTAATTGTTTTTTTTTTTTTTTTTTTTTACTTTTTCTCAGTGAAAGCTTCCCTTGACAGTAGTTCCCACCTTGTGAAGAGAATTCCCTCTAAGCCATCACCCCCCAATTATTCCCTTGGACATGTCATTTGATATGCAGCTCTTGAAAACAGTTACTTTTCGCAGTTCCAGTGTTCAGAGGATTCAGATTGGAGCAAAACTCATTTTTCACCCCAAACGTCCCCATTCGCCCTCCACACCCTAGCAGCACGAGCGATGGCAGTAGCCTGGTATAAAAAAGGGGGAGTTTCCACCACTGAAGCCACGCCCCTCTAGCACTTTTGAAAACAGAGGCATGCTAGCGGAAAACCCTGCAGTCTTTTAGATTCCAGGGCTGGCCTCACAGAGGTTTGATCCACTTTTAAACTTATCTCTATATGTTTCAGTGGCAATACCCAGTGGAAGATGTACACTCCAAGAACATATTTCTGTGAAGGCCTAGTTAAAGTGGACGTTCACCCTGAATAAGAGCCTATATTTTATGTTTCCCACACCCTGTAAATACAGATTTCCCACATTAAAAATCATCCTACCTGCATCTACTGCATGTTATGAGCCTTTAAACATTCAAGATGGCGGCTCATGGAACATCAGGCAGCCTGCAAAAAGGAAGTGTCTTCTGACTGTGCCGCTCTGCATTCTCGGAGCCCCCAGCTCTGCTCTGTCTGTGCAAAGCACAGCTATAACGCACCCCCCTGTACTTTATCCCGCTCATCTCTCCTCAGTAAGTGTGATGCTTCTGAGTCAAGATGGCGGCGCCCATATCCTAAAGTCCTGAACAGAGTTGCAACCCGGTGGGGGAAAGAATAATAAGTGACTAAAAACTTAAAATATATTAATTTTAGATGCTGGGGAATAGTTGTTTAAGGATTTGGGCTTTTCATTGAATGATGCTGAAGGTCCACTTTAATACTCAGGGATTTCTGCATAATATAGCATAGGAACAGATTTTTGGCAGTTGAAATACATGACATTTTTTTCATATTTGACTGTTTCCAAAATCTTCCTTCTACACAAAGAACAATTAATAAAAAGAGCAGCTGAAGCATACAAAGTGAAATATCTGTTGTCAGGAAGGTGAGGGGTTACTATTACTTCATGCATCTGTTGTCTTTATCGGTGTCAATAGCAAAATGGACTTGAAGCAGACCTACACTCAAAATGAAAAGGTGTGTCTAACACAAAGGTATTAATAGCAACCCACCTCACCAGCTCAACTTATTGCCTATTACCAATTATCATTTAGGACTTTGTAGCACCTTATTTGTATTGGTCTGTGTACTATATGGTTTGTCCTATATGTAATTATTACTTTGTACACCGCTATAGAAAAAGATGATGCTATAAAAAAAATATGAATAGTAAAAACTGCGAATGCACAGTGTTGTGCCATGGCAACGCAGCACTCGTGCATGACTGGCAAGGAACTTTGTACTCTCTGCTGGTTCACAAGAATGATCAATGATCAAGTTGTTTTGCCCAAAGTTTCCAGCTGGGGCTGCATGGTCACTACTGAAGTCTGAGTGTCAAATACAGACTTTAAATGGACCTCCAGTCAATAAAAGACTGTTAACTAAAACCCCCTCCTATTGCTATTTCCTATTGCTATTAACTCCCAGTCCCCATATTACCTGCCTCCCCAAAGCCTGGGGGGGGGCAGAAGGGCCCGGGCTAATGTAGGCTGTGCAGGCTTGTAGCCGTCAGGGTGGGGGGCCACCAAATCTGCTCCCTGCGTGCTGTTCTACAACCCTGCATAGCTAGTCCCCGGGCTGGTTATATTGGGTAGAGGGGACCCCACATAATTTTTTGTGGATTTTTAACCCTTAAAATTTGCAAATAAATGTGGAGTAACCCCCTGGGGATAGCCTATGGAGTACACTTGTCACGGTGTATGGCTCGAGGGTTTGGTGGCTGGTAGTCTTGACCCCAGGGCTAGTTAACCATTGCAGTTCCCGCTGTATCCTAGTCAAGGCACCCACTGAAGAAAGCAATGCCAGGGTTCGGATAAACAACGTTGCTTTTATTGCTGGAACAAGTGTTCAAGTAAATGTCCTTTCCTCTGGATGCAACCAGGGTAACTTTAGTAACTTTAAACAGGACTTTAGTGGTTACTGATGCAGAGTGAGAGAGTCTATGCTGAAGCCTTAGGGCTGTAGAGGTGCTGGGAATAGTAATACTAGCTTGGGATGACGTTAGAAACCTTTAGAAGAGTTTACAGACCTGATCCTGTAGATCGAGATTCCCACCGCAAGGGCACAGGTAGAGACGACTTGAGTTACTTAACTTGAGAATTACAGAACATGAAGCTGCTCTCGTACACGGAGACCGCATAGAGGCGCGTGGACTACTAGCATGAGAGCTAGACTAGTTTTGGTCGCTGGTGGGTGACCCTCCAGTTCCAGACGATCCGGACAGTAGGCTTCTTACACAATAAAGTTATCCTACTGAGGTAGAACTGTCCTGTGAACATCCTTGGGTGACCGGATACAGGTGGAGATGAGTATCATGAGAATCAGGCTGACATAGGCCTAAGCCTGAAGTAGGTTTTCTGAAGAAAGCTGGGACACACATGCAGCCAGCTCAGGGGCTGGAGCTGCTCTCCCTCCCCAGGGTTTTTCCCCAGACCAACAGGGGCTGGCTGGAGGAAACTGGCTCCCTCATCCCTGCCATTGGTTGGCATGGTCAGGTGACAGAGGAGTCATAGACTTCACTCTGCATCAGCTTAAATGACAGTTGGAGGAACAAATAAACACTTTACAATATGTGGCGTAGGCCTAACATGTAATGACAATTATGTGACCACTAGGGGCAAACTTGAGACAATACTTCCAATTGCATGGCACATGTACCTCAAGCACTGTGGTGAAACTGTGACAAACCCTCAGCTGTGTAGCAGCTGTTGCAGCATTCAGTGCGGGCCACTACATACACCCCCCGAAAAAGATGAGCCGTCCTCGGCGACGGTTAGACTAATGAGTGAAGACTACTTTTTAAGAGACATGTAAAAGATATGGGAAGTATGTAGAAACACTATGGTACGTCACAGTAGAAACAACAAGAAGGTATGTAACACCTTGTGTAAAGATCCCTTTGGGCACCTAGGAGAAGACAGAGGCAAAATAATGAATACACTCATACATTGTGGGACGTCCCATTCATACCAACCATGCATTCAACTCAGACATCCAGATAGACCATCTACACGAAAAGGTGCACCTGAGGAGGAAACAAGTTAAACATGTGTATGCGTACATATGTGTGGGGAAATACTCAGTAGCAATAGGTGAGACTACAGGTGCTACTTGCCCAGGCATGTAAGTGCCCCTGCAGGATACCCTTTAGGAAAAATGATGGCTAGCATTCCGAAAGTGTACTGGTACCTGAGCCTGTTACTAGTAGCCATACACAGTGGTCCAACGCCCCTTCCTCTTAGGGCGCGAGCTACCGACCCAGGGCCAGTCACTAGGAAATTACAGTTGGCCAGGACACACGAGACTATATACATGGTGAACAATACAACCTAAAGGCCACCTCTTTGAGAGGAAAAATGGGAGAGAACAGGGTAGGATCATAAAATGTGATCATGTGGTGGTAATAGCAGGGTGTTGTGACGTACCTTAAAAAAAAAACTTAGAACTGTAGGGAAAAAAAAACCAACTAACATTTTGGAGACCAAGTGAGCAAACAAGAAAATTTCACTCTTTACCTTGAAGGATACGAAAATACATTACTGAAGACAAAATACTTAGTGCAGAGTGGGAGTACAGTTTTCTGGCCTTTTGCTAAAATTACACACTTACTTAGTGCGGGCTCAGAAATAAAGTGACTAGAATGACTATTATGAAATATAAATATATATATGCGACTCAATACTCCAAGTGCAAAAATATGTAGATGCAGATAAAACTAAAAAACAAAATACACTTCCTGCTTAAAAGAGGAAGAAAGAAAAAAAAATACCAAAATACAGTACTTAGTGCAAAACTTGAGGTAGATACTTATGACGACAAACAGGAACGATGGCTCTTCATCAGATGCCATGAAGTCACTGTATCCTGAGACTTTAGGTCCATACTGTATTAGAGAAGGAGACTTAAGTAGTTCTTGGCGGACCAGGCAAAATTTCTTAAACTCAGTTGCTAACGGTTACCAAAAATAGAACTGAAAACACAGCGGGAGAAAAAAAAACTTACGAGCATAAAATGTTAGTAGACCTAAAAGAAAATGTTCACACTATAGGCATAAAAGTCCTTATGCCAACTGAAGATATGGCAGCTTGCCCCAAAAAAAAAAAAAAAAAAGAGAGAGTGCAGAAATAAGGTGGCCAACTGGGCCTAGTCACATGGCTGATATGGCTTCTTAATAGTAGGGCCTGGAAGGACTCCAGGTGTCCACTCTTTCTTTCAGGGCGGACAGATCCACAGCATAACGTGGCAAGGACCTTCTGCGTACAGGAGTGTCGTTAGACACAATGGTAAGGTTGATGCTGGGTGTCACCGTAGTGGTAGGAGAGATGACCGGAGCAATGTGATAAGTAACTGTAGGGTGAAAGTCAGCGACAGTAGCCACAGGTGCAGGAGTAGAAGATGATGATTTCTTTACTGTAGCAGAAGGTGCAGCCTTGTTAGCTGAAACTGGCATAGGCGCGGAGGTAGCTGGTTGTGGTTCATCTATAGGAGAAGACGCTATTTTGGAAGGCACATTAGGTGGGATGAGGGATCCCAGTGGTTTGAAGTTTTCCCAGTCTTCTTCCCAGTTTTCTGATGGAGCAGGTAGGAAAGGCCTCTGGACAGGGTCTTTAGGGCGAGTAACAGCTGCTGCCCATGGTCCCTTTGAAGAACCCACTAAGGTGTACTCTACAATCTCAGAAGGCTGCAAGTTGTGCAGGTATACTGGTGTGTAGTCCCTCATAACGGCCCTGCGGTTGACCAACACCAATTGTCCATTATAGGAGTCCATAATTAGACCGTACCCACGCTTACGGTCGAACTTGGTAACTGCCCCTCGTCTCTTTCTAGAGGAGGGTCTCCTGGCCTAGGCCTTTCTAGCCGCCTGATAAAGTCCCTTTCAGAAGTAGCTGAGGATTCCACAAACGGAGTACGAGGATGATCCCACAAGTTACTGTAGGTAGTAAAGGGTGCTCTCTGTTTAGAGGTTACAGGTGTGCTAGACCCAGTAGTGCAGGGGTTAACAGGACTTATCCTGGTGGTTACTGAGGAGGTTGCCTTACTAGCCCTTTCCACCATGGCTTGGTACTTAGCAGGCTTCATGTGGATAATAGCTGGCTCTACAGGTGCAGGAGGACTCACAGAGGCTGCTATAGGCTTGGCAGCCGAAGTAACAGTGGCATTGGCCATAGTGCTTTCAATCAGTGCCCGTTGTATCTCCTCAGCTATCCTTACAATAGTGGGCTCGTCTCCGAAAAGCCACTGAGGCAGTGGTGGCGATGGGCACCCAGGAGGCCGTCCCTTAACTGGTATAGGGGTCAGAAGATGGCCGTTAGCCCAATCTCTGGAGGGAACAGTGGTAGCCTTAGTAGCGGGGGCCGCAGGGACTGATGGCGGCGATAGCCGCTGCTCACTCACCGCTCCGTCGTCTGAAGAAGTGACGTCAGTATCGGAGAAGGCATAGGACTCTTCATCCCGGTAACGGCAAGGCGGTGACACGCTGAGGGAACTCTCCGGAGATACCGGTGAGCTGATGGCAGTAGGCGATTCCTCCTCTGGAGCGAATGGCAGGGGCGAGCCAGCCCTGGAGGACACCGCGGTGGCAGGCGGTGATCCGGCCCAGCTTTCGTCGCTGTCCTCGGGCAGTGGAGTCTGCAAGCAGGTAAGATCAGTCGGCGGGATGGCACAGGTGGGCTCCGGTGGCGCTGCAGCCAGACAGGGTTGCCCAGCGGTCGCCATCTTGCTCAGCTCTCGCGCGCTTTTTAAGCAGGAGGAGGACCCAGGCAGCGAACTCCACCCCCCGGTCTGCCTAGAGACTGTAAGCTCAGAGAGGAAAATTAGCCAATCAGGAGTGCCTGCAGTAAAGTCTATGGAGGGCTTAGTTTCCCGCGCATCGGCAGCGGTGAAATTAACTCCTTCAGGCCCAGGATGTTGCGCAGCATGAAATTCTAGTGCGGTTGCCCCTAGCAACGAGCAGAAAATGTCCTCCAAACTAGTTGAAAACATAGGGAAATCATCAGGCACACTTGTAAATCCCATAGTTGGCTTGATAGTGCAATATCTTGACAAAGTCCAACAATATAGTAGAAAATCAGAACGGCACAGAGGTAAATCCTGTTCGTGACGCCAAAAATGAAGTAACCCCCTGGGGATAGCCTATGGAGTACACTTGTCACGGTGTATGGCTCGAGGGTTTGGTGGCTGGTAGTCTTGACCCCAGGGCTAGTTAACCATTGCAGTTCCCGCTGTATCCTAGTCAAGGCACCCACTGAAGAAAGCAATGCCAGGGTTCGGATAAACAACGTTGCTTTTATTGCTGGAACAAGTGTCCAAGTAAATGTCCTTTCCTCTGGATGCAACCAGGGTAACTTTAGTAACTTTAAACAGGACTTTAGTGGTTACTGATGCAGAGTGAGAGAGTCTATGCTGAAGCCTTAGGGCTGTAGAGGTGCTGGGAATAGTAATACTAGCTTGGGATGACGTTAGAAGACTTTAGAAGAGTTTACAGACCTGATCCTGTAGATCGAGATTCCCACCACAAGGGCACAGGTAGAGACAACTTGAGTTACTTAACTTGAGAATTACTGAACATGAAGCTGCTCTCGTACACGGAGACCGCATAGAGGCACGTGGACTACTAGCATGAGAGCTAGACTAGTTTTGGTCGCTGGCGGGTGACCCTCCAGTTCCAGACGATCCGGACAGTAGGCTTCTTACACAATAAAGTTATCCTACTGAGGTAGAACTGTCCTGTGAACATCCTTGGGTGACCGGATACAGGTGGAGATGAGTAGGAGAATCAGGCTGACATAGGCCTAAGCCTGAAGTAGGTTTTCTGAAGAAAGCTAGGACACACATGCAGCCAGCTCAGGGGCTGGAGCTGCTCTCCCTCCCCAGGGTTTTTCCCCAGACCAACAGGGGCTGGCTGGAGGAAACTGGCTCCCTCTGCCCTGCCATTGGTTGGCATGGTCAGGTGACAGAGGAGTCATAGACTTCACTCTGCATCAGCTTAAATGACAGTTGGAGGAACAAATAAACACTTTACAATATGTGGCGTAGGCCTAACATGTAATGACAATTATGTGACCACTAGGGGCAAACTTGAGACAATACTTCCAATTGCATGGCACATGTACCTCAAGCACTGTGGTGAAACTGTGACAAACCCTCAGCTGTGTAGCAGCTGTTGCAGCATTCAGTGCTGGCCACTGCAAATGGGAGGGGGGACCGTACGCCAATTTTCTTTGGTTTAACCCTTTATAATGTGGATAGTAGTTGTATTTTATTTGTAAATGTTATAAAGTGCTCTTTTCAGTTTGGCGTGTACTTCCAGAGAACATATAGTTTGTAGGGGTATTTCAAATGTAAAGAGTTGTTTTTCTTGAAAAACTGCAAGGTGGGCATAGCGCATATCATAATTGTATTTTATCTGAAAAACTTCTAAAATGCTGTTTCAGTTTGGGGAGTCTCCTGGGCAAGAATGGGGGGGGGGCTACCGATACATATGTGGTACCGCTGTAATCGGGAGAAATCGGGCTTTCAAGTGCAATATGGTTTACTTTAATAAAACAAATGTTTTATTTAAAATAAAGGAGACACTTTTCTAAAAAAAATCATTTTTTTTTTTACTCATATATATATATATATATAATTTTTTACTTTTTTTTTTAGAAAAAAATCCCTGGAAACCCCTTCAAAAATCACAGTTGAACATGTGTAGTGCAAAATAGTGAAAAATGTTCTGGCAACAGAGGGTGACAAAAACTCTAGGTAGGCTGGCATCTAAAGGGTTAAATGAGGCCATTTCAAGGATCATGCAGTACACTTTCTTTTGTCTTTTAACAAATATGATAAATATGGCTAGATATATGGGATCATTACACAGTGATGATTTGCAATTTTGACTGTGGGACTAGGTTTTTGAGAAGGCTCTAATGTGTGTGTTAAGATGTGTGCTTCCATGTAGTTCAGGAGCACAGAATCTGCCTGCTATTCCATAATATCTGTGACCTGTAGGATGGTCTATTTTTAAGGGCCGAGGGGGGGGGGGGGATATGCCTGCACTCTGCATATTATATTTTTGGGGGCTAATGGGGAGATGCCAAGGCTGCGGATTGGTCTTTGAGTGTTAGACGCACATATACTGTGTAGTTATGTTAGTGAGCAGTTCACAGGCATGCTGACTGGACAGCCAGGGTTTTTTTTTTTTTTACTTAATACTTGAAGACCACAACCTGGCTCAAAAAAAATTGTGAGAATTTAAATTGCCTAGACCAGCATAAAAAATAAATACGGCCCTGAATAGGAAGCATAGAGGAAAATTGCTCTGTCACTGTTATATTCTATTACACAGGACAGCCAATGTGCTGACTAGCAAGAGATGACCTATTGCAAATCTGGAGCCATCTCTCACTATTTTAGCCTGACTCCGGCATTTTCTGCCATGGGAGTAATCTTCACTTGTTGCTCCAGCAGCGATGTGATGCAGTTTCACCTGCTTCAAGCCACAGGTCACCTGTAATCAGAGATATACGGAGGCTGCCACTGCTAATCTACTTTCTAAAAATCTGGACCAGGTGTGCAGATAAGGAGCATCAATAATTTTGAAGGCTGAGCCTTAACTTTTTTAGTTTTGTCCAGAGGGAAAAATATCCTATGTTTACCCTTCCTGCAAACTGGATGGATGGCTGCATAAAACTGCGCAATGAGGGCCTGGATCTTCAGAACGAGTGTGTTGAAGATCGAGACACTATAGTATCTGTTGCAGGGGAAGCATAAGATGTGTTTTGTTTATCCTGGGCATGTTAATAAAAGTGATTCTATACCCAGAAAGAATTTATAAATTATATATATATATATATATATATATATCCCCAGCCCAGTGCTGCCATTTGAACATCATACTGCTTCCTGTTAGTGTGTTTATCAATATTAGGCAAAGGCTTTGGTTAAAAAAAGGCCATTTTGGAGCATTGTGCTGGGGATAGAAGGATAGTCAAACAGTGTAATTGCTGTTAGAGGAACATCTTGCGTTTGATAAGCCAAGTGACTCTAGCTCTCCATTAAATGACACTAAGATTATTACAAACCCTCTACTCTATTAAAATGATAATAATCATATGGGTCTTTAGGTAATTCAGCGATGAGAGAAAAATCTTTGATGACCACTTCTGTATATAGTAATTGGTTAGCAGCAGTGCTGATCATACATCATCTTGTATTTTTTTTTTACAGCTCAACTTTTTGTTTGTTCTAGGTTAGAAATTAAGCAGACCTAATGTCCAATCTTAGAGCAACCCCTCCTCCTAAGCTAAGCCTGATTTGAAGAGTGAAAAATAGTATCTGATCATTGTTTTATCTATGTTCCTCGCTTGGGCGCTATATCATCACTTCAGTACTGCAGTCAAGGATTGTGAGCAACTCGGTCACACAATGACTGCAGCAAAGCCCTCAAGTCACTTACAGTGATCCTATACTCAGAAAGGAAGTTTATGTCATCACCTTCTATTTTCAGCCCAGTGTCCAAAACAGTCTGTGTTTCTTTTTGCCCAATATCTCTAAAAACACTAACTGAATGCAGCCTGATGTTTGAATGGCCGTCGTATGGCTCCCTGGCTATTTAGCAGCACCTCTTGGTGCTCTCTAGTTCTCTGGCAATTTAGCTTGTAGTGCTTTCAGATATATTATAGTATAATATAACAGGTAAGCCTGACCCCTTCCTCCCCTCTCCAACCTGTTATTGTTTTTATGAATATTGTGGCACAGGCTGTTTTGGGGACTACAAAAACTACATTTCTGGTACAGGATGACTTTAAGTTCCCGAGTAGAAGAGCATTTACTGGTCTTCCCTGATGTAAAAAAAAGGAATAATAGAATTAATTGATTCCTAATATTAAAAGTGTTTCTGAGCTTGGTGTAAGGCATAGATATTAAATGAGTCCAATGATTCAAGGCACTACTTTTAAATGCCTTTTATTATTAATTAGCATAATTACTAGTATATTGTTATTTTATTGAAGTGGCTATCTGGGCAATGTACCAAAAAACACAACCTTCCCCACTGTGAAGCCTGATTTGTAGGATTAGAATAAAAATATAACTGCCTGCAGCAGCATGGAGCTGGAAGCCCTATTCGGGGGGAGCAGTACTAGGCTGCTCTGCTTCCATCTTCCATGCTGCCGCACTGAGCTTGAGCAACTGCTTAGTCACCCAATCAGTGCAGCAGTGTTGCCACTACACAGTAACTGGGCATTTATCAGTCATGTGAATGCATTGCTGGGTGAAATTATTAGGCACATTGCCCCAGCAACTAATTTAAGTTCAAAGCAGCAGCCCTACCAGTTGGTTTATTTCTAGAGATCAGTTTAGACCTATTGGAGGACATAGACTCCTATGCTGTTAGACATGTCCGTTTGTGTGGAGAGAAGGAAGTGTGTGGTAGAGGACCTAACTTCTGCTATCACCTTTCCTCTTCTGTCGGAGCAAAACAACTCTTCTTGGTGTTCGGGCTGGTCACGTGATCTTCTTTCCAGCCCAAATCATTTTTACATGTACATATCAAAGTCTTACTAAACTGCTGTTGTGTATACAAGTTGTCTAATGAGTCCAGTATGTGGTCCAAACAAAATGCAACTTTAATGGGGGAGGTTTTATTGGAAATTGATGCACATTATGTATTTCTTGGATAATTTAAATATTTGGCCACATGCACTTTATGGTATCATTGAGGGTTAGAGGTTGATAGAGGGAATTGAGGTGTTTTGATAATAACTTTTGATGGGCTATGGGAGAACATTGGGCAGCGCTCCTCATTTTGTGTCATATTGTCATATATGTTTTTTAAAGTTTTTTTTTTGTTGTCTATGTGTATAGTCTGAACAAGTAAGGAATAGAGAGAAAGAGACAGGTAACAGAGGGTAAATCCTCTGATATTCTGCCCTCAGTGCAGGTGCACTGCATGTTTGAGTGGAAGAGAAACTTCAGATCAATTAGATGTGAAGTTGTTCCATATCACTCTATAACCATTTGTTATTATTGGCTGCGGTTTGCTTAAAAGGCCCTGCAGCTCCTCTTAGTATTATAGTAATGTAGCATAGCACATAAGGAAAAGTATAAATAAACGTACCCACCTGGCCCGGAGGTACAAAACCTACCCTGGGCCCTTTATTCAGTTGTGCTGCAGGTTCTTGTGATGCATCTGGAAGTGTTTCCACGTTATACTGGATTATAATGACGATCCAATCACTTTAACTAAATCTTCAAAGCTTTATTGTAGGTAACACAGTATAAAATCCAAAGGGATTATAGTCCTATAGTCTTTTTGTGTAGTCCGGAGTACGTCTGACTTACAAGCCCTTCATCTGGGAAGAAAGCTCGGTTTGTCCGATATGTGCACTGATGCGCTGACTGGGGAATCTCCCATCTGCGTGCTTTCCTCTGCTGCGGCTTAATATCACGGGTCCGACGCGCGTTTTGTTATGACAACATTATCAAGGTCCCTCATACGCCTGCGCAGGGATTCCTTTTTATACTGAGAGAGATTGCAAAGGATGCTGGCTAATGTAGTTTTGCTTTGGTAGTTCTTGCTGGCCGCAGTCATATGCTCAGTGTGCAATTACACATCCTCTAGAAACTGTGCACTCTGTTACCTGTCTCTTTCTCCCTATTCCTTCCTTGTTCATTCCATTTTCAGTCTAGCCATCTGAACAGTTCGTCGCTTTTTAGCATACTCAGCGCCACTCTCATAAATATATGTGTATAGTCTGCCTTGGATAATAAAGATTTGTAAGAATTTATATTTTAAACCTATTGTTGGGGGTTTTGGGCACCCCCCTAGATGTTTTAGTCTTTGTGGCACACAGCCAGAGCACTGCACACCTGTTAGTGGTGATTGGTTTGCTTGTACCTAGTGCTCTTACGATATATAACAGGCTTTAGTACTTCATGAATGTCATGAGAAAGGACCTGCTGGTCTGAGACTCGTTTCGTTTCCCTGGATTGATGTAACTTTTTTTTTATGTGCCTGCATTTAAAAGTGCATTTTTTTTGCATTACTAAAACCATTGTCTGGCTGTTAGGATTTATGGTTTTTCAGGGCTGGTGCCTTTGCTGGGGAGAACCACCTGGATGTTTTGGAAGCATTAAATATTTAAAGGTAGAGCTGACTGTTTTCTTTTCCTAAATTGTGGTGTAAATCTGGTGCTAGCAATAAATAAGGAGACTAAAGGAATGGAGGGGTGAAGGATTACTTCCTGATCACCTCCAGTCCATAAAAAACTCTGATAAAGCTTTAAACAATATTGCAATGATCACATGGATGCAGAAATGTTAATTCTATGATATTACTAAAGTAATGCTAAGATGGCCAAGACTGTACCCAACTGGGAGTAAGCCCCCTGGCTGGAGAAGAACTTCCTAGCTATAGGTCCTTGTCCCTGAGGCATCCCGATTTCAGATGCTCTGCTTTGTGAACCCCCCAGGATCCCCAGTAAAACGTACCTATTCGCCGATCCAGTGATGCAATCAGGCCATGGCCAGGGTCCACTATACCCTGCTGCGTGACCGTGCCAGGCATTTGTTAAATGGATGATGGTTTTCTCAGTTTTTGGCACTGTTTTTTGTGGCAATAAAAATGACTAGTCCATTATTGTAATACTGCAATCAATATATTATGTACAGACCACACACTAATTATGCCTGAAAAAACTCTTGTATTGAACTATAAGGCTGGTTTCACACCAGCTGAGTGCTCACGCACACTGCAATCGCTGGTGTCAACGTGTGGAGGGAATTCAGCGCTAGCACTCTCTACTCACATTGAAGGGGCGCTGCGCCCTCAGGACGTTGCTGGCGGTGTGTTAAGAGCGCTCCACAAACACCCAAACTACATGCGAAAGCACACATAGATTATTATGGGCAGCAGTTCACAGGCGGCTGCGGGGAGCTCACCCGAAAGCACGAGCGCTCTGCATCCCCACTAGTGTGAAACCAGCCTAAGGTTCACTCTACAAATAAAACAATAGACAATTATAGAAAAAAATATTACAGCAAAAAACATTGTTCTTATTGAGCCATTAGGTGGCAATGTTGCATCAATGTGAATGGAGACATACATATAATATACGAATAAACGAAATTTCAAAACTGTTGCTCAGTGATTGGGTCATGAGCAGATAAATGGCCCTTATCTTATATTGGCAAACAGGAATTCCCCTTTCCAACACCAACACCTTTACCAGAAACAGTGCTCATATCCCCCCTCCCCAGGGTAATTCTAATTTCTGCATCTAAAAATTAATTTACCTTTTTTGTAACCCCTATTGTGGTTGATTTTTTCCCCCCAAAATGGCTTACGTATGTAATGGTAGTGGTAGTCCACTGGTAAATTCAATATGTTTCCTATTGTACTGTTCCAGACAAAGCTTGGACAGTACCAGTGTCTTTGAGCAGCAAGGTAAACAGGTTAACATGGTTATGGTAACATTCACCATTGTCATAAGCTCTTTTGTATGTTTTTTTCGCACTTAGCACCAGGGCCAGAGACAATCTCCCCTAAATTTACCCTTTTTTATGTACTTCTTCTTAGCCTGTGATTGCATTGTCTTGAGCCTTTCTTCTCTGACTTCTCGATTATAGGAGGATTCCAATATTTTGTAGTAGTCCCCAAGGCAATCATTATGCGTGCCCACCTTTCAGTAAATAAGAATAATACATACCACTTTCAAACACATTGTTGCACAATATAAAGTGGAATACTATGTGTGATGTTTATTAAATAACAAATTAAATCACTAGTAAGTAAATAACAAACTAAAATAAATCTTCAGGCAATGCAGAAACACTGTGTTAGTCTTTGACCTCAAGTAGTGTCCTGATGGTGTCAGAGCCTAGGGCCCATGGGAGGATTCTCCAGGCCTCTGGTGAGTTAGTCTGACATTGACCCCTACATATAAAAATCCCATAAGAACCCAAGTAGTTCTTAGGCGATTTTAGTGCCCCAATGGTGTCAGAGCCTAGGGCCCATTGGAGGATTCTCCAAGCCTCTGGTGAGTTAGTCCGACATTGACACTTACATATAAAAATTCCTTAAACCGGACCTTGACCATGATTTATTGAAAAGCCCAAACCCTTATAAAATGATGCCCCAGCATCTAAAATTAATATATTTTACGTTTTTAGTCACTTACTTATTATTCTTTCCCCCACTGGGCTGCAAATCTGTTCAGGACTATAGGATACAGGCGCCGCCATCTTGACTCAGAAGCATCACTTACTGAGGAGAGGAGAGCCAGATAAAGTACAGGGGGGCAGGTTATAGCTGTGCTTTGCTTAGACAGAGCAGAGCTGGGATCAGGGAAAGGTCAGCAATCCCAGAATGCAGAGCAGCACATTTAAAGGCACTTCCTGTTTGCAGCCTGCCTGATGTCCCATGAGCCGCCATCTTGGATGTTTAAAGGCTCATAACATGCAGTAGATGCAGGTAGGATGATTTTTTTTTTTTTTTTTAATTCTTTATTTATATTTTTTCCAAGCAAAAGACATACAACGAATGTACAATCACCGGTAAGAAGAACATATAGCAAAGACCAATGCAATCAAAGTAAAGGAGTTGACATATAACTCAAGCAATAAAGATTGTTATAAAGGCAACTCAAATGCTCAAATCTACGATATATGTTGAAACTGTAACCGGGGGGGGGGAGCAGACTGGGAACTGGAAAAGGGAACCTAGGGAGCATTCCTCTGAGCATCGCCCAATATTGCAGCACAGTCCGCTGACTCCGAAAAACATAACCGGTTGTACCAGGTCTCTGCAAACCTCTCATGCCTATTATCTCGCGAGAGAATCACACTTTCGTATCGCATGAGCTCATTTACTTTCAAAATCCACATTGCCACCGTAGGCGGCTCGGGGGGATTTCCATTTAAGAGGGATGCAGGACTTAGCCGCATTAAATAGGTGGCACAGCAGAGATTTTTTGTATATTTTCAGGGGAGTCTTGGTCATGTGTAAGAGACAGGAGGCCGGGTCGTCCGGCACCTTCTCCCCCGTCACTCTGCCCGCGATCTCTCTGACTGAACCCCAAAAATTACTTATAGCCGGGCAGGACCAGAAGATATGTATCATGTTGCCTCTATCCCCGTTACAGCGCCAGCAGATGTCAGGGGCCTCTGACGACCACTTACTAATTACAGTCAGGACCCTATACCACCTAGAAAGCATCTTGAAGTTACACTCCTGGATACGTGTACATCTAGAGGTTTTGTGCGGCATAATTAAAAGTTTCCTGCACTGGTCTGGAGCCAGGGAAAACCCCAGATCTTCCTCCCACTTACCCAAGAAAGCGGGTCTCTCGCCCTCAGGAGGAGTAATGAGCAACTTGTATGTGTAGGACAGGGCGTGCTTGACCACCTCTGAACTGGAACAAAGGTTCTCAAAGGGGGTAATCTTCCTCATGCCCCCCTCAAAATTTTTAAGAGACCGGAGGAAGCTGACCAGCTGGACATTCTGCCAGTCCGACCACCCCGGGAGGCCCCTTGTCTGGGCCAGCTCCCGTAAATCCAGCCTATTGTCTCCCTCCCAGAGGTGACATGCTCTGTAGGCTCCTGCCTTTATCCACGCTTTCGGGGTAGGGCCTTCTCTGCCCGGGGGGAATCGTGGGTTGCCCAGAATAGGGACCATTGGGGAGGGGTCGGGGGAGATCTCTGGGTGGTTAAAGTGTCGCCGGGCAACTCTAATGGTAACTCCCACCGTAGGGTGTTTCAGGGCAATTGGGATATCCGGGGTGTTTACCCAGGCAATACCTGCAATAGGAGTATCCGTAGATCCCTGTTCCAACTCTACCCACTGTTTATGTCCCCCATGCAGACACCAGTCAACAATCCTGCTGAGGTGTACTGCTGCATGATAGGTGACTGGGTCTGGAAAGCCTAGCCCGCCATTTTCTTTGGATCGCGTCAAGAGCTTCGTATTCAATCTAGGCTTCTTATCACCCCAGACAAACCTGGTGAAGAGCCCCCTGACCTTCCGTAGGAAACTCTGTGGGATCTTGACCGGGAGGGCCTGCAACAGGTACAGCAACCGGGGGAGCAAGTTCATTTTGGCAGCGTTACACCGCCTGAACCAAGATAACCAACCCTTCGACCACCTCCTTGTTTCCTCTTCAAACTTCTTCAGTAGAGGCGGAAAGTTAAGGTCAAAGATTTTGGCTAGGTTGCTACTCATCTTAGTCCCCAAGTATGTGATACTATCCACGGCCCATTTGAACGGAAAGGAGTCACGAATCGTGTCAAATCTCTTGGCAGGGATGTTTACATTTAAAGCTTCGGATTTTTGATAATTAATCTTGTATCCGGACAGATCTCCGTAGAGCTTTAGCTCGGACACAAGATTGGGAAGAGAAACTTCAGGGCAAGACAAGCTGAAAATTAAATCGTCTGCATATGCTGCAACTTTATACTGTTTTGAATTACTCGTAAGGCCTGTAATATCCGGATTTGTACGGACTCTACATAGAAAGGGCTCCAGGGTCAATATGAAGATGAGGGGGGACAACGGGCATCCCTGCCGCGTCCCATTCGTTACCCCAAAAGGACTTGATAGTACCCCGTTAACACGGACTGTTGCTGATGGAGCCCCATAGAGACTACCTATCCATCTCAATGCGTTCGGGCCTAGACCAATATGTCTGAGTGTGGCTAGCATGAAATCCCAATTCACCCGGTCGAAGGCTTTTTCAGCGTCCGTTGCCAGTAGAAGAGTTGGGATCCCCTTTTGTTGAGCTAGGTGTATCAAGTTCAGCACCTTAATTGTGTTATCCCTGGCCTACCTGTGCGGCATGAAACCTGCCTGATCCATGCCCACGACGTGGTGTAGGTGAGGAGCTAGTCTTGAGGCCAAAATTTTTGCAGGTAGGATGATTTTTAATGTGAGCAATATGTATGGACAGGGTGTGGGAAAAATATAAGATAGACTCTTATTCAGGGTGAAGGTCCGCTTTAAGAACCTAAGTAGTTCTTAGCCTAGAGCCCATGGGAGGATCCTCCAGGCCTCTGGTGAGTTAGTCTGACATTGACCCCTACATATAAAAATCCCATAAGAACCCAAGTAAGTCTTAGGGAATTTTAGTTCCCCAATGGTGTCAGAGCCTAGGATCCATTGGAGGATTCTCCAGGCCTCTGGTGACTTAGTCTGACATTGACCCCTACATATAAAAATCCTATATAAACCTAGGGCCCATTGGAGGACCCTCCGGGCCTCTGGTGAGTTAGTCCGACATTGACCCCTACATAAAAAAAATCCCATATAAACCCAAGTGTCAGTAATCGCTTACCTGGGCCCCGTTCCAGCGCTGTCCTTAGGCGCCCGGCCACGCTTGCAGCTTCCTCTCGGTGGCCGCGCCGGGCAGCGGCGGCAGCCGCGCCAGTTACATCCTCGGGCACAGCCGTCCTTCCTCCTCGCTCCCGCTCCCGTGCTCGCGCACGAGCACTTTCTTTATATGCCCTCCAGCGGCGCGGCTGTCAGCGCGCCCACCGGAGGTAGTTTGCAAAGCCTGCTGGCACAGCTTAGGAGGGGAATCCCTCCCCCTCCACTGTCATTGGGCCTGGTGCCCTGAAGATCATACTTTGGGCCAATGAGCCCAGTTAGACGTTTTAGCTCATCCCTAGTAGGATGAGCTGCTTCCCCTTTCTTCTGCTCTGGCCAATCCTAGCAGGGTTCCCATGTTGCACCCATCACGCACTGTACCTCCTTCTCCAAGTTTATGTCTGTCCCTATAAAAGGATTAGTCCGGCATTCACTCAGTGCCTGTTATAGCGGCTTGAACCTAGTCTGCTGCTAGTCTCTTGAGATTGATCTGAACTACCCATTGCCGACCACCGCCTGTTTTTGACCATCCTTGATCTAAACTCCCGTTGCCGACCACCGCCTGTTTTTGACCATCCTTGATCTGAACTCCCGTTGCCGACCACCGCCTGTTTTTGACCATCCTTGATCTGAACTCCCGTTGCCGACCACCGCCTGTTTTTGACCATCCTTGATCTGAACTCCCGTTGCCGACCACCGCCTGTTTTTGACCATCCTTGATCTGAACTCCCGTTGCCCACCTCTGCTCCGAACCTAGATCACGATTTGCCCACTCCTTTGTACTGCTGCCATCTCGGATCTCCCGTTGCCGACCTCCCAGCCTGTTTTTGGACTTCCGTTAAACGCTCAGCTATTGGGCTACTCAATACCACTTCCAGCCACGGGTTCTCCAGACCTCCGAACAGTAAGCCTACAACCTTTGAGCCATTGAAGTCCTGGGGGCAACCGATCCCGGGCAGGCGTGTTCTGCGTCCCGGCAAGCGGGGGCTCCTACAGGTGAAGCTGGCTGCGGAGATTGGGGGTTGAGGGCTTACCTGGAGGGCTGGAGTTACTAAAGCGGATCATTGTAGTACCCAGAGCTTGACACCAAGTAAGTCTTAGGGGATTTTAGTTCCCCGATGGTGTCCGAGTCTAGGGCCCATTGGAGGACCCTCCGGGCCTCTGGTGAGTTAATCCGACATTGACCCCTACATAAAAAAAATCCCATAAGAACCTAAGTAGTTCTTAGGGGATTTTAGTGCCCTGACATTGACCCCTACAAATAAAAATCCCAATAGGAACCCAAGTAGTTCTTAAGGGATTTTAGTGTCCCGATAGTGTCAGAGCCTAGGGCTCATTGGAGGATCCTCCAGACCTCTAGTGAGTTAGTCTGACATTGATCCCTATGTATAAAAATCCCATAAGAACCCAAGTAGTTAAGGAAATGTAATGCCCTGATGGTGTCAAAGCCTAGGGCCTGGCGTAGAATTCCCTAGACATTTGGTGAGTTAGTCTGACATTGACCCCTACATATAAAAATCCCATAGGAACCTAAGTAGTTCTTAGGGGATTTTAGTGCCCCGATATTGTCAGAGCTTAGCATCTATTGGAGGATCCTCCAGACCTCTGGTGAGTTAGTCTGACATTGACCTGTACATATTAAAATCCTTTATATAACCAATTGTCCATTTTTGGCACTAAAATATTAATCCTTACATTTGTTTCCCATGTTCAGACCTGCCCTTGTATTTTATATTTAGTTGACTGTGGCTTGTGACCCGCCAGGCCTGGATATGCAGGATTTTAAATGTCAGATGGTTGTCTATATTCTATATTGGGATGTGAATGTGAAAAGTGTAATAAGTGTGTGGTAAGCTGACGTGCCTGGACATACTTTATAAAGTCCCAGCCGAAACTAAATGCGCCTGGGATGTCCCTGGCCAGCAGGTGGTGTTCTGATCCCACGCTGTATCCCTGCCAGCTCTCTTTTCACATTCTGAAGGGCCTACTACAAGGGGAATGAAACACTGCTGATTACTGATTTATGGCAGGGCTTTGTCCTACTTCTAAATATCCTTTCTTTGTATTGGGCATGCTGCACATTTATAGTATGTTTCACTTTAGTTCTTGAATTGTTGAAATGTTTTCTCTAAGCAAATTTAACTTACATGGTGATATCACTCGTTGTAGTATAGTGAAGTGTAGTCTTCTGGAGGTCCAAGAAGGAACCTGCACAATAGTTAGCCACCATGCAGTAATAAAAGTTCCCAGATATTTTGCTGATCTACACCAACGATGACACATATTTCGTTTTTAGTGACCAAACCAGCGTTACCTGGAACTATGTAATGCGGCACTCGACCTCAGACCAAAATGAAGCTGAAGTCGTTATAGATAGGAGCATGATGGGGAAGGGTGTAAGCAAAAATAAGAGGGTGTAAAGGGGATCGATGTAGGTGGGGCACATTGGTACATATAGGTGGCAGCAGCAGTAGCAGCCTGGAGAAATGAGGTGACATTGATTGGCAGCTCTATCGCAGGGCAATCTCTAATAGTAATAAAGGAGGGAATTTCTTGTACAACTCCAGCAGAGCAAAGTTTTCTATATGATTTGTGTGCTTAGCACTGGTGGGAGTTGAAACACATTGGGGATTGGGGATATTGTTGACATATGGGAATTATGGAGGTAGGGCTTTAAATATGAAACCATACTGTATATTTGAAGAACTAAGGCAATCAGCATGTGTTTTGGTAACTAGTCATGAGTCAGTAGGAACTATCCAGATTGGAAAGCCATAGGGCTGTGGTACTCCAGAATGCCAGATAAGATAGCTACCATAATGTGTGAACTGCTAGGGGCCTTGGACCCCATATCAGTTCACAAACAGTTAAAAAGAAAAAACGTAGTTTTAAAATGAAAAAAAAAAAACTCACAGTTGCCGTGTCTTTTTTCGTCTGTCTCCTGCTGGGTGGTGTCCTCTCTGCAGGTCAGACGGGTTGAGGGGATTCCTCCTGGTCCAGCAGGCTGTGATCTTCTTGAACCCAGGAAGCCACAACTGCAGCTGGCCCACCGGCATCTGTTATGAGGAGGGACACAGGTTCCCCTCTTCCTTCCTTGGAATTTCACCAAGCTAATGCCAGGCATTTATACCACAGGGGCTAATGTGACTAATGACTTCACTGGAAGGGAGGGACATGGAGGTGAATTCAGGGGTCCCCCCCCTCACTACAGATGCCGATAGGCAGCCCAGTGCCCAACAGACCAGAAAGAAGCCCCTGACCTAGCGAACCTGCAGAGAGGACACCAATCGGTGGGGAACAGATGAAGGAAGTGCCCAGTGTGCTAATAGATCTTTTGTTTCTGCTATGTAGGACAGTGTACTGTATCCACTGCCCCCAACCATCAGAAAAAACAATAAAAATGTCCCAAAGAATCTGTCTATGGAGCAAACAAATTATTAAATATTTGCAAAATGCTTCCTTTAAAACACCAATCACATATACACAGCATTCCAAATGTGCCCTCCACCAGCATTCATAGCTGCTTACTGTCCTAAACTGTTTTCCATGTTTAAATTGAAGAAGAAATGGCCAAGATATTGAGGTTTACAGGTTCAGCCAATGACATTCTCTTTACCACCCCATCCCCCCCAATCAGCTCAGCAGAGCTGGACAGGATTGCTGGTGAGAAAAAAATGTTTGGCCATATCTCTACATCCAATCGGAAAGGGCCAGCACCAGTGTTTTTGGAGGATAACTTTTTAGGTGAATATGAATGCAAACTATATTTAAATAAAGCAATAGGTACAGATGGCATCTACCCTGAGTTCTTGCAAAAATCCATATTGTGATTAATGCGGTGGCTTGATTTTTGTATATAAAATCAGATTTCCATTGCCGAGGCCACACCCACCCTGCCCTGTTCAGATCGCCTAATGGCTGATCTCAAGGTGTCGGGGGATGCGCACCAGCTGGCCGGCCACATGCCGACCCCTGTGCCCAGACATTTAGGAAGGCTGAGCGCAAGGGCACGCACGGCTACAGGGAAGCGGCGGCCAGTATAATTGCAGGGTTGCAGGAGCCACCAGTAAAGGTGAGTATACCAACTCCAGGGGTTTCACACAGAAGGGCATCCCGCTATAAGATGCCCCCAGGGGTAGACTAGCGGCCGGCTCTGGAATCTTTTAGATTCCCAGGCTGTGCTGCATGGGTTTTGCTCCGCTTTAAACAAAGGATGTTCTTGATAAGCAAAGTTTTTGTTGTGCCAATCCATAAGAATGGTGGTAGAGAAGAAACCGTAACTTACTGTTGCAGTAAAAATAATGGCAACTCTCCTACACAAGAGTATAACCGACCCCAGAAAATCAACTTGTTGGACTCCGAACAGCATGTGTTTACTGGGCGAGATTGAGTCGGATTACAGGCTGATTCATCACTAATGCCAGGTAGCGACAGATGAGCGTCAGTATAGCGGCGCTATGAGGGACCACTAGTGGCCGCCGCGATCAGCCGTCAGTCGCTATTACAGGGCTCCTCAGACGCTACCTGCCGTTATTGATAATCACGCTGCCAATGTTAAATGTGATGTTTCAGATGTGCTTTAGAGGCGCTGTGGAGTTGTTACACCGTATTCAATACAGCGCCTGAGCGTTTCTTTGCTGTTGTATAGAATTCAATCTGTAAAATTGAGAAATGTGATATAACATTACGCAAAAAACACATGTAACCAGATATTTTGTTGAATTTTCATTTTTTTATTTAAAGAAGCATATTTGTTATTTTTATTGTAAACCAAAAAAACAAATGTTCCCATCTTCATGGTGCCTGAAATGGAGACAAAAGTGTAGTTAGTTTATGTAGTTTGTCAAAAATCAAGTTGCCAAAATCCCCTTTGTTTTGTGTTTTTGAATTTAATTACATACAAAACACCTTTGAACTTTATAAGCAAGCCAATCTAAAATACCAAAGAAACATAGAAACATAGAAGGTTGACTGCAGAAGGAGACCATACGATCCATCTAGTCTGCCCTTATGTGTATACTGTATGTACTCTTTATCTTAGGATAGATGTGTGCTTATCCCAGGCATGTTTAACCCTTTAAGTGCCAGCCTACCTGGAGTTTTTGTCACGCTTTGTTGCCAGACCATTTTGCACTATTTTGCGCTCCCCATGTTCAAATGTGATTTTTGAAGGGATTTCCAGGGATTTCCCAGGAAAATTATATATTGTTTTTTTCAGCAGAGTCTGGGCTTTAACATGAAATGTCTTGTTTGTCATTTTTTAGGTGTATTCTCAATATTTTTGGGTGAAATATGTGCAAAAAAAATATATATATATATTTTTTACAATTTGTAGTTTTTTTTTGTAATAAAAAATGTAAGTTTGTCAATAAAATCTTATTGCGTGTGAAATCCCAATTTCTCTCGGTTACAGCGGTACCACATATGTATAGGTAGACACCCTTTCCTGCCCAGGAGACTCCCCCAAACTGAAACAGCGCTTTAGGGGATTTTCAGAAAAAATACAACTATGCTATGCAATATGCGCACCTTGCAGTTTTTCCAGAAAAACAACCCTTTACGTTTGAATTACCCCCAACAAACTATATATTCTCTGGAAGTACACACCTCAAGCTTTCTAGGTGTACCAGGCTTGTTGATGTGGCCATAGTTTTCTGGAAGTAATCCCTCAATGGATTCTTTGGTTGCAAAGAGTTTCCCTAAAAAAAGGATAAAAAAGCAGAATCAAAGCCACATTTTCCTAAAAAAACTATATACAAACAAGAAAAAACAAGTTTAATCTGAAAACGCAATATCCCCCGAACAGAACAACACCCAACATGCATTGCTACTGTCAAGGGAAGAGTTGCCAAACACCCCAAATTAAAGCATGTGCGTAACGGTAATTTTACTTGAAAATTTCAGCTCTGCAGACAAAGTGCGCACCTTGCGATTTTTCAACCAAAACAACCCTTTACATTTGGAATATCCCCCATAAACCATATATTCCCTGAAAGTACACACGTTAAGCTTTCTAAGCGTACCCAGCTTGTTCTAGTGGACTCATCTTTCTGGAATTATTACCTCAAAGAATTCTTTGTTTGCGCAGGGTTTCCCTAAAAAATTAAAAAAAAAGCTGAATAAAAAACACCTTTTCCTAAAATATAAATATGCAAACAAGAAAAAACAAGCTAAGTCTGAAAGCGCAAGGTCCCCCGAACAGAACAATACCCAACATGCATAGGTACTATTAACCCTTTTAACCTCCTTAGCGGTGATCCCGAGCGTGACTCGGGGTTAATTTGCGCTGTAAGTAGCGGTAACCCCGAGTCACGCTCGGGATCTATTTGGCAGAGGAGCAGGGCGGCGCAGTCTCCTTACCTTCTCCCTGCGATCCAGCGATGTCCCCGCTGCGATCGCAGGTGAGAGCCGCGGCTGCGGCGTCCGTCTCACTTCCGGGTTCCGTCTCTGTGAGCCGCAGAGGCTCATGGGGGCGGAGCCGTGCGTCAGAGACAAATGTAATGGTAACGCTTTCGTTACCATTCGGCGAGTCAGACCCCCCTGAAGACGGAGGACGACGGGGCGGCGATCGGATGCCCCCCCAGGAAGAGAGGACCCCAAGCTTCACAGGGATACCAGAGGTAAGTGTTTTTTTTTCCATCTTTTAACTGTTTGGGGGAAATGCCAGGCACGTAGTTTCTACGTGCTTGGCACTTAACGGTAGGAGAAGCAACCACATAGAAACTACGTGCTTGGCATTTAAAGGGTTAAATTCTGTGACTGTTGATTTTTCAACTACCTCTGCTGGAAGCTTGTTCCAAGCATCTACTACTCTTTCTGTAAAATAATATTTTCTAACATTGCTCCTGATCTTCCCCCCGACTAGCTTCAGGTTGTGCCCCCTTGTTCTATCATTAAGTTTCTTCTTAAAAACACTTCCCTCCTGAACCTTATTCAATCCTTTCACATATTTAAAGGTCTCAATCATGTCCCCCCTCTCCCTTCTTTCCTCCAGACTGTACAAATTAAGTTCTTTAAGTCTCTCCTGATAAGTTTTAAGTTTTAGTCCTTCAACCATTTTCGTTGCCCGCCTTTGGACACGCCTTTGGTTCTGTTTGAATAATGTCTTTTTGCAGGTAAGGTCTCCAGAACTGCACACAGTATTCTAGCTGTGGCCTTACCAGGGCTCTATACAGCGGCATCACAACCTCCCTCTTCCTACTGGTGATGCCTCGAGCTATGCAGCCGAGCATCCTGCTTGCTTTTCCCACTGCCTGGCTACACTGTCCACTCATCTTGCAGCTTGCATCAGTAATCAGTACCCCTAAATCTCTCTCCTCTGAGGTCCTGCCTAACACAGTACTGCCCATACGGTACTCAGAGCAGGAATTCCTTCTACCCAAGTGCATGATTTTACATTTAGAGACATTAAACTCTAGTTTCCACAGTTTTGACCATCTATCCAGTAAAGCTAAATCATTTTCCATGTTGCAGACACCTCCCGGAATATCCACCCTATTACTAACCTTTGTATCATCAGCAAACAGACAAACTTTTCCTACTAAGCCTTCTCCTATGTCACTTACAAATATATTAAAAAGAATGGGGCCCAGGACAGAGCCCTGCGGCACACCACTTGTAACTCGCCTTTGTTCAGATTGCACACCATTTACAACAACACTCTGATACCGATTCCTCAGCCAACTGGAAATCCACTGAACTATCCAGGGTTTGAGTCCTACCTTCAATAACTTATCTAACTTATCCACCCACATATATTTTAGAATTAATTTAAGCTACACATTTTTCTGGTTACTAGACCACCCACATATTTTTGATGTAATGTTTAGAAGGGCCCTGTAGTACAGTAGTTGTAGTATAGTTAAGGTGAGCTAGCTTACCGAAAAAAAAAGAGCTAATCATGCTTTGCCATCGCTCAAACCCAGTCTGGGTGTCCTCGTTACTGTCTGCGGCCATGTTGGGGACTTCTGGCACCGGTGCTGTTTCCTCGGGGGGTTCGATTCGGTGACATATGCAAATATTGTGTAGGACACAGCATGCGAGGATGATTTTGGAGACCTTTTGTGGACTGTATAATATCTCTCCTCCTGGGCGTGCCAACAGAGAAAGCGCGCTTTCAGCAGGCCGATGGTTCTTTCCACAATGCATCCGGTTTTGCGATGTGCTGCATTGTAGAGTACTTGAGCAGTGGTCTGTGGGTTTCTGACCGGAGTCATTAGCCACGTTTTCTGCCCATATACCTTTTCCGCTGTGGAATAAACAAAGTGAGAGAGAGCAATTAGTAAAGTACCATGAACATAATGTATACATTAAAGCTTCTGTTATCTAGTTTTCCAATTTAGTTGTCAACATATTAAACTTGTTATTATGTCAAGGATTATTAATTACCCAGTAGCCAGCCAGGTGGCATTTCATTGTTCTCAAACTTCCAGCACAGGACTGATTGCTGGAGCACATAAGAATCATGGCATGAGCCGGGGAAGCCAGATCTCACGGCCCGCAGCTTCATGTCATGGTCACATACCACTATGACGCTCATGGAATGCAAATGTTTCCTGTTCCTATAATGCAGCTCCTGTGCACAGGGAGGGCGGAAAGGGATATGTGTACCATCCACGCACCCTAGCACATTAGGGATCCCTCCCATGCACGTTTAATATTGGCAACCTCCTCCTCATCCTCAGGAAATTTTATATAAACGGTGTTTTATATAAACGGCGATAAGGTCGCAAATAGCCAGGACTACCTTGTAAAATATGCGGCTCATTGTAGCCTGGCTGATCCCGCTGAGGAGGGCAGAGGTTGCCTGGAAATTCCCCCGTGCCACAATATTTAGCATGGCACATAGGCAAACTATGCCAGGGATGGATTGGGTGCGTCTGGTGGATGGATCGATTTTGGTCTTAATCTGATCATATAGGCACTGTAGTGCTGCACGATTCAGACTAAATCGACTCCTGATCTGCTCGTCACTTAAATCCCATGCAGAGAGGCGGATGCCAAAGGATCGGGGTGCCCTAAGCCTCACAGCACCCTCTTCCCTTGACTCCTGAGCTTCCTGTGCACTGCCACAACAATACATCCATAACCCAAACATCACCCTCACATCCATCTCAACACACACACAACCAGTCCACATACACAATCACAATCCTCACACAATCACACAAATGCAGCTCACCACAAAACAAGATGTATAGTGGTTAGAACCATCAGCCTGCTGAAAGTATGCTTTATAAGTTTGGCACAACCAAGAGGGGAGTTGCTGCACAACCCACAAAAGGTCCCCAAAACAATCCACACTTGCTGTATCCTACATAATATTTGCAGATGCCACCAAAACCAATCTCACATAGAAACAGCACTGATGCCAGAAAAGCTCAACAAAGCCACAGACAGTAATCAATAAACACAGCAAGCCAGTTTGTGCCAGCTAGGGCAAAGTAACAACAAACACCACAGCCTTTGCCACAGTGTATCAAGATAAGAATGATTAAAGTATTTTGAATTTATACTTAACTTATGCAAAGGACTGGTCCGCTTAGCCGCCTCTTGCGTTTGTTAGCTGTTTCTGGTGTGTAATTAGCTTACCACAGGTGTTGCTGAAACGCCTAGCGCTTCCTTAATAGCGTACTTGTGCGGATGTGGTTGCACAGACATCTATTGGCCATTCCAAGGTAACCTTTTCAAATTTCAAATAGCCGTTTTTTGCGCACCATTTCCAATGTTATTAAGAGACATGGATCTTAGTCATTCCTAATGTCTATATGGCTTGGTAAGTAGATAATTAATTAGTTTATTGACTGCAACACATGTTTGACTAAGACATCATTCATTGTAGTCAAGATGTATCTCCAAACACCTGTACAGTATGTGTCAATCAATTAACTGGGCCTGTTTGTGATTGGGTAATAAAGCACATAAATACTGGCAGACACATTCAGCAGTTGTTGCCATTCTGTAGTTTGCATGCGTCCTTGTGTGTTTGTTGTTTGGTGGTGTGTGCAGCTACAGGATGGAGCCAAATTCTGGACATCTGCTGGCCACTGCTGTGTCTCCTGGTGGGCTCAGTACCAGTGGTGTGCGTCGTGGCCGCAGACCTTCCTCAAGGAAAAGGGCACAGGCTGAAGGTGAAGCCCCACCCAAGGCCAAGCGTCCATTTGCCAAGAGGGAATTTAATTTGGCGGATAATAATACTCTTGTGCGTCTGACACTGGCTAAATGGGAGTTATTATTTGGCTCCCAAAGTCAGTGTTTTGGCAAACAAGAAAGGAGCAAATTGTGGGATGCCATTGGTGAGCAGCTTACTAGCACTGCTCAATACCCACGTAGTGGCCCAGTCTGCAAGAAACGCTTCTACACTTTGCAAAGGGCCCTTATGCTAAAGATGAAGAATGATCTACTTGTAGACAGTGGGACGAAGCAGGGTCCAAAGAGTAAATACAGGCCATATGAGGAGATGCTGAAGTGCAAGATTCCACTCTGTCAGCTGCAGGGTGTGGATGCTGGGGATGACACCACAGGTTGGGGTGAAGGTACATTGTTTTAACCTTGTAAATTATTGTTGATAATCTTGTTGACCTATTTCTGTAACTAAACTCTTTATCATACTAAAAGGAGGTCAGGGTAAGTATCATATTATAGCTATGTCATTTGTTAAAAATAAATTCTCTTGGTCTATGCATAGTGGCACATGAGGACTCGCATGAGTCGGGTGATAAGGGGTCCCAGAATCCTGCACTACCCCAGCCTCAACATTAACCCAGTCGGAAGTTGAAGGTAAAGAGTCTTGATAATGTGATTTTATGGTATTGTTGTGGATGTTTTTTTTTTTTTTATAGCGCACATTAACAATGCCTAATTCTTTGATTTTGTTTCACATAGATGCCCTCAGAATTGCACCAGCATCTCCTCATGGGTCTACATACTCTTTGGATGCCAGTATGTGCATGTGGCAAGGTGGCTTTTGGTAAAGTAATTTAAATGTGGGAATGTATCTCAAGCATGCTTTTCATTTGTAGGCCCTGCTTCATCTTTGGACCCCACTTCCTGTGTTGCAGGCCTACAGGACCCTGTTGGTGTGTATTGCAAAGCACACTGTATCCTTTGTGTATTTTGTTTTAGAATGTGTAGATTTAACTAGGTAAAAATGGCAAACCATGAGACCTCACATTCCAAGCTGGATAGTTGGTTATGTTTGTGCAGCAAACGGATACTAGTTCAGAGTTAACAAACCAGGAAAATGTAAAATATATGTTTTGAGATTTGGGTGATATTCTAATACATTGACATTAACAATACTGTGGCAGCTTAAAGTAATACCAATTATGCTTTATGTTGTTAGGCCCGAATACAGGAAGTGCTGGTCCTGAAAGGGCCCTTCACCATGCGGCTGATAGGGATGAGGGTAAGAATGTGTTTGAATTTGTAAGGATGTTGTTCTTCATTAAATGTTATGTGCCTCTTGACATTTGGTATGAACCATGTTTTTTAGGGCAAAGCTCTAGTGATGGGCTAAGTCTGGACATCTCAGATGTGGTGGGTATGTGTGTTTTTAGATATGTGATTATGATCTGTGGAAACTCAATGAGTTTACCTTGTTTGTTTAACAGAGATCTTTCTTCCTAAAATCTACTAAATGTAAAGGGTGTGTGTATTGGCCAATGGGTAACATTTTACAGGTATTGACTCTATACTGGTTCAACAAAGTCGACACACAATACCAACAACAAAACAAATAACACGCCTTTTCTCTTTAGCATATGTGATGTTGCCGCTACTCTCGGATGATGATTTGCCCCTTTCTGGCAGCCAGACACCTGTACTATTTGAGGAGGAGCACACTCAGGTACCATTGATGAATTGGTTCTGACCCAGGATGTTCCCTCCTCACAAGTCCCATGTGGTCAGGCTACAGAGGCAGCACCAACGGTACATGTTAATATAACCATAGATGTGTTTGTTAGAGTTTTATCTGCTAAATACATTCTGGAAACTAATATCTTGCTTTTTCTTTTAGCCGGCGCAACAACCAACTGCCAGAGCTGCCCCCACAAGTGCTGACCTGTATGAGTTAGGGAGCCGGATGCTGGAGGCCTACAGTCGCCTACAGCCGCGTGATGGAACTCAGGAGCGCATTGCGACGAGGCAAGAAGTTTGTGATTTGCGCAACCAACCCCAGGCAGAATTGATGCATGCCATCCATCAATCTATTGAGCGCCAGGACGAAACTTTGTTGTTGTTACATCAGCTAATACAGTAGCAGTCTATTTTTTTACTGCACTGTTGGCCCCCAACACCGCCCCTACAAATGACTCAGCACCAACTAGGCCACCCAGGGAATAAAATTAAATTTTTTATTTTTGTCAAATCAAATGATGTTCTAATTTGGTTTCACTTTATTTAATTTAATACATTTTTGTATATCTCGACTATTTTGTGTTTGTTACCTAATTACAGAGTAACCCATACATTAAGACCTCTCTATATCTATATATGTGAATGTGTTGTAAAAATTACAACAGTAATAATTTGGGATACACTAGAATGCTTCAAGAATGTATGGGGGGACAATGTTTCACAATCTAATAACTAATGCGTTAATGTTAACTTTAACTATGGTTTCAAGGTCACAACACAATTAAAGGTAAAAAAGATTAAAATTGTAATTATTTAAAAAGAAAAGGCCAACATGGCCAATGCCAAATTCCGCATAGCGGCAAACACCATACCTCCCACCCTATGGCTGTTTTTTCCCAGCAGCAGATATCGGGTTCGGCGAACGTACTGCCACAGTCTGCGATGCTCATTATTGCAAGCTGTAGTGAGAAAAAAAGGTCATTATTGTTTGTAAATGGATCAAAACGTAAGCAATTTTTTTACAATTTAATAGTTGAAACTCATTATGTTGCAACATATTTCACATTATGCTAAACTGTGTGAATATATGGTTACATTACTTTAGGTTTTTGGCCTTCCATGTGCAAGTTTCCTCGCTACCCTATATGTTTACATTACCTGTTTTCTGAATTGAAGGCCTACCTAAGATTTGGGACAGTGTATTTCCTGTTTTCCTAAAGTACTCATGTCCATAGTACTAACTAAACAAATCCTTCTGCAATTACAATTATAGCTATCAAACTTACTATTGAAGGAGTTTGTTAATGAACAAACACACTCACAGGCCGAATGTATTATATGTTTACGTTTAAACAAAGGGGAGGCAACAATCTAGCATGCATACATGCAGTTCTGATTGTGGCCCGGACATCTACATGTCTGCTACTTAACCCCATAATGACATTAACTCTTATGCGTGTTCATTTCTCAAGACATATGTTGTAAAAGTATGTTTGACAAACAAGGAATTGTACTCACCATCGTGGCTGTGGCTAGGGACCATGCTACTGGGGGTTCCTGGAGCTTGGGTGGGGAGTCTGGTGACGGGGTCCGTCTGTGTGGAAACATCTGTGTAGACAAAAACACAACAGAAAACGTCATAAGCTTGGTCCATGAATATTATTCTTCCATATCCACCTGTTTTTGTCTGATATAAATCATGCAAACAAGGTTTTACACATGTTTAGGAGAAATTAGCATGGTATTTAGTGGTTCATGAGGTCAGCTGTATAATTTAAGTAGGCCACATGGACCACTCAATACCATTGTCCGTTTTTTCCAGACATTTTTGCTACACATTGCCAGTGCAATGCAAATTACAGAATTTAAATTGACATTAACATATTTATAGTTTAGTCTTGCACATGTGGTAGCAAAACAAAGTGCACATTTGCTAACACATTTGCAATGCAGCATCATGCTGTAATCACTAAGAATTCTATTTGTGCTTGCTTGCATTTGTATTGAACTGGAGTTGTGTTACAGAAGTGGCTGAAACTTAAAACACAATATAATGCTGTGTAGCATAAAACATGTGTATGCATTTTCTAATTTCATTACATACACCATGTGAGTGAGAATCCAAAACACTTACCACGACTATGCCCGGGTGCAAGCTCTGCTGCATAGCTGCTGGAGGTGCCGGCTCTATGATGCCCTTAAAAACAGATAATGATGGCACAGGATATTTAACACAGCACTAATTCAACCTGGAACAGACAAACAACAATTAGAAATGCACTCACCAGGGGATGAGCTGCCGCTGGTATCCCAGGGAGGACTCTGAGGTGGAGGCGTGGAGCCTCTACTCCTCACAATCGGCCCAGAAGATCCCAAAGCCAATGGGCCACCCTTCTCCCTCTTACTCACTGATCCTTGAGGGAGTGTGGGCGAGTCCATGTCCTCCTCCCCACTTGGACTCCTCACTTGAGAGTGGCCACAAGGGTTTTGAGACTCAGCTGACGCCGACTGTGAGGAGCTGAGGCTCCATACTGCCCTCCCCCCAGCAGCACGCTCCTCTGGAATCTGAGGAATAGCAGGGGAGAGGTCTGGCAGGGCGTCTGGGCCGCATGATGGATCCTCGCAGGTGGTAAACCGGAAGTAGCAAAAACGAAAGTGAAAGCTAAAAATACCATTTTGTGATTACTCACCTTTAAAATGGGTATTATAAGTATGTCACAAACCCCGCTTCCACTATTCATGACATATGGGTTATGGTCCAGTAGAGGGCGAACTTCTGCAGACATGAAAGCAAAAAAGAAGCCCCTCCCGGTCCATAAATACCTGGGACCTCCCACACATTCCCCAGTATATGACAGCAGTAAGGGGACCAGAAGGAACTAATAACAGCAGTAAGGGGACCAGAAGGAACTAATAAAACATTCTTAACAATAAAAGGTTCACCATATAAAGGATCCAGAATACTAAAGGGCGGGATGAAGCGGGGTGTGACATACTTATAATACCCATTTTAAAGGTGAGTAATCACAAAATGGTATTATTCCAAGTATGTCACACACCCGGCTTCCACCATTCATGACATATGGGACATCCAATAGTGTCCGTCATGGGTGGGGATCCAAATACAGCAAAAAATTTAAACCACTGCAGCTTGCAGAACCTTGCGGCCAAAAACAGCATCCGCTGAGGCCCGCACATTAACCTTATAAAACTTTGAAAAAGTATGAACGGAAGACCAAGTAGCAGCCTTACAAACTTGTTCAACAGAAGCCTGGTGCTGAAAAGCCCAGGAAGCCCCAAAAGCACAAGTAGAATGAGCAGTGATCTTAAAAGGAGGAACCCTCCCCTTAGCAGAATAGGCCCCAACAATGGCCTGGCGTATACATTTACTAATGGTAGACTTGGCGAGCGCCAAACCTTTTCTGGGCCCGGAAGGCACCACGAACAAGGCGTCCGTCTTATGAAAAGGAGAAGTAGCAACCAAATAGTACTTCACACAACGAACCACACCCAAAGAGTGCAAAATCCTCTCCTTGTCATTGCTAGGCTTAGGACACAAGGAAGGGAGAACTACATCCTGATTGAGATGGAAGGCAGAAACCACCTTAGGAAGGAAATCTGGTTTAAAGCGAAAAACCACCTTATCCTGGTGTCTCTCAAAGTAAGGGACCTGAATAGACAGAGCCGCCAACTCAGAGACACGCCGAACAGAGGTAATAGCCACCAAAAAGGCAACCTTTTGAGTGAGCACAGACAGAGCCACATCCTGCATCGGTTCAAACCGAGGCCCCTGGAGGGCCGAAATAACCAAATTTAGGTCCCAAACGGGAACCAAAGACTTTCTAGGGGGCCGAACATGAGTGACCCCTTGGAAAAAAGTCTTGACCAGATGATGCAAAGCAAAAGACCGCCAGGGCAGAAACCTGACCCTTCAAAGTACTGAGCTGGAACCCCAGATCCAGACCGTGTTGTAGAAACTCCAAAATCCTATGAATCGAAAACACCCTGCAAGGTAAGGCCCTAGCCTCACCCCAGTCAATATAGGGCCTCCAAATCCTATAGTAAATGGTAGAGGAAGACCTCTTCCTAGCTCTAATCAAGGTTTGAATAACCGCCTCAGACAAACCTTCCTCCCTCAGGATGAAGGTTTCAGCAGCCACGCCGTCAAAGCAAGCGTTTGTAAATTGGGGTATCGTAGCTGACCCTGAGAGATCAGATCCGGAAACAGGGGCAGCCTGTACTGATCTACCACCAATCTTACGACGTCTGCAAACCAAACCTTGGCCACCTTGGGGCCACCAGAATTGCTGGTGCCCCCTCTAAGGCCAGCTTGCGCACTACCTTGCCTACCATGGAGAAGGGGGGAAACAGGTACAGAAACCCCAGATCCCTCCAGGCAAGGGACAAGGCATCCACTGCCAGGGCCAGAGGATCCTGAGACAGAGAGGTTGGGAGCTTGTGATTGTGCCAAGAGGCAAAGAGATCCACCTCCGGAGTCCCCCACTTGTGACACAGGGCCCAAAATACCCTGTGGTTGAGAGACCATTCCCCTCGTCGAGAGAATCCCCTGCTCAGGGAGTCCGCCTCCGTGTTCTCCACTCCTGGAATGTACACTGCTGAGATGCAAGGAACATTGCTCTCCGCCCATGTCAGAATCAGAGAGACTTCCCTGAGGGCACTCCTGCTTCGAGTCCCTCCTTGGTGATTGATGTAAGCTACCGCAGTACGATTGTCTGATCGAACCTGAACCGGTAAACCCTGTAGGTGAAGTGTCAGACGCGACAGAACCAAGTGGATAGCTCTGAGCTCCAAGACATTGATGGGGGTGTGAGCCTCCTGAGGACCCCACAACCCCTGGAACTGATGATCCTTCCAGAAACCTCCCCAGCCCGACAGGCTGGCATCCATGGTAACCGTCTCCCAACGAGGGGCCAGGAACGATCTGCCCCTGTCAGATTGCTTGATTCCAGACACCACTGAAGGGACTGCCGAACCCTGGGAGACATCAGAAATGACTGATCCAAAGACTGTGGACATCTGTCCCTTTTCAGCAATAGATGGAGTTGTAGCGACCTCATGGGGAATTGAGCAAAGGGGACTGCCTCGAAGGAGGCCACCATCATCCCTAGTAGAAGGGCGAGGGTTGGTCAGGAGAACACATATCAGATCCTGAACCCTCTGCACCTTTGGCTGAGGTAGGAACACTCTGGCCTGACTGGTATCCAAGATTCATGCCCAGAAAGAAAATCTCCCTTGATGGAGAGAGAGAAGAATTGGGGTGGTTGATCACCCATCCGAACCTCTCCAGCGTCGTCACCACCGTCCTGGTGTCCAGCTCCGCCTGGCAGAGGGAGGAAGCTGTAATGAGCCGGTCATCCAGATACAGCACAATTCGAATGCCCTGGACTCTGAGCAGGGCCATTATGCCCACCAGAACCTTGGTAAACACCCTCGGTGCCGAATTCAGCCCGAATGGGAGGGCCACAAACTGAAAATGCTGATCTCCGACCACAAACCGGAGAAATCTCTGGTGTGCCGGGAAAATTGGTACATGAAGATAAGCATCCTTGATGTCTATGGACGTCATGAAATCCCCCTGACGAAGGGAACCGATAGCTGAGCGGAGAGTCTCCATGCAGAACTTCTTGGTTCTGATGAACCTGTTGAGAAACTTCAAATCCAGAATGGGTCTTATGGAGCCATCCTTTTTGGGAACCGTGAAGAGATTGGAATAATAGCCCCGGCCTCTCTCTGAAAGAGGCACCGGGCATATGACCGCCATATCCAGGAGATTCTTCACAGCCAACCGGAGCCCCTGCACCGCCCGAGAATCCGAAGGCACCCAAGACCTTAGGAAACTGGGAGGAGGGCGGTACTCGAACAGTTTGTACCCAGACGAGACCACTTCCAATATCCACTTGTCTGTGACCTCCTGGGCCCAGACCTTGATGAAAAGAGCCGCAGCCGTCCCCCCACCCGCAAGGGTGAGGGCGCCTCCTCATTGTTGAACTGGCTTGGCAGCGGGCTTGGGCCTGGAACCCCAGGTAGAGGCTGGACGGGCACGCCCTCTACCTCTGTTCCAGGAATCACCTCTAAATCCAGAGTAGGCAAGACCTCTGCCTCCTCTGGCACCGCGAAAGGAAGGATTAAAGGAGCTTGCCCCCCAAAAGGAGCGACGCAGCTACTTACGCTGAGGTAGCTTCCCACCCTTTGCCACAGAATCCAATTTGTCTCCAAACAGCCGCGTTCCCAAGAGGGGCAAAGCTGTGACTTCTTGGCCACAATGTCAGCCGCCCACTGGCGCAGCCAGACCGATCGGCGCATGGCTACCAACAGAGCCGAAGTTCTACTACACATGGTAATAGTGTTGTCCATAGCCGACAAAACAAAATTCATGAACAATTCACACCTCTTAAGGGTTGTGAATTCAACGCTGTCTGGGTTGAGCTGGGACCCATTTAACATGTCCCTAATCTCAGACCTGGTAGCCACAGCCACGAGTGCCGATGCACAGACAGGCCGCAAGGCTGAACCCACACTGGCTTGTCCTCGCCATCCTTAAGGGTAGTGGCGTCAGGAGTATGTACAACAGAGGTGTTGGATAATCCTAAAATGGGCGCATCGACCTCAGGAGGGGAAGACCAGCGCTTCACCGCGTCAACCGGAAAGGGATACTTCCTATCCCATCCCTGAGGAACACCGTGAAGCCGACTCGGCTTCTCCCATTCTCTAAGAATCATGCTGTCAAAATGATCCTGATTTGGGAACTCCAAGCGGGGCTTAGAGAACCCAAAGAATTCCCCCTTCTTCGGAGGGGCCTCCGCTGGTGGGGAAATATCCAGAACCTCTAAGAGATGGGCCTTGGGGGTATCCACAGCATCCCCCAGCGCCTACCCGGCATCAGAATCAAAGAACTGCAATTCCTCAGTCTCAGATTCCTCAAACAATTCCCCCTCCTCAAGCGGGGAATAATCAGCCCAGTCAGGGGAGTCATAATCATCAAAATCAATTACCGGCGTAGCCGGTGACAGATGCCTTTTCTTAGCAGTGGCCTTTCTGCCCACTGAGCTAGAGATAATTTTCTCGAGGTTGGCCAGTCTGGCACATACATCCGAGTGCTACTCCCCAGTAATGACAGTGTCACTTGGGGTACGGATGATGCGGGGTGGGTAGGTGAGGCGGGGGGCACTGACCCAGACGCCTGGGGTCCCGACTGCCGCGTTATGGCCTGTTGCGCACATGGTATGCAAATAAGTACATTCTCCCCTGTAAGGGGTACCCCACAACCCACACATAGCCGGGATTGTCCCGAAGGGAGCCCGAGCCCTGTATCCTGTGGAGCCTCCATATGGTGATTTTTAGGTAGTCGCAAGGACCCGAGGGAATTACGCTGGTAAGCAACCCGGGATGCCCCTTAAGTCCCAAGTGGGAGGAATTATAAGTGCCCCAAATTTCTACTAGGGACCCTAGGACCGGGAGAACCCCCTTTTAAGCAAGGCACAGGGAGTCCTCCTGAAAGACACAAAGGAGTGGCCATAAGCACATGCACACACACATATATATATTATATATATATCATCATAAATCAAAGAAAAAATGAAAAGGGACTAGCGCTGTCCCCAGTCAGAATGGGGCACATGGTTAAGTCAGGTACACAAAAGGGGGAGCCTGGGAGGGCACTCACGTGTCTTGTACAATGGCTGCCACCGCTCAGCAGCTCAGAGAAGGAGAGTGAGAAAGGGAGAAGAAGGGGCAGGCCAGCGCGGATCGCACGCCGCGCCTGGCCCCGCCCCCCTATTCTCACAACCAGCAGCGCGGTTCCCAGCCGTAGCGCCCAGCCCCACCCCCTTAACACCGCAGCCTGAGGGGAAGAAGCTCCCCTCAGTAGAGCAAAAAACGGTGTCCAGCCTGTAATGTGAAGCACCAAGCACACATACACACACACACGTTCACACCTGAATGACAGGAAGGAAAAAGGAAAAATCCACCCCCCCCCCACTGGAGGGTTAACAGAGGGACCCGGAAGGGGGATAATCCCGCACCAAGTATGGTGTAAGGGATATATATATATATATATATATATGCAATTAGGGACAGGGCATCCCAAACCGGGATCACCAACCCGGATTCCACCTTCCACTTTATATGGGGTCTCACGAGGGAGCAAGGCTCCCTGAACACCTATTAAGGTGATTCCTACCCTCACCCGGACCTGCAGCCAAGGCTGGGAGGCTAGTATAGGGACTTACAGTATAAAGGTCCAGGCAGAAATAGGGCAAAAAATGGCCGGGCGTAAGCCCGGTTTACCTGCAAGGAAGAGAAGCAGACATCTTCTGACTTGCTCGCCGTCCTGCAGAGAAGGAACTGGGGAATGTGTGGGAGGTCCCAGGTATTTATGGACTGGGAGGGGCTTCTTTTTTGCTTTCATCTCTGCAGAAGTTCGCCCTCTACTGGACCATAACCCATATGTCATGAATAGTGGAAGCGTGGTGTGTGACATACTTGGAATAATCTGACACTCCTCGCATTAATAATACGCTAACATACGCCTAGGATATCGCTAGGATACGCAAAGGTTAAAATAGCGTAAACATAACAAGGTCAGCCGCTCCATACACACACGCTAAAATGTATTTGATAAAAATTTTTGTTTATCTTGCCTAATTTGTGTTTGGTACGTAATTACAGAGATAGTAACCTTCAGACCTCTTTAGATATAGATATGTGAATGTGTTCTAAAAATGACTACAGAAATAGGTTGGGATACATTTGAATGCTTCAAGAATATAAGGGGGAACAATGTGTTTCACAATCTAATAACTAATGGGTTAATATTAACTTTAACTATGGTTTCAAGGTCATGCTAGTGCACTCAGATGCGCGAAAATGTTTGCAGCTTATTCAACAACAGCGACTCTTGGCGTTCCAAGGATTTTCATGGCCAAAAAAAAAAAAACAAATGTATCAAAAGCATAGCGCCACAGCCAGCGACAGGTAGCGACTGGGCATAGCGACTGGCCCTCGCGGCACTAAACCAGATTCAACAAGAAATTTCTAGGAAAGAGCGTGGGCGCTGTTTTTTGGCTGACTGCGGCATAGAGCGCCAGACATGGTTAGATTAAAGTGATTTTTTGTGGTGGAAACAAAAATTAAAAAAACTGTAAAAATAACGGGAATGACATTGGGGTAGGGGTGTGAGTTTAACATTTAAGTGGCACACTACAAATTAACTTTTCCAACCAAAAAAAAAAACATTAGGAAACATTACATACAGTTCAGGAATAATGTCTAATACATTTGTATTTTGAAAAATAAAATAAAAAAAACAAACAAAAAAACAAAAAATGCAATTTGAGCCTCTGCCATAGAAATGTATGGGAGAGCACCAGGTAGCGAGAGGTAATACCTGGCGCTCAGCAAGGCTGAACGCAGGCGCTGTTCGCTGAGGCTGGGATCATGTTGAATCCAACGCTACATGGCGTTCTCCCAGTCACTACACACGATCGGCTTAATAAATGTGTAATTGCGTATTTGAGCCGGCGTTCTCGAACCGATACCTGTCGCTACCTGTCGCTAAAGAGTCACTACCTGGTACTATTCTTTCATGAATAAGGGCCTTAATCTTACTGACAAAAGTTTGGAATGAAGCTGGTGCTGTGAATATAATCTAATTGTAGACACAGTTCTACATTATTGTTATGTATTTTTAAAGTGCCATCTTAGTTTATGGGGGCTGTACAAGGTAGCATAAAGAGCTTATAGGTCATTCCTATCAGGTGCACAGATCACACATGGGGTATTTACAGCATTGTTGCTTCATAAGACACACCATTCAAAGTGGGAGGAAAATATGGAAGTGTCTTATGGAATGAATTTCCAGTAACAACAGAATCTCCCCAAACCCCATAACAGGCATTGTGCAGAACCGCCACCCTTGATGTTCTGTATGGTTGTTTAAAATGAAACACATGGCGGAAGGGGGGGCAGTACTATTACAGGGTGCAGATCGTTTATACATTTAAGAACCGCAACAGCAGGACTTGTAGGTATAAGCTTGCTGATTGCATTTTACACCTGGTCACAGGATGCTAAGGTTAGTGTTCTGCAAAATGCCTGTTATAGGGTCTGGGGGGGGGGGGGTTTATTCATGCTACCTCATGCTGCTCATGTTATGGGGTTTGGGGAGATTCTGCATGGGGTGATTGAGGGGGATGGTTATGCACACTGTCTGTTATGGGGTGACTGGGGGATTCTGGACACTTCCTGTTATGGGGCTCGAGGGGATGATTCTTCATGTTGCCTGTTTTACGGTCATAGGGGGATTCTGCACACTGCCTGTTATAGGGTTCAGGGGGATTCTGCAAATTGCCTGTTATGGTGTTCTTGGAGGGGGATTCTGCATTCTGCTTGTTATAGGGTGGTTGGGAGGATTGTGCACATTGTCTGTTATTGGGTGATTAAGGGGGATTATGCACACTCTCTGTTATGAGGTTCTTGAGGGGAATTCTGCATGTTGCCTGTTATGGGATAATTGAGGGGATTCTGCACACTTCAAGTTACAGATGTATGGAGGCGGGGCATTCAGCACATTAGCTGTTATGGGATGACTGGGGTGGGATTCTGCACAATGCCTGTTATGCTGTGATTGGGGGAGGGTCCGTCACAATGCCTGTTATGGGGTGATTGGGAATGAATCTGTACAATGCCTGTTGTGCAGTGATTGGGGTGGGGGGGGTTCTGTCACATTGCCTGTTATGGGGTGATTGGGGGGGAGTCTGCACACTGCCTGTTATATAGTAATTGGGGATGATTCTGCACACTGCCTGTTATGGGGTAATTGGTGGGGATTCTGCGCACTTCCTGTTTGCGTATTGGGAGGTCATTCTGCACATTGGCTGTTATGGGATGACTGGGGGTGGATTCTGCACAATGCCTGTTATACTGTGATTGGGGGGGGGGATCTACACATTGCCTGTACATATTTTCGTTTTAGTACATATTTTAGTTCAGAATATTTTTTAATTTTCATCCTCTAAACCCTAGGTGCATCTTATGGTCAAGAGACTCTTATAGTAAGAAGAAGCAGCAGGGGAGCCTGCGCCAGGTACTCTTTTAAGCAGAACAAACCCTTCTTTGGATGTCTATGCACACAAACCTACACCATCCCTGGGACAAACACACTGCCTTCATGAGCACAAACCCTCCCCAGCTGAATATTCATCTGATGTACACACTGTGGTTACCAGCACCCTCTAATACAGGGTACAGACTTCTGCAGTGTGTACTGCTCACTGCAGAATTCAGTGAATGATCAAGCAGCATGAATTAAAAGGAAGCAAGTTTCGTGGCAAAAAAGGGAACAGTTGGAACAATGGGCTGTGGTTGTCAGTGACAGATGTGCGACAGGGTGAGCCAAGCAGCCAGTGGTGGGGAGAAAGGGGTGGAAATGCAGTTTGGGGTATTAATAGGCAAGTCAGCCTAGATCTCATATCACCACTAATATGTGGCCAGCTCGCATACTGCAGGATTGAAGCCTCAGCTTTACAGGAAAGGAGGTGCTTTCCTGGCGTACTTCAAAAGTAAAAAGTGCAACCCCTTACAATGGCCTTCTTATGTATTGAGGGACCAGATGATTGGTCCCAGTAGAGCCTTCCCACCATGTCCTACTGCCATCCAGGGACAGAAATTAGATTATAGGCCTCTCTACAGCTCTGTCTATTGAAGGCTTTACCCTAAATAAATCTACTCCGATCATGACAGAGTATCAGCAATAGTTAGATCCAATAGTTGCATGATTGTTGGGCCAGGAGAAAGGGGGGAAGTAGCAAATATTAGTATAACAAATGCAGCACTGTAGGACAAGGTATGTTATCTCTCTAAACATTTATGATAATATGGGCATTGCAAACTCCTGTAAATATTATTATATAATATCCCTTTAGTTATTAATTGGGAACCAGGGAGACCAATCTGTTTGACAATGTGTGATAGTTTAGATAAACTGGTCTCAATGATATAAGTAAACGCTAAACATTCTCATGGCCTATCTGCATCCCACACCCTTGTACGGATGCAGACTTGGACTAATGCAATACAGAAGGAAATATCAAACCTATCATTCAGTCCTGTAAGGATCTGATTAGACAGCCTAATATCCTTTGTGCTTCTGTCATTAGGAGCTTTAAAGGTCTGCACCTGATATTGAGTATGATTTTATCCTTGATACTTTGCTTTGAAGCTGGTGGTAGCCCCTTGGTGTTTCCACTGGCAATGTCTACCTACATTAGACTTATCCTTGACTATTATTTGCACAGTAAATGTTCCATAAAGCAGACCTTGAGTTTTCTCATAGTGCACCCAACATACTGTGTTCTGCATTATGAGCAGGTAACTAAATAACCTACACATTTAGTGTTACAGTTAGAGAGGTTCATGATAGTATATCTCAGGCCAGACGCAAAAGCCTTAAGTGTTGCACCTTTACTGATATGCACCCAGCATAAGCATATTGGTTTTCCGAAAGGATAACAGCCTTTACATTTTAGCCATACATCCAATTTGAGGGGACTTTATGCAGCATGGAGGGAGAAAGTTTATTTTACAGAGTGGGTGCTCATCTGACCCCTTCCTTCAGTAGTCACCATATTGCTGTCAGCCCTTAAAATAGGGAGATTATCTGACACAATCTTTTTAATTAGATTAAACTCTTTACAGTTTTGACTGGTCACTGATTTGTTTGTCCCAACTGGGGTTTGTTTTTTTATGAAGTATGTTCTGTCTAGATCTGGTGTGGGTTTTCTTTTCCACCTGGTCTTGTAGTGATGAACAGAACTGATGGCTTCATGCTGTTGTTCTACCCCTTGTTTAGTTTTACAGTTACAGCAGTGGTCTTGCAGTAAGTCTCTATCTCAGACCAAGGTACAGAACAGTAATGGTATTCAAAAATGCAATGCTCAAGGGTTGCCAATTGCCTGTAAACCTTGGATTTGATAAATTTTCTTTCAGGCAAAATGTACATCCTGCATTGACCCATTTGGGACCTTCCAAATGCATACCAGGTCATCAATTTGCCTGGCATAACAACAGAGATACTTCATATATGAAGTGGTCCGCTAAAGAAGTGAAAAGGGGGGCCCCATGGGGGCTCCCTGTTTTAGTAAATAGAAAACTGCTTCAAATAAAAAATAGTTATGGGTCAACAGGTAATTAACAGTCATGCATAAAAATATATGTATGTATATAGTCAGTTGCGTAAGCTGTATATCTATATAGCATGTATAACATGCCTTGAGTTGCTAACAGGTCACATCCATGGCGGCTCCCTTTCTGGCCACTCTAACTCATTTAGGTATCCCAGGGTGAGCCTGACCAATGTCAGGTATCCACTAGGTCCACCCATTGACCATTCATTCAGGTCCTCTATACCTGCTTTTAGCTGGGGCATCTGGCAAGCATGGATTATTATATAGACAGCTCTATGCTTGCCAGGACTTCAGAAGGGATAAATATGGTATTTATAGAAACCACATCTGTAGTGCTGTGTACAGGTTTGGAGACCTCACCTACAAAATTACATTCACCTACAAAATTGCATTTAAATACAGTACAACGGGACTAAAGTTGGGCTACAAAAATAGAGAATGAACTTAGAGATGAGACTATTCCTAAAAATACCTAGATAAATTAATTTGTATAACCTCGAGTAAAGAAGGAAACTAAATGCAAGATGGAGAACAATATGCAGTTATTCGGCAGAAGAATTTCAGAAAATAGAACTAGTACAATTTTTTTTATAGCGAATAGACACTACATGCCATAGCATTAAGTTCAATTTACATGAAGATATAATGATCATTTTTAATAGTAGTAGATGCTGGAAATGACCTTTCAGCAAATGTGGTTGGACAAAATTGCCTGTGTGCAACCTTTCACTGCCTTTACTAAATCAAAGCCTATACAGCATGTCATCAAAATCATCTTGACTATTATTTCCTCTCTTTTTAGAATCTTGACGTTCTATTCAGTTTTCAGCACTTTTGAAACATATATGAGCACCCTGTTATCCTCGAAACAATGTTGCTGTACTATTTTAAAAGTCAAACTGTTGCTACTGTTCCAGCCATCAACAGGATTCTTTGCATAAGTGGATTCAAGTGAGCAGATATCAAGCATTCTACATACAGAGTTGTTACTTTGACTGAGTAGATCAGCAAGTGGTGTCTCAGGAGAATACTGAAGCCACAAGCTGGATACAGGGATATAACTAAAAGTCTATATTAAAAATACTTTTATAGCACCTACAATGGCTCTAGGGCGCATCCCAATTTGGGATGCAATATTTATGGCTAGAGAAGCAGCATCATTTCTGCTCCTTCTATTCTGTGTGGGGTGGGTCTTTTTAGACTTTTGGCCCACTTTAATGTTCCAATATTTTGCACATCACATGATATGTGCATGCTCCTCCTACTATTGAAGTTGCTTTCTCCTGAAACTCTAACTCCTAACATCCTTTAATATATTGGGAGGTTTACCGACATCCATCAGTGGATGCAGTAAACACTTGCTACCTAGTACATAAACAAGAACTGAGCAAATTCAAGGACAACTATGATTATTATTGTTGTAATTTTTTTTTCATGGTGCCATCAGCAGTTTAATGCACTACCATTGCTTTCAGTCTGAGATGGGTTTTCAACCTAAGGCCGGCCCTGAATGTGCAGTGTCACTCTGCAGGTGTGGCTTTTGGTTTGGGGCACCCTGCCTCCTGCCCTAGGTGGTTGCTGCCATTCAACAACCTCCTCTTCCTGACCCTCCTGCTCACTGCTGCTTAGGGCTATGTTGGGTCATCTACAACTTATTTTTACCCATCTTGTCTTTCTGCAACTCCCTGTTTAGACACAGCATTTGGAGGACTAACCCACCCTGCCCAACCTCTTTCCTCCTTAAGGATTTTTTATATCAGCGCACACAATGTCTTGGTAGTCTCCCTCCAGCATTTTGAGTCTATATTCAGCCCCAATGATGCAATACCTCCCATTGCTGATATTCTCATCTTGGTAATTTAAGGCATGTGTGATGCCCAGCGGGACACCAGCCTTCTGTAAGCAGACAACCCTCAATCTCCACCGCCGCTTCTGCCTACAATCAAGCCCCCGTTTGCCAGGACGCTAGGAACGCCTCACCGGACACGGTTGCCCCAGGTCTTAATAGGCACAAAGTATGTCTGCTTACGGTGAAGGTCGATGAACCGCGAGGGTATCCCAAGCCGAGGTCATACACGGGTAGACAGTCTGGAAGGTGCTTCAGAGTACAGGGATGAGACAGGTGAGTAGTCAGGGGTAGCCGAAGGGTCAAGCCAGGAGGTCAGAGATAGCGGGTTATCCAAAGGGGCAGGCAGGTTTGAGGTCAGACAAAGCAGAGGTTGGTACAGGCAGTAGATGGGAATGTCGATCAAGCCGGGTGGAAACAGATTATAGCTAATTAAATCACACCCCTAAATGAATTTTTTGCCACACTGGCCATGTGAAAAATAAAATGCTGCTTCGCAGTGGTGCCAGTATAAGCCCTGACTGTATGTACCCCTGTAAGAACACCAAGCCCATAACTTCATGCCCATCAGGGGTGCAGGTTCTCAGCCAGGGGGTATCAGCAAGTCACTCACCACATACTGGCAGGTGGCTTGCCCCCTATCTTTTGAAAAGGAACATGCTCCCGTGCCCCGCATTTGCCATGGAATCATGTGGCCAGCACAATGCAGGTGAGTAATTTATTTATAAATCCTCCAAACTGGGCCCAGGGCTGATTATTTTACCTTGCCTTTGTCTAGACAGCAATATTAAATAATGTATATGTCAGAAAACTGTATATGCCATAACCAAGTAATTTGAGGCCTATATGTCTTTCTAGAGTCTGTAGTATTGTTGAAAACTCACATGGCTTTAAGATGTTTGTTGGTAGAATGTGTATCGAGAAAAAGCTTCTCAACCACATACCATAACCACAGTCCCTAAATAAGGTTCACGGAAGGGACCACTGCTGTATCAAATCAAATGGTGAATAGAGAATCCAGCACTTATTCAAAAAACATGTGACACAAATCCATCATATTCTCCCTAAAGATTTGCCAGTTAGACCTTTACAATTATATCTAGCTATTTGTGTATCAGGCCTATTTCTGTATCAGGCATTGTACAGACATGTGGCCACAAAATGTTACTTCACTGGCAGTTCCAAGATTCCCCACCACAGTGTTACACCCTTCATAAACTGTAGGGTGTATCTGTGCTGTAGAAGGTCTCTACACTTTTAAGGCAAATGCTCATCTAGGTGCTAACAAAGTATTGGACAAACCAACACAAGGAAGGCCCCCTGCCAGGTATCTCTCACCCGACACAGCAGGCACAAAGAGGCATTACTGTATTTAATAACTTTTCTTATATGAATCACACTGTGTTCCCAATAAACTCATTTGATATCTGAGACCATAAGCTACAGAATGATATAAGACCTGGCCACGTGACGGTTCCAGTAACCCCTAGAATGCAAATAAATGTCTCAAAGGGTTCTGAGCATAGCAACACTGACATATTTGGGTTTATTCAATTCAAGTGGGGAGGGCAAACACATTAAATTTTAGGAAGGCCAACTTCCCCAGGCTCAGAGCTGTACTCCGGGACATAAACTGGGAGTATCTGTTCAGGAATAAAGATACAGATGCCAAATGGGAGTGCTTTAAATCAATTGTGAGTACCAACATTGCAAAATGTATTCCTACGGGTAACAAATATAAGCGACTAAAATTAGACTCCTCATGGCTGACACCTGCGGTTAAAAGGGCAATAAAGAACAAAAAAAGGGCATTTAAACATTACAAGGCTGAACTCTCAGTTGTAACACTTGAAAAGTATAAATGTGTAAGAAAGAAATTAGGTTGGCAAAAGCACAAAATGAAAGAGATGTGGCCAAAGAGAGCAAAACAAACACTAAACATTTTTTTAAATGTTTAAATCTTTAGCTCTGTGTACACAAGAGAGGAGCAAGTCAACACAGGAGATGCCACTGATGGCAATAGCCCAAGTATAATTAACAAGCTGAACATGGATACCATCCAAGAAAAACTAAATAATTTGAAAGTGAATACTGCAGACTGCAGGACCAGGTGAGATTCACCCAAGAGTTCTCAAAGAACTCCGTTCCATTATCTCATCACCCCTGTTCTTGATCTGTAAAGACTCACTAGCAACTGGTATAGTGCCAAGGGACTGGCGCAAGGCAAATGTGTTGCCCATTTTTAAAAAGGCCTCTAGGTCTTCTCCATGCAATTACAGACCTATAAGCTTAACATCCATTGTGGGGAAATTGCTTGAGGGCCTCTTAAGGGACTATATTTACCAATATGTAACTATCGATAATATTATAAGTGACAACCAGCACGGTTTTACTAAGGGCAGAAGCTGCCAGACTAACCTGATTGGCTTCTATGAGGAGGTGAGTAGAAGCCTGGACAGAGGAGCAGCTGTGGATATTGTTTTTCTGGATTTTGCAAAAGCATTTGACATTGTACCTCATAGGCGCTTATTGGGGAAATTGAGATCTTCAGGATTAGAAAATACAGTTTGTAACTGGATTGAAAACTGGCTGAAGGATCAGGTACAGAGAGTTGTGGTTATTGATACCTACTCTGAGTGGTTACCGGTTGTAAGCGGTGTACCCCAGGGTTCAGTGCTGGGCCCACTATTATTCAACTTGTTTATAAACGGAATTGGAATATGGAATTAAAAGCACTGTCTCTATTTTTGCAGATGACACAAAGATATGTAGCACAGTGCAGACTATGGAAGATGACTTGGACACATTCCCCTCGATTCAAAGAGCAAAAGTTAATTGATTTCGGATCGAGAATCGTACGTTTGGGTGGGTGTTAGTCATTTTTTCCTGTTTTTTTTGGCCATTTCCGACTCGCACGAACCTACGTTCGAATGCGTATATGCTCTTACGATCATCGCAAGTTCGTTCCTAAATTTTAGGATCAAAACGTAAAACTTAGGATCAAATCCTAAAACTTAGGATGAAAACGTAAAACTTAGGATAATTGGATGTGTTTCGGTGTGATTCAGAGAACAGTTTTCAAACCTCTAAATACGTTTTAAAAGCAAGCCACTGCCGACACCTTTTAGCAGTCGTATTGCTGTTCTTGAACAGGTTTTTGGCTATGTGGAGGAGTCTGCGCGTCTTGAGCTCCAATGAACTGCATGTATCAGCATGGCCGAGCCCATAAATTGTATTGCAATGCATACCTGAGTCATGTATGCCTTATAAAAGCATTTTAATGTGGACCTTAATTAGTCCTTTGCATGTAAACCTTTATTTGGCAATATATTTGCGTTAATTAAAGAAACTTATGTCCTTTGTTATTTATTTTTAAATTGATGTACTAGAATAATATTTTTAGATTGCATTTATTGGTGTAGTTGTTTACCTTTGCTTTGTTTAATTATTTATGCACATCTTTGGTCAGATGCATCACACTTACTGAGGAGAGGAGAGCGGGATAAAGTGCAGGATGTGGGTTACTGCTGTATTTTGCACAGACACAGCAGAGCTGGGGGCACGGAAAGGTCAGAAATCAAAGAATCCAGAGCAACACAGTCACAAGGCCCTTTCTGTTTGCAGGCTGCCCGATAATACCTGACCCGCCATCTTGGCTGTTTCTAGACTCATAACATGCAGAAGTTGCTGGGTGTTTTTTTATATTTGAGAGCAATCTGTATGTAGAGGGTGTGGGTAACCACACCAAAAATTTAAAGTTGTACCATTTGAAGCCAAAATATAAAAATTAAATCCACAAGTAAAAAATGCAAGTTAAGTAAAAATTAAACAAAGTTAGATTTACTTATGCAAATGCATTCATTAATGGTTGGTTACTGCAAAATGAATGAAATAAAGAAAAATAAAAGACCAAATATTTAGAATGCACTTTAATGAGGTAAGTTTGTAGTGCGGAGCCGCAAGATCAGAAGGATTTACGTCCAGACAAAAAAGGAAAAAGGGCAAAACCAATGTTGCAACCTGAGAAATGAAACGGAAAAATCAGGATGGAAACTGACATAGGTCTGATTCCCGAACTGCCATACGAACGGACGTATATTTTAGGATAGAAACGTATTTGCTTATAGAATCACTCGCAAGTTCATACGAACGCACGAGCGGACGTGAAAAATAGGATGATCGGCACCAAAATCCAAGCTGTTACATGTTTCTTTGAATCAACCCAATTGAGTGTCTGGGCATCCACTTGGCAAATGAAGTTTAATGTGGAAAAATGTAAAGTCGTGCACTTGGGGTCTGACAACCTGAAGGCCACATATGTCCTCGGGGGAGTAAAACTGGTAGAGTCACTTGTTGAGAAGGTTCTGTAGATCACAGGCTAAATAACAGCATGCAATGCCAAGCAGCTGCTTCCAAGGCCACCAAGATACTATCATGCATTAAAAGATGCATGGAATCACAGGATAGGGATGTCATTTTGCCTCTTTACAAGGCACTGGTGCGCCCTCACCTGGAATATGCCGTCCAGTTCTGGGCACCCATTCATAGAAAGGAAGCACTGACTATGGAAAGGGTGCAGAGAGCCACCAAACTAATACGGATCTTAGTTATGAGGAAAGACTATGAGAATTAAATCTGTTTAAATCTGTTTAGTCTTGAGAAAAGACGACTGAGGGGGGACATGATTACCTTGTATAAATGGTCAATACAAAAAATATGGGGAAACACTATTTCAGGTAAAATCCTCTCTAAAGACAAGGGGGCACTCCCTTCGACTGGAAAAAAAGAAATTCAGTCCCCGGAGGCGACAATCATTTTTTACCATAAGAACTATGCTATATAAATCTATGGAATAGCCTCCCACAGAAGCGTGTTACAGCATCAACCACTGACAGCTTCAAAAATGGATTAGATGCTTATTTAGAAGAAAATAACATTAACAGTTACTATTAGAGGTTATCAGTAAAAAAAAAAAAAAAAAAAAGATAAAATAAATAACTTCCACCTATAAAATAAAAAATAACTTCCCCTACCTCAACACCCTTGGTTGAACTTGATGGACATATGTCTTTTTTCAACCGTATTAACTATGTAACTATGTAAGAATTGGGTGCTGGTCTGGAAAATAATATTCCTGGATTGGTTGGAATAACCAGGTGGTCTGTAGGGGCCGCCAGACCTTTTCTGGGGTAATCGGCCAAACCACTTTCTCGAGCCCTGATGGGAGGTTCTGGCAATGCGGTGTTCACTCTATAAATAAGAAAGCAGCCAGGTTACCATATCCTGATCTGGGGCTTGTTACATCACAAGGAGTTCACACATCACATCCAGAAATCTTTAGCCGATCTATTAGAATTTCACCCCGCAACTAAGGATTGGATTTTGCCGCACCCCAGCATAAGTAACATTTTTTTCACTTGCCATATTTTATTTTTAATCTGTTTTGCTAGTTGTCTGCTTATAGTGTTTTCCTATGTATACTGTTTCTGTAAAATTCCATTTTTATTGCTATTCATACTGCATAACTTTTCCCTATTGTACCATTTTTTATCTAAAATCTAAAAATGAGTAAGGTTCTAGTGCTCTTAATTAAGAAACCTATGCAGTTATCTGGATTGCTCTTGTAAATCTAACGCTTGGTTAAAGCACTCTGTTCTATCCCAGCCTCGCAGTGACTGTTGGTGAGACAGGTTGGTTCAACCAAATTGTATTATAGTATTTCATTGATACACCGGTGATGAGTTGTATCTGGCAGATTTGTTTCACACGTGCAGCTAACTAGACAATGGGACTGATTAAGAGCATGCCTGTGAATGTTCATTTATTCCGGGAACTGATCTCGGAATCCGGGAATTTGCAAACACTCATATCATTCACAGCCACCTTCAGAAAAAAGTTTGTTCATGTGTAAGCGGCCATATTTGCTATGCGTATGCATACGGCAGGGCATTTACGGTATTTGCAGCCAAAGTAGTCTCGAAAGCAGAGTTTTTACCTGTTTTCGGGCGTAATTTGCTGTTGCTGTTGATCGGTGTGCCATGTCCTTTCTGTGGCTTTCCAGCCTTTTTTAGTTTTTTCCCAGCTGTTTTAAGGTGCTTCCCGCTGTCCCCCGCCAGTGTACCCATGGTAGACTGCATGTCCTTGCACATACTTACCTTTGTCCCCCCTCCTGGCATCCCATGTAATCTGCATGTCCTTGCCCAGACTTACCTTTGTCCCCCCTCCTGGCATCTAGGGCATCCCATGTAGTCTGCATGTCCTTGCACATACTTACCTTTGTACCTTGGTTGCAATGTTCTACTTTGGCCACCTTCTGTTTTGGTGTTCTGTCCGCTGTTTGTTTGGTTTCTTCTGCTTTATGTAGTTGCATAGCAAACACGCCGCCGGGCAGCATATAACTTTAAAACTTTTGGTTTGTTGCCATCATTTTGGTGCCATCTTTTCATCAGGGTCTGTAGAGGGAAAGAACCTGAGTTAGTATTTCTGGATGTGTGATGTTTATGTAATGCTTGGGTATTGTTCTGCTTCAGTGGCTTGACACCTGCCTGATTCTTGCGCCGGTTCCATCTCGGGTGGCCCCATCACCTTGTACTCACCCTCTGATGATTCTGTAGGGACAGAGAAGCACAACATTCCAGCACTTAGCAAACATGTTATTAGACTTTACATGCAGCACAACCTGTGTGGTTTTTGGGGTATTGGCCTACTGGAGTGTACAAGCCCAACATACTCTCCTCTTCAGCGGCCTTCATGGCTGGTGGTGCTGGTGCGGCTTCTGAGGAGGAAGAAGATGAAACATGGAAAACATGTTACTCCTAACCCTGATAACTCACCTTCTCTGTTGTACATCCAGTTACTGGATTCTCTGGCTGTAGAAGTTCTGGCTGTAGAACCTCTGCACTCAGGGCCACTTTCGCCGTTTGAGGGACGATCAGTGCTGAATTATTTGGGTGAAGGTTTGAGGCAACGTCCCCTCGCCACTCACATGGGCTGTCACTTCCTGTGCCAACATCCTCTTTTCATGTGTGTTGAGCTTGAAGTTGTGCTTATTCTCCATGACATTCTGCAAATAACAGATTTGCTTTGTTAACTTTGGGTCTTCTTTAGCTCCACACGCACGCCCCTGCCCCTTAAACAATTTTCTGGGACAGTGCAAGCATCCAAGCCTCATATACGCTAGTGTATGCCAATGCTACCTAATCCAGCTCTCCCATCCCAAAATAGTAGCGGATTGCAAGCACAGACGCACTTAGCCAAAAGGCGCGCTAACTCTCCACTCTGCTACTACTGTCAGATAAGGCTCACTGACCGCATCCAGCTACATGGCGAAGCCAGTTCTCCCATCCCACAGTAGTAGCGAGTTGCATGCGCAGACGCACTTATGCCAAAAGGCACCTAACTCTCCATTCTACTCCTACTGTTGGATAGGACTCACTGACTACAGCCAACAACATGGCGAAGCCAGCTCTCCCATCCCATTATAGTAGTGGATTGCATAAAAATGTCAAACCTAAATCACTTAGGCCACCCTGCGTGGCATAGAAACATGCCAGAGTGGTACATGTGACAGTGGCAGCAAAGTACTGTGGCTTTATAACATTGGAATGCCAGGCCATTACTGTGGTGCCATGTGCCTTCGCTCGTATTTCGTGTCCACTATTACCTATTTGCACCATGGCAGGAGTGTAATGCGGCATAAATGCGTAGGCAAATAGCATGAAAGTGTGACTTACCATCACAATTTCGTCCTGCTGCTCACAGGTGAAGATGGTGTGTGCCACGTTGGACCTTTGGATGCTGTCTGTATGATGCTCCCCTGCGCAGAGGTGCACATGTGTCGATGCACCCTTCCCTCTTCCCCCCTGCTTTCGCTGCTGCTGACACTTCAATGACATTCACTCACCTCCTCGCCCGATCCCTCTGGCCGGGTCTTTTCTTCACCAGGGGGGGTTCCGTTCCCCCCGCTGGGCTCCGCAGGCTTCAGGTGAGGACCCGGAAGAGGGTCCTCCCCACCTCTTCTGATGCCGCTGGCCGTCGCCCATAGCCCCGCCTTTTTGTGGGAGGGGTGGGATGAGGCGAGAAGGCTCTGATCTTCTGCCCCTCACCCGCCCTGTTCCGATCACTAGCGGCATCTGTCATCGGCGCAGGACAGCAGTGAGGGACACAGGATTGGAGGTGAGTAGAGGAAAAAAAAATTAATAAATGTCATTTTTTTCTCAGTGTCAGTCTGTTTATTTTTACATTTAACCCCTTGTGAACTGGTAAAGGGTCCATGAGACCCCTATACAAGGTCACAAGGCTGGGGGCTGGCAAGTCACCTGTGGCTAGCGGGAGACTTCCTATTAACCCCCAGCACCCCCAATTACCTGCCTCCCCAAAGCCCAGGGGGGGGGCAGAGGAGCCTGTGGCCATAGGATATGCTGGCTTGTAGCCTGCAGGGCCAGGGACCACCAAAGCTGGCCCCTGCGCCCTGTTCCTACAAGCCCCCATAGCTGGAGGGAAGGGAGGGAAGGGAAGCTTCCACCTCACAGTCTAAGTGTTGTAAGAATACGTCTGATTAAGTCTTTTATTTGGTAAGAACCTTTTTAATCTTGCGCACAGATAGTTATTCAGAATTACGCTATGTGTGGCAATTTGATTCTTTTTTACATGGTTAATGAATAAACGAGGAGTACCTCTTTTAAACTACATACTGGCCAGCTATTAATTAAAGGAAGTTTTATATATAAAAAACGGCAACCCCAGTGAGATCTATGGAAACTGATAAATAAGGAATTGTGATCCTAATGGGTTATATGAAAATCGAATAATAAGGAATTGGGATTGGAACTTTACAAAGCCTAATTAACACCGGTATCTGGTATGTTTTTTGAACATCAGGTGGTGGATAATACACTGATAGTTTTTAACAGATCCACGTGGTGAAAACTATAGTACTACAAGTCCCGCGGAGATACATACATTTAGATGTATACAATTTGGTCATTCTATGTAGAGCTTTTGTGACAAGCTCTGTTTCTTTTCTCCTGTGTGTTGGACATTTAAAGATCTTTTAGAGTTATTATATAAGAAAGTAGTGAGCGCGGATTTGCAAGATTTTAATCTTTGTATTGTCTAAAAAGTATATGCTTGTACTCGTAAGACAAATAAGGTACAGTTTACAGCTGCTTTACAATACTCATTCAAATTTTTTGTTCTTCTTTGTGAATTATGACAATATAAATAGATTATAGATTAAAATAACTGTCTGGGCCAGCCCTACACAGAACAAACAACAGTTATATTTCAAACCTGAAAGACTGCTTTGTACGGTCACCAAGGCGTCCCAATTGTTCCCTTATTGGTTCAGTTAACAAACATATACATGATATGACTGTTGGTTTTGTGAGTCTTAATTTCTTTTATGTTTCTATTTTAACATCAGACTTACCTGTTGTTGGAAGAATCTAGGCATAATTGTCTAGATTTGTCACACACCTATCATAAGTGTCAGACTGGAGTATCTCAAACCCACCAGGGGAAATCATTCTTGGGGCTTTCTGGGGCAAATCATTGTTAGGACCTATCCTTCAGTTACATAGAAATAATATTATTATTATTGTTTATTTATATAGTGCCATCATCTTCCGTAGCGCTTTACAAAGTAGTAATTACAGACAGGGTAGAAGCATACGGTACATATACTATTTCAAATGCAGTTTTCTAGATTTGACAGTGGATATTCTTTGTACAAGATACAATAAATAGTGAACTAACCCTCTTAGTTCACTGTTTATTATCTAAAAAACTAAAGTCTTGGACCTCCTGTATTGCCCTGATAGTGGCCTTGGGTTAGTGCCTGGGGTCTTTGTTAAGGTCAATGAGCCGTGTAAAGATGTGTATGCCAGTGAGAAATGTATGACTTGGTAAAATTTGGTTCGGAACCAGCAGTAGTAGATGTTCAGTGTATTATCAGGTATTATTTCAAGCTTTTAATTCTTCCTCTGAAGGAAACGGGCTCACATCGGGACCAGGTGAGTTTTTTTATGCTTTACAGCCTACCTCCAGACAATAAAAGTAAATTTTCTAAATTTCTCCCCTAAACCTCCTCCCCGCATGATCAGTGGTGTAAGCAGTTTGAGAACGCTTAACCCCATGCAGATGTTGTGGAATAGCATGAAAATGTTGCACTCTTGAACAACATGGGAATGGCCATCTTGCTGACAGTCCTGCTTACACATAGGAATGAAGGGGGGCTGTGCCAGCAGCAGCTCACACCAAACTGAGAAAGATATATGTCTCAGAAACAATGTATCTAAGTTATCTCTGCTGTGAGCAGAGCAGTGATAAGTCATTGGAGCTAATGGTTTTCTACTTCTCGCTAGAAGGGATAATTGCATAGAGATTTGTGGCAATTTTGACTGTGGGACTGTGTTTTGAGAAGCAGGGCTTTGATGTATGTGGCAAGATGGCCACTTCAATGCAGTTCAGAAGCACAGAATCTGCCTGCTATTCAATAACATCTGCATGTGGTAACGCTTATGTCACTGAATGCTAGAGGAGGTCTTTAGGAGAGCAAATTTATTTTATTGACTCATCCTGGCTTTTCACCCATAGCAGATGTGGGGCACATGGGGCATATGTGCCTTTGTTTCTTTTGCTTTTCTGTAAAAACAGCGTCTAGCTATCGATCTGTGGGGGCACACAAAAAAATGAAATAGGTCGTTTTGGGGTTTTTTTTTGTTTTTTTCACCTCTTACAGAAACTAGTTCCGGTTTTGGTCCACTTTAAAGCTCCCAACTTAAAAAAGAAATAGTATGTGTCTAAATAACATAGTATATTATGGCAAGGTATGTTATGGTTCTCTTCAGTATCAGCCACCCATACACACATCAGCTTCCAGCCTTGAGCATATACCTAAGCATATAAGCATAAGCTATACCTAAGCATGTCACGCTCGGCTAAGAATAATGGGTAAATCCTGTTATTCTTGGTCTGTGCCATCAGGTGCAGACTATAGAGCCTTGGTCCCCAGCCTGTGGCTCACAGATCCTTGCTGTGTGGCCCGTGGCCTGCCTGGAATTAACCCCTGAACTGTCCTTGTGCAATAGAAAAAATGTCCAAAACATCCAAAAATGTGTCCCTATTAATGGGGGCGGCTCCAGACACACACTGCAGAGTGTTGGGTCCTGAAACATAGGTTAAGGGGGCAGTAAGTATCAGCAGACTGCTCAACCAAACCTAAAAGCTCATTTTATTAAAGGGACAAAACATGTCCAAAACAGGGTTTAATGTGTTGGCAGGCTAACAAGCATGCCAGCTTACCTGTATTTGCAGCTTCCACTGGCACAATTCCCAGACTCCCAATGAGTGTTCTGTTGGAAGCTGCAGGTAAACCAACACATCTGACATTTAACCTTTTGGAGATAGAAGATCTGCTTTTATAGGGAAATATTTTATTTGGTAAGGGGGATCTTCATGCCAAATGTGGTTTAAGTCTCTAAAAGTGGCTCCCAGGGTAATAAAGGTTGGGGACCCATGCTATAGAGCAGGGGTACTCAACCACTTCTTGTAAAGGTCCATTTAAAGGCATCTGGTGACAGATGAAGGTCCAGGAGGAGGGGGATTAGTTAGAAATCAGCACACTTGGGTAGGGGCTATAGATTCCCCAGGCAAAACTGAAAAAGGTTGCTTGCCTCATCCCCACCCCAGAAATCCTATTGGGCACTTTGGGCACTGGGAAAAAGCAGGAGCTTTTTTGGGGGGGATAGAACCTACAGCTATGGCCCTTGGCACATTGCATTAACCCCTCCCTTGCACATTTTCTGCGGGCCATGTGCAGGGGTGGACTAGGACCCAAAATGTTACTAGCAATAAGGTTTGGTCACAAGAATGGATAGATAGGGCTCGGGGGAGAGGAATGAATTGAAGAGAAGCTGTAAGGAAGAGGGATAGATAGAAAGGGAAGGGCAGGGAGTGATAGAGAGAGAGAACTGAGAGTAGGGATGGTTGGCCAGAACTAGAAGGACAGGAATATTGATGGGCAGAGCTGAGGGGGGTAGATGGCCAGAGCTTTAGGAAAGAGTAATGGATTGGCAAAGTTGGGAGTCCAGGGATTGGATGGGAAAAAGTGGGAAGACAGGAATGGATGGGGCAGAGCCGAGGGGACAGGAATGGATGGGGCAGATCTGGGGGGGGGGGATGAATGGAACAAAGCTGGGGGGGCAGAAATGGATGGGGATGGGATTGATGGGGTTAAGCTGGGGGCCAGGTGGTGAGATAGGGATAGATGGGGTTGAGCTGGGGCGCGGGGAAGGGGGAGAAGGATTGAATGAGGCAAAGAGACAGAGAAACAACATTTTTGTGCATCTTGCAATGCCTCTTCTTGCTCTGCAGTACTTCATATTGCAATGATAGGTTCTGGGGCGCCATGACACTGGCAGGGAGACTAAGCACTACATTGCCGATAAAGAGGCCAGCTCTGAGAACGGCAACAAAGAAGAAACTGGTGCAGGGCTGTCAGGGCAAGAGTCCGGAAATCTGGTGCCCAGGTGCACGTTCGGACCCCGGTCCGCTAGTTGAGTATCGCTGCTATAGAGGATGAAGAAAATGGTCAGCACTGCAGGGAAAAATTCTAGGTGTTGGGTATGCCTATTCGGAGACAAGAAGCCAACCCATGAGAACCAGAACCTACTGGCAGGCCAGGTATTCGTAGACAATAGACAGGCCGAGGTCGGTGCAGTAAGAGCAGGTACATAGTCTAATAGATAGCCAAGATCAGTGAATCATGGAATCAGTCCAAGATCAAGGTTTGTAGGTAAATAAGGCAACAAGGTCCAGATTTAGCTGATGAGACAGCGGTATGTCACTGCCCGGTCTGTCCTTTTATAGGGGATAAGTGGTCACGGCCACTTAGAATGTGCCACAAAGTACGAACACTTCGAATATTGCATGCATAGACATAATAATCCAATTGCTATACATGGTTACGTAATAATAGCACCAACTTCAGAAACATAGAAGGTTGACGGCAGAACTTTTAGAAGTGCGGTTGTGCGCTCATGTGCAGACCCCAGGGGGTCCCAACAGTTTCCTTATAACCTGTAAATACCTTAGGAAATGGCTCTTTACCTTGAATCTTGAATACAGGTCTTTTTGGTCTTTTTACTCCACTATATGGCCAGATTTCTCACTAAGGTGGCTTGATTCTCTTAAAGTGGACTTTCAGCTTCATTTAATGAAAAGCCCAAACCCTTAAAAATGATTCCCCAGCATCTAAAATTAATATTTTTTAATGTTTGTAATCACTTTCTTTTTATTCTTTCCCCAACTGGTCTGCAACTCTGTTCAGGACTCTAGGATACGGACGCCGCCATCTTGGCTCAGTAACATCACATACTGAGGAGAGGAGAGGGGTCAAAAGTGCAGCGGGTGGGGTTATAGCTGTGCTTTGCACAGACAGAGCAGAGCTGGGGTCAGGAAAAGGTCAGCAATCCCAGAATGCAGAGCGGCACAGTCAGGAGACATTTCCTGTTTGCAGGCAGCCTGAAACTCCATATGCCACCATCTTGGATATTTAAAGGCTCATAACATTCAGTATGCAGGTAGGATGATTTTTAATGTGAGCAATCTGTATGTACAAGGTGTGGGAAACATATAAGATAGGCTCTTATTCAGGGTGAAGGTCCGCTTTAACCCTTTTGTTGCCAAGCACGTAACACCTACGTGCTGGCTTGGCTGGGCCTTAAGTGCCAAGCCCGTAGGTGTTACGTGCTTGACTTTCCTCGCTTCTAGTTTAAAAAATAAAAATAAAAAATACTCACCTGACCCCTTGTTGGATCCGGCCGGGTCTCCTCTTTAATTTGGTGCCATCCGATCCCCCGTGGGGGGTCGGATGGCTCCAGGAGAGCCCCCGGAATAGGCCGCCCCCCCCCCGCTTCTGCAGCAGCAGCTGCTAACTGTAAAAAAAAATAAATAAATAAAAATGACATTCACTTACCTGTGTGTGCGCTGGCTCCCGCTGTCCCTCCTCTTCACCTGGGGGGGCCTCCGATCCCCCCCCAGGACTTACCGATCTTCAGGAGAGAGCCTGGGAGGCTCTCTCCTCTCTTCTTCTCGATGGCGGCCGCCATCTTGCCTCTAAGCCCCGCCCCCTTGGGGGCGGGGCTTATGAAGTCATCCCGGCCCCGAACGGGCTTCAGCTTTCTCAGCTTCTCAGATGCCGGTGATCGGCGCTGGGGAAGGAGGTGACAGGAGATCCTCTGATCTCCTGCCTTCTCCTTCTCCTTCTCTGTCAGCTGAGCGGCGAGGGACAAGAGCTTGCAATCGAAGGTAAGTACAGTCAAAAAAAATTTTTTTTTTCTAATAAAATACTTTTTATTATTGTGTGGTGGGTTTTTTTTACAGTTAACCCTTTGTGAGCTGGTAAGGGGTCCATGAGACCCCTTATACCAGTTCACAAGGCTGGGGGGGTGGCAAGTCACCTGCCCTAGCGGGTGGCTTGCCATTAACCCCCGCACCCCCATTACCTGCCTCCCCAAAGGCCAGGGGGGGGCAGAAGAGCCCGGGCCCACATAGGCTATGTGGGCTCGTAGGCTGCAGGGTGGGGGGGCCACCAAAGCTGGCCCCCCCACTCTGTGCCTACAAGCCCCCATAGCTGGTCCCGGGCTGGTTACTTTGGGTAAGGGGGACCCCACGTCATTTTTTTTTTTGGATTTTTAAGGGGTTTTAACCCTTAAAAATCCAAAAAAAAAATGGGGTCCCCCTCCCTATGTCATTTTTTTTTTTAATTAACCATTTGTCATCCAGCAGCTATAAAAGGCTTCTGGGCAGGAAAGGGTGTCTACCTATACATATGTGGTATCGCTGTAACCGGGAGAAATTGGGGTTTCTCACGCAATAAGATTTTATTGACAAACTTACATTTTTTATTACAAAAAAACTCTACAAATTGTAAAAAAATATTTTTTTTTAATTTTTTTTCACACATTTCACCCAAAAATATTGAGAATACACCTAAAAAATACAAACAAGACATTTCATGTTAAAGCCCATGTTAAATCCCTGGAAATCCTTTCAAAAATGACAGTTGAACATGTGTAGCGCAAAATAGTGAAACATCGTCTGGCAACAGGGAGTGGCAAATGCTGCAGGTAGGCTCGCAGCGAAAGGGTTAATGGTACTCTGAGGCCCCCCCCCAAAAAAAATACAGCCACCAGCCTTATGCTGATGATGACCAAATGCCCTAAATGTGGGTCCACAAGTGATGGCTGTGTAAATACTGCACTCAAGCATTGCACGCTCATGATTTTTGAGAGCCTGAGAAGATTGTATAGAGATGAAAATAAATTATTTGCCCCCCCCATTCAGTAAGAACATGGCATTTCTGATATGTATTGCCCATGTACCGGTAAATACTTTTAACTCTGAATAGTGGGCTTTGATGATCTCTTTTGATGATCATGATCCTCTCTCTAAAGGTGAATTGCTTCTCTACACTATGGCAAAGCATTATCTTCATAAAACTATATACACAGAACATCTCTAGCATTTGTATGGTAAAGATGGTCTATTTGTTTAACATACTAAACAAGTGAGTTCCACCAGGGATGTATTTTTCCAGCTCGCTTTTGTTCATGAGGCTTGGTGACATGCACCACTTCCCTTTGAAAAGGGCATTTGATTACACTGTACAAATATACCCAGATATGTTAATAAGCCTTATCTGCGGCATGCGCTCATTTGTCAGTCCAGTTGCTGTTGTCAGAAAGTTAAAAATGGAAACCAAATCTTTTCTTTTCTCCTTTAAACAAAAGCAATCCCAAATAAGGTGACTGGTTAAGGGCTGTGGATTTGGTAGTTGAAAGGAGGCCAAGTCTCTTCTTAGTAAGGATGTAAGTGAAAGTCTAGTGGTGCCTCGGGGGACCTAAGCATCCAATGGTGTTCTTTGTAAGTTTAAAGCTGCCTGTAAAGTATACTCCTCCAGCCCGGCTCTGCTCAGTACAGAGAACCTTCTCCCGCATCAGGTCTTGCTTGTTTCATCTCTGCAGCCCTCCCTCCAACTAAGCAGCCAGGATGGAAGCAATTAAGAAGAAGATGCAGATGCTGAAGCTGGATAAGGAGAATGCCATAGACAGAGCAGAGCAGGCTGAAGCTGATAAAAAAGCAGCTGAGGACAAGTGCAAACAGGTATCTTTTTGACAGGGCAGATAACCCTTGACAGCACATTTGATGAGAGCTGCTGGAGCACTTTACACCACTTAAAGCAATTACAGGGTGTCGTAACAGGAAAGCAAAAATGAAAGCCAGTTGTGTGTATTGCTTTTCCAACTGATTATCAAGTTTTTACCTTTCCTCAATTCCTTGATCGCCTAAATGTCATTTTTCGTTTTTTTTTTAGCTATTCTACTCTTTGTATAGCCCCTTGGCATTTATGAGGTCTTTAGCTGTAATTAGTTTCATGTGATCAACACACCGAAACAAGAGTACTTACATTTCCTTACATGATCATTATGTGAACAAAACATTCAGCTTGGTTCTTAGTGTTTTTTTACAACTGTACAGAATTCTTACAGATTGTAAAGAGTGGTACTAACATAAAAAAGTTGTCTCTAGCATTAGCTGGGCAATGAAACCACCAACGAAGACAATGCATGCCAATTTGTGATAGCTCAGAAAAAAGACTCTCTTCATTAAAGAGACTCTCTCTAATGAATATGCAAAAAAAATGATATGCAATATAATAGGTTACCTATTAAATCCAGGCAAAATGTATAAATTGTACAGCTCCTGATCCTTTCTTACAGGTTCCCTGACAAATGATGGCCATAGACCAGGGGTTCCCAACCAGTGGTACCCCACGGTTGGCACACCAGACCCTATCAATTGGTGTTCAGTGAGGTTACAGACTGACCTGTACCCCAATCTGATCTGCTACAATCCATTCTTAACCCAAGCCTTATTTGTTCCATATATACAAACACTGACCCAAAAGGTGCTAACAACTATTTATGTGCATTTCGTGCACGTTAAATGGTTGTTTTGTGCTTATTTCACCAGGGTGATACCTGAGATAATTGTGGTACTTGATAAAAAAAAGGGTGAGAATCACTTCAATAGACCGTAACATTACCGTAACACAACCATTATCTGACAGTCATAAATCAAATCAGATAATGGGTCAATTTCCAAATTGCCACTGTATTATCGGTTAGATAGGGCAGAGATGCAACAAATCAAATCAATACTGGAGTACACTAGAAGAAAGGGCCTGCCGCTGTGAGATTACAATTTAAAGTAGTAGATTGTAAAGGAGCAGGTTTATGACCAACAAAAGGTTATTTTCTATGAGGGACCTAGATTTTCCTCAAATGATCTCACTCTCAAAATGCCTCAAATCTATTCTATTGGGTGGTATGTGGAAGCCACAAGTATCCCTGCCTGGGACAATAGCAGTGTTGCATCTTTCAGCATTTAGGCAGACTTTGGGAATGTTCCACCCCGATGGCCAGCCTAAGTCTATGTGAATGTAAAGTGCATATAAACCCTCCCTGAATATTCAGGGCCAGGTGTGGTGCAGGTCTGCAAGAACTTTAACCTACCTACTTCCACTGAACGTGAGACCTGAATTTGACAAGATAATCATCTTTTTTGTCATAAAGCTCTGCATGACAGGGAATAGAAAACAGCTGCTGACTGAAAGAGGTGCAGTTTCCTGTCCTGTTAGGTGACATCATTAGTGAGCTCTAATGCAAAGCTTACTAATGCCATAAGATGTTAGTTTTGATTAGTTCAGTGACCAGGGCCCAGAGAGAGTTTAGGTCTGCTTTAAAAAGTAGTGTAAAAAAGGTTAAAAGAGCAGTATTGGGACATAGGTGGCTTTAAATATTAATAATATAAATTATATAAATATTAATAATAATATAAACATATTTATTGGAAAGTGCACAAATAAGTCATATAGGTCGATCTATATTTTACATGTTACATAAACATCAGATATAACGATTGTGCATGGATTAACCCTAAAAAGATGTATATATTCTCTATTTAGCAGTCTATCCAAGCAATAAGAACACCAATAGGGGTAATAAAAATCACACTGTAGCGCTAAATACCCCAAAGTGACATCACATAAAATGTTGAGATAAGCTATTCAGCTACATTTACAAGCCAGTTATAAGTTATAAATAACTTGATGTCCGCTCCTAAGAATAAAACTTGTGGTCTTGTGGCACAGAAGTCCAGTTTTCCTTTAAATGGGGTGTCTAGACCATATAACTTTATATTGCACAAGATGAACACATAACAGTACGGAATTTCATTACAACACTCAGATACAGAGCATATGGTACTGTTCCCCTTTTTAGTTGAATTGTATATACTTTCATTTGTTTCTTTGTCTATTTCCATTGAAATTCTCTTCCTTATTTGGTAAGAAAGCTCGACCAAGAGCTAAATGTTGAGCATAAGCCAAGTACTCAAATCTCTGCAATGTGATCCAACCATCTAAAGGAATTCCATAATAACATAGGAGGGTATATTGAAGCCATGCCTGGACAGATGTGGCTGCTTCTGGATCTCTAGAGAAGAGATTGTACATGAAATACACGATACATCCTGGCTACAGGAAGGCAGAGACATCCAGAAAGCTACAGTGGCCCAGGATGCTTCATAAGATGTCACGGGTTACTCAAAAAGCTGCTAAATATAAAGCATAGCTAAGTTTACCTTAACATACCCAAAGATAACATGAGTAAAAACATGAGAAACAAAACACATTGTTAACTCATACACTTTGCACAAAAATAAACTAAAAACTAAATGCAAACAAAATATATAATCTATAAAATAAATAAATACATAACAAGCTATAATAAATACAGCTAACCTGATAGGAAGCTGCCACTATAAACATATAATTTGTATTAAATATATATATTTTACTTAAAGTATATTTCTACTCAAAGTAAAACAAAATAAAAAAAAGATATAGTGCAATAAAGCAGCACAAATAAGTATACTATATCAAAGCATTTTACCAATAATCTATACAGTGAAAATGTTTTTGGGTTTGGGAACCCAAACTACTCAAGTAGCCCATCTCTACCCAAAACCACTTTTACCACTTGTCATACCACAAGACATCGGTGTCATGCTAATTTGTGGTGCAACCAGTGTGACTTGCAGTGTGCAGTATGGCGTGGATTGCAACCTACATCTCAGTGACCTTTTTAGCGTTTAGACACAAAAAAGTGTAAAAAAAATGTTTTTAAACCTTTTTCCCCCCCAAAATGACATGTTCTTGTTATGGATTTACAGGTTAGATACATCATTTTTTTCAATGAGATAAGGATATTTTTTTAATGTTTGGAAATAACACGCTAAATAGGGTGCTGTTGTTTCCAAATCTTTAAAAAATCCTTATGTAATAGGAATAATGATGTACCGCACCTGTAAAAATGCCCCATCACAGGTACAGGTCATTTTTGGAGAAAAAAGGTAAACGCTAAAAAAAGTCACTGAGACTTTAGGTTGTAACTCACACTGCAAGTCACACTGGCCTCACCAATAAATTAGCATGACCCCCATTGATCGAAAATGATGACATGTTAGAAAAAAATCCAAATCCTTGTGTTAAAATCATAGCCTAAGCATATACCTGCACTGTAATGCAGATAACCCCTGATTATCAATGGATACAATGCAGACCTGCACCTTACATGTATCATTAAATGATAAATCTATGTTACATATCAAGAGTAGGGGTTACTTATGCACCTTTAGTCAAAATAAACTCCAACCAACCCTGTGGTTTCCTTAGGTCTCATTTCCATGGAAGAATTAGCGATAATTGATCTGTGGAAATGGCGACTGCAATCAAGCGATCAGCAAGACAATTTCTCGTTCATTGCTTCAAAGTTGGCATGTGAAAGCAGAAACTGGCTGCAAATAGGACTATATAAATACCTTAAATGCAATCTTAATTACGATCACCTTAAAGAGGAACAAAATCCTAGCCAAACTCCTATGGTGCATGTGCGGGCTCTCGTCCGATGACAGCTGTCTGAAATTACTACATTATTTGGGAGGCGGCTCTCATTTACTACATTTTAAACAACGCGCATGTGCCGTTGGAGCAAGGAAAGGTGCGTTTTTATGGGCGCCCTGGGGGGTATCACACAACGGGGCATCCCGATTTAAAATACCCCAGGGAAAAACCTGTGGCTAGCCCTGGAATCTTTAAGATTCCAAGCCGGCCGCTGCTGGGTTTTCTTCCTCTTTCACAAACATTGAAATCTCAAAATGCAAACACAAGCCATCTGATCATTCATGGTGCACATATGCAATTGCTTTAGCAGTTTCTTGTTTGCAAATTATACCCTGTAAATGTACCATAGTACTGGTAGGAATAATGTCTAAAGGTGGCTGGTGTTTGAGAATACCATTCCACTACCATCATAGAGGAGCGCAGTCTCATGGGCCAGTTGCATTAACCTCTAATCTAATATCTCACCAAAGCATTGCATGATGGGTCAAATCATTGAAAACATCAATACGTCGTTCATACACACAGGCCGGACCATGAGATGGGTAAATAGAGCAGGGCAGTCCTCCTCTGTAAAAGCAGAATGGTACATTCCAGTAGAGAAAAGAAACAAACATGGCTGGATTTCTTGATGTAGGATATACCATGTATCATGGCATCTAGCATATTCATATAGATTTTGACTGCTACTCTCTTCAAAAGAGACAGCTGCCAGGTTAAATAAGACTTTTAGAAATGTCTGCTCTGTTTTAAATGTGTAAGAAAAGCTTATTACATTGCATGTGCTGCATAGCAATGCTAAACCTAGCTTTCAGCCATCTAACTTACTGCAGGAATGTATATCTGGGTACCAAATTGCTTTGTGTAGTGACCTTTTTCTAATACACAAATGAGATGGTCTGACTGGCTTTCTATTTTATTAGTTCTTAGGAAAGGATTTTCACCAACAGAGAATGTCCCCCTATAGAAGGGGATCAGTCTCCAGCTGCACAGGGTAACAGGGGACATCTTTGTGCCACACCGTCCAACATGTGCCGTCATCCTGCTAATTTTTACAACACATAAGCCTCTGAACAATAGTGGGTATTAGCTGGGCACACAGCAGAATGTGAGCGGTATTACAGTGAAGCCTTGGGGAGATTTAGTGGTACTGAAAGGGAGATCACTCAGGGTTTCATTATAAATATAATTTGATTGTGTTATCTCTAGGGTGACCTGGATTTACAAGTTATTTCGTTTTTCTATTTTAGTGTGCATATAGATTTAAATGAGCTTAGAAGAAGGCATTGTATTCTAAGATAATAGCAAGGGCAGACCCTGTTATTGCTGGACAATATGGCTTGCTAATGTATCTTATACCCAGCAATACCTTCTAACAGGAATTATTAAAACTCCACTCCAGCCAAAACATTTTGTTTAGTTTTGGACAGAGGACACCCAGGGCAAAGATTCGAAATGGAGCCCCCCTCCTATGCTCAGGCCCCCCTTTGGTGCCCCCCTGACCTGCTGCACCTGGGGCAGGTGCCCCCTCGCTCCCCCCTAGCAACGCCCATGGTTTTGGATACAGTTGAGAAGAGTTATATAAAATGGCAGGCAACAATTTGAAACGTATGAGGGGTCTGAGCTTGTGTTGGGAGGGAGGGAAAGGGTGAGGTGAGGTGGGAAGAGGTGAGTAGGACTGGGCAAAAGTGAGTCAAGGCGGAGAGGAGAGATGATCAGAGAGGAGACAGAAAACAATGAGCAGCAGAGGAGAGGAGAGGTGGGGAGAGGTGACAAGAGATTAACAGAGGTTAGGTAAGCATCAGTGTGAAGGGTAAGCAAAGGTTATATATACAGAGGCAGAGGTGGGAATAGGTAAGGTGGAACAACTAGCAATGGAATACAGACTATGAAGTGAGGGTAGATTGTATATAACACAGACCTGCCCTTTCCCACCTAAATCATTTTGCCTGGATTTGAGCTATGACTTGTTGACATAATGCTGGCAGCCTTCTCCTGCATTCTGCTCATTTAGGTGCCATGTTTGCAGACTAATAGTAAAACATGTCACCCACTATTACAGAGAAGTTCATCAGTGCCTCACTTCCTGCTTTAGGAATTAGCACTACACTGTCTCTAGTGGCCATCTGTGTGTATTGCAGGTAATATTTAGAACTAGGGGTGCTGGAGGCTGCAACTGAGGGCAGTGCTGCACGCAGGTACCCCCTGAGCCGCAGGTTGTGCATGCCTGATCTAGACACAATAAAACACTTGCTTTATAAATATCTTTGGGATCACCAGGGGTATAATATCAGGCCAGCTATTTGGCAAATCACATTTAACATTATCAAGAAAGCAGATCAGAAAGCTTGTGGAGTAGGAGAGAATTCTTTTATATATAAGTAACTAGTAGAAGTTTCAAAGAGTCCTCTCTACCAGTTTACTAATGTGGCTACCATGCCTAAAGATAAATTGGACCAATATCTGGGCTTAATAGCCAACAGCCACAAGTATACAGGGCTGGCCTTACGTTGGAAGCTTGCAGGATGGTGCTCCTCCCATGACAGAATAGACTGTGTGCCCTCCAATGGACCTCTCTACTTCACAGAAATAAATCTAGCAGAGGTGGTGCCCACTCCCTTCCCGGGGACAAAACACACTGTGTGCCCTCCAATGAACCCTAATTACGTCCCAAAAAGTAATTTGGCAGAGCCCACTCCCATCTCTCTTGTCCTCACCTGGACCAAATAGAGCCAGTCTATTCCAGGCTATTCCATTTAAAAAAACTTTGAAAAATCTTGGCACACGTTGTAGCTTCTCCATCTGAAGAGCCCAAAGGCCAGTTTACATGGTGCCCCCAATTCAAGCTTTTGTTCTGTATTGTAGCAAGTCTCATTCAAACAAGCAACAAACCTACACAACTAATACAATACACACATTCCATGTTTCGAAAGACAAATGTGTGAAAACATACTGTCCAGGATATTGCACATAAATCACATCACACTGAGCTTTTGAAATGTCTTGATTATTGATTTGCGAAATCAAAGGGTGTTTTCTGACATCCTAAAATATTTGTCAGGAATGTTTATGTGCAATTTCAAGATGTGATTGCAACATGTTTGAAATGGAGCCAGCTGGCCTCGGTAATATGGGTCAATCTCAGGAGAACCTGTAGCCAGAGAAAGGTGGGGGCCTGCAGGCTGATGTCTGGGGTTGGCTGTGATGGTCTTTAAAGTGGACCAAAACGCACACCGATCGGCCCGGGAGTCTATAAGATTCCCGGGCCGATTGTTTGCCTCCCCCCGGGGCTTCCAAAATTGAGATGAAACCCCCCAGGTCGCCCCATACACTTACCTTTTTTCCTGGTCCAACGGCGCATGGGTGAGCTGCGGCCACATCCTCGCTATCCCTCTAGCAGGGCGCGTGCCTGTGCCAGACATGGCCGGCGTGGGCGCGCTCCCTGTTAGAGGGAAGCGGGAGATGTGGCTGCCAGCACACTCAGAGTCGCCGGCCTTAGATGAAGGCTTAGACGATGTGACGTCAGCGGTGGCTGGACGAGCGGCTGCGCATGCGCCGTGGGACCGGGAAGAGGTGAGTTGGCTTCGGCGATCTGGGGGGGTTCACACTACAGCCCCCCCCCCCCATAGGGGTGACCCGGGGGAAAGTTTAACACACTAATGAATGATCTGAGCTACTGTCTTAAAGTAGCTAAATAGCTTATAAAATGAGAAAAGTAGAGGTAATCTGCACACACATATAAGGCTGGTGTCTTGCTCAGTATTAAAGCTATACCTCTCAAGTGTGTGATTTGGAGGAACTGTCCTTCTTTTGAGTCCATGTCCCCCTGTCCCTCGTTGGCCTCTTTTGTCCCTCTTTGAAGTGTAACATGCAGGTCTGCAGTAATAAATGATTCATTTGCCTATACAATGTGTTTATATTGTTTTAACTGTTACATCCCATCTCCTATCCATCCCTCAATGAGGGGAGTGGCCTAAGTTAACAATTGTCCCTTTTTCCTACCCTGAAAAGTTGGAAGGTATGTTAAAGTGGACCAACACCCAGGGGTGATCGGCCCGGAAATCTATAAGATTCCCGGGCCGATCACCTCCCACCCCGCGGGACATCCGAGATCAGGATGTCCCACGGGGTGAAACCCCCCAGAAACCCCAAAAAGGTCTTACCTGATCCGCCGCCGCTTCCGCCGCCGCCGCCTCCCGCGCGCCCCTCCAGACGTGCGCGCGCCCGCGCCGGCCCTCTGTGAATGGCCGGCGGGGGCGCGCGCGCGCCGAGAGTGACGCGCGGGAGGCGGCGGCGGCGGAAGCGGCTTGGACGTTCCTGTCCCCCACCTGGACGTTGGCGGGGATTGGCTGCGGCGTTCACGTGGGAGCGTTGAGAGGTGAGTTTTTTGGGGTTTCTGGGGGGTTTCACACAGCGGGGCACCCCCGATCGGTGGTCCACTTTAAAGCTGGAGGACCTCATTTTATTTTAGAATAGCAATGGTAGCTGCTGTGTTTGTCTTGGGTATATATTGAAGTTACATGCTACCTGGGGGAACAGTGTGGAACGCGTTTGTAACTCCTATTGTTGATGCTAGGTGGAGGATGAACTGGTGGCATTGCAGAAGAAACTAAAAGGGACAGAAGATGAACTGGATAAATACTCGGAAGCATTGAAGGATGCCCAGGAGAAACTGGAGCAAGCCGAGAAGAAGGCTACTGATGTAAGTCCATTAATAAAACCCTCATTCTGTTCATCCATAACTGTCTGATCTAGCTGACCTGTAACATTTTCTAGCATGGCATTTCTTTTTTTGGAGCACATCATTGATTCTAGTTTGATTCTCGGAGATGAGTTACCATCCGTACCTGACGGGCCAATGATAAACCAATATGTTTTGTTCCACTTTACTATGTTTGCATGGTTTTGAGAGGTATAAATGCAACCACTTATTATCTCTATTTTCTACTGTAACTAAACTGTGGAGAGTTAATGTGATTTGTTTTGTAAGAAGACCTGTAAGAAGAAGTAATGTCGTTCTCATTATCAGATACCAAACAGGAAACAGAAAATTCACACTTTTATACACACAAAGCAAGCTATTCATTAAAAAGATGTTTTTAAAAACCTTAAAGTGGACCAAAAGCAGCTCTAAAGTCTGAAGACTTCAGGGCTGCCCGATTCCCTCCTTCCGATACATCCTGATTCAGAAAACTCCCAGAATCCCCTGTAAATCTCGGCGTATTCACTAGCCATGGCCACCACCTGCTGTACCTTCAGCAGGGTGCGTACCAGCACCAGGTATTTGTTAATGGCCAGCCTGAGCACACACTGTTAGAGGGCAGCGGGATGTGGCCACACTTAGCCGATTTTGCAGAGTGCAGCCAAGCGCGCTGATTGGACGAGAGACCAAACATGTGCTGCAGGGCTGGGGAAAGGTGAGTTTACTGGGCGACCTGGGGGGTTTCACACATCCTGAATCAGGATTAACCACTTAAGTGGACCAAAGCCCAGGATTTTGACTATCCTGGGTTTTGGTCCTTGCCTCCAGTACACCCCAATTGGAGATGCCCCGCTGTGTGACACGCCCCAGGTCACCCAAACAAACTCACCTCTTCCCAGTCCTACGATGCATGCGCGGCCGCTCGTCCGATCCACTCGAGCCCCTTCGTCCAGGCGCTTATCTAGTGCGAGCAGCCGCATCCCCCGCTATCATCTAACAGGAAGCGTGCCCATGCCGGCCATTCACAAATGCCTGGCGTGGGCGGGGAAGCGGTCGCTCCTTGCGCATGCGTCATTAGACCGGGACCAAAGGTGAGTTTTTGGGTGACCTGGACCAAGAAGCAAGATGATGAGGTAAGTGGATCTGTAAGAGAATGTTCTTTAGATTTAGCCAGGAAAATATATGAGACATAAAGTTATCTGTCAGAAGGCTTTAAAGGCCATGTCTGGCCCCCAAAAATCAACAATGTAAACTTACTTATAGTCAGCTATCTGTCCGGCATCAGCGGTCTCGTCCCTGCCATCCCAGCGGTCTGTAGCCAAGCAGCCTTCTCCTCGCATCAGTCTCGGTAACTTGCTGGGTCTGCACCATTCACTACAACCCCACTACAGCCCTCGGCATGCCTCCTCCATTGAAAAGAATGGAGCGGGTGTGGTCAGTCCTTGTGGGTGATAGGAGGAGGCAGCCAGGTGACCACAGGCCATGGTCATGAGTGAGGATGATGCAATCTGGATCTCCGGCAGAGGTAAGTATCAAACCAATCAGCTGCGCTGGAATAAAGAGGAGTATGTATACTATTTTAAGTTTGCACAGACAGTCCCTTTAACAGACAGGCCAATTAAGCTCATACTGAGACTTAACACTTGTATGGGTAATAAAGCTATGTTGTAATCTTCTACTCAGTAGTCTGTTCTAGAATGGTGTGTGACAGGCAAAAAAAGGCATTTCCTTTTACGCTTTTTTAAAATGGAACAAAACCCAGGGGGGTTCACTATCCCGGGTTTTGATCCTTGTCATTGGGGCCTCCCAAATCTGATTTGGGAATCATCATTTGGGATGCTCCACTCTGCCCCCAGCCATCTGAGTGGTCTGGCATGGTTATGCAGAGCCTCTCAGATGATGGAGATATGGCCGCGGCATGGGAGCTACAGAAAGGTGAGTGTTTTCGGGGTGATTCTGGGGGGGGTTCACACAGTGGGGCATCCCAAATTGGGTACTTAGTAAGCCCTGGAGTCTTTTTAACATGGTAGGTCCTCTGTAACATTTATTGCTGCTTACTGCTTTAGTGCATAGAAGTCTGTGTTATTTCAGTATTATTGTTTTATCGTTTACAATGTGGAGTGCATGCTGCTTCATCACACTCCCGCCCCAGCAATGCAGATAGGCTAGAGCGGTAGTGCACACGAGGCCGGGGATGCGGGGGATGCAGAAGCACGCATTCCACATTAAGTTCAATCAGATCCCTTTGCCGAATGCCTTCATCACGGCACGTGCTTCACTGGAGTGGTGGCAGGTGAGTTTTAGTGGGATGCTCCAGGGACACGGAACAATACCCCTTGAATTTCCGTGTTTTGTTCCGCTATAATTGTCATGGTCCCTTGTATGAATTCACAGTCCCCTATAGAGATACATGCAGAGCTGATCCTAGCACTGAGAGCCACAGCACAAGAGAGAGAGTTACCTTAATAAAGAAGGCTGAATGAAAGATGCTGCACCTCACACCCAGCATTGTGACAGCAGAAAGCAGGCTAAATGAACCCTTTGTCTGGAATGGCCCTTTAATCTTTACTGTCACTATATATTTTGCCATCCAAGTATGAAAGCTTTAGGTGTTAATAACCAACATATGAATACTTTCAAGCATGTTCTCTTTTCTTTGAATCACTCCTTAATCAAGGCGGACCAAAACCCACTGAACTTGTGAAATACATTTGACCAAAGCCCCTGATGATACTCGTTTCTTAGGATGTAGAACTAGAAATAGATATTTTCACTTTACGAATTGTCCTGGAACACTGATCTTTTTGCTGTCCCTTGGTGTGAGATGGCAGATGATCAGTCATTGCATAATGGTGGCACATCATTGCCACACGCAACAGTGACAATGAATGGAGGAGGCGGAGCTTTACAGCTAAAACAGGCGCCATTATCTGGGATTAGAGTGTAGCAGAAGGAGGGAAAATTGGCAAAAGGTGATCTTCACCTTCAGGGGATGCTAGTTAATAATGTGGGTTTTGGTCCGCTTTAATTCCATGCCTATTCCGAAAAAATAATGGGCCTTTTTTCAATATATATGTTAGGAAAGTTTCAGGGCACATGTCTAGAATGTCTAGATGTAAAGAACTAGGTATTTTTTAAAGCTTTGCTTCAAATATATTTGTTTATGTTTACTGTTCTCTATCACAGGGGTTTCCCCAACCAGTGGTACTAGTGCCATCAGGCGGTACTCAACCTCAGAATGTACCCCCACCCTGATCTGCTGCCACCTATACTTTTCCCACACCGGATTTAGCCTCGAAATACAAAACGGCTCCAAAAGTTGATAAAACGATTTATGTGCATTTCATGCAAATTAAAGTGGACTAAAGCCCACAGAGATCGGCCCAGGAATCTAGAAGATTCCAGGGCCGAACAATTCCCTCCCCCTGCGGCATCCAAAATCGTGACGCCTCACTGTGTGAAGCCCCCCCAGGTCGCCCATAAACTCACCTTCTTTTCCGGTCCAACGGTGCATGCGCGAGCCGCGGCCCCACTATCCCTCTAGCAAGGCACATGCCCGCGCCAGGCATTTGTGATTGGCCAGGGCGGGCACCTCCCTGTTAGAGGATAGCGGGAGATACAGTCACCAGTGCACTCAGATCTACTCAGGTTAGACAAGCTCCTGGACGCAGGGGCTCGAGCGGATCTGAGTGCGCTGATTGCACAAGCGGCCGCGCATGTGTCGTAGGAGCGGGAAGAGGTGCGTTTGTTCGGGCGATCTGGGGGGTTTCACATAGCAAGGACCACCCCTTTAAATGGTGATTTAAGCGCACCAAGAACCCATACAACACATCACACCACAACATCTCAATGCACCACTAGAGGGCAGCAGCTGGATAGTGAAGTGTAAAACAGCGAAGACAACAATAGAAAATATAGCTTTTGGTAGCGTTTTACTACAGTTATACATTAATCAGTTTGCAGAATGCTTTTCTGTTTTAACAAATATAGTTCACAGAAATCTTAGGTATGGAAGCAACACAGAGCCGTATTATAAAACTGTTAAACATGTGGAATTCAGAAGCGAGTCCCTATTAAGGAAATTCAAAGTAGATTTGGTGTCAATCACATTTTTATTATTATGTATTTAGCTTATAAATCACCATTTTCTGTGGCACTGTACAACATAAAGAAGAACTCTGATCAGAAGTGGCCAGACTTTCTCTTTAATAAGTGCATCAGTGCCACTAAACTAGAGAACAGGGCCACCTGGATAATAACCTCTTCTGGGTTACATGTCCCACATGACTGCAAGTAGCCTATCGGGTTGCAGTGCATTGCTCTGAAACTGCCAGCTGTGAAAGCTTGATAGCTGCTGCTGTAGAAGGATCCTTTAAGAGATTAGTATCCAGACAGCCCTGTACTCTAGTTTAATGGCACTGGTGAGCCCGACACGGGCTGCACTGCCTCTTATGATCTCTGTACTGTAATACGATACATAAAAGATGTCTCCAAGCTATAGACTATAGACACATGGGGGGGCATCACATGGCAAATGAGGCTGAAGTTATGTAAAGTTATGCTTCTGGCAGATTGAAGCTTGCATGCAACATACAAAAAAGGAAAGGGACTTTCACTAATGGACAAGGTCCTGGGGGGGGGGGGGGCTTGTAGGTCACACACTTAAAGCCAATTGTGTTAGGCTATGTTTGGCACTGTCCTAAACTCTTTTCTGTATTTAAATCGAACAAGAAATGGCCGAGATATCAAGTATTACAGTTTTACCTTACAATTTCTTTCCTGAAGCATGTGGGCGTGGCCTTTAAGGATGTAATGCTGCATAATGATCAGCATAATGTCAGCACGGGAACCAAGAGCACTTGTTAGGAGGCTGAGCAGGGATGATGGAGGTGGTTTGCTGGGCTTGAATGGCAGCTCTGAGAGTGCTATCAATAGAGGGGGTGTGGTCTGGACTAGCTCCTCGAGGTGGTATTGGTGGGCCATATCTGCAGGGTGGTGCTGGAGGGTCAGATGAGGAAGTGTATTTTCTCACTCATGGTGCCGAGCTGATAGGAGGCACAGCAGAGGAACGCTTGGCAAGGTAAGTTGCTGATTATTTGTTTGAAACATTTGCATGGAAAATCCCTGTAGGCAATTAAAAAAAACGCTTTACTCAACTTATACTCAAATCTGCCGCAGGCAATCACTGATAGACCCGCGCTCAGACACATACCTAATTGCCTGATCCAGTCTGGCACCGCTTACTCATCCACCACCATCTTCAAGCTGCTCGTGTCCATTCACCTGATAGACTGCCCCATGCAATCATTATAGGAGCTTCATCACAGTAGCTAAAGTGGCTGGACGATGGTGGTGGCTGCACGGGTGGTGAGGGACCAGGATCAAGCCATCTGGTAAGAGTCTTAGCGCGGGAATATCAACAATCACCTGCAGGGGTTTAAAGGTGAGTATAGCATTCATTTTTATGTTAATGTCTACAGAATGTTTTTAATCACAGCATGCACAGTTAATCCACTGCTTCTAAAGCAAGCAAAAGCCTCTCCTGTATTAAGAGGGCAATAGCTCCAATACAATGGCAGAGACTGAACCAGCTACCTACAGATGGATGATCAGTCTCATGAGATTCAGCGTCTGGTCTTTATCAAGAAGGGAGTATAGACACTGCTGTAAGCAACTCCCAGGTCCCAGCCCTCAGGATTCTATTGTCTGCAGTGTGTACACAGACCAGATACTACAGATGATACCTTGGTTGCCACACAAATAATTGAGGGGCCAGGATATTGGTAGGACTCCAGAACTGAGCAGGACACAGCACTTGTGAGGTTGGAGGGCATAGGATACAAGAACTCCCAGAGTTCTACAAGACTACAGATAGGGCAGGAAAAAGTACAGGAGAACAGGGCGAAGGAAGCCACTGCCCAGCAGATAAATGCATGAACCTCAACCAGCAGCACGTTGAGCAATTCGAACCCCTTGAGAGCTGAAATGTCTATGGTGTATGGACATGGGCCAAGAGCCCGGATATTGCTGGCTGATATTATTTAACCCATTTGCAAATCGCCTTACCAGGCATGTACCATTTTATTCAAAAAATCTCAGTCCCAGCGCTGCTGTTGACCAGTGGTGCACCCAGGATTTTGTCCTTGGGGAGGGGATCCGGTTGGGGGGGGGGGAGGAGGGTGTGGCCAGCTTTTTGTGGAAGCTCATGAGAAGCATACCTCTAAATTTTTAAAAGATAAGAAGTGGGGGGGGGGGGGGAATAAGCAAATATAGCCCTTCAAATTTTGCAATTAAGCCACATCCATGCCACACCCCTAACAAATGGCGTAACTAAATGTGCTGGGGCACTGGTGCGAACATTCAATAGGGTCGTTTCAAGACTCATACGGTGACATTTTTTCTGGCTAACTTTTTAATTGGATGCAGATAGACAATTAAAGACTGAAACAGCTGAGACAAGTGGTGCTTCATTTCTCTGAATGATGCCAAGTGACCACAAACATGAGGAGGTGGAGGAACAACAATGAAGGGGCCCCCTGGTCACATGGGCCCCGGTGTGGTCACACTCCCTGAACCCTCTCAAGTTACACTCCTGCCCCTAAATCCAAGAGCTGGAACTCCATATTCCCCTTGTAGACAGATCATGAAAGAAAAATATGTCAGGCTCACAAGTGGCTAAATTGGGGGGAGGAGTTAGGTGCATCTTAGGTTCCAACAGGCCAAGACCTGTGGGTGAGGGAGGGGGTCCTGGTCCACAGGGTGCTTAAAGACGCCGATGCCACAGTGTGAAATGCCTAATATACTCACCTTACCAAGGTTTTCACAACGCACATGTAGGCTGTGCTGCCATCTCAGGCTTCCTTCTGTCCTGTCACTATTGTGCCAGGGGAGTGCACGATACAAATTATATTTAAAAAAATTGTAACCCCCCCTTTTATCTTCAAAAAAAGGTTCAAATACTTCTCTGCCCTTCTAGGGTGGGGGTGGAACCGCCCCCCCCTTAGGTTTGCCCCTGCTGTCGACATAACTACAATGTAAAGCAGCAGGAAACCCAGTGGCACTTTCTCTTTGCAGGCTACTAGCAAGTCCATAGGATGCCATTGAGGGGGGAAATTGAACACAGCAGGAGTTACAAAAAGATGAATTAATTTTTATGCGCACCTGAATTGCCCTGGGAAGGGATGTATTTGAACACTGTTTCTTGTGGGGGTTTTGGTCCAATTTAAAGGGGACAGCAAAGCAGGTGCATTCGATGACACTATAAATGAGGCTTTAAAGCAGCTGAAAGGCCCCTCAAGGTCCTGAATCCACAAACCCCTGGACATTTATATTTGGGATGCATGTTCGAATGAACCAGCAAAATAGAAGGGCTAAAGGGGCATGACCACATTCCATAGACAAAAAAAGAAATTTACCCTCCGCACACTTATACTATTGAAAAAGCTAGCTATCACTTGTTAAAAGCATGGACTCTTAATTAACATAGATTGAAATGCATGTATAAGCGAGGCAGTCGTCCGATGTATGACCTGTCCCCAACATTACTAAGCATACAGGAGTTTATTCCGACATTGCTACTTCTTTACCTGTGTGTGCACTAGCAATGCAATTTATGAGGCAGCCTGTACTATCTGCATGCAGGCTGGTTCATAAATTGCATTGTTAGTGCACACACAAGTAAAGAAGTAGCAAAGTCGGCATAAACTTCTGTATGCTTAGTAATGTTAGAGACATGGCATAAACTGGATTCCCTTGTCGCAGATGCCTTGCTTATACATGCATGGCAATCTATGTTAACTTAAAGTCCATGCTTTATCAAGTGTTAGCAAGCGTTTTAATAGTATGAGTGTGCAGAGGGTTAAATGAATACGTCCAAAAACATTCCACACTGCTATATGAACACTGAAATGAGTGGGATTCCCCTTGCAGGGACATGTGGCACCATGTACCACCTAGAGAACCCAACCTTTTGCTGTGTGTGTTGTTGACAAGCCAGAAATGCCAAAGACATACCAGAAATGTGGGCTTCCTGTAGGTTTTCACACGTATGGTCTTGACAAATAGGCCTGGGCAGTATTAGCTTTAGGTCTATTCTAAGGATCCCCAGGCTTTTATTGTTTATTGGCATACCTTCCAACTTTTCAGGGTGGGAAAGAGGGACAATTGTTAAATTAGGCTACGCCCACTCATTGAGGGGTGGCTGGGAGATAGATTGTAACAGTTATAACAATATAAACACTTTGAATAGGCAAATGAATCATTTATTGGTGCAAATCTGCATGTTACACCTCAAAGAGGGACAAATGAGAACAACGAGAGACAGGGGAAAATGGACGGTCCCTCAAAAATGTGGGACACTTGGGAGGTATGTTTGGTAGTCATATAGGCAAGTGTCTGGTTGTGTAGCATTTTGATAGCATGTCCTAGCCAAGCAGTCTGGATTCAACAAAGATGACGTAGTATTTTTATACTTTAGTTGTTCTACATTACAAAGCTGGAAGTATGCCTGAGATATTGTAAGACAAAAAAATAGACCGGGTGGGGCCATCAGCAGTTATGCTTCCTTTCTCTGTTGCCTTTCTGAAATTTTCAGGTATGTCCAGTATAAATAATAATGGTATAATGGTTTTCTCTTGCTTCGCCGCAATCGGTTCTTCACTGAGCAGCTTCAGTTAAAAATACATGATCTCCGAAGTCTCTCCCATATGAACAAAGTGAACAATAGGCTGCTCACACATGATGTAGGTATTGGCTAATGTCAGAGGAATGGAATGCTCTGGAGGAGGGGAAGGGGCAGTGATGTGTTCACACCGGGTGAAGTCAGAACTTCATAGCCAGCTCCTTGCCAGCTAATTATCATGTTAGCCTAATCTCATGCTTTACTCATACCATGATGAATCATTACCCACCTTATCGTAAATAATCGCAAAGATGGCGATATCCTAAGAGATGTTGGTATTTGTCATTTTGATGAATGATAAAAATAATTCAATGTGATTAAAGTGAAACTGTCACCAGAATGTTTAGGATAGCACTTAGAGGCCTGTGTGACTGTGGGCCCTGTTGGATTCAATAGGCTGGTCTGAACATTTACTGAAAATTATGCAAATACTGGTGGGAGAAGCCTCATTTGAGTAGTAACTATGCATTAGTACTTCAAGTATGTTAAGCTATGCATTGTATGTTTCCTGCGCATCCTGATTGCTCTCCTGCCAGCTAAAACAAATAAAATCTCTCCTCTGGTGAAATAGAGTGCCACGATTGGTCATCTTGGCCATGTGGTCCACGAGTCTCGCACCAGCGACTATGTGACCGTTGGGGGGAGCAATTTAAAAGATAGATTATTTGTTTTAGCAGTCATTACAGCGTGGGGACACCAGCAGTCAGGACGTCTCCCTGCTTAGGAAACAACACCCATTTAAAAACAACACCTGGTTTGTGGTTATAGTGGAGCAAGGCTGGGGGTCTCCCTCTTTGTGGGGCATCCTGATTTGGGATGCCCCGATCTCTGGGACCTCCGTGATCACTGCAAACCTTACCTTTCTGGCGTTCCTACAGCATAGATCGTTGATTGTCGGAGAGCCTGCAAATGTGCAGTGGTATCACTGGAGGGCGATTCACAAAATCAGGATGCTCCTAGTATCAGGAACAAAACCCAGAAAAGGGAAAATCCAGGGTTTGTTCCCTACAAAGTAGAATTCTATGATAAAACAGAGCTAGTACAAATATCAATAATAATCAGGCTATTTCACTGCACTTGTGGACAACTCTGGAGTCTAAAATACTCCAGGGCCAATTGCAGGACATCCCGATTTGGGATATCCCAGTGTGTTTTCCCCCATGATCGCTGCAAATCTTACAATCTTATCTTTCAAGCAATCCTATGGCGCATGTGTGGACCAAATCCCCAACATCTTGTGGCTAATGCGCACTCCGGTGCCCAGCCATACAGACGGGGCCAAGAGCAAGCCTCAGACCTCGGCCAAACTGGAGATACAATCGCTTCCTCTTCCCTTTGTCAGAGCTTTGTTTCCATGTCAGAGCCATGCATTAATATACATTCAGCGTTGATTGAACGAGAGCTCAAGCATGTGCTGTGGGACAGGCAGAACAATTAGATCTGAGGTCAATTCACGGGGTCTCACACAGCAGATCATCCCAAATGCCCCTGGAAAACTGACCAAAACCTGGCATATTTCACTTGAAAGCAATCCACACAAACATCACAAACTGTTATGCATGTGCTTCCCTGGCATCCAGATATATAAGACATACCCAGGAGTGAACCTTAGTCTTTCTAATCAATTATAAAAGCTCTCCACCTAATTAAATAGAAATATTCCTGTATATCAAATGTGTACATCCAATCATTGGTGGTTCAGTAGACCGGCCACTACTGAGCCATCAATGACTGTATGTAATAAGGGACCATTCTCACTGCAAAAAAAAAAAATTACAGTGAGCGCCCTGATTTTCACTGAACCACTTACAAACTAGTAAACCAGGTACAGCAATCGCCCCCCCATTTCCCTTAGATGGTGCACCCTTGGCTACAGTTGCTCCCTTGGCCATGGTGTCCTAAGCTCCAATAATAATGTTAAAACAATAACCACATTTGCCTGACTGGAATACCCAGGCCCCAGGAATATCTTGCGCTCACTTTTGAGTTGTCATTACTTTCAGCATTCCCTGCGGCCACTTCCCTGTGTGTATTACTTAGCAGTAGTGCACAGAGGCCTGCCTAATCCATTATGATACACAGGGGCAGAGCGATTTGGAAGGCAGAAGTCCCTCCAAATAAAGAAAATCAAAATAGTTTACAGTCTAAGGAGATAATGGAATGAAAAAATAACTGTCATAGGTTGTATATTCTAAAACATAATATAGGTTGACAGTCCGTGGAACAGAATGTAGAGGAATATTTCACATCACTCATATCGGCACAGGCCCGAAATCCAAAACAGCTATTTAACACTTTCAACTCCCTTCTCCACCCACCGCCACCTCCTCCATCCTCACAGCTAACGGCTGAGCAATTTGCCACATACTTCAAAGAAAAAATCGACAGGATTCGAAGTGACTTCACCCCCCAGAACACCTCTCTCCTACCAACTCCCCCCCTGCCCCATTCATTAACTCATTTCACAGTGTTAACTGCTCAAGGTCTCTCCTCCCTGGTCTCAAAGGCTCACCTGACCACCTGCTCCCTTGATCCAATTCCATCCCACCTTATCCCTCAACTGTCTCCATCTGTCATTCCAGCCCTAACATCTTTATTCAACCTCTCCCTCTCCACTGGTACCTTTCCCTCCGCCTATAAGCATGCTGTTATAACTCCACTCATCAAAAAACCCTCTCTGGACCCCTCTGCCCTCCCCAGTTACCACCCAATCTCTCTGCTCCCTTTCTCATCCAAGCTTCTTGAGCAGCATGTCCACACAGAACTTACCAACTATCTGTCTACAAACTCCCTCCTAGATCCCCTCCAATCTGGTTTCCGCTCATGTCACTCTACCAAAACGGCCCTCACCAAAGTCACCAATGATCTACTGACAGCCAAATCCAAAGGCCACTACTCTGCTCTCATTCTTCTCGACTTATCATCTGCTTTTGACACTGTCGACCATGCTCTGCTCCTCCAATATTCTTTCTTCTCTTGGAATCCAAGGTCTCGCACTCTCTTGGCTCTGCTCCTATCTCTCTCACCGCACATTTAGTGTATCCTACTCAAACACCTTTTCCTCTCCCCGGCCTCTGTCTGTTGGGGTACCACAAGGCTCAGTCCTAGGACCCTTACTTTTTTCAATATACACTTCTGGTCTAGGACAACTAATAACCTCGCTAGGCTTCCAATATCACTTTTATGCAGACACTCAGATCTACCTCTCTGGCCCGAATCTCTCTTCTCTCCTCTCTCGCCTTCCTGACTGTCTAACAGCCATCTCTTCCTTCATGACATCTCGCTCTCTTAAACTGAACATGGACAAAACAGAACTGGTCATTTTCCCACCATCTCACTCCCCTCCCCTCTCTAACACCACAATCTCTGTAAATAATCTTACAATATCTGCTGCTCATCAAGCTCGATGCCTGGGTGTTATTCTGGACTCCTCTCTCTCCTTCAGACCTCACATTCACTCCCAGGCCACCTCCTGTCGCCTCCAACTCAAAAATATCTCTCGCATCCATCCCTTCCTCTCACCTGACACCACTAAAATGCTAGTGCATGCCCTGGTCATATCCCGACTGGACTACTGCAACACCCTCCTCTGTGGTTTGCCAACAAACAGACTAGCTCCCCTCCAATTTATTCTAAACTCTGCTGCTTGCCTCATCCATCTCTCCTCTCGCTTCTCCAGTGCTACTCCCCTCTGTCAATCCCTCCACTGGTTACCTGTCTCCCATAGAGTTCAGTTCAAACTTCTAGTGCTAACCTACAAAGCTCTCCAGCATTACCAGCTCTCTCCAGCTCTGATCCAGCATTACCAACCCAAGCCCAACCTTTGCTCTGCCTCTGACATTCTCCTGTCCTCTTCCTTGGTTACTTCCTCACACTCCTGCCTTCAAGACTTCTCCCATGCCTCCCCACTTCTCTGGAATGCACTCTCCCGCTCGATCCGCCACTCTCCATCACTCCAAGTCTTTAAAAGCGCCCTCAAAACTCACCTCTTCAGACAAGCATATGACCTGGCATAAGCAACTCCTATTACCTTCAATGGCACATGCAGCCATACTCAAGCTCTACCACTTGTGACCCCGCCCCCTTTGTCTCCACCCCCATCCTTTAGACTGTAAGCTCGCAAGGGCAGGGCACTCCTCGCTATTGTCTCCTGTGCTCACAACACTTGGTTTTAACCTGTGGCATCTCATTTTGTATTGTTCTCTGTGCTATATGTTTTACTTTGTCTGTATTCTTACCTTGTAAAGCGCTACGGAAGTTGATGGCGCTATATAAATAAACATTAATAATAATAATAATAATAATAATAGAGTTGGATCTTGAAATAAAAACATATTTTAGGCCTAATGTATATGCTTTTTGGCTAAAACAAATATTGAGAGTGCAATTAAAATGTCAGAGACCCCCCGCCCAGAAGTGCTTATATGACTTATGTTATAAGTGTTAGAGGTAAAAATGATTGAAGTGATTACAGAGGAGCTGAAAAGAGGGTTTAGCAAGGTTGTATTTAGAACTGTGTCTGGATATCTTCTGTTACTATGGTAGTCACCAAGGAACAAACGAAAATGCTGCCTGAGCAGTGAAATGAGGGGTGGTATGAAATGTACAGCAAGATACTGTATAAGATTCATGTGGTAGAAGTCTAATAAATTATGGGTCATTCATTAACTTCATGAAGTCCTCTTTCCCCACTTATTTTAATCAGACCCCACATACTGTAGCTCTCCATCTATATAGTGCTCATGGCATCCTTGGTGCCTTACACTGGTCACCTCCGGGGCACATGCAGAGTATGAAGCCAGACCAAGGGTGAGCTGCGTATGCACACCACCTGCCAAGCTGGAACCCAGAAGTTGGGCGACCACTGTTGGCTCCCAGGTGGGGAGGAAGTGTGAATTTTCAAACTATGGCCTCAATAAGAGTTGAAAAACATTCTCATGGTAATAGAAAATTCACTTCATGAGGAAAAAGCCTAGGAATGTTAGTGAATCACCAGATCGGAAGACAATGAAAGTCAATAGCACTTTTTACTACAGTGTAAAAAGGACTAAACACATGCCACCCCCCAAGGGAAAAAATCCTTAAAACAGACCTCAACTGAGCTCCAGACCAGGGAGGATATCTGCAAAGTAGCCGAGAGACACCTTGGAATTCTGGTAATGTTTACACACTGAAGAAGTCGCTTAAGGCGAAACACGTCTGTGATTGTGATAAAATACTTGCTACAAACAAGGTCAGCAAATTGCTGCAAACTTGCTACACACTTTGGAGACCTAGGAGACAGTACTTTATATTTGGGTACAAATGAGGCGGCAAATCAGTCGGAACTTACATCACCTGTGAATCCAACAGGCATCATTTAACTTACTTTGGTCATAACCCAGGACCAATAAGAACGTATTTTCTAATGTTTATAAGTGTATCTTTTCTACACATTGTAACAATGAATGTCACCACGTATTAATTACCTGATGTATATTGCAAAAGAATAAACACTTAAGATATCACCTATACAATTAGAACCTAGTGAGTGGAATACAGTACCATAGACCCACAAAACCTCCCCCAGGGGCATCTCGTAGCCCAAGGAGGGATGTGGTTCTCTTCCCCCCTTTCTTCACTAATAGTAAAGGTACCCCACCACCACTGAAACAGGAGGAATCGATTTTATACAACCTCCCCAATCAACCCCCCCTTTGCATTATTTTTTTTACTACCATGAGAATATTTTTCAGCTCTTACTGAATCAAGTAAAGTGGTAATCTTAGTGGATGTAATGACTGGCTGGGTGCCCCCACACGTTCCACTGTCAACAATCCACTTCTCAAGGATAAAAAAGTGCCTCCAAGTGTACCTTTTGTCAAACTACAAACCACATGATGCACTTTGTTCTACCATAACCTAAAAAAATCATTTTATAACAACTAACTGAGCAGTGAAAGAGTGAAGAGTGAGTGAAAGAGACCCCCCCTCCCTCCGCCACACATAGAGATCAAGCTATAGAGACCGTAAGACAGATAGAGGGCTTGTATTCAGAATACAGTTTCCAGAGCTCACATAAATTAAAAGATTCGACTAGAGAAAGGGTTTATCTTCTGTGTGGTGCTATTGGGATAATGTTTTGTTTCACTAAGCTTCAACTACATGCTTTAATGCAAAATTCAGAAGGCTGGAATGTTTCATAACACGCTATGTTGCAATGTAGAAATGTGGATGCTACAATTATTATTGGTAGTGAACTGATGCGAAAAGGATGGTATGAGAACAGTCTGGGAGGGGGGGGGGGGGGGGCAAGTGTTGGCTAGATTAAAGGGTATTTGAAGGCTTATAAAAAAGTATAATCAACTAACCTTCCCCTTTAGCATTTCACACTAGTGTTCGTGTTGCAATACTCACCTATTTAGGAGATTCTATGCCCGGCTGTTAGGTTGTCATCAGATCTTTCCTAGGAAGTAAAACATTGTCCTTGGAACCCCTTTATGTATCTCTCTCGGACAAGGGCCTCAATTCAATAAGAGTTGAAAAAAAGTCTAATGGTAGTATACAATTCACTTCATGAGAAAAAAGCCAGAGAATGTCACTGTTACTAAATCACCAGATGAGAAGACAAAGGAAGTCTATGGCACTTTTTACTATAGTGTAAAAAGGAGTAAAACTACTTTTCTCAGCAGTAAAAAGTGTCATTAACTTTCATAGTCTTTATATCTGGTGATTCAGCAACAGTGACAGTCTTTTTTCACATAAAGTGATTTTTTTAGTACCATGAGAATTTTTTTCAACTCTTATTGAGTAAAAGCAAAGCTTACCTTTCTGTCCTGTCTCCAGGTGTAATACTGACAAAAAGCAGCCAGTAAGCCCAACGCAGGTCTGACATACTATTTGCTGATTGCAATGTAATATTCTGCCCTTGTATATGATGTGAATCATTTTATTTTTGCTGTGTTGTGCTGCGATCTAACAAACGCTAAGTGCAGCATTATATAACATTTAAACTGGACCTTCACCATGATTTCTTGAAAAGCCCAACCCCTTAAAAAACGATTCCCCAGCATCTAAAATGAATATATTTTAAGTTTTTAGACACTTACTTATTATTCTTTCCCCCCACTGGGCTGCAACTCTGTTAAGGACTCTGGGATACGGGCGCCACCATCTTGACTCAGAAGCATCACACTTACTGAGGAGAGGAGAGTGGGTTAAAATACAGGGAGGTGGGTTATAGCTGTGCTTTGCTCAGACAGAGCAGAGCTGGGGTCAGGAGAAGGTTGGCAATCCCAGAATGCAGAGCAGCACAGTCAGAAGACACTTCCTGTTTGCAGGCTGCCCGATGTCTATGAGCTGCCATCTTGGATGTTTAAAGGCTCATAACATGCAGTAGATGCAGGTAGGATGATTTTTAATGTGAGCAATCTGTATGTACAGGGTGTGGGAAACATATAAGATAGGCTCCTATTCAGGGTGAAGGACCGCTTTAAGTTACACTACATTTGACGTTTTTTTACTCTATTGAGGATTTCTTGTAACGGTCACAATTGGCTGACTAGAAATAAACATTGACTTTCACTCTAGTGAGAGTAATAAGTAGGCGATGGCTCAAATGGAAACTGAATTGTACCACTGAGTGGATAAACATTTATATAAAAGGTTGTTAACATTGTTCCACTTTTACTGGTTACAAGCTTCTCCTGCATACTTTGTTACTACAGCAAGTAACGTGTCTATTCTTGCCTACTGATGCTAATTTTTAGGATGAGCATGTAATACCTGTCATCAAGCAAATCTGAAAACAAAGGTTGTTTATCAAATTGACAGTCAGGATAAAAAGCAGGCACCTTGATAACCTCAATAGGTTAGGCTAGGATCACCTACTGTATCAGGGGAGGTTCTTGTACCGTTCCCGCTACTTCTTACCCCCCCCCGGGCATGAGTGGGATGACTGACACTACAAAAACATCTCCCGCGGCACATGACCCCCGTGGACCAGTGGTGTTCTGAAGCCAAGCATGCATAGTCCTATGCAGGTTTCACAAGGTGGTCCTAGAGAAATAGAATTGAAAGGGGGCAAACTTTGGAGCCCTGCTATGATCTCTACTTGGCTGTACATTAGAAGCACATGGGACAGGCACCAGCTTAGCTGCTTGCTGCCTTATTATTGCTGTTACCTGGACTGTCCCTTTAAGCCAAGTGTGAAGGGGATTAATAAACAGCTTGTTTCGTAACTTTGCCAAGGGATGGTCATGCCTCTATATTCAGGCTAAAGGACAGGGTGAAGAAATCAAAAGCCCTGAGGGCCCCTGTAAGGTATAGGTTCAGCTTTAAAGAGACAGTATGGCCACAAATAAAAGCCACCAGCAATGCCAGAGGAGTTAGGTAAATACAGCAGAAAATATTGACCTGGCCCTGGCCTTTTACCTGCTTCCAATACATTCCTACATACATACATAATTCCTAGCTTCCACAACTGCTGAGTTGTATGTTAATGATAACAGTTAGTCAATCACTGCAGGGCACTGCTGCTGCAATGATTGGGTGATGACACTCAATACTCCCAGTACCAGCAGCTGGACAGAAGCTGAAGATACTTGAGCCACATCGCCGCCATGGGAAGCCAGGACCAAGTGAGGCTTGTTTGTCTTGAGTGGGGGGGCATTTCATTTCAGACCAGACAGTCCAAGCACACACCAACTATCTCCCCCTTTATCGCTGGTGGAAACTGTAAAATGAAGCATTGCAAAGCATCTAAAAATCTGTGCTTATATGTAACTACCTATGTATTCTAGGTGATGCCGATGGTTTTATTTCTAAAAGGGCATGTTATGGTGCAACTTTATGAGTCATGAGTGTGTGCTGGTGTGGTTGGTGACAGCTTTGTGACCAAAAAAAGGAAGCCATACTATGCCTTCTGCAGGTGCTGCAGGCACATAGCACAGACATCAGGGCAACTATTATTAGAAACCTCTGAATAGGTTATGTTCCTATATTATAAAGCTTTAAAAAAGAAATATTCCCCCAATATACTTTATATAAAAAAAAATCTTTCCTTCTGTACTTTTTTTTCCACATGAAAATAAGCAAAAAACACGGTAAATGGCAAATATGATGGTTGAGGGATTCTGAGGTTTCACAATTGGGGATTGTTTACTCACCTCGCCAGGGAATCGAACTTCTGGGTCCCTTGGATTCCAGGCGACCTGCCAACGGATGGCGCCATCTTACATTCCATCCGGAACTTGCCGAATGAATGGGATGTCCTGCGAGACTTTGCAGAGCTGCGAGATTGCTCTGGGATACTGAATAGCATGGTTAAGCCTGTGCTTGTCAGTTAGCGATGGCCAAGCGGGCAGCGGGGTGAGGATCGGGCTCCAAAGCAGCCGGATGGCGCTGCAGCTACGTCATCCAAAAGGTAATTTGGCACCGATGGGGGGGGGGGGGTTAATCGGCTCTTTTTTTTTTTTAGGTCCGATGTTCAAGCAGGGGAAGTGGTGTAAGAGGGACCAGTAGTGCTTTTGTCACTATATCTAACCCTCTGAAAAAAATATATATATATACCTCCTAATGCACAGTTAATAGTTATGTCCTTTTTTCATGAAGCCCCCTCCACACCATATAATCTCATAGAGTTCCAACTTTTTCTGGAAAACAGACCAGCCTGAAGCCTCTGCCATCCTGAGCTTTCCTGAGGACATATTCACTTCAAAAAGGATGCCTATCCATGTTTTAGCTACACATAGGAAATGTCTTTGAAGTGGTGTCTGACAACAGATCAGGGGGAGGCCACAGGAAGCCCCTGATGTAGTCAGTCACTATCTGTTATAGGCCAGGAGGTTTTCCTATAGAGGCCTGTATACAGTATCTATCCTATCTGGTATTCAACACCACTGCACTATGGCAGAACTGTATTTGCAGTATACACTGACCACATAAGCCAACAAAAATACTGACCTAATTTGCTCTTGAAATGCCATTACCTTCAGGAAAAAAGAGTATTGCTGGGCCACCCACTTTACCAATGCTAGATGAAAGCTTATACCAGAAGAGAAGTCAGGAATTCAGCATACAATTGTGGTCCTATGCTTGTGTTTTCTGAAGCAGTTTCTAAGGCCGGAGGCTGAGCTTACAGTGCCTGATTGCTTGCATATGGCTTCCCGGCTTAAATATCAGCAGCAGCATGCACGGCAGGGTGTATATGAACGGCTACATCCACATAGAAGCTGGAGAATGTAAAGAATGCCAGTTATGCAAACAAGCAGCCCTGTCTTCCAGTCTAAAATAAGGCTGGCAATCTTGAAACTATTAAGGCGAGACCTTTCTCAGTAGCACTTAATGATTCAAGTCGGAGCTGAGGTCTGCATACCATGGAATACGTTCAGGCTTCCAATGAATGGTGCACTACATGCGATATGATGCATTATTATTATTCTACAATGCAAAATACAAGAGAAGTCCAGAAAAGACAAGATCTATTTGCATAATAATTGTATGGTTTTTAATGAAAGTCCATGAGCTAAATCAGAAGTACAGAGCACATAGCTTCCTTATATATGGCTGTCAACTCGTATGCAGGAAATACAATCAGACTCTGTAAAGCAGGCCACACACTGATGAAATGTAGGCTATAATAATAGTCTGAGAGGCTACCTCAAGGGGTTGTATTGGGCCTACCAGTAGTACTGACACTAGAGGCATCCATCATAGAAAAAAGGATGGGTATTATCATTACTATCTGTGCAGTAACAATAGCATTGGGGGAAGTACTCGAAACAAAAACTAGGATGTGACAACATAGTTCTACTTAGCGCACAATAGACATATGGTTGGGGCTGTTAGCAACATGTGAATCAGGGTGCCCAGGTCAGAGGCCCCTCTAAGGATGGGGGGGGCAAAGGGGCTCCTGAGTACAGGGGTCCCTCTGGGGATTTCTCTGTTCTCCTGGGGCCCAGTCCAAGCCTGGACTACCTCTACAAACTGTTCACATGATATGTCTTGGCCCACCGGTAGTACTGACACCAGGGGCATCCAGTATATTCCATACTTCATAGAAAATAATGGTTGGTATCATCATTACTATCTGTGCAGTAACAAAATCACTGGGGGCTGTACAAAGAACTAAAACTAGGAGACAACTGACAACCTAGTTCTACCTAGCGCACAAAAGACAGATGGTTGGGGCTGTTAACACCATGTAAACCAGGGTGCCCAGGTCAGAGGAACCTGTAGAGTAACAAACAAAACTCATATCTCTTACCCTGCAAAAGCTTAGTGATATTGTATGAAGATCAGGTTGTGAGGGTGTGTGATTAAAAACACCTACCAATCGTTGACCATTAATAGAGCCCCTACTGAACAATCTGATCAGACAGTACTCCATCAGTTCTCCTATACTAGAAGGGTTTGATAATACTGTACGATTGTAGAAACAGATTGTAAGGTTGGTTCTCTTTTTTTCCACCTGACAAGTGGCAGTGCCACTCTCTGTTGAGGTGAGGTATATTCAGCCTATAGGGAAAACTGCAATTAACAGAGGGCCCTAACCCCAAAACCATTTGGGCAGCAGGTTTATCACTTACCTGCCAGCCTGAAGTCTCAATACCTTGTAGTCCTGAATACAAAGACAGTCTGGTTTATCAGCTCCGGAGCTAGGAACATGCTCCTTACCAGCCCCCAGTGTGCCCACCACTTACTTAGCACATATCAATGTAGCTGCTTGTGATAGGCCATGTGATGCACCACTACTACCAATCAACTAGAGAGCCTGCTTCCTGACTTGAAGAAAGGACATGCACCGTGGTTGGCTTGGGGCACACTGTCAGCACCGAAGCAGATATCGTCAAAACCAGACTACAGATGATAGGACACATACGATTGACCCTGCAGGCAGACAGATATTTATGTTTTATGGGCTTGGACAGTTCCATGAAAGTATCTGAGCACCGGGCCCTCATGGTGCTTTGATTATGCCCAAACTAAACTGAGTTCTGTTTCAGTTTGACGACAATTTGAGATGGCTTCCTGGTTATTAATCACTTATTCTGTCTTTAGAAAAGCGTGCACTTCGCCTGCCAGAATTTTTGTTTACACTTGTATGGGTGAGCAGCAGTACAAAGTGAAGCTGGACATAAAAGCCAAGTATCTGTCATTGGTGGCCCCAGTGTTTTATCTAAGCTATTTATCCTTAAACAAATATGAAACATAAACTAATGAACAGACTGTGGCCGGTGGTGGTGGTGGTGGTGAAAATTTGAACATAAGAACAATCACCATAAAGAGGTAACTAAAGATAATGATAAAAAGGGTGGGGTGGAACAGGACGTGCTATACGTATAATACCAATTCTACAGGTGAGTAATCACAGAATTGTATTATTCTAAGTATACAGCACGTCCTGTTCCAGAAGATTCCTTACACTTGGGACATCCAATAGCAGTGTCCGAAGGTAGGGTGGGATCCCCAAAAGTAACAGCTGACAGTTTAAACCACTGCCGCCTGCAGAACCTTGCGGCCAAAAGCAGCATCAGCTGAGGCCCTAACATCAACCTTGTAAAACTTTGAAAAAGGTATGAACAGAAGTCCAAGTAGCGGCCTTGCAAACTTGTTCAACAGAAGCTTGGTGCTGAAAAGCCCAAGAGGCACCAATAGCACGAGTAGAATGAGCAGTAAGGCGGAAGGGAGGCTCCTTCCCCTTAGAAGAGTAGGCCTGTATCACAGCCTGACGTATCCACTTGCTGATAGTGGACTTAGCCGGAGCCAGACCCTTCTTAGGTCCAGACGGGAGCACAAAAAGAGCATCAGTCTTCCTGAAGGATTCAGTAGCCACCAAATAGAACTTCAGAGTTCTGACTACGTCCAAAGAATGCAAAACCCTTTCCTTAGGGTTACTGGGATTAGGACACAGAGAAGGCAAAACAATGTCCTGATTGAGATGAAAGGCAGAAACAACCTTAGGCAGAAAATATGTCTTAAAACGAAACACCACCTTGTCCTGGTGTCTCTCAAAATAAGGAGGCTTGATGGAGAGCGCCGCCAACTCAGAAACACGCCTAACAGAAGTGATAGCAACCAAAAAGACTACCTTAAGCGTAAGAATGGTCAAAGGGAGACCCCTGCAGGGCAGATAAGACCAAGTTCAAGTCCCAGACTGGTAACATAGGGGGACGCATGTCACACACCCTGACATCACTTATAGGGGATACCCCACATGCCACACACAGCCGGGCTTGTCCCGAAGGAACCCCGAGCACATTATCCTGAGAAGCCTCCATATGGTGATTATCACGGCACAACAGGTCAACAGGGATTGACGCTAATAATAGCAACCCGGGATGCCCCAATAGCCTGCTAGGGAAGTGGGAGTAATGAAAAATAATAGCCCTCCAATAAGAGTTAACACTAAATAGGGGGGATAGGACCGGGAGAAACCACAGAGTTTGACCCGCCTGCAAGACATAAGCAAAAGATCCCATAAGCAATATGCAATACAGAGAAATATATAAAATAAATCAGCCTGCAGGGGCACTTACGGACCGCGATAGGGAGACGCCAGGCACACGCAGCAGAGAACTAAAATGGCGCCCGCATATACCGCGAGGGGCGGAGACAGTGATGCAGAACGCGTCAGCCGCAAGGCCCGCCCCCTTGAAGAGCGCGAAAACGCGCCCACCTGACAAGGCCAGCCAATGATGGCGCAGCAGCTCCTGAGGCGATGTCGCCGACGACCGCAGAGCATAGTACAAGCGTGCGGCGGTAGCAAAGAAACCAGTGCTATCAATTCATAAGGGATCAAACACAACACACCACATATAGTAAAGACATGCAGCCCCCCCGCCCCCCCCGAGAACTACAAGGGAGAGCGAAGGGGAAGCGACGGCCAGCCTAAAGGGAGCCAAATGCGGGGAAAGGGGGCGAAGGGCATAAAGTGCGGGAGGGGCATCCCATAAGGCTCACCATGGGCCTATACCACCTACCCTTTGGTGGGGGACTACGGTTGGAGCAGCGCTCCTTAGCACCTGGCAGAGGTGCTGCCTACCTTCACCCGAACCAGCGCAGCCTGAGCTGGGAGGCAGTAAAAGGAAACAGGTGGGAATAGTCCTACAGGGCCGCAGGCTAATAGCCCCGCTCACCTGCGAGTACAGAGAGCCATCTTCTAGTCATCGCAGCCAGGACTGCAAAGAAGAACTGGGGATTTTGTGGGAGGTCCCTGGTATATATGGGGCTGGGAGGAGCCACTTTTCTGTCTCTGCAGTCAGCGCCATCTGCTGGATGTATATCCCAAGTGTAAGGAATATCTTCTGGAACAGGACGTGCTGTATATTTAGAATACCTGGCCTGTTGGTGGGCACTGAGAACAAAGGTTGGGGACCCCTGCTTTAAATCACTGACAAAACACTTCTAAAATATAGGAGCTGGCTTTAGCGTAGAGACTACAGATAGAAACAGCAGTACTACAGCATGTTAGAAATGAATTATCCGTGTAATACATGAGTGTTTATCTGCAATGTAGCAGTGTGGGGCTGTTGTATATAACAGCTGGATCCCATATTGGAGACAGTTCAGAGATGACTGCCATTTATTCGCTGCAGTGACAGGGTGTATAAACAGGAAGCGCCGGCCAGAGCGTGAGACAGCACTTCACTTAGTGTTTCGCTCCAGATAGGAAGAAAAGTTAGTAACTGGAAAAGCATGTAGGAGAGCCAGGAAGTTGTGATGCAAACAGATTGCCAGGGGCCAAAATGCTTTCCTTTCCCCACAGACACGGATGCTAGAGACGACACATTCCGCAGAAATGCTTTGCTATTTTGCTGCCAGTTTTGTATTACTCACACCTGTGCTTTCCTAATAGCTAATACTTACTGTACCCCCAGAGCAACACCCAGGAATGTCAGTCTCCCATGTGTTGTTCCTCAGACTGGGCATCCCGATTTTGGGATGCACTGCTGTGTGTTTCCCCACCGGTCGTGGTAAAAACTCAACTTCCCGACATTCCCATGGCGCAGACAGAACCAAGAGCACAGACTGGCTGAGCAGCCCGCTCAATTTCAATTGGCTCCCTTTGGCTCTGCTAGTGGCTAAGCAGGCAGAGTGTCTAAGCAGCCCAAGGAAACCTGAAAAGCTGGGCACAGTGCGCCACCGGCCACATCCCTCGCTCAGTTTCTAGCTGTGGGCGTGCCTGCATTGCCCATTCAGAAAGGCAGAGCTAGGGGTGAGCAAGGATGTAGATGTGGTGCCAAGATGCGGCAAGGGTTCTGGGAGCAGGTAAATGAAATGGGGTATCTGGGGGGTTTCCCACTGGGGGCATCCCAATTCGGTATAAGAGTGGGACTTGGGTGGCTATGGAGTCTTTTAGACGCTCAGGTCTCTGTTGTTCCTCTTTAAAGGGCAAATATATAGGCCACATGTATTTAATTTGTTTCACCTTCTGTTCAGTAATTTAGTAAAAGCCTTGATTCAGTAAAATTTCCTTAAAATATCTCTTGAAGATAAAGGGACATTTTTTTGTTTGAATAGATCTCCTCAAATGGTTCAAGAAAACACAAACCGAAAAGAATATTGTCCTTCCAACACTACTTAAACTGAAAAACCCTGACATCCATTGTATGATTAATCTCTTATGTGGGTCATTATAGAGGCAAGCATTCCAGATGCCTCCAGGTAGCTTTGGAATGTTCGTAAACTGATCCTTATTTTTGAAGCAGATCTTTCATTTCAGATTAGTAATGACTGCTAGCACTCCTGTTGCAATGCATCAAACTGAATTTTGTGTACAGCATGTCATTGGCCTTGCAGTACTCTGAGAAATTCTCCAAATGCTTGCTAAAGGCAAGCGATTGCTTGCCTAACACACAAGGTGATGAGATTAGAGGCATTATGGTACTTTGCTATATCCAGGCAAAAACTGCAAGAAATGTTAGTGTGCCCTTGTAACTTGAGCAGACTCTCCAACTATTGCCTATAACTAACTATAACTAACACTAGCAGCTAAAGCAATGTCTGGAGACACCAGTATTTTAAACTTAGTGCTTGGTGACAGATGTCCAAAAAAAACCTATTGAAACACATTTCACTAGTACAATGTGCCATGAACCAAAATCGTTGGTTCATTCCACTGTAGGTGTAGCTTTATTATCAGCTGTATCCAGGGCAGGATTATGAGGGGGCGCAAGAGGCGCACACCCTGGGGCCTCCACCCCTTGCCCTGGGATATGGTCTGGTCCAGTCCAGGAGGCTTTTCAGTCTTTGGTCTGACAGGCCGACCCCCCCCCCCCCCCCGGGCAAGCCGTTTTTGTTTTTGCAAACCTACAGCCAAAGGATGGAGAGTCTAGAGCAGCAAAGCTGCAGTGATGGGTGCGTGCAGAGCAGTCAATCAGCGGCCACTCACTGCACATAAGCCACCACAGCACAGCCGCTGGCAGCTCAATGTAGGTAACTGTTTTCTGCTGGACCAGCTGGGTGACTACACTACCCCCCCCCCCCCCGTCCAGAATGGCAAAGCATGAGTTCCCAAGCAGCACGGACCCACACAAGGAATTCGATCTGATGTTACAGTAAGTAGGGAGGTGGCAGACAACCACCGATCAGTTTCTTACCCGGACTATTATTTTAAAGGGAAAAAAAGACAATTCTGTGAGTACTCACCTGTAGAATTGCTTTTACTATGCATTGCACGGCCTGCTTCCATAAGTCCTTACGTATGGTTTATTCCGCCACAAGGTGGCGCAGTGCACTGCAAAAGAGTTGTGGCTCCTCCCGGTACCATATAAAAATGGAATCACCATAAGACTTATCCAGTGTTGACAAGCAGTTATTCAAGAAACTGGGAGATAATAAAAGTAAAAAACGTAACAAACCCCAACTAACTTGGAACAATCACCATAAAGAGGCGACCAAGAATAACGATAACAAGGGTGGGGTGAAGCAGGCTGTGCCATGCATAGTAAAAGCAATTCTACAGGTGAGTACTCACAGAATTGTCCTTTTTCTAATGCATGGCACGGCCTGCTTCCAGAAGTCCTTACGTATGGGACGTCCAACAGCAGTATCCGTAAGGTAGGGTGGGATCCCAAGAGAGTAACAACATGCAGTTTAAGCCACTACCACCTGAAGTACCTTGCACGCAAAAGCAGCATCAGCTGAGGCCTTAACATCAACCTTGTAAAACTTGGAAAAAGTATGAACAGAAGACCAAGTTGCGGCCTTACAAACTTGTTCAACAGAAGCTTGGTGCTGAAAAACCCAAGACGCACCAATAGCACGAGTGGAATGAGCAGTAACCCTAAAAGGAGGAACCTTCCCCCTGGCAGAATAGGCCTGCTCCACCGCCTGACGGATGCACTTGCTGATAGTGGATTTAGCAGGAGGCAAACCCTTCCTAGGTCCAATAGGAAGAACAAAAAGAGCGTCAGACTTCCTGAAAGACTCAGTGACAACCAAATAAAACTTCAGAGCCCTGACAACATCCAAAGAGTGAAGGGTCCGCTCCTTGGAATTAGCAGGGTTAGGACACAGAGAAGGCAAAACAATGTCCTGATTGAGATGAAAAGCAGACACCACCTTAGGCAAGAAATACGGCTTAAGCCGAAACACCACCTTATCCTGATGCCTTTCAAAATAAGGGGGTTTGATGGAAAGCGCCGCCAGCTCAGAAACTCGCCTGACAGAAGTAATGGCCACCAAAAAGGCCACCTTAAGAGTCAGAATGGGCAAGGCAGCCCCACGTATAGGCTCAAAGGGAGGACCCTGCAGAGCAGACAACACCAGATTTAGGTCCCAAACTGGTAGCATAGGCTTACGTGGCAGATGCACATGGGTAACTTCCTGGAAAAAAGTCTTAACCAACCGGTGATTGGCAAAGGGCCTTTGGAAAAAAATTGCCAGGGCTGACACTTGTCCCTTGAGGGTACTAAGTTGAAGGCCTGAACCCAAACCATGTTGCAAAAATTCCAGAATCCTGGGGATAAAAGACACCCGACAAGGAAAAGACTTGGACTCACACCAGGCAATGTAAGCATGCCAGATCCTGTAGTAGATAAAGGACGAGGATTTCCTAGCCCTAATCATGGTATCAACAACAGAAGCTGGCAAACCCTTATCCATCAAGATGGAGGTTTCAGCAGCCAAGCCGTTAAAGCCAGCATTTGTAAATTGAGATGGCACAGTTGTCCCTGAGTGAGCAGATCTGGATCCTTGGGCAGGGCATACCCATCTACTGCCAACTGCACGACGTCTGCGAACCACACCCTCCTTGGCCAACAGGGGCCACCAGAATGGCTGGTACCCCTTCCTGGGCTATCTTGCGCAGCACCCTGCCCAGCAGAGGGAATGGAGGGAACACAGAGTAGCCGAAACTCCATCCAAGACGTTGCTAGTGCATCCGTGGCAAAGGCCAGAGAATCCTGTGACAGGGAGACAAACCTGGGAAGCTTGTGATTGTGGCGGGACGCAAACAGGTCCACATCCGGCTGACCCCATCGTTGACACAAGGAGTGAAAAATCTTGTTGCTGAGGGACCATTCCCCCAGCCGAGACGTCCCCCTGCTCAGGGAGTCTGCCTCCTGGTTCTCCACCCCCGGAATGTAAACCGCTGAGATGCAGGGGACATTCTCTTCCGCTTGCTCCGAGTCCCTCCCTGATGATTGATGTAGGCAACCGCCGTCTGGTTGTCCGAGCGGATCTGAACAACCCGACCCCGAAGGTGTGTGGTCAGCTGAGACAACCTGATCACCCTCAGTTACACAACATTGATGGGAGCATGGGCTTCCTGGGGGCCCCACCGACCCTGGAACTTCAGAGACTTCCAAAAGCCCCCCAACTGGTCAGACTGGCATCCGTGGTGACAGTCTCCCAGCACGGGGGCAGAAAGGTCCTGCCCACTAGAAGGTTCCCTGAGTCCAGCCACCACCAGAGGGACTGTCTGGCCAGGGAGGACAGAGCAAACTCCTGATCCAGGGACACAGGGTCCCAATCCCAGACTGACAAGAGGTGCAACTGAAGAGGTCTCATGTGAAACGGAGCAAAAGGGACCGCCTCGAAGCAGGACACCATCAGGCCCACCAACTGCATCCCTTGCCGGATGGAAGGTTGGGGACACAAGAGCAGAGTCCGCGCCTGCTTCTGAAGGCCCTCCACCTTCTGCTGAGGCAGGAATACCTTGACCTGAGAGGTATCCAGAGTCATGCCCAGAAAGGACCTCACCAAAGACAGAGACAGTGAAGACTTGGGATAGTTGATCACCCAGCCGAAGGACTCGAGAGTGGAGGTCACCAACAGAGTATCCTTCTCGGCCTGAGAGACTGAGCTGCAATCATAATGTCGTCCAAGTAAGGTAGGATGCGAAAGCCCTGATTCCGCAGCAGAGCCATCACGCCCGCCAGCACCTTGGTGAACACCCGAGGGGCAGAGGTGATACCGAACGGTAAGGCCACAAACTTGTAATGCTGATCCTCTAGAGCGAACCTGAGAAATCTCTGATGACCTGGAAAGATTGGCACGTGAAGGTAGGCATCCTTGATGTCCACTGAGGTCATGAAGTCGCCCGGGTGCAGGGTACTGACCGCCGAGCGCAGAGTCTCCATGCAAAAATGCTTGAACCTGACAAACTTCAAGTCCAGGATGGGCCTCAGGGACCCGTCCTTTTTGGAGACCGTGAACAGATTGGAGTAGAACCCCCGAGCCCGTTCCTGGGAAGGCACCAAGCAAATTACTCCTGACTCCAACAGACGTTAAACCGCAAGGCGCAAACCCTGAGCTGACAGAGGGTTTTGAGACATCCGGGATCTGATGAATCTTGGGGGCGGCCAGGCTGCAAACTCTAAATTGTAACCGGAGGACACCACCTCCTGAATCCACCGGTCCGAGACGCGTAGCCTCCAGACGTGAGCAAAGAGCCGAAGCCGCCCCCCCCCCCCCACCTGGATGGGTGAGGGCGCCTCCCCATGCCTGAGAGGGCTTGGGGGAAGGTTTGGGCTTGGGGCCCCATGAAAGACTGGGACGACCACGGGATCTGCCACGACCCCAAGAATCCCTGCGGGTACCCGAGAAGAGGGAGCCACGACCTCCTCTGGGAGCACGAAAGGAGGGGAGGGAAGAGGAGGGCCCCCGAAAAGGCCGAGGCTGCATCCTACGTTAAGGCAGCCTACCATCCTAGGCTAAAACATCCAGACGCTCACCAAAGAGCCGCAGCCCCGTAAAGGGGAGCCCAGTGAGAGCCTTCTTAGCAGCAGCATCAGCCACCCACTATCGCAGCCAAACAGAGCGTTGCCTAGCCAAAAGGGCAGAGGTCCTACCACACATCCGTACCGCATCATCCATGGCAGTGAGGACAAAGGCAACAAAATCAGAGCAAAGCAAAAGGGACCTATAATCCTCCCCCCTGTTACCAGCCGTAGCGCCCTCCAGGAGACTCTTGAGCTGTTTCTTAAGGGCAATAGCTGTAATGGCAGCAGCGCAGCCCAGCCTCCACACACGTAAAAGCATGGCAGGCCAGCTGATCCATGCACCGGTCATCGCTGTCCCGCAGTGTAGTAGTGTCAGGGGAAGGCATGACTGAGGTGTTGGACAGCCCTAGAACGGGAGCGTCCACCTCAGGGGAACACGACCATCACTTGACCAGGTCGGCAGGAAAGGGATATCTCCTACCCCACCCTTTGGGCACCGCGGGCAATCAACTAGGACGTTCCCACTCCTTGAGCACCATATTAGTGAAATGGCTCCGCTCAGGGAACACCAGGCGCTGTTTATCAGGACGAAAGAGCTCACCCTGCTTCCTCTTAGCCACCTCAGGGGGGACAATGTGCAAGATTTCAAAAATGTAAGCTAAGGATAGCTAAGGCTATCAGTGTCCTCAGGGAACCATGAGTCCTCCCCAGACACAGATCCAGGGTCACTGCCGTAACCCTCCTGCTGGTCCCTAGAGGAGTCAGAGTCCTGAAAGAGTTCCCCCTCCTCCAGGGGGTGAAGGTCAACAAAAGAATCAGGTCCCTCATCCTCCTCAGGAAAGAGGGATGTCACGGGAGCCAGGTGCTGCTTCTTGCCAGAGGCCTCACGTGGAACAGGCCTGGCAAGCTGCCTTTCAATACTGGCCACACGCAGTGCCAGATCAGACCGTGACCCCCGGCTAGTATCACCCTCACTGGAGGCTAAGTGCAGGCGCGGGGTGGTAGGCGATGCTGAAGGGGGCGCAGAGCTGGGAAGCAAAGCGGGCAGCCCAGCCTGGAGCGCAAGGACACCTTGGGCGCACGGCACGCACACCGTGACACTGTTACTCACAGGGATACCCCACACATGGAATACAGCCGGGATTGCCCCAAAGGACCCCCAAGCACGCTATCCCCAGAAGCCTCCATATAGTGATTAACAGAGGCACAACAGGCCAGCACAGGGTAAAGGCTAAAAAGAGCCACCCGGGATGCCCCCCCCAAGGGATGCCCCCAGAAGCCAGTAGGACCAGGAGAAACCACAACCCACAGTTGTCCCGCCTGAAAGACATAAGTAAAGACACATAAGCATCCCGCACCACATGCCCCAAGGAGCCAAAAAAACCCCGAAAGGGACTCACGGACCAAGCAGGGCAAGAGCACCAGCCACCAGACCACAGAAGGAAGCGACAACAGCCAGGGATCACCTCCGCAGCTCTGGGATGAGAAGGGCCCCAGACGCGCAGCAGAAACAAAATGGCGGCAGAGGAACCTTGAGGGGCGGGCCGTGGGAGGACGACGTGATATGCGTCATCCTCCGCCCCCCCCCCCCCCAAGAGCGCAAAAACGGTGCTCACGTGACCTCACCGGCGTCATCACACAGTAGAAAAAACGCCTCACAGATATAGCGCCGCCCGCCACGGAGCGTAGTACAAAGCGACGAAAAACAGTAAATAAAAAACACCCTCGCCGCTACCACCCACCCCCCCCCTCCCCCGAGCACACGACGGGGAGGGAGAGAGGAAGGCGAGCGAGTAGTGGCGGGAGCCCAGGCCCGGGATGGGGGGGCCCCCAAAACAAGTAAACAGTCCCCAAAAAACACTCACCCCCTCAGAAGCTAGGACAGGAACTACGCATCCCTAGCAGGCTCACCATAAAGCCTATGGCCGGCTACCCTTTGTGGTACAGGGCCTGCGGCTTGGAGCAGCGCTCCTTGAGCACTTGACCCTAGTGCTCCTCTACCCTCCCCCGATCCGTCAGCCGAGGCTGGGAGGCACAGAGGGTCCGGAAACGGGTGGAAATAGCCATGCAGGGCCGCAGGATTGGTTGCCCCGCTCACCTGCGCAATATAGAGAGCCATCTTCTATCTTCGCAGAATCACTGCAGAGAAAAACTGGATAAGTCTATGGTGATTCCGTTTTTATATGGTACCGGGAGGAGCCAAGACTCTTCTGCAGTGCACTGTGCCACCTTGTAGCGGAATAACCCATACGTAAGGACTTCTGGAAGCAGGCCGTGCCATGCAATAGGAAAAATGCTATATCTGGGGCCTCCACCAAATTTTGTGCCCAGGGGCCTCCACCGCACTTGATCCACACCATACATGTAACAGTGCTGTGCAGTGCTGTTACCAAGGGATGGTAGTGCATTGTGTGGGGCTTCAAATGCAGATCGTAGGCAGTGGAAGACATGTTTACATACAATAGGGAGGGAAGCAAAGGGTCTGCAATGGAAACACAATGAGATAGCTGGTCATAGTCCATGTAAAGTATTTTTATTATTTTATTAGTATTTTTATTTCTGTGAACCTTTAGGTAGAACCTGAAACTCTTGTCACTGATAGAAGGACATGTATAACAGTGCTTCTGAAACTGGCTCTGAAGGTGGGTCCTACAAAATCAAAAGAACCAAATTTCAAAACCTGCCTTAAAGAGGGGGCCACGCAAACTTGGGAGCAACGAGGGGGACACATGAGCTCTTAACCAAAATCTTTTATGTAAAGAAACATTGAGGTAACATTGACAAGCCTTTTAAAAGATAATTCAAGGTAAGGATTGTCTCCAGTCTAATCTGGTAAAAAAAAAAAACTTGAGTGAAGAGAAGTCTGTTTGCACCATCTTAGTCCTTGAGTAACCCTGCATTTCAGACACTCCTTGACCCATCCTGAGCAGAGAGGGATAGGGTATCCTCCCTTCAGACTTTCTGTGATAACGGATGTACAGTGGTAGAAGTAGAGATTAAACCACTGTACTGAGTCCCTCTGTAGTATGCCAGAGAGTTCCCTGAAAAATAAAAAACACTCCCCTGGTGATAGGTTATTGTTTATTCTCAATTAATGTCTATCGCAAGGTAGAATCAACAATGGTGATACACCATTCATCCATCTTCTCCAGCCAAGGTTTGCAATACCAAAGCTTCCCACAGGGGCATTTTCAAAAAAAGCCTAACGATATACAGATTCCATTATTGAGGGAACACCAAGGCCATTGTCTTAAATCTGGTAAAAACTGAAAACACTGAAATACAGGAGCAGTAGGGTAGGCTAGAAGACATCAGTAATTATCATCTTGCATTTCAGGGTGATAGTCACCAATTTAATAAATAATCCCCAAAATGTATCAGGCTACATTCTATTTTTTTCAATATGACTAAAGGCCCTCACTGCAAAAAGTATTTTCCCTGATACGTTTACTCTGTATCATTTGGTTCAATTTTTTATATATTTTCAGTGTCATTCTAGGAATACTAGTAACAGTATGAGCCACTTGGAGGTTTGTGGCCATAGTTGGCTCATTGATTCAACTGCATTGGGTAAAACATGAGAGTCTCAATCATTCTCTTATTTATTTTAATTATTTACATAGTGGTGACAAATTCTGCATTGCTTTACTGAGCACAAGCATTCACCAACATATTTCCACGAAGAGTCAGTGAAATTGACATGTGCTTCTGTGGGTAATAGCGGACACAGAATATGTACTGATATGTGTTCAGAGTGTGAAGGAAAACTGGGGCACAGTAATAGCATACTGATACCATACGCCCCAGACCATAGTGGACATTATACATACATAAAAATATTTATTAAAGGATGACAGATTTGATTAATAGCCTTGGTAATCTATCTCTTCATGCATAATTATTAAATGACTGTCAAAATTGTATTTCTAATTGTATTGGCTGATCGATTCTTTAATTCGTTTTCACCTGAAACTTGTACAGAATGTAGGTCAGATATGTTAATTCTTACCTACTTATTTGACCATTGTACCAACTGACTGGTAGCTATTATCACCCATCATACATATGCATGGGACTTGTTTAGCAAGACGAGTAACCTGACAGCTATAAGAAACAGTCCTGAGGCTACGCCACTAAGAAGCCCCTTGTGTAACCACAACAAGCCACCAACAAGTTTCAGCAGTGTTGTTGTTAGGCGCTAAGGCGCTACAAAGGCATTTAACAGTGTGCTCATTCTTAATGACAGATACAGGGCCATTATATTTCATAGAACGGTACAAGGTAACAACAGAAAAAGAACACATTATATCAATGGTTCTCAACCTTTTTACATTAAGTAACCCCTAGTGACAAGATCAATTGCCAATGTTACCAAAATAATTTGGTCATGGGCCATGTAGCACTTTTTGAAAGGATAATGTTTTACTGTAGAAATAATATACCAGGCCCGTTAGTCCCCCCCTGGTTGGTGCACCCCTAAACATTGCCAAGTACCCCCCAGCATACGCATACCACAGGTTGAGAAACAGTGCATTAGATAACAAAAACAGAACTTACTCCTTACTATCTATCAAAATTACCCCATCTTATAATAAAGATTGTCAAAAAAATCTGTTTCTCAAACTACCCTGTTATGAGATCAGTAACTAATACATTCTGTATCTTCCTATTAAGATAATTACTATCCATAACATTGACAAATTAAAAGGATTAGACTAATGCTAACCCCCTTTTCCAGCACCGTGATTTTTCTCTTGACCTGTACTTTACACTGACAGTTTTTCTGAACCCATCTGATTTGTAAGAGTTAAGTGCCTGAGCGCTGCTAAGTGCTAAGTATTTTTGTAACCAAGTTGCCTGTACAGTGTGTTCTTTGATGTTTAAATTCCAAGAAGTGTGGTGTGTAATGCATGGTTAGGAAAATCTATTTTAAAGAAATCCAAAGTTTCTTGTGATCATAGATAGATCATAAATAGAATAAGCATTCTCACAATCACTGCAACCCTCCAAAAATGAATAGGTGTTATACTAGACTCTCTATCATTCAGACCTCCTGTCCTCTTGCCGGACACCACCAAAATTCTAATGCATGCCAAGATCATATCCTGGACTGCTGTGGTCTACCAGCAAACAGACGGGCATACCTTCTATCTATTCTGAATTCTGCTGCTCCTCTCATCCACCTCTCCTCTTGCTTCAAGTGGACCAAAACTTGGGATTTTCACTATCCTGGATTTTTGGCTGTCCCCCTGGGACACCCCAGTTTGGGTTGCCCTGCTATGTAAAACCCCCCAGATCGCCCATTACACTCCACAATTTATCACCATTCTCATGGCGCATGCGCGAGAGCTCATCCAATCACCACTTTGTGCTGTGCATACTAATGCACGTCATAAAGCCGTTGTTTTGAGCCTCACTAATTTTCACCTAGAACCAAATAAGTATGCTGGTTGCATTCAAAGGAACCGGTCAATAAGTACCAAAAACCAAACAGTATCATTGAAATGTATATTCAAGGAATTATTTTGCCCTTGACAGATGCAGACACTGAATTATTCTGGCTAGGACAAATGCAGACACGGATTTATTCTGGCCAGGACAGATGCAGACTATCTAGCTAGCAACAACCCCTGCAGCAACACCTTATACTGTGGCAGTAAGTTGGGTGGGTTGGGGCTTTGTGTGGGGAGTCCCATCTCATGAGCTGGCTCTATAGGCATCACATCTCATGAGCTGGCTCTATAGGCATCACATCTCATGAGCTGGCTCTATAGGCATCACATCTCATGAGCTGGCTCTATAGGCATCACATCTCATGAGCTGGCTCTATAGGCATCACATCTCATGAGCTGGCTCTATAGGCATCACATCTCATGAGCTGGCTCTATAGGCATCACATCTCATGAGCTGGCTCTATAGGCATCACATCTCATGAGCTGGCTCTATAGGCATCACATCTCATGAGCTGGCTCTATAGGCATCACATCTCATGATCTGGCTCTATAGGCATCACATCTCATGAGCTGGCTCTATAGGCATCACATCTCATGAGCTGGCTCTATAGGCATCACATCTCATGAGCTGGCTCTATAGGCATCACATCTCATGAGCTGGCTCTATAGGCATCACATCTCATGAGCTGGCTAGGAGCACTGGCAACTAGCACCTATCGGGGGCTACATAAATAAGGCTTTGAGGGATGGACCTGTTTGACACACATGCTTTAGACTTGCATGGCAGGGCCCTCATTCCTCGTGTACCCTGGTTTCAGTGTATATTTGTTGTATTCTAATATCCTGCAGCAGCTAAAAAGCATAGGTGTAAATGGGGACTAACTGAAACTGAATTTACACTTTTACTGAAAGCAGAAACCTTTGGAAAAGAAAACTCCCCTTGTTCTGTACTGCAGACTTCAGTCTCGGCCCAGTGATTTCAGTTTGGTGGCTTGCTAAGGGCCGCAGCACTGTAATTGTGACTACAGGTAGTCCTCGACTTACGACGTTGATCCGTTCTTACGCGGCGTCGTAAACCGAATTTCGACGTATGTCGGATCATACGTTCATACAGTACTGTACCATAATAACAGTACAGTACTGCAAACACTTAGCCTATCCAAACACCTATCCTAACACAGTACCCTACATAATTATCAATAAACATAGGTACAGTAAAATATTGTGCAGTATAGTACGTTTAATAATGAAATACTGTACTGTAAGTGCTGTAACAGTAATAAACAGTGTACTGTAATAAACAAAGATACTGTAACAATTCCAAAGAGAGAACAGGCTTACTTATTGGGAGGAAGCTGCAGAAGGTGCTGCCGTATAAAGCGTCGTAACCACGAAACAACGTAACTCGAGACCGTCGTAACCCGAGGACTACCTGTACTTGCTGCCCTTTATGGTTTGAAAGATGTAGAAGATAAGTTGTAAATTGACCATAAAGAACAACAGCTCGTCTGGCAGCTGAAGAGGAGAGGGTGTTGATACAAAAAGAAATAGGGTTTGACTCGGACAAATCACCACACTGAACACATAGAAATAGTTACATTATTATGGGCATTTTTCAGTTTAGGAAATGGAGATATCCATGACCCATAACTAATACAATTTTCCTAAAACAAGCACACCTTTTCAGGTTAAAATTAGATTTGTATTGCCAGATATTAAAGAGGAAGCATCAATACTATTCAGTTATAAAGTAGCTAACTGTACACTGGTGACAATTTTGATCGAGTTAGTGGTGCTTAGTAGAGTCTGGCTTGCTATACTTGCTCTGTAACACCCAAGCCTCACACCACGCCCACACCTTGCCCTAATGGTGATCAAAAAGCCTAAAACACATCTATAAGTGGAAGAATTATGGCTCTGTAAGCTGTCACTTGATATTGTACACCTCAATGTTGTCACCCTAGTGTAAGGACCTTATTGTCAAGGTATTTAGTTGTATGGTGTGTATGATATGTCAAGATACCCTACAGTCATGTACTGTTAGTAGATCTACACCCTACAATCAGCATAGAAATTAGAGGACGGGCTATTTATAAGCCCCACTGCACAAACTGCTAAGTTTGCGTATTTCTACTGCTTGTAGGAATAATATACATTGGTGACAGGTTTTTGAGCATACCATTACGACATTACATTTAATCATCTTCCCTTAGCATTGCATGATGGGTAAAAACATTAGCAATAAGCTGGCTCAGAAGGCAGACTGTTAGGTTGAGCAGTCCAGTTCTGCAAAAGCAGAATGGTAAGTTCACATCCCATCACCCTGATCCTTCTTTCTTCCAGTAAAGGAACGAAAATGCTTCTCTGTTCTTTCGCCTAACAGATCCTTGGCAAGGTGTCATGACTAAACTGACATTAAAAAACTGGCCATCATAAATACATATAGTTTACAGTGCCAAGGGCTGCAGGAAGAGGGCGAGTACTGTGGTGTCCTGGGGAGGGGAGGGCGTGTTCACACAGCACACTGCCCTGGCACGCTTACTCCATTGCAATCATTGGATAGAACTGTGCACAGGCACAGTGATTGACATGAGTGGCAGGACAGTGCGCAAGGCGGAACCTCCTCCATCCCCATAATTCTGTGCATAGCCACTCCTGCCGTAACTGAATGACTGGCGCAGCTATGCACATGCATAGGATGCCACCGGCCACTTGCTCCTATTCAGCTTTTTCAGCTGCTCATTTATATGTGCAACAGGCTAATGCATTCAGATAGGTCTGAGTCTTAATCTGTTGTCCCAGGCTCCAACTTACAAACCTCAGATGCAATGGCTGAACACTATCCTAAGCTAGAACACTGCATGTGATCTTACTACTCAGTTGCTTCTAATAGGCTACTGTGGTTGTGGTGATGCTCATTTTAGCTGTCCATAGGGATGAGCTGTTAAACGAAGGGGGGTAGACAGCTTTGGGGGAGCTTTCAAATAAAAACATCTGTTCCTCTAAATGTATGCCAAATTTTTCATTTTCTTCTGCTTTTCCAGGCTATATTCCTCCCGAGGGTTTGCAGTTAAAGTAACATTTCCTGGTCTCGATGCTTTTTTCAGTAGTAACTATTATGCCATTTTCACAGAACTCGTATTTAATAGTGACTGGCAATTCTGCCTCATTCACTGAGTGTAATTATGGCCCGATAGACTTCCCTCTGAAGAGTGTTTAAAGTAGCATCCAGAATGTCCCAAATCACAGCCCGGAAACATCATCCATAGTTCATATTTGCAACTGGGATCGGGTTACATCAAGTCGGGCATAAGATTGTCAGCTTTTATAAAAACAACTCAGTTTTAGTTCCACCGTAGGTTCCCAAAGCTGGCTCTTAAATGGAAAGTCCACTTTCAATGACATCTTTGAAAGTGTATTTTCTTTTGCCAAAAGGATGTCCTCAATGCGTGTTTTATGAAAGCAGTTTCCGCTAACACAACGATATACTTAGGTCTGCGCAACAAGATCTACAAGAATAGCTATGTGAACCCTGTATACACAAAACACTGCTGCTATGGCCGCTGCTCAGGTGACAGAGTGTTCTGTTTGTGCAGGCAACAACGGACTGGGTCCAAGGATTTTAGCCCAGGATTTTACAAGCCTGACCACTCTGCAGCATCCTCACTGAGCTTAAAGTGGACCAAAACCCCTCCCCCCTAAGGCACCCATACCAGGAATGCCCTGTTCTTTGAAATCCTCCCCATGAGTCACCCGCAAATCCTACCTTACCAATGAGCCCACAGCGCATGTGCGGTCAACATCACTCGCATCCTTTCTCTCGCATCCTTTCTCAAGGGGATCACCCTTGCCTGGTCTTACTTATGACCAGAGAGGATCTGGAATGGGGGAAAGGCATAACATAGATCGAACAGCCCCCAATTCTGACCCAGGGCGCCTCAGCCCCCCAGAACTTTCTTGCTCCTGTGAAGTGAGAAAAAGAGTCGGCATTTGGAATTTTCCCTGGAGGCGAAGAGATACAGCTCGGGGGAGCCCCAGAGGTCTACTATTTGTATTTGTATGAAGACACTCTGGCTTAACTTGCCTGTCTGAGCTGGACTTGACTGAGGAGGTCAACCAGAACATTTAGTTCCCCCTTGATGTGGGCTGCTAGCAAGGAGGCTATTGACCTTTCCATCTCGGCAAAGATTGTTTTGGAAAGAAACAAGACTCGATTATTCTTGTGCCACCCTGATGGTTGAGATAAGCGACAACTGTGGCATCGTCTGAGACAATAAGAACATCTCGATTCCTTACTAACTGCTCGAAATAGTTTAGGGCTAACTGAACTGCTTTTAGTTCCCAAAAGTTTGAAGATTTTTGGATCATGGCGCTGGACCAAGTTCTCTGAATCTGGCAGTGAAGGGTATAGCCCCCTGTGCACTTGCATCCATCGTGATACAGATCGGGTACACCTGATGCCAGGGCCTCCCTTTGGATAGATTTTCCTGATCTGACCATCACTGAACGTGATCTGGAAGTGTAACCAGAGAGTCCAATGTTCTTGGATCTCTGTTCCAGACGCGCAAAAAGGTCTGGAGGGTTCTTGAATGTAGCTGGGCCCAAATAACCACAGGGAGAGCTGAAGACATAAGCCCCCAAAGAACCAAAATCCGCCTTAGGGAGATTCTGGGATGGTCCTGAACTCAAGAGGACAGGGAGACCATCCTTTCGATCTTGATCTGCGGAAGAAAGGTTCTCTTTAGGATCTGATACCCTAGATACATTTAAGAAGGAGGAGGAGACAGACTCGACCTTTCCCTGTTTATGATTCACCCCAGATCTGAAAGGAGGGACAACGTTATCCTCACATTGTTCTCCAAAACCTCTTTGGGTGGAGTAAACAGAAGGCGATCGCCCAGGTATGCCACAATGCCAACTGGATTTAGTTTCAGAAATGCCATAGCCTCTGCAAGAATATTGGTAAAGATTCGAGGTGCAAAAAAAGAAAGACCAAAGGGCATCGCTCTGAACTGCCAATGACAGATTATTCCATCTATCTTTACCGCAAACCTCAGAAACCTTCTGTGATCTGGAAAATCTTTGAAGATAATTGATTCCCTACTGAATCTCTTGTATCTGATACCCAAATATAACTGTTTTAGGTTCAGAACAAGCAAACTCCTGACATTTTTTTGGACCAAAAACGCATGGGAGAAAAAACCTGTCCATTTCAGGCACCACAGAACCTCCTCTATCACTGCCATTTCTTTTAGTTGTGTAATCACTAAAGGCAGGGCCTGTGCTTTTACAGGATCTCTGGAACCGTGGGTTACTACAAAATGATTCTGTAGCCTGAGATGAATTCTAGACGGAATCCGTACTGAAATGTCTGAAGAATGAAGGGGTTCTGAGGGATCTTCTGCTCTCTGGGCTCCTTGGACCCCTCAGTCTCTCTGGAATCCTTTTTAGATTCCTTCGTGAGGTTAGAATTTCTGAACATGGATTCCTTAGCCTGTAAGGACAGGAGGAAAGGGAAATCAAGGAATATCTGTCCCTAGGACAGTCTGGGGAGGGCAGGGGGACAGCAGGTGTTTGAGGGGAGGAATGGTGACCTGAAGCACCACATGAGCCTGTCGGAGTGAGGGGAGGGAGTCTGGACTTTATAAAAATAATATAAAAATGTGTACATATAGTTAGGTCTTGGAAAAGGGTCTAGAGAAAATAGGGAGAAAGAAAAAGGGGGGGGGGGGGGTGGAAAAGAGAAAAATAGGAGGGGGGTGGGCAAATTTCACATTGTTCCTGAAGGTAAAAGAGGAAGGATCTCCATGCTTTGTAACCCTGCAGCCACCCTGCCCTCCCCCTGTGCTAAGCTCAGTTTGGTGTGACAATAATTAAACTCACCTGATCACTGCAATCCTTCCCTGATTCTGGCAGGGAGCAGGACTATGTAGTGTATGACTGGTACAGTTAAACTGCTGCACAGGATTGGGTGATTGACCTGCCACTCTCTCTAAGAAGGCTGCACCCAGGACCCGAGATTACCTAGAGACTGGACTTCTAATTTAACTGTGACCTGGTAACTCTGTGCCAGGGATAGTCTAGGGACACTAAAGCAACTTTACCCACCTTCAGTAAGCCCTGCAGTAAATAATCACGTTTCTCTAGCAGAGCGCCATCTTAGTCTTGCGACAGCTGCATCTCCTTCAATAGGAGACATGCCTCACTCCAGCGTGCAGCTAACGACCCCCCCCCCCCCCCTCAGGATCTTTTCACGTGGGAGCATCCCAATTCAGGATCCTTCTGTGGAAATTGCTGGGTGGGCATGGCTGGCTTCACTTCCACCCCCAACCTAAGATAGGCAGCCCATAGATGGATGGATTTTTAAATCTGCAGTTTTGGTCCATGTGTTGCAGCCGGAGGGATGCTGGCAATGTGGGATCGCTGATCAGTTAGGCAAACACGGTAAACTAGGAGAGTTGGGATGGCCCCATGGGGCAAGTAGCTGACTTCTACACAGCCTGGTAATCAATGCTGAATAAACTGATTGCTGGATGCTTCTGGCTGTCTGCAAGCAGATATGGCTGATCTTGATGTTCACTTCCACAGCATATTTGCGGCCCGGCCTTGGCATCTCTGCTGTACCTCTTGCTGCGATCAACAGACTGCTGGAGTGAGCGCACATGTGTCAGAGGAAGCAGGGGATGCACAGCTAAGCTTAGTCAAATAGCCTGCAGTTGTCTGCTCCTTCCTTCCTTTTTCCTTATCCCTGGCTTGGGATGCCCTGCTGAGTGAAAGCCTCAGAATCGTCCATAACTGATCATCCGGCAATCCCATGATGCACAAGTCAGACGCAGGTACACGGACAAGCAGCCAACAGTGCATGATTTAATGTCAGATCAGAAGTTTGGAATAAATAGAGCATAAGCTCTTGATTGCGCCAGGGGGAGGAGTTTTTTCTGGTGATCCCAGGGGGCGTTCACACAGCGAGGCATCCCAAATTGGAATACCCCACTGGAGAGGACCAGCTCATGAGAAGCCCACAAGCTGCAAAGCCCTGCCCCCAGCTACCGGTCAGCGAGTACATTTGTTAACTGAGGCTATAGAAATGCAGGGGCATATCATGGGCAGGAGTGGAAATGGACACTTTTTAAACGGAACAAAACCCAGTAGCAGCTGGCCTGGAATCTAAAAGATTCCAGGGCCAGCTGCTGGCTTGCCCCCCCTGGGGCATCCCGAGTTGGGATGCCCTGCTGTGTGAAACTCCCCAGGTCGCCGGTAATCTCTTACCTTTCCCAGGTCCAACGGCACATGTGCGAGCTCTCGTCCAATGAGAGCCGTCTGCTATGACTACGTCTTTCAAGAGGCGGCTCTCATTGGACGAGAGCTCGCACATGCTACAGATAGGCTGGGGCAGGAGCGCACACACCCCATTAAAGTGAATGAGAGCCGTTTGCCAAAAGAGATAACACAGCAAACGGCTTTCACTGACTGAGCGCATGTGCCATTAAGAGTGTGGAAGAGGTGAGTTGCTTAGGGCTTTAAAGTGGACCTATCAGTGTTAGAAGGACCCGGCCAAGTAACTCCCCCGGGGCTGATTTGGGATGCCCCACAAACTGCATCCGTGGCATCTCACCAGGCACGTGCCCACACCCAGCCGTTCAGACAGAAGAGGGGTGTCATTGAGGTGCCAGCCCTGTTGGCCCCAAAGCAACGAGGCTTACTTGGAATACTTCCCTAGCTCCCTATGGCCAGTGTGCCCTTGCCTGGGAGAGTGAAAATCCTTATGCCTCTTTATATAAAACCCAGGATGTCCTCCCTGCCCTGGGGGCATCCAAATTCGGGTTACTGCTCTGTGTGAAACCCCCTAGATTGCCCTGTAAAACTCACCTTTCCCTGGTCCTATGGTGCAATCAGAGGTGGTTGCCATACATATTTAATGTTCAGCAAACATCTCTGTTTATGGTAGCGCGCCTGCTGCTGGGGATGCTCGCGGTTGCCATAAACAGAGAAGTTTGCCTAACTGAAAGCGGACCTTCACCCTGAATAAGAGTCTATCTTATATGTTTCCCACACCCTGTACATACAGATTGTCCACATTAACTATGATCCTACCTGCATCTACTGCATGTTCTGAACCTTAAAACATCCAAGATGGCGGCTCATGGATCATCAAGCAGCCTGCAAACAGGAAGTGCCTTCTGACTGTGCTGCTCTGCATTCTGGGATTGCTGTCCTTTTCCTGACCCCAGATCTGCTCTATCTGAGCAAAGCACAGCTTTACTCCACCCTCCTCTCCTCAGTAAGTGTGATGCTTCTGAGTCAAGATGGCGGCGCCCGTATACTATAATCCTGGACAGAGTTGCAGCCCAGTGGGGGAAAGAATAAGTAAGTAAGTGACTAAAAACTTAAAATATATTAATTTTAGATTCTGGGGAATCGTTTTTTAAGGGTTTGGGCTTTTCAATAAATCATGGTGAAGGCCCAGTTGAATGATTGGGTGCAGGATGCTGGGGATGTGGCCACTGATATTTACATCAGCAAAGGAGCCAGGGAGGAGGTGAACCTGGGCCCGGCAGGGTTTCACACAGCACAGCATACTGATGTAGGATGCTCCAGGGAAAAGTCAGCAGCCAGCCCTGGAATTGTTTATATTCCATGGCCGTCCCCAAGGAATGGATAGGCACACGCGCTGTGGGATCGCCTGAAAGGTACATTTCCCATTGGGAAGCCCCGCAGATAGGGAAATGGGGCCCACACCCCAGGGGCTTGTTATAGTGCGGGCACAGGACGCACATAGAGGTGTAATAGCAATGGCTGGGAAGCAGTGAGGGATGAGCGTTACAGGAAGAGCGGGCGGCCGGGGGAAGGAGGGGCAGGAAAAATCCACATTTTCTTTTTCCCAAATAAGTCCAAAAGCCGGGCTCCTTTTTTGTGCGGGAAACGCCCCGGGGCCTCAGGTAACGTCACGCGAAGCCCCGCCCACGCCATGACCTCACCCAAAGAATTCCAGGCGGCTACTCATTGACTGGAGCGTTAGTGCAGGCAGCGGCTCCATTCATATATATATATACATACGAGGCTACTGCTGCCATTGCCCCCGGTCTGCGCGCCCTCAGTTCTTCCCCTCCTCACTCACACAATGGCCTGCATGAACTCGCTGGACGCGGTGAAGCGGAAGATCCAGGCCCTCCAGCAACAGGCGGACGATGCCGAGGAGCGGGCGCAGACGCTGCAGAAGGAAGTGGACTCGGAGCGGGAGAAGTGTGAGAAAGTGAGGCGCCGCCATAGTTCCATAGTACTCTCTCCTGCTGCTCTCCCTGTGGCTCCTCTCTGCCGCTCCTTCTCCATCCAGGGCTGCCTCATGGAAGGCGCCACTCCTCATCCTCCTCTTCTACTTCTTCATCTCCTCTCAAGAGAACCTGTCACTGACTGCTCCAATACTGCTACTCTGTGCTGCGTCTTCTCACATGCTGCCCTCAGCACACATGGGTGCCAGCTGATTGCTTGCTTGCCTTGCACTAATTGCAGCTCATTGGCTCTGGGACACTTTTTAATCTCTTCTAATGTGAATTCTTGCTATGGGAAGCACACAATCTTTTTCTCTGTTTCTCTTTATGGAAGTTGATGTCATCTTGGTGCCTAAATGCCCACAATAATCTCTATGGTGCTCCATCACACATGGCAGCTAAGGATGGGTGGCCACTGACCCTGTATGCTGCCCTTTCCTGTCCCCCTTTTTATGGAGTACCATGGGGAATGTGGAAAGAGTGGTGGTAACCCACAGCAGCAGCCAGGTTATAAATATTCTTTACCTTGTATAGAATAGGTATGGATATGCTGTCTGGTTTTATCAGGGTATCTGTGCCCCCATTTAGTACAATGGTCTACACCAAGGGTATACAACCACTTCTTGTAAAGGTCTTCTGGTGAGAGATCCATGGGGAATGTGGAAAGAGTGGTGGTAACCCACAGCAGCAGCCAGGTTATAAATATTCTTTACCTTGTATAGAATAGGTATGGATATGCTGTCTGGTTTTATCAGGGTATCTGTGCCCCCATTTAGTACAATGGTCTATACCAAGGGTATACAACCACTTCTTGTAAAGGTCTTCTGGTGAGAGATCCATGGGGAATGTGGGAAGAGTGGTGGTAACCCACAGCAGCAGCCAGGTTATAAATATTCTTTACCTTGTATAGAATAGGTATGGATATGCTGTCTGGTTTTATCAGGGTATCTGTGCCCCCATTTAGTACAATGGTCTATACCAAGGGTATACAACCACTTCTTGTAAAGGTCTTCTGGTGAGAGATGAAGGTCCTGGTGGAGGGCTGTTGTGGCGATGGATAGTTAAAAAGCAGCACAGGGCTCGGGGGAGCAGAATGAATGGGAGAGAAGCTGTTAGGAGGGATTCATAGACAGAACAGGAAGGGATGGAGAGAGAGAGCGCTGGGAGAAGGGATGGATAGGCAGAACTAGAAGGACAGAGCTGGGGGCAGGAAATAGTAATGGCCTGGGAGGCCGGTGTTGGATGGGCAAAACTGGGAGGACAGGAATGGATTGGGCAGAGAGGCTGGGCTGGATGGGGCAGAGCAGAGGGGACAGGGATGGGTGGGGCAGAGCAGAGGGGACAGGGATGGGTGGGGCAGAGCTGGGGGGACAGGGATAAATGGGGCTGAGCTGGGGTTCAGGGGGAAAGGATTGGTCAAAGAGACTGAGAAACAGTGCAGTACTTCATATAGCAATGCTTGGTGTCAGGGAGCCTTGACACTGGCAGGGAGACTAAACACAACATTGTCAAGGGGGCAGCTCTAAACATGACAACACAGACGCAACTGAGGGCAGGGGTCTGGAAATCTGGCGCCGACGTCCACCAGCTGAGTACTGCTGGTCTATATCCTCTTTTGCAACTTTGTGACTGGGAGGGTCCTGGTCCATAGGGGGCACTAATCTACAATACATGGATACCTTTTCCTGGCAGAGCTCCAACTGAGGGGGGGGGGGGGGCAGGAAATGGCTACACAAACCTGCAGAACTGCACCTCTTCCAAAAGGTGACATGGTTTGTTGTAGTGCACAGCTGTTTCTTGTCATGCATAATTTTGGCTTCTTAAGTATCTTAAAACTAACCAGACATACAAAAAAGTTATACTTACCCTTTGTCTTTTGCAACACTCCAGTGCACTTCAATTTGGAAAGACTCGCCAGGTTTGTGGTCACCTGCATGCTTGGGGTGAATGGCTGCCATTCTGCACCAGTCAGTGACTTGCACACCCACATTCATTCCAGTGGCATGCAACCTCCATTGGAGTAAATTGACCACAAATTCGGGAGGACTTGAACTGGGCATCCAGTGCGGAAGAATGAAAATGTTGCTAGGTACAAAAGTTAGGACTTGTTTTTTTATCCTGCCTGTAGGGACCCTTTTAACATGAAATTCTCATGGAAGTAAAAAATTAAATTCATGAGAAAAAAAAAAGCCTGAGAATGTCACTGTTCGTGAATCGCCAGATAGGAAGACAATGAAAGTAAATGGCACTTTTTTTACTCCTGTGAAAAATATTGAACTTTTTACTCTGTAGAAAAAAAAAAGTGCCATTGACTTTCATTGTCTTCCTATCTGATTCAGTAACTGTGACATTCTCAGGCTTTTTTCTCATGAATTGAATTTTTTACTACCATGACAATAGTTTTGTTTTTTTAGTGAATCCTTGTCTTCTGTGATCAAACAGGAATTGGGGAGATTCTGATGAGGTTGCAGTCGCCAAACATCATTTCACTGTCTCTCATTCTTTTCTGCAGAATGTCTACAGATTTTGGCTAGGCTTTGGAGTTTAACTATAGTTTTTGTGATATTAAGTGTTGCAATAAATAGTATCGCCTCCTTCATCTTTCCTGACTTGTTTCCGAATGGTCTGTGCAGATGGACTTCAGAGCTACATTAGCTTTGTCATGAGATCCCTTTACGTCTTAGGTATTTATAGAGAGGAAATGTGGTGTAAAAGGTCATGCGCACAGCTACTACATCTTACTGTAAAGAATACATGTACACTGACCTGTTCTAAATGTCAAACCAATGACTTGCAAACAGATGTTCACAGGCTTGGATTGATTTTTCTGTAGTATTAAAATGAAGATCCACTTTTGGGGACTTTTTTTACCAGACAAGGAATGCACAATGTGTCTCTTCTACCTGCAGCTGCTCCTGTGTTGCGTTTAAAGGCCTGGCTGCATCCTGAATTTCAGCTTCTGGCCAGGTCCCATGATGCACTGTACACATCCTGTAAAACCAAAGCCAGACCATTTGGGATTATGCATGCAGTTAAAGTGATACTGCAGGCAAAGGTAATTGTTACACTATTGTGTTTGGGCTATGTTTTCCATGTTTTTAATTAAAGCAGAAATGGCCGCGATATGGGGGTATTGCAGGTTCAGCCAATGTCTCCATTTTCAGCAGAGCGGCACAGAATTGATGATCCTTCCCGCTGCCTCCTCCTTCAGATTCATCACATTGCTGATTATTATGCAGCATCACAGATCCAAGGGCCGCGCCCACTTCTTTCGGAAGAGAAATCATGAGGTGAAAATGTAAACCTCAATATCTTGGCCATTTCACTTGGCAGTGCCAAGTGTAGCCCGACACGATTGTGTAACCATAACCTTTGCCTGCAATAGCACTTTAACCTGGGGTTTGATGGGGGAAAGTCAACAAAAGTAGACCTTTTTTAAAGTGGACCAACACCCTGGGGTGATCGGCCCGGGAATCTATAAGATTCCCGGGCCGATCACCCCCCACCCCGCGGGACATCCGAGATCGGGATGTCCCGCGGGGTGAAACCCCCCCCCCAAACACCCCAACTCACCTACCTTATCTTCGGCGGCTGCCGGCCGCCGCCTCCCTCGCGCCCCTGTAGGCGTGCGCGCCTCCGCACCGGCCGTCTGCGAATGGCCGGCGCGGGCGCGCGCGCGTCAAAAGTGACGCGAGGGAGGCTGCGGCCGCCGCCGCTTAGACGTTCCAGTTCTCCCCTTGTACGTCGGCGCGGGGAGAGGTGAGTTTTTCGGGGGGTTAGGGGGGGTTTCACACAGCGGGGCACCCCGATCGGGGGTGCCCCACCGAAGTGGACCAAGACCCAGGATAGTCAAAATCCTGGGTGTTGGTCCACTTTAAGGGTTGATGAGGCATTTAGTACTCCTGGTTATCTTTAACTTCCTGACAATTGAAGGCTCATATCTGTAAAATCTGTTGTTTGAGTTTAATAAATATGATACCCCTAGTGCTCCTGATGGAATGTGTTGCCTACTTTTGCAAAACAAGGTAGTCTACAAAAATAAGAACTGAGGGGGGCATCACATTTGCTGCATAAATAGTAGTAAGAAAGTAGGTCTCGTCATAATGGGCTTGTTCATTTACCACCCAAATATTGGTTGCCTTGTAGCCTTGCAGTTTGTATGCATTTGTGTTTGGATTGCTGTGTCCCCATTGGTGGTGGTTGGGTATCTTCACTAAATTTCAAGTGACATCCTGTTGTTCCAGGGACAGGATATAAAGGTGATTGAACAGGAAACTAAAAATCTATGTCAGAATCTACTTTTATCTTGCTTAACATGAAAGGCTCATAGATTGGTATGTTGGCCTGCCAGCCGGATGATTAATGGACAATTTCCATAATTACCCCTTGATGTCTTAAACTAATTAATAACTGATGAAGGGTATTTCATCATTAATTTGGAAACGGGATGTACATATTTTGCCAAACCAGCTCGTGAGAACCCTGCCCCATGACCTAACTGTGTCTGGTCACTATAGGAACTTGCTATAAACAAAGGACTGAAAGGAAGTGACTTTATGACTCCGGCCAGCACATTGTCATTTCTCATTCAAAAAATGAATGCTCATGATAAATATTTTCTCTTCTTTTCTGCATTTATAATTACATTGCTGTTGCCATAGATAAAAAACTTTTATTTAGGAATTAGAAGTGTTTAGATTCTTTATTGTTTTAGTAATTCTTGGCGCTCTTCCATCAAGTAGTCAAAGCAATGGTTCATTACTCAGGATCATTATAGTTTTGTCTTTGTTATGCAAAAAAAAAAAAAAAAAGTATATATTCTCTTAAATTTGTGATGGTGATCACGGGTGTTATATGGTCTAGGGCAGGTGACCGTTCTTACATTGCTCTTCCTTATGGCAGAGCGGGGGGAGGGGATGGGAGACAGGAATATCTTTAACATGGGCTTCAAGTTTGCACTAATAGCATACAGTAGCTGACAATTTGCCACGTGGCTATTAGTAGATTAGGTCTTGTCACACAACATTCAGGTTTTGAGATGTTAAATGGAGTGTTCACTATCAAGCTGGCATGGGCAGCAAGGATTGCCCTTTAACTAGCCAGTGATTATGGTTTAGGACACTCAAAAAAAAAAAAAATTGTACTGTAAGATGTTACTCTGAATGAAATCAACCAGTGCGATCTGTTTGAGGATCATCCAGACTTGTTCTGCGGGAAAATATTGTAAACCCTGCACAATCTTTGTAGTCAGAACCTTATTGATGACCTTATTTTGTCCAAGCAGATAACAAAAGTAGACCATACCTGTTCTAGCACATTCCTGTCTGTGAATCATGACATGAGCTCATGTCGGAATTGGCATAGGGTTCATTCAAGCCAAGGCAGCAACTGTAAACCTCAGTTTTAACAGATTATAGACCCCTTGTGTGGTGCAAGTCTCGTTTCATATTAGATCATTTTTGGATAGCTGACCCCCAGGTAGACAGGAAATTGCTCATCGGACGGCTGATCCCATGCTCCTATCTATCTTGTACATATCAGACTTTTGTCAAATAGTTTTAAGAAGCCATGTGTCCCAAAGCTCTCAAAAGAAAAGTCCCTTATTGCTATGTAATTCTTACAAAGGTGCTTTTAGTTTACAATGTTATTGAACATGATGAGCAATATTTAGTAATTTATTATATATATATATATATATATCGCACCATCATCTTCCGTAGAGCTTTACAAGGTAGCCCCCATAGCATGGACCTCCTGTATACTTTTTCTGCAGAGGTCGGTTTTCTCCCCTGCTAGATAGACGTGGTTTAGCTTTCTAAAGGATCTATTTACTCCATATCGGTCGTTGGTGGTACTGCTGGGATTATGTAATTGTGAGTGAGCTCCCTCACCTCAGCAGCGTTTTGTGTGTACAGAGCTCGCTTCTCTCCTCTTGTAGATCTTGGTGTACGGTTAACAGCAACAGATTACATGTAGTGAAAACTGCTTCCACAATTCACATATTGGCTAACTGTAGAAAAAAATACTAGATATGCTGAGCACCTTGAGGACATGCATTTAGCACACAATAATTTACCGTATTTTTCACCCTATAAGAAGCACCTGCCCATAAGACACACCTAGGATTTGGGGGAGGAAAATAAGAAAAAAAATATTTTAAACCAAAAACACACCATAACAGTGTGGCATTCCCCTATCCCATTCCCATAGGCCGTGTGGGATGCCCCCATTCCATAGACAGTGTAGCATGTCCCCCTCCCATTCCCCATATACCCAGTGTGGCATTCCCCCCTCCCATTCCCCATATAGGCAGTGTGGCATTCTCCCCCCTCCCATTCCCCATATAGGCAGTGTGGCATTTCCCCCTCCCATTCCCCATATAGGCAGTGTGGCATTTCCCCCTCCCATTCCCCATATAGGCAGTGAGGCATTCACCCCCCTCCCATTCCCCATATAGGCAGTGTGGCATTCCCCCTCCCATTCCCCATATAGGCAGTGTGGCATCCTCCCTCCCATTCCCCATATAGGCAGTGTGGCATTCCCCCCTCCCATTCCCCATATAGGCAGTGTGGCATTCCCCCCTCCCATTCCCCATATAGGCAGTGTGGCATTCCCCCTCCCATTCCCCATATAGGCAGTGTGGCATCCTCCCTCCCATTCCCCATATAGGCAGTGTGGCATTCCCCCCTCCCATTCCCCATATAGGCAGTGTGGCATTCCCCCCTCCCATTCCCCATATAGGCAGTGTGGCATTCCCCCCTCCCATTCCCCATATAGGCAGTGTGGCATTCCCCCCTCCCATTCCCCATATAAGCAGTGTGGCATTCCCCCCTCCCATTCCCCATATAGGCAGTGTGGCATCCTCCCTCCCATTCCCCATATAGGCAGTGTGGCATTCCCCCTCCCATTCCCGATATAGGCAGTGTGGCACTTCCCCCTCCCATTCCCCATATAGGCAGTGTGGCATTCCCCCTCCCATTCCCGATATAGGCAGTGTGGCACTTCCCCCTCCCATTCCCCATATAGGCAGTGAGGCATTCCCCCTCCCATTCCCCATATAAGCAGTGTGGCATTCCCCCCTCCCATTCCCCATATAGGCAGTGTGGCATCCTCCCTCCCATTCCCCATATAGGCAGTGTGGCATTCCCCCCTCCCATTCCCCATATACCCAGTGTGGCATTCCCCCCTCCCATTCCCCATATACCCAGTGTGGCATTCCCCCCTCCCATTCCCCATATAGGCAGTGTGGCATCCTCCCTCCCATTCCCCATATAGGCAGTGTGGCATTCCCCCCTCCCATTCCCCATATAGGCAGTGTGGCATTCCCCCTCCCATTCCCCATATAGGCAGTGTGGCATTCCCCCTCCCATTCCCCATATAGGCAGTGAGGCATTCCCCCTCCCATTCCCCATATAAGCAGTGTGGCATTCCCCCCTCCCATTCCCCATATAGGCAGTGTGGCATTCCCCCCTCCCATTCCCCATATAGGCAGTGTGGCATTCATCCCCCCTCCCATTCCCCATATAGGCAGTGTGGCATTCATCCCCCTCCCATTCCCCATATAGGCAGTGTGGCATCCCCCCTCCCATTCCCCATATAGGCAGTGTGGCATTCCCCCTCCCATTCCCCATATAAGCAGTGTGGCATTCCCCCCTCCCATTCCCCATATAGGCAGTGTGGCATTCATCCCCCCTCCTATTCCCCATATAGGCAGTGTGGCATTCATCCCCCTCCCATTTACCATATAGGCTGTGTGGCATTCATCCCCCCTCCCATTTCCCATATAAGCAGTGTGGCATTCATCCCCCTCCCATTCCCCATATAAGCAGTGTGGCATTCCCCCCTCCCATTCCCCATATAGGCAGTGTGGCATTCCCCCCTCCCATTCCCCATATAGGCAGTGTGGCATTCCCCCTCCCATTCCCCATATAAGCAGTGTGGCATTCCCCCCTCCCATTCCCCATATAGGCAGTGTGGCATTCATCCCCCCTCCTATTCCCCATATAGGCAGTGTGGCATTCATCCCCCTCCCATTTACCATATAGGCTGTGTGGCATTCATCCCCCCTCCCATTTCCCATATAAGCAGTGTGGCATTCATCCCCCTCCCATTCCCCATATAAGCAGTGTGGCATTCACCCCCCTCCCATTCCCCATATAAGCAGTGTGGCACTTCCCCCTCCCATTCCCCATATAGGCAGTGTGGCATTCCCCCCTCCCATTCCCCATATAGGCAGTGTGGCATTCCCCCCTCCCATTCCCCATATAGGCAGTGTGGCATTCCCCCCTCCCATTCCCCATATAGGCAGTGAGGCATTCCCCCTCCCATTCCCCATATAAGCAGTGTGGCATTCCCCCCTCCCATTCCCCATATAGGCAGTGTGGCATCCTCCCTCCCATTCCCCATATAGGCAGTGTGGCATTCCCCCCTCCCATTCCCCATATACCCAGTGTGGCATTCCCCCCTCCCATTCCCCATATACCCAGTGTGGCATTCCCCCCTCCCATTCCCCATATAGGCAGTGTGGCATCCTCCCTCCCATTCCCCATATAGGCAGTGTGGCATTCCCCCCTCCCATTCCCCATATAGGCAGTGTGGCATTCCCCCTCCCATTCCCCATATAGGCAGTGTGGCATTCCCCCTCCCATTCCCCATATAGGCAGTGTGGCATTCCCCCCTCCCATTCCCCATATAGGCAGTGAGGCATTCCCCCTCCCATTCCCCATATAAGCAGTGTGGCATTCCCCCCTCCCATTCCCCATATAGGCAGTGTGGCATTCCCCCCTCCCATTCCCCATATAGGCAGTGTGGCATTCCCCCTCCCATTCCCCATATAAGCAGTGTGGCATTCCCCCCTCCCATTCCCCATATAGGCAGTGTGGCATTCCCCCTCCCATTCCCCATATAAGCAGTGTGGCACTTCCCCCTCCCATTCCCCATATAGGCAGTGTGGCATTCCCCCCTCCCATTCCCCATATAGGCAGTGTGGCATTCCCCCCTCCCATTCCCCATATAGGCAGTGAGGCATTCCCCCTCCCATTCCCCATATAAGCAGTGTGGCATTCCCCCCTCCCATTCCCCATATAGGCAGTGTGGCATTCCCCCCTCCCATTCCCCATATAGGCAGTGAGGCATTCCCCCTCCCATTCCCCATATAAGCAGTGTGGCATTCCCCCCTCCCATTCCCCATATAGGCAGTGTGGCATTCCCCCCTCCCATTCCCCATATAGGCAGTGTGGCATTCCCCCATCCCATTCCCCATATAGGCAGTGTGGCATCCTCCCTCCCATTCCCCATATAGGCAGTGTGGCATTCCCCCCTCCCATTCCCCATATACCCAGTGTGGCATTCCCCCCTCCCATTCCCCATATACCCAGTGTGGCATTCCCCCCTCCCATTCCCCATATAGGCAGTGTGGCATCCTCCCTCCCATTCCCCATATAGGCAGTGTGGCATTCCCCCCTCCCATTCCCCATATAGGCAGTGTGGCATTCCCCCTCCCATTCCCCATATAGGCAGTGTGGCATTCCCCCTCCCATTCCCCATATAGGCAGTGTGGCATTCCCCCCTCCCATTCCCCATATAGGCAGTGAGGCATTCCCCCTCCCATTCCCCATATAAGCAGTGTGGCATTTCCCCCTCCCATTCCCCATATAGGCAGTGTGGCATTCCCCCCTCCCATTCCCCATATAGGCAGTGTGGCATTCCCCCTCCCATTCCCCATATAAGCAGTGTGGCATTCCCCCCTCCCATTCCCCATATAGGCAGTGTGGCATTCCCCCTCCCATTCCCCATATAGGCAGTGTGGCACTTCCCCCTCCCATTCCCCATATAGGCAGTGTGGCACTTCCCCCTCCCATTCCCATATAGGCAGTGTGGCATTCACCCCCCTCCCATTCCCCATATAGGCAGTGTGGCATTCATCCCCCCTCCCATTCCCCATATAGGCAGTGTGGCATTCATCCCCCCTCCCATTCCCCATATAGGCAGTGTGGCATTCATCCCCCCTCCCATTCCCCATATAGGCAGTGTGGCATTCATCCCCCCTCCCATTCCCCATATAGGCTGTGTGGCATTCATCCCCCCCTCCCATTCCCCATATAAGCAGTGAGGCATTCATCCCCCCTCCCATTCCCCATATAGGCAGTGTGCACCCCATTATCATAAGCAGTGTGGCATTCCCCCCTCCTATTCCCCATATAGGCAGTGTGCCCCCCCATTATCATAGGATGTGTGGCATCCCCCCCCATTCCCATTGGCAGTGTGGCATCCCCCCTCCCCCCATTAGTGTAGGCAGTGTGGCATCCCCCTCTCCCCCATTAGTGTAGGCTGTGTGGCATCCCCCCTCTCCCCCATTAGTGTAGGCTGTGTGGCATCCCCCCTCTCCCCCATTAGTGTAGGCTGTGTGGCATCCCCCCTCTCCCCCATTAGTGTAGGCTGTGTGGCATCCCCCTCTCCCCCATTAGTGTAGGCAGTGTGGCATCCCCCTCTCCCCCATTAGTGTAGGCAGTGTGGCATCCCCCTCTCCCCCATTAGTGTAGGCTGTGTGGCATCCCCCCTCTCCCCCTATTGGCAGTGTGGCATCCCCCCTCTCCCCCTATTGGCAGTGTGGCATCCCCCTCTCCCCCTGTTGGCAGTGTGGCCTCCCCCTGTTGGCAGTGTGGCATCCCCCCTCTCCCCCCGTTGGCAGTGTGGCATCCCCCCGTTGGCAGTGTGGCATCCCCCCTCTCCCCCCGTTGGCAGTGTGGCATCCCCCCTCTCCCCCCATTGGCAGTGTGGCATCCCCCCTCTCCCCCCGTTGGCAGTGTGGCATCCCCCCTCTCCCTCCGTTGGCAGTGTGGCATCCCCCCTCTCCCCCCGTTGGCAGTGTGGCATCCCCCCCCCCCCGTTGGCAGTGTGGCATCCCCCCCGCTCCCCCCCCCCGTTGGCAGTGTGGCACCCCCCCATTGGCAGTGTGGCATCCCCCCCTCCCCGTTGGCAGTGTGGCATCCCCCCTCTCCACCCGACCCCCCCCCCCCCGTTGGCAGTGTGGCATCCCCCCCCCCCCCCCCCCCCCCCCCGTTGGCAGTGTGGCATCCCCCTCCCCCCATTGGCAGTCGGCATAAGTAGGGAAAAAAAAGTAAAACTCACCTGTCCGCTGACAAGCGGCCAGCTCTGTGAATCAGGTGGGCGTGGCATGCGGCGCGTCCGACGCAGGCCACGCGTCGGATATATATATATATATATTTTATAACATCAAATCTAAGAGGGCTAAGTTGTAAATGAAAATGTAAGGAGCCAGTTGCAACCAATGATTGATATGTAAGCAGGAAATAGTCAGGTTTCCTATTGGAGCAATTTGCGTATACCTTACTGCCGTACATGTGCCTCTGGCTGATGGGCGTGGGCTGTAGTTTAACCAAGCTATTGTTCAGTTGCCAGCGTTTAGCTCATGTGTTGACTGAGGTTTTCTTGGATCTCAATTTTATTACAAAAAAAGCTAGCTTGGCAAAATGTAATATAGATCTGATTACAAGGTTATGTTGGCAGACAGGCGTGTTTCCACATAATACAATTTACACATCTGTAGCACACTACTGTAACATGTTCAGTCTGTGATCCTAGTGCCTGCTTTGCATATTTTAATCCTTTTTATATTGTATTTGTTTTCTTGAAACGTTTCTAATTAGCACGTTCCTTAGGATTTAGGAACAAGGGGCACGTTCAGTTTGCTGGTATTTTCAGGAGTAAATTGTAGAGTAGTTTTCCCTGCCCTTTTTTGTGTCAGGCTTTGATTTGAAGCCTCAGGACACTGTATCCTGGAGACACTCCTTTTCCTGTTGTAAATGTGCCGTGAGGTCAACAGCACACATTTTCCCTGAAAGCACACACACCATGGCTTTCTAATTGTGCTACAAGACAATCCTCTTTGTCACTGTGACAGTAAATCAAATAAACATGAAATTGGTGCAACTTCCCGGAACAAACCATGCTGAGAAATCTTCAGGAAAGTGTGCCCACAGAGGGCCGTCCGCTAGCCTCCTCCCAGGGCATCCTATAGCAGGATGCCGCGCTGTGTGAAACCCCCAGGGTGGCCGGTAAACTTGCCTTTACCAGGCCGCTGCCCAGAAACGCAGGGCAGACGCGACCAAACGGCTGTACATGATCACGATGGCACCTTTTGGGATCAGTCAATCTGCGATCTCAAAAGTGCCGCAGGGCCTGGCTTCACTGGGCCACCAGCAGCACCCAAGGTACTGGGGGGGGGGGGGGACCTCGGGCTGTGGTGGAAACATTTAATGCTCTTTCATGTATTTTTCTGCTTTCAAGCTTGGTACAACTGTGTGCTTTTTATGTTTAATTTTGTAACAGTCACTCATAGTCTGCAGTTTAGCTTTCTAAACATTAGTGTCTCATCATTCAAAAAGGAAATGGGTTTTCAATTAAAAGCACTTCCTATTGCTGTGTGTTTTTTTTTTTTTTTTGTTTTTTTTTGGGACTTCTCCTGCCACTGTCATTTTAAGATAAGAGAAGGATTTCCTCCCTTTCCTATGCTCTCACTGTGATAGAGATTATATATATATATATATATATATATAATCTATTTCTTATGACCCATTTCCACAAAACAACTTGCGAACCAGAAATTGCCAAAGCAATCGGGCCATTGATGATCCCTGGAGATGCCCAAAACGATCTAGCAATCAATGAGAATTTATAATTGATCAAGCATTGTATCATTTTGGCTGACCTACTGCTGGCACGTGGAAACAGAAACCGATCACAAATAGGACATGGAGTGCACCGCTTGATCAATTTCACAAACAAGACAATGACCTATTAGGTCACACTCATTCTCTGTCTGTATGCAAGTCAACCACTCTCAAACAAGTTATACTTTGGGTGGCTCGCTCAACGAATAATTGTTTTCTTTGTTCGTGGAAATGAGCCGTTACTGGGGTGGCTCACTAAGACGGGCCTGAGATCCTCCATAGAAAATCTAGCATCCCTGATGTTGCTTGCCTTATTGTATGTAGACTGGAGCATTTTATCTGTTCTCACAGTTTAAGGATGGCAAGTCTAAAATCTGTACTCTTTTGACAGTAGACGCCCCCCCCCCTTTTTTTTTTTTCTCCTACAGGAATCACCTGGATGTTTTTCCTAACCTATAACTGATTTATAGGAATTCAGTTTTTCAGCCATTTTTCAAAAAAAAATGGGGGGGGGGGGGGGGGGCTGGATTAGGGAATGCATAGGAAGGCAGTGTCCTGCTTGTGTGGGTAGCCGATGGAGATCTGGATGCATAGGTTGTGTATGAAGAGGATCATCTGTTGTGCAAGCCAACTATTTTTGAAGTGGGGGGGAGGAATAGAAAATAAATGTAAACATGCTTACACATTAAGCTATATACTTTTTATATGTAGTAGTTGCAACACAACACTCCCTTACTTGGCAGTGATTTATCTGATCCCAATTAAACCCTGCAGTGAAAGCAATGTTTACCTTTTATAACCAGGAGGCTTCATTCAATTTCTCCTGTGACACTTAGGCACACCTTTACACCCTATAACATGCAATAATTTTATAACAACCTTCTTCCAGGGACAGGCTGGGCTGTAGCTCAGAATGGTGTTTGGTCAACTCTGGGATTTTACTGCATGAAAGCAATAGTTTTATTTCACATATTTGATGCACAAATAGGCACATCAAACATTTATTGCATTGTCCAGTTGCAAATTCTAATGTTTAGTCTAATATTTGCTGCTGATGTAGCCCTTTAGCTGTTTGGAATAACTATTTTGATCAAAAATGACTTGACACCTTAATCCCTCCAAATTGGCATGCCCTTTCAGACCACGCCTAGGAACACCAAAATCCAGCATGGAGCTCTGTATACATATGCATACTGCAGTGAAGCATGTCGCCTATTGGGTTAGCTGTGACTGCTGCATGTGTGTCGAGATTCCTAGCAGAGCTCATCTCTAATGCAGGGTTTATTGATGGTGTGAGGAGTTACATTAGGTTAGTTTAGATCCTAGTGGGGGGGGGGGGGGGGTCAGGTCTTAATGAAATGCTGTAGCTGTTTTTTTTTTTTTTTTTACACTAAAACAAAGCCTACAGGGGTCTGGCCACACTGTTTCTTTCTGTATGTTCATACAGGAATCCCATTCTCTCCTGCATGTTTGGAATAAATCCTGATCTGCCACTTAAACGGACCAAAACCCACAGAACTTGTGAAATTTGTTTGGCCATAGCCCCTGCTGATATTCCCTTCTTAGGGTATAGCACTAGAAATGGACAATTTTGTTTTTCAAATCGTGCTGGAACACCTGTAAGATGGCAGGAGATCAGTTATGGCATAGGTGTGGCAATTACTTCATTGCCACACACAACAATGGCAATGAATGGAGAAGGTGGAGCTTTACAGATAAAACAAAGGCAGTTATCTGGTATTACAGAGAAGCAGGAGCACAACAAATTGGCAAAAGGTTCTCTTCATGGGGGGAGCAATTCAGGGGATGCTGGTTTAAAAATGTGGGTTTTGGTCCACTTTAAAGGCAAGGCTGTTTAATAAAGACACTCCCTAGCAGATTTAATCCCATAATCCTTTGGGCTGCATCCCCAGTGGAAGAATTGTTGGGATCAAGTCTACAGGACCTGAACTTTACCCTAAGGTTGGTTTCACACTGGGGCGTCGCATTAGGGATTTAGTTGGTGTTTTTGATCACAATTCAATACAGTATGATCAAGTGCTCTGTCACCACAAAAAAACGCAACTAGCAACATTCTGCGTTTGCAGTGTGAAACTGCACACATGCTACTATGGCCAGTGTTTCACTGGCGATTTTTGGGGTGATTGCCACCCTAAGTCAGTGGCTCCCTGGTAGCATGTTTTTAGGAAAGATTGGGACCCCTACACATTAATAAAAAAAATGCATTATCAGCTGAAGAAACTAGCTTAGAAAGAATTACATTTTACTTTACTTCCACCTTGGCAACATTCGGCTTGTGTGTGCCCTGCCTTGATAGTGGCTACAAAAGAACATTAGGTTTAATGTGTGTGAATGGGCATACAGTACGTAAACTGTATTCTGTGACATTCCAGAAAAACAAACAAAAAAGAAATGGTTCTGTTGGTAACAAATGTTCTGGCAGTTGCCTGGAAAGCCATTTATTTCCCATTTGAATCTCCACAACATAAGGTTGAAACGTGATCCTGTATCCAGACAACATCTGTAATGTGTTCCCATGCAATCAGCAGGACCAGCATCCAGCAGTCTCCAGGACGAGTGTGTACAGGCATGCCAGGCATTTTCCTGTAAGTCGGCCTTCCCATAATGCCTTTTACCTTATAAGGAGAATCCCGCACACAGGCAGTCACAGCGTATAAAGGGAAAGGTGGAGTCTCTGCTGGCCGTGACGCTTCACATTGACTCAGCCAGCACACATCCTCTCCCACTCATGTGCAGAACATTATAGCGATATGAGATAAAGAATGACCCAAAATAGCTGTCGCAATGCTTGCTGCGTATCATACATTTCTCTGCCTTCTGATGACATACATGCATGTACAAGAACAGTCAGAAGTTCCATTTTATAAAGGTGGAGTCGAAAAAACCTTTTTGCAATGTCCAGGATATCCTGATGGGTTTCATCATTCAGAAAGCAAAAAGAGTTTAACATTTGTGTTAGCCCTAAAAAAGGACCATTTGGTCCACTTGTATTCAACCTTGACCGACTTAATGGAGATGTTTTGTGAATTGTAATATTAAAGTGACTGGCCACAAAAGATGCTCTCCTTTTGTCCCACGCAGCTGACTCTGGCGGTCAGGTGAATTGTTGGCTCACATCCCACACTGCCTGGGTCCCGAACATCTGTCATCTGCCTTTGTCTGGCTGTACCATGCCCTCTCCATTCACTACTATGGAGAGGGAGTGTCTGGCCTCTGTACAACTCAACAAAGCCACCCAGTGATCGGGTGCATTGCTGACTGCCCCATATAAATATGCTGGATATTAAGTGGAGGAGTATGCCTCACCTGGAAGTAAAAATCAAGCTTGTGGATTTGTTCTCTGGGTAGCTGTAATTTTAAAGTGTGTTCTTCCACTTATAGGGGCCATCTGCTCTATTTGTACTTTCTCCCAAGATGACTGGTAGGATGGTGCTGGACCATGGGTAGGGGTTTTTCTCCCTTCGTCTTTCAGGATGGCCTCTTGAGGGAAAGCTGCTCCCCCTAGACAGGAAAAACAAACTGGCACACATTTAAAACCCTCACTCCTTCTTCCCAGCCCTCAGTATTTCATGTTCCCTCTCCAAGGAAACGGCTGGGACTATGGACTAATTTTTTTATCCCCCAGGAATTCCTGGGGTGGGGTTCACCAAACCCCGGCCTTCACTTCCACTGAATTCCCAGCTGTTTTTCTGCTGCCTTAGTGTGCTGTGGTTCTTGGTGTGCAAGGGTGGTCTGATCGCCTGTTCGGGGTAAGGTGTTCCAGTGAAGGGGTGGCTTCCGAGATTCCAGGTCCCTGGGCTGTACTTCCAGTTGTCGTGCACTAATGGGGGCGGGTTGTGTTTTTTGACATAGTCCTGGCAGAGCAGGGATTCTATGCACTCCCAGCTTCCGGAGCAGAGGTCGGAAGTGGAGGCCTGGTGCATGTTAGAACCCTCGCATTGACCCTGGCCGCGGTGGTGAAGCTGGTTGACAAGTAGGCCAGCAGAAAAACAGCAGCAGTGCCTCAAGAGTAGCCTTTGAGAAGTAGATTTGCCCCATTTGTTATCAACCTTAAAGTGGACCAAAAACTTGGACCTTGCCCTCGATCGGAAGGAGGAGAAATAACATGCTAAGTTAACACCCACAGTGAACTAGCAAATGAGGACCAAAACCCACCCTGGAATCTGAGACTCCAGGGCAGGCATACTCACTCGTCCCGGGGGGCTGTGTGAAACCACCCAGGTCGCCCAAACAAACTAGCCTCTTTCTGGTCCTACGACGCGTGTACGGATGCATGAAGGACCCCCAATGTCCTGCCTCAGGGTAGCGGTGTGGATGGGTTAACCAAAGACTGGGCATCATTAGACCCTAACTATTCTGAAAATCTGCACAAATCATTTGCAAGTTTTACCTGTCCACATTTATTATGAATAGGCTGTAAAATCCATATATCCATTAAAGAATAGAAAACATCTGGACACTTTTCCAAATGACAAGTCAATGAAGTACTTGAATGCATCAAAGCTTACATTTGAATTTGCATGAACATGTGAAAATGAGTGCTCCATAAAATCTTTGCACCATGTACACTGCTCCCCCAGTCCTACTAAAAAGGCTAACTGGCAGGATCTCTGAATCTCTGTCTAGCTTTATGCAGGGACTTGCTAAGCATGTGCGAAGAGTGATTAGTTTGTACTATAATACCATTCTACATCTTCTTTCAGGCTGAATCAGAAGTAGCTGCATTAAACCGTCGTATTCAACTTGTAGAAGAGGAGTTGGATAGAGCTCAGGAACGTCTTGGTACAGCTTTACAGAAACTGGAAGAGGCAGAAAAGGCTGCTGATGAGAGCGAGAGGTATTAATGATTTTTCTTCACTTTGCTAATCTAAACTCTGTCGTTTATGTAAATGAATCTTCAGCGTAAGTTGAAAGACTGCACATTTTCAGCCAAAGACATATTCACGCATTAGCTTTTTCTGTGCTGCGCATTACTTCCAAAGAGACAGCTGACATATATGTGCTGTGCTGCACTTCTTGTTGGGAAAGGTTGCATGCAGCATTTGTCACACAATGCAAGCACAGGCCAATAGAAGGCACTGCAATTGTAATGCGTTGTATTGCAATGTATCGGCTTTGTGCTTACCTTTTAGCAACAGATTAGGACTTTTACTTACTGTGTTGTTTTTTTTTTTTTTTTTCTTAAACTTTTTGAAAAGTGCAGCACATATTTTGATACAGTGGAGCTGAATTCAATCACAAAATCCACCCTTATAGACAATAGTTTAGCAGACAAACTCCTGCGGTCATCTTTGTTTTTCCTTCCTCCACTAACAAACTGCTAGCTTAATCATTGACTAAATTGACTGTAGTGTATAGCTGACATGTGAGCTTCCTTGAGGGACAGGGATGGCTTTTAGACTTTTACCAACATAGTGCTGTACAGGGGTTATATTGGTGGCTTTAAAGTGGACCAACCACCATACTAGCCGGCCCTGGGGTCTAAAACGCTCCATTGCCAGATGCTCAAGTCCCCCCTGGTGCATCGTGATTTGTAATGCCCCGCCTGTCCAGAATTTACTTGCCTTTCCAGTGTTCTCGCACTGGGTTTGTGGGCCACAGCCACATCCTTATTATCTCGGAGAGGCGCGCTTCCACGCAAAGGTCGCAGGGAGGCAGGGGATATGGATTATCCATATGTTGGAGCTCTGAGCAAATGTGGTGCCGCATGCCCATGTATGTGCCTAGGGAACATGGGGAAACTTGTGTTTTTAGGGGCGATCTGGGTGGTTCACATACCTGGACATTCCAAATAAGAGTTCCCCACAGACAAGGACTAAAACCTGGATGGCAAAATCCTGGGCCTTGGTCCACTTTATTGTAGGGCACAAAGCCTACAAGCGCTGTTCCGAAAGGAAGAACAGCATGGTGGTGGAGTGTTCTTTTAACCTTTTTCAGAATTTCTTTCTAAGTTTGCTTAATTTGGACTAATGATTCCCAGTATCATAATATAATGATTTCTTACTGCATACCTGTAATATAACAACAAACCGTTTATTGCATTTATATTTGTGTTTTTATCTTGTTTTGATGGAAAGAAAACAAATGGCAGTGCTACAAAATTTTTATGAAGGTGCCAAGTAAGGCTTGGAACTACTGCTTTCTGTCTTAAAGCAGACCAAAAGTCAAAAAAGCAAGTTCAGCAAATTGCACCCCTAGTGCCCCACTCTGAAAATCGGTGACAAACTATTTGAGAGGGCCTAACTCCATGCAGATGTTATGGAATAGCAGGCAGATCCTATGCTGTATAATTGCATGGGAGCGGCCATCTTATAAATACCCAATCCCACAGTCAAAATTGCCTGACATATAGTGATATATCATATAGTGTAATCCTCCTTTATTTCTAGCAGAAAGCCATCAGCTGTAATGACTCATTGCTATGCTGCACAGCTGACAGAATTGTATCATTTACATCAGGGATGCCATCAATTGCCACCCTAGGGAGTTGGAGGTGACCTTTTCTTATCTGCTTCTCTTTACCATCACTCCCCTCCCCCCCGAAGTAGTACAAAAGGATGCGGTTGTGTACCCCCTGATTAAGATGGATACATAAGGTTTACCCTGTTTGAATGCTGTGCAGTAAATCCAGAGTCTGCAGTGAGGAGTGATAAAGAAACATTGTTGCAAGTTTTCCTTCACACACATTCTCTCTAGCAGCTGGTTATTCAGTGTGTGTGTGTATCATATAACATGATACACAAGCTGCTCGTGTTTGAGCCATATATCAGTTTGGTGTGGGCTGCTGCTGGCACAGCTTTCCTCTCATGCTTATGTGTGTGACAAAATGGCCGCTTCCATGCAGTTCTGCAGCAAAGAATCGGCCTGTTATTCCACAACATCTCCATGAAGTTAAGCCCTGTCAAATAGTTTAAAGCGGACCAAAAGTCAAAAGAAGAAAATGTAGTAAATTGCTCCGCCTAAGTATTCTAGCTTGCACTTCCTCTGTAGATACAGGGTTAGAGGTTGCAACTGTACCTTGTGCATGTTCATGTAAGATAAGAAGAGAAGGGTGTTTAATTAAAATGTTCTGCAGTTTTGGGAATGACCAAGTGCATTTTGGAGTGCAGCTTCCAGAGAAGCAGATGTGGCTCCATACAAAAGTATATTAGGAGTGTATTTCATTTGGAGTCCTTAGCAAATATGAATAATATGTTGTGCCAGTTTAGTTGAAAAAATAGTTTCATGTCCATAGATCACGGCTTAAAGTATTTTTACTTTGACAGAGGCATGAAGGTAATCGAAAACCGAGCCATGAAGGATGAAGAAAAAATGGAAATTCAGGAAATGCAACTGAAGGAAGCTAAACACATTGCAGAGGAAGCAGATCGTAAATATGAGGAGGTGAGAGCCTAGCCCTTGAAGAGTCATGCAGATGGATGGGAAGCTGACCCGGTTAAGCATTTTAGAAAGTGTTGGAAGAAATGTTGTTTTCCTGTGAGAGTTTGCACAGACAGAAGCCATCGCTAGCATTAGAAAACCCCCCTCAGTTTTAAAGCGGACATTTGGTCCTCGTCTGTGGCACCTGTAAAAGACCACCTCCCATCTTTTAATAAAACTGGCAATTGATGGCTGCGTTTCTTTCTGGCAGAGCTCCTTTTGCCATTGACCAGGGCACTTTCTGGCACAGTGTTACCAAGGGTGGTTTAGGCTGTCCGGGCTAAAAGAAGAGCGAAAAATCTACCCTGCAGCTGCTGCTCCAAATCACACAGGGTAACAAAATAGTCTAGTAGCGTGCAGGTGCCCCTGGAATATTTAGGGGCCTGTCCACCAAGGATTTAGCCCCACAGAAGCAACTCAATTTGCTGAAATGAGGGAGATGCCAGGGACTGCCTTAGTGCAGTCCCAGCTGTAGGATGCTCTGTATTGTCCAGCACTCTGCATTGTCCAGCACTCTAGTGAAGTCTAAAATCACTCGTTTATACATCCTGTTTTAAAAATTGTTCCAGGTTACTCATTTCGGGCCACGCATGGTGCCGTCATATCATGTAGAATGCTTTGTACCTGGGACACTGGAAAAGAGGAGCTTTCCTAGAACAGAAAGTATTTTGACAGTAACCAATACAAGGACAGATGTCATTACCCATCAATCCTTGCAGAGGGTGGAGCTATGCAAATAATCTCAGGCCAGTATTTGGAGAGACCCATGTTAGGCTTAATATAGGGGGCCTAAAGAGTCCAAAAAAAAACTCTACTTGGGTAATGGAAAGTATTTGCACAGTACCCAATACAAGGACGGATAGCATTACCCATCTATCCTTGCAGAGGGCGGAGCTATGCAAATCATCTCATTATGTCCCTGTGCCATCCAAGGCCCTTAGAAACGCTAAGGGTGCAATGCCAAGGATTAGCTTTAAATCTACACAGCCATACGCATCCAACTAGTAGACATGTGTTCTGAGCTTTAGGATCTCATAAGCACTAGGACACCTGGGCCCATGTAAGCTTTAATCAGCCATGATGGCACAGACGGGGAGACGACAGAGTATGTTTGGAAAAGGTTTACCAATTTAACCTTGGTCAACAACCTTTTCATGTAGTACTTCTGCTTCTTCATTAAGCTACAAAAAGACCCACAAGTTCTAGTCTTTACCTGAATTACCAGCCTTCCTTCTGACCGGATTTTTTTTTTTTTTTAGGTGGCCCGTAAGTTAGTCATTCTTGAGGGAGAGCTGGAGCGAGCAGAGGAGCGCGCAGAAGTGTCTGAACTGTAAGGACGGTTTGTTTATCATGAAGCACATTTTATTCATAGACTGTTGTATGCTAGAAAATCGTCCCTTTGCTTTGTCTGAGATTTCTTGCTAGGTTGGTAATTACCTTTTCGTCCTGTGCTCCAGACCTGACCTGATTGCTTTATCAGGGGCAGGATTGTTGGGAAGACAGAATTGCGGCCCGCCATCAAACATCTGGGTGTGGCCATGCCTCCTCCATTCATTGCAATGGAGGTTGTGGGTGAGGCCCTACACTCCCCCTCTGCATTGTAGTGAATAGAGGGGGTGTGCACACATCCCCTATGACTAATGGCGGGGGCCTGGTCTGGCACTGAAGAGCTAGAGAATAGTTTTAGGGCCCTTGCGGCGACTGCAGCGGGAGCCCCGATAAAGTGCTCAGGTGAGGTCTGGACCCGCAGTGACCAGTGGCGCAGGACAAATGGAAAGTACCCCCTTGACTTAAAGCAGGGTGAAATAAGCAGATCTTGTAAAAACTCAGATGTAGGGCTTTGGATTACCAGTTATGTTTTGTTTTTCCTACTAGATTTAAACCTTGGCTTCATGGTAGAACTGCCCCCTTATTATTTATCATGATTTATACACACAGAACTGCAGTGCAATAATGACTAGGGAATAACTGGGGGATAAAGTTTTCAGTAAGCAGAACAAAAAAAATGTGAACTTTCCAAACTACTGTCCCAATAAAACAGGTTGCAACTATTTCCTAGACATACACATAATAGTGCAGAGACTTAATAAGGGAAGATGCTTTGTACCTTAATAATCATTTCAACAATCCATTCCCCAGCCTCTGTAAATAAAGCTGTTGGATGGGTGCTTATTTCACAGAATACAGAAAAGGTACGTAGCTCGGATGTTGTCTGATTACCCAACATCCTCCTGGCACTAAAAGAAAAATAGAAGCAAGCAAGGTTGAAGAAACGTGAAATAATTTCTGCAAAACGTCCGTGTTTATTCAGCCTCCAAGCAAAAAGTAACTTTTAATATATCTTGTTAAAAATGGTGAACCATAAAAAAATGCCAAGATAAGTGAAAATAAAGCACTGCAGGAAATTGGGACAGGCATCAAATGAACTGCTTGATGGCTAATTATTGACGTTGGGTTTAGAGTCCATTTAAGATGGAGCTGTGTAATCTAATCTTATGCATAGTATGCAGCGCTATTCCTACGTGGTCAGAGAATATGATCATAGGAAAGTTGTGGCCATTGCTGAGGATCAGTAAAACAATGTCAGGAGAGCAGTCTTTTACTTCCTCCATGTTTGCCCTGTTCTGAAAACTATGGAGTTAGAAAATAGTGACTGGGCAATGTAGATGGATACATTTTTTAAATATGTATTGGGACTGCATTATATAATCTATGGCATATGTATTGTGACTGCATTATATAATCTATTGCATATGTATTGTGACTGCATTATATAATCTATTGCATATGTATTGTGACTGCATTATGTAATCTATTGCATATGTATTGTGACTGCATTATATAATCTATTGCATATGTATTGTGACTGCATTATATAATCTATTGCATATGTATTGTGACTGCATTATGTAATCTATTGCATATGTATTGTGACTGCATTATATAATCTATTGCACATTGCAGCCTCCATCACTGTCCCCAGGTCATTATAGACCTACAACTTAGTAGCTCGGCCATCTCTGTATATGTGGCTGAAAATGAAAGCTGGGTTTTTCCTGTATAGGGGGCACTTGTTAGGCAATACTGATACGCTGTAAACATACAGATGTTCTAATTTTCAATGCACCTTCCATCCCAGGTGCCAGAAAAGTCTCAAGGCACAGAGGTAATGGACTGGTGCTTTCCATCAAAGTGGGGCATCGGTGCTCCCAAAAACGTTCCCTGAAAAACGCTGCATCTGTATGTGTCTTAAAGTAATCCTATACCCAGATACCATGTTTGTCATCGCCTTCTACCCCCAATATTGACAATAAAATATTGCACTAATAACCAAATTTAACAAAGTGGTTTAATCCAAAAAATACAAGATCTTTAAGAGTGCTCCATGTGCCAAAACTGCTATTGGACAAATAGTCCCAAAGTATGAATACCAGAAATGCATGCACAGAGCAAATTTCCCTAGATGCCGCCAGAAGGAGCAGGGGTTAAATATATTTCAATTCACTTTCGTGTCTGCCACCAGCTTAAACCGGACCTTCACCATCATTAACTGAAAAGCCCAAACCTTTAAAAACTATTTTCCAGGATCTACAATTAATACATTTTTATGTTTTTAGTCACTTACTTGTTGTTCTTTCCCCCACTGGGCTGCAACTCTGTTTAGGACTCTAGGATACGGGCGCCGCTATCTTGACTAAGAAGCATCACACATACTGAGGAGTGGAGACCGGGATAAAGTGCAGGGGGCGGGTTATAGCTGTGCTTTGCACAGGCAGAGCAGAGCTGAGGTCAGGGAAAGGACAGCAATGCCAGAATGCAGAGCAACACAGTCAGACACTTCCTGTTTGCAGGCTGCCTGATGCTCCATGAGCCGCCATCTTGGATGTTTAAATGCTCATAACATGCAGTAGATGCAGGTAGGATGATTTTTAATGTGAGCAATCTGTATGTACAGTGTGGAGGAAACATATAAGATAGACTCTTATTCAGAGTGAAGGTCTGCTTATACTCTTACCAGAGCTCAAAGATATTAACACAAATAACCACTGTAATCCAGTGAGTATGAAAGCACAGGTCTTCCTGGCCGATACCAGTATTAAAGTTGTTTCTGCAGATAACCAAAAAGGCAGAGAGAATGGAGAGGTGAGTAAACATCGGATGGTGGCATATTAACCCTTTCTATGTCTCCTCTGACGCGAGCCCGGAATTTGCATAAACCATACCACACTGGACTTGTTTTGTTTTATTTTTTTTACCTAATATTCATTAAGGAAAGGCTGTTTTGGGGAACTGGACTGGGTATAGAAGGTGATGACATAAACTTCCTACCTAGATATAGGATCACTTTATGTCCATATAAGAAATATTCATGCTCCATTGTGCATCTTTGGATGCTGGTGGTCACATAGGGATGCAAGTAGGAGAGCACCAGAGCAGGGGTTCAGACTGCTCTGGTCTTATTTGACTGGAAGGTCACATTTAAAGCAGACCAAAACCCACATTTTTAACTAGCATATCCCTGAATTGCTCACCCCATGAAGAGTACCTTTTTGCTAATTTTCACTCTTCCTGCTTCACTCTAACACCCAGATAATGCCGCTTGTTTTAGCTGTAAAGCTCCGCCTCCTCCATTCATTGCCACTGTTGTGTGTGGCAATGATGTCTCTTACAGAGAGGGACAGCATAAAATCCATGTTCTAGGACAATTCGAAAAGCAGAAATATCAATCTCTAGTTCTGCACCGTAAGACGAGTATCTGCAGGGGCTTTGGCCAAATGTATTTCACAAGTTCAGTGGGTTTCGGTCCGCTTTAAAGCTGGAAGTGGGTTAACCAAATTGATTTGATGTATGTCTCCCCACTGAGAAGATGCAGATTTTGCCCCTGTACGCTCATTGTAATCTGGAAGTAATGGGGTGTTTCTATCGGTTTCAATCCTCCGTTCTGGTTTATACAGGTAGGAAAGTAATGTTGTATCTTCTCAACTTTGTCACAGATGACACAATATACCTTGTTGATACTTGTATAACATTTTCTCAACAAAAAAATGGGATTAAACTGTGTCCAGAGTGTCTTAGATCTCTGAATTTCATCTTTGAATTACAGGAAGTGCAGCGACCTGGAAGAAGAACTGAAAAATGTGACTAACAACTTAAAATCCCTGGAGGCTCAGTCGGAAAAGGTGAGGCATGCTGGCCCTGCAGCACAGAATTTCACTAGATTAGAGGATATATGCCCATTCCTCTAAAGGTCTTGTTTTGCTCAACGTTTGTGCAGTGTTTAAATGAAAGTAAGCTGATTCTTCTTGGTGCTTAAGAAGTAATAGTTATTGATGCTCATGCATCAACATCCATGGGCCTTGAGTAACTAAGAGTTGAAAAAAAAAATCATGGTAGTAAAAAATTCAATTCGAGAAAAAAAGCCTAAGGATTTCACTGTTAGTGACTAACCAGATAGGAAGACAATGAAAGTCCATGGCACTTTTTTACACCTGATAAGTAAACTTTTTACCCCTTTTTACCTGTAGTAAAAATACTTTTATCAGGTGTAAAAAAAGTGCCATTGACTTTCCTTGTCTTTTTATCTGGTGATTCACTTACGGTGACATTCTCAGGCTTTTTTCTCATGAATTGATATTTTTTTTTTTTTTTTTTTTTTTACTACCATGAGAATCTTTTTCAACTCTCAGTGAATCGGGGCCATTTTTTTTAAGCACTTTGTCTTGAGGTTCTCTGTGCTGGGGCTTAATGTTGTGCCTTTTTAATTTCATAGTATTCTGAAAAAGAAGACAAATATGAGGAAGAAATAAAGATTTTAACAGACAGATTGAAAGAGGTAAGACCGCAATTTAAAGAATACATTCTATTGACTTACTTGCATCTGTAGATTTCTCTATTTAAAGACTTGTAACACTATGTGTATTTGCAGTGCTAGGAGAATCAAAGCTTTCAAAAGCTCCACTGACCTTGAAATAAAGGGAAAGGGTGTTGTCTCTTTTACAGTGAGCTGTTTTAACAATGTGTGGGAGTGAAGAGATAACAGCCGAAGCAGAATATTGAGCCTTTGAATGGTTTCCTGTGCACTATATATACCTTTTTTTTCTTTTTCATTTAAAGGCTGAAACCCGGGCTGAGTTTGCAGAAAGAACAGTTGCCAAACTAGAAAAGACTATTGATGATCTTGAAGGTAAGCATTTGTAGGACCTGCAATACCATAACGCTTAAAGACGGGCAGGACCTTTGTGAAAAGTTATGCCTACAATTGAGCTTTTTTAATATCTTACCTCTGACTTTTAGGATCTTCCAAAGAGCCACTAATGGTGTCAACTTTGCTCTAGAGCAGGAGTGTCGCACTCCTTTTCAGCAAGGGCCACATCAGCATTCTAGTCGCCTTTAAAGGGCAAGTTAATAACTCAGAACAAAATTCAAACTCTGCCATTCAAAGCTATGGTTAGAAACCCAGAATTATTTTGCCTAGGACAGATGCAGACAGTTAAGGAATTATAGTTTCCAGGACAGATGCATAATCTTCCCCCAGACAAATGCAATTTTTTTTTTTGCCTAGGACAAATGCAGAATTATTCTGGCCAGGACAGACACAAATGATTTTGCCCAGGCATTGGCTAGTAAATGGCACATCTAGCAACCTTTGCTGTGGCAGTAAGTTGGGTCTGTTAGGCAAGCCTACCTTGTGTGGTGAGGGTTGGTTGCACAGAGCCATAGGACATTTCCAGGCACTACTCTTCTCTCCAAGAATGTTAAAGGACGCACTTCAGTTGCTTTATATGCATCACGTCTGGGTAGAGGATTATATATAGATGGTACTGCAATTCACAGTGGAGCACAGTGTACCGGCTCATAACTCTGAGACACACAGGTGCGAAGACGTGCTGCCATCTTTTAGAAGGACACATAAAAAGGTTTTGAGGGCTGTATCCAGCCCCTGGTCCTTAAGTAGACGCGTGCTTTAGAGGCTGGCCAAACCTCTTACAGTCCACTCTGCCCTAAGATAGCTTGGAGTTGGTGTTAAATTCATCCCGAATATTGCCTTTTTTTTTTCTTTTCATGCTTTAAAATGTAAAAGGTTAATCAACTCTGGCTTAGGGGTCTGTAGCCCAGGGCCAGAGGCCAAATGGCCAGCCTCCGGCCCTGCCAACTTACCACTTCCTGTTTATTAATTTGGTCATTGAGAAAGATGTGGAGGCTTCAGCCAGTGTAGTTACTCTATTTGGTCATTGAGAAAGATGTGGAGGCTTCAGCCAGTGTAGGGAAAGTGGTATTGTCACTGTGGCACGTGACTCAAACGCAGGTCCAGTGAGTAAAGAGCAGCAACAGGGAAATGGAGTGTTGGTCTTACTGCACGACTGGGTTAAATGCAGTGGAAAAATGGGGTGGAAGTGTATTGGTGAGTATTTGTAGACACGTGTTCAAGGTTTACTTATCCTTGAACCTTTTTGTTGGGGACTACATCTGACCGCATCCCCAGCTTCTCTGTAGCTGTGGCTTGGTTCTGCCCAGCCATTCAGATAGACTGGAGGGGGGCACACTACAGGAAAACCAGGAATGTGGGCAGGTCATGTCAGCCGGCAATCTTTAGGTCAGCCAATCGGCGATCTCAAAATTGGCAGGTGGACGTTTCCTTGGCAAAGGAAAACACGGGGCCTGGCCTATTGTCTCAAACGGCCCCTTCCTTTAGATTGTAAGCTTGCAAGGGATGGGCCCTCTTTCCTAATGTATTCCTGCATATTTGTTAATTTACTTGTCTCGGTGCGGGGCTGGCAAGTCAGCTTGACCACGTGGAGAATAAGCGGACAAGCGGAAGGATTCCTAAAAATACAATTCTGTGATTACTCACCTGTAGAATTGCCATTATACGTATACAGCACGTCCTGTTCCAGAATATTCCTTACACATGAGTAATAAATCCACAAGATGGCGCTGGACTGCAGAATACTGCTTGTGGCTCCTCCCGGCACCTATATAAGTCGGGGACCTCCCACAAAAGCCCCAGTATTGACAAGTTAACAAGAAGCTGGGAGAACAATAACATGAATTCAAAAATGAACATATGAACAATCACCATACAAAGGTAACTAAGAATAATAACAAGGGTGGGGTGGAACAGGACGTGCTGTATACATATAATACCAATTCTACAGGTGAGTAATCACAGAATTGTAGTATTCTAAGTATACAGCACGTCCTGTTCCAGAATACCTTACCCATGGGACATCCAATAGCGGTGTCCAAAAGGTAGGGTGGGATCCCCAAAAGTAACAGCAGACAATTTAAACTACTGCCGCCTGCAGAACTTTGCAACCAAAAGCAGCATCAGCTGAGGCCCTAACATCAACCTTGTAAAACTTAGAAAAAGTATCAACAGAAGACCAAGTAGCGGCCTTGCAAACTTGTTCAACAGAAGCTTGGTGCTGAAAAGCACAAGAGGCACCAATAGCACGAGTAGAATGAGCAGTAAGGCGGAAGGGAGGCTCCTTCCCCTTAGCCAGGGCTGTGGAGTCTGAGTCAGAGGAAATTTTGGGTACCTGGAGTCGGAGTTGGCAAACAATGCTCCGACTCCTACTAAATTTTGATTTAGCAAGTTTAAATGTCCCAATTCACAAAAATGACTATGGAATTCTACTAGGGAAATCATGTTTTATAATAAAGGCCCCTTTCTGGATGCTCCCACTGCCCTATCTTCAGCACAAGATCAGCACACAGAAAGGAGAAGGCAGCTTCTGCCCAACTACCTCTCTCTGCTAGAAGTAATGACATGTATGTTGCCTTTCTTTCCTTCAAGGAATGTATAAAATACATTCACATATTACTACAGAGGAGTCTGAGTCGGAAGTACAAAAAACTGAGGAGTTGGAACATTTATCTACCGACTCCACAGCCCTGCCCTTAGCAGAATAGGCCTGTACCACAGCCTGACGGATCCACATGCTGATAGTGGACTTAGCTGGAGCCTGACCCTTCTTAGGTCCAGACGGGAGCACAAAAAGAGCATCAGTCTTCCTGAAGGATTCAGTAGCCACCAAATAGAACTTCAGAGTCCTGACCACATCCAGAGAGTGTAAAACCCGCTCCATAGGGTTACTAGAATTAGGGCACAGAGAAGGCAAAACAATGTCCCTATTGAGATGAAAAGCAGACACAACCTTAGACAGAAAATCTGGCTTAAAACGAAACACCACCTTGTCCTGGTGTCTCTCAAAGTAAGGTGGTTTGATGGAAAGCACTGCCAACTCAGAAACACGCCTAACAGAAGTGATAGCCACCAAAAAGGCTACCTTAAGAGTCAAAATGGACAAAGGGGCCTCATGCAAAGGCTCAAAGGGATACCCCTGCAAGGCAGATAAGACCAAGTTCAAATCCCAGACTGGTAACATAGGCTTACGTGGAGGACGCACGTGAGTAACCCCCTGGAAGAAAGTCTTGACCAGACGATGGTGAGCAATGAACATGAACTTTGAGGGTACTAAGTTGAAGACCCAAATCCAAACCATGTTGCAGGAATTCCAGAATCCTGGGGATAGAAAACACCCGACAGGGAAGCGACTTAGACTCACACCAGTCAATGTAAGCATGCCATACCCTATAGTAAATGGATGACGAGGACTGCTTCCTAGCCCGAATCATGGTATTAACAACAAAGGCAGGCAACCCCTTTTCCATCAAGATGGAGGTTTCAGCAACCAGGCCGTTAAAGCCAGCGTTTGTAAATTGGGATGGCGTAGCTGCTCCTGAGTGAGCAGGTCTGGATCCTTGGACAGAGCATACTGATCTGCTGCCAACTGCACGACGTCTGTGAACCACACCCTTCTTGGCCAACAGGGGGCCACCAGATTGGTTGGCACCCCTTCCTTAGCAATCTTGCGCAGCACCTTGCCCAGCAGAGGAAAAGGAGGGAACACATAGAGGAGCTGAAAGCTCTTCCAAGACATTGCTAGTGCATCCATGGCCAAGGCCAGAGGGTCCTGGGACAGAGAGACAAAGACTGGAAGCTTGTGATTGTGCCGGGATGCAAACAGATCCACATCTGGCTGACCCCAGCGGTGGCACAGGGAGTGACACACCCTGCTGCTGAGGGACCATTCTCCCAGACGAGAAGTCCTCCCTGCTGAGGGAGTCTGCCTCCAGATTCTCCACCCCCGGGATGTACACAGCTGAGATGCAGAGAACATTCTCCTCCGCCCAAGACAGTATCCGGGACACTTCTTGAGGGCCCTCTTGCTCCGCGACCCTCCCTGATGATTGATCAGGCAATCGCCGCCTGGTTGTCCGAGCGGACCTGAACCGCCCGACCCCCGAAGGTGTGGAGTCAATTGGGCGAGAACCAACCTTATCGCCCTCAATTCCAGAATGTTGATAGGGGTGTGGGCCTCCTGAGGGCCCCACTGACCCTGGAATTTCAGGGATTTCCAGAAGCCCCCCCCCCCCCCCAACCTGTCAGACTGGCATCTGTGGTGACTGTCTCCCAGCACGGGGCCAGAAAGGCTCTGCCCAGCAACAGGTTTCTTGAGTCCAGCCACCACGAGAGAGACCATCTGGCCAGAGGGGACAGAACCAACACCTGATCCAGGGACTGAGGGTCCCAATCCCAAACTGACAAGAGGTGAAGTTGAAGAGGTCTCATGTGTAACTGAGCATATGGAACCGCCTCGAAGCAAGACACCATCAGGCCCACCAGCTGCATCCCCTGCCGGATGGAGGGATGAGGGCAAGACATAAGGAGCCTGACATGGGCCTGAAGACTCTCCACCTTCTGCTGAGGGAGAAAAATCTTGACCTGAGATGTCTCCAGAGTCATGCCCAGAAAGGACCTCACCATTGACGGTGGCAGGAAAGACTTGGGGTGGTTGATCACCCAGCCGAAGGACTCCAGTGTGGACACCACCAGCTGAGTATCCAGCTCGGCCTGCTGGAGGGACTGAGACATGATGATAATGTTGTGTAAGGAAGGATGCGAATGCCCTGAGATCTCAGCAGAGCCAGTACGCCCGCCAGTATCTTGGTGAATACCCTGGGAGCCGAGGTGATACCGAAAGGCAAGGCCACAAATTTAAAGTGCTGATCCTCCGGAGTGAACCTGAGGAATCTCTGATGACCTGGAAAGATTGATACATAAAGGTAAGCGTCTTTGATGTCTACAGAGGTCATGAAGTCTCCCTGGCATAGGGAATTGACAGCTGAGCGCAGAGTCTCCATGCCAAAGTGTTTGAATCTGACAATATTGTTGAGGTACTTTAAATCCAGGATATGTCTGATGGACCAGTCTTTTTTGGGGGACAGTGAAAATATTGGAATAGTAGCCTCTGCCCCTTTCCCTCAAAGGCACCTGGCAGATGACCCCCAACTCCAGAAGGTTTTGGACAGCAAGGCACAGACCCTGAGTTGACGGGGGGTTTTGAGCCATCCGGGATTTGATGAATCTTGGGGGCGGCCAGGCTGCAAACTGTATCTTGTAACTGGAGTACACTACCTCCTGAATCCACCGGTCTGAGACGTGAAGCCTCCAGTCGTGAGCAAAGAGCCAAAGCCGCCCACCCACCCGAATGGGTGAGGGCGCCTCTTCATGCCTGAGGGGGATTAGGTGAGGGTTTTGGCTTGGAACCCCAGGAGAGGCCAGGACGGCCACGTCCTCTGCCCCTTCCCCAGTGATCTCTGCAGGGCCCAGTAAAGGAGACTCCTCGGCCAGTTCTGGAACCACGGAAGGATGGGAGGAAGGCACCCATCCCCCGAAAGGACCGGGACGGCCTCCTATGTTGAGGTAACCTACTGCCCCTGGCAAACAAATCCAAGCGTTCACCAAAAAGGTGCAGGCCCTTGAAAGGGAAACTAGTGAGAGCCTTCTTAGCAGCATTATCAGCTACCCACTGACGTAGCCAGACGGAGCGGCATATAGCCACCAACAAGGCAGAAGTTCTACAACACGTTCTGCTATGGATGATGCCATTAGAAAGAATATATGCAAAAAATTCTTCACAAAGCAGAAGAGATCTATACTCTTCTCTATCCGCATCCTCAGATGCCCCGTCCAAGAGACGCTTAAGCACCCCTTTAATGGCAATAACCGTGATAACAGAGGCACAAACCGGGCGCAGCGCCGTCCCCACACAGGCAAAGGCGTGACAGGCCAGGTGGTCCAAGCACGGGTCCTCCCCATCCCACAGTGTAGTAGTATCGGAGTGCATGACAGATGTATTGGACAACCTGAGAACAGGCGCATCCACCTCGGGAGGACCTGCCCAACGCTTAACAAAGGGATACCTCTTGTCCCAACTCTTAGGCACCCCTTGCAGCTTGCTAGGCCGTTCCCATTCCTTGAGCACTAGGTTATTAAAGTGAGACTGCTCAGGGAACTCCCAGCATGGCTTAACCGTTTGAAAAATCTTGCCCTGCTTCTGCGGAGCCACTGCAGGAGGGGAAATACAAAGCACTTCAAAAATGTGACTTAGCAATCTGTCAGTCATCAGGGGACCACGGGTCTTCCCCAAGGGGAGTCCCAGTACCACCGTAAATCTTATGTTCCTCAGAGGATTCAGAATCAGAAAATCATTTCTCCCTCCTCAAGGGGGTAGGGACCTGAGAGTGAGTAAGGGCCCTCATCTTCTACAGGGAATAGGGAAACTGCGGGTGATAAATGCCGCTTCTTAGCAGAAGCCTTACGCAGGGCAGACCCAGCAAGGTGTTTTTCAATGCTGGCCACCTGTGCAGCTAAATCAGGTTGAGACTCCCTGCTAGTATGCCCCTCGATGGGGGTCAGATGTAAGCGTGGGGGGTAGGCGAAGCCCGAGGGGGCGCAGCACCAGGCCCAGCAACAGACAGCCCAGGCTGCACCGCAAGCATCTGCTGGGTGCAGGGTACACACACCCTGACATCACTTATAGGGGATATCTCACACACAACACATAGCCGAGCTTGTCCCGAAGTTACCCCAAGCACATTATCCCCAGAAGCCTCCATATGGTGATTATAGTGGCACAATAGACAAATATAAAGTTAAAGTGGACCAACACCCAGGATTTTGACTATCCTGGGTATTGGTCCTCTTCCGCGGGGCATCCCGATCGTGGGTGCCCCGCTGTGTGAAACCCCCCAGAAACCCCCGAAAACTCACCTGACCCCGCTCCCACGTGACTCGCTCGTCCAATCGCCGCTGCCGGACAAGGAGAGGCATCGATGGACAGGCTGAGCGTGGGCCGCTGCTGCCTCCCGCGCGTCCCTCTTACAGGGAGCGCGCACACCATTCACAAACAGCCGGCGCGGGTGCGCGCCCTGCTAGAGGGACGCGCGGGAGGCGGCGGCGGCCCGCGCATGCGCCGCTGGAACGAGGATCAGGTAGAATTTTCGGGGATCTGGGGGGGTTTCACACAGCGATCTTATAGATTCCCGGGCCGATCAGGGGAGGGTGTTGGTCCACTTTAACGCTAGTGATAGCAACCCGGGATGCCCCAAAAGCCCGCTAGGGAGGTGGGAGATATAATAGTAATAGCCTTAACTAAAAGGGGGAGGACCGGGAGAAACCACAATAAGGTCTACCCGCCTGAAAGACATAAGAATATAACAATAAAAAATATATACATAATATATATACTACCCCGCGGTAGGAAATAGCAGACACGCAGCACGGGGAAGGTAAAAATGGTGTCCGTATATACCTCGAGGGGCGGGCCGCAGAGAAGTGATGCGGAAAACGTCATCCGCAGAGGACCCGGCCCCCCGGAAGAGCGCGCATCGCGCCCACGTGATCCCGCCGTCCAATTACGCCGCTGCAGCGCCTGAGGTAATGTCGCCATCCGGAGCGCTGTACAAGCGCGCGGCGGCTAACAGTAAAACACATTAAGCAAGACATGTCGGATACAACAAAACCAATTCTGGCACAAGCAAGTAAGCAGTTCAGGCTGCTTGTCATACCGCTCTCCCACCTCCCCAGGGAGAGCAAAGCAAGGGAGCAGCGACCACATAACACCCAAAGTGAAATAAAAAGGAGAGGAGGGGGCAGACACCTAAGGGGGATAGGGATTAAGGGGAAGGAGAGGGCATCCCAAAAGGCTCACCACAGGCCTATACCGCCTACCCATATAAAAGCAGGGACTGCGGTCGGAGCAGCGCTCCTCAAGCACCTAACGCCGGTGCTGTCCTACCTTCACCCGAACCAGTCAGCCGAGGCTGGGAGGCAGTGGGTCCAGAACGGGTGGTAATAGTCCTCTAGGGCTGTAGGCTGGTAAGCCCCGCTCGCCTGCGTATATAGAGAGCCATCTTCGATCTTCGCAGTCCAGACTGCAGATGAAAACTGGGGAATTTGTGGGAGGTCCCTGACTTATATAGGGCCGGGAGGAGCCACAAGCTGTTTTCTGCAGTCCAGCGACATCTTGTGGATGTGTTACCCATGTGTAAGGAATATTCTGGAACAGGACGTGCTGTATACTTGGAAAATCCACCGTTAGACTTATCAGTAACGGATTTATTCTAAGTCATCCTTCAGCTTAACCGCTTATTCTCAATGTGGCAAGCTGAAGGATTCCTAAAAAATCCTTTACTGGTAAGTGTAACGTTTTTTGTTTTTGTTTTTTTTAATTTATAGCCATACTATATACTTTTGTACTGACTGCTATAGGTTATATAACATTTTAAGCTGCAAGGTCATAAAAAAAAAATTTTCATCTTAGCTTAATGTTTTCAAAATGTAGTGATGTTGGTTCATTTGTTCTTTTTTTCTCTCTTGCATGGTTTCTGTGCACTTTCATCTGTGCTCGGTCTTCCTCCTGTCTCTCCGAATCCTTTTCTGCTACATCTATCTGTCTGGCAGATGAGTTGTATGCCCAGAAGCTGAAGTACAAAGCTATCAGCGAGGAGCTGGACCATGCTCTCAATGATATGACCTCCCTGTAGACTCTAAGTGACATGGCTCTCCTGTTCCTGTCAGCTATTATGCATTTTCTTTATATGTCTGAGAAATAAAGTCTGTCTGCACCTTGTAAATCCTTTTTTTCTTTTTCTTTTCTTTTCTGTGTGAGTGAACAAACACTTTCATATAGGACCTTTATTTCTGTTATCTATAATTATGCACTCAGTACTTTGGGTTCAGCTACATGTTTAGGAGTCTTTAGCTTTGGTTTTTTACATTTGATGGGTATGTCAGTAATGTTGCTTGTACATAGATTTTATGTTGCACATGCTCAGACAATACACATACTAAGTCCGTGTTTTCTGGATGTTTTTTGTTCCGGTAACTGTCAGCCAGAGATTGTAAATGTGCAGATGCCTTAATATGAATGTATTTTTTTTTCCAGAAAATTTAGCACATGCCAAGGAAGAAAATGTGGGAATGCATCAAGTTCTGGACCAAACACTACAAGAGCTCAACAGTTTATAATAAGTAAAATCATCCTGTGTGCACCCTCCCAATTTTTTTTATTTTTTTTTTTATACGCATCACATTCCCAAATCTCTCAACATTCCAGGGGAAAACTGCAATGAATGCGACCAAATATTTTCTATTTTAAAGAAACCGTTCACCAAAATGGGCTTACACCTCATTGTGCCGAATCCTTTTTATTTTATTTTTTTTAAAAAAGAATGTTTTTATATTAAAGTTCCATGTACATTGTTGCTAGAGTAGTCATGAATACCTTCAGTGTTTTTGTCTTATGTTATCTGTTACAGGACCACAGTGTTACAGTTACACATTGTTACAGAAGTGTTGGAATAACATCGGTGAAATAGGAAAAAGTGTTATCTGTAAAAACATATGGTGGTCATCCATGTCAGTTTTTTATTAAATGTCACATTTTGGATTCAACCTTATGACCTTCTATGGCCCAGTTAATGGTGCTTTGACATTCAAAGAGATCTGTATTTAATAAATTGAAATCTTAAAAAAAACGTTTTTTTAAAGTTTTTAAAATGGAACCATTACCTGAGCACAGCATGTGCATCAAGTCAACCATTTGACAGTTATGGCAGCATATTACAACTTTAAGACCTGCTACATTGTCTCAGCCTACTTGGCTAAATACACACAACTGCATTTTAAACATGTGATGTACAGAGAACTTGCACCACAAGTGGTCTTGTGCTTCTTAGAATATGTTGCTAAGAATCCTTTCCTGTTCATAGAAAGCTATTGTCCCGAACTAAAAACCTCGCTGAAAATGGAGGTGAATCTTTATTTTAAAAAAAATCCACTTATTTATACACCAAGAGGAGCTCACATTGTCTGCAATTTTATTTGTATCTCCAGATCACAACGGACGTCTCAGGGTAAAGCTCTCTAGCTCTTCTGCTGCCACTTGTGTACTTTCAACCTTGCCAGTAGGCTAAGGCTACTACTTCTACACAAACCTTCTGGCGGCTGAAAGCTGTAAGTGCTGAAAAGGGCATCAAGATCACTGTACTGTTGGTCCCCCAGGAGAGAGGGTAGCCTCATAGGACTCTTCCTATAAGCATTTTAATCGCCTAGATTATTTAGATGGGAATTGGTTTTGACCTGGACTTTGCTTATCTGGACCATTTGCCTGCCCAGCTTATTCTAAGCATACAGCACGTCCTGCTCCATCTATAATACTTACACATGGGTAATCCTCCGCCAGAGGGCGCTGTTCACTGCAGACATGCAAAAACAGGCTCCTCCCGGCCCTTCATATACCCAGGGACCTCCCACAAATCCCCAGATTTCTCTGCAGTGCTGACTGCGAAGACATGAAGTATCAACTCTCTCGCAGGTGAGCGGGGCAATTACAGCCTGCGGGACTATTTCCACCCATCCTCTTCGATACAGATGTGCCTCCCAGCCTGGGCTGCGCTGGTTGGGTGAAGGTAGACAGCACCTCGTGTGCTCACGGAGCTACGCTCCACCGCAATCCCCCACCATAGGGTAGGCGGTTTAGGCCGATGGTGAGCCTCCATTAGATGCCCCTCCCGCATTGTTGCCCGTGCCCCTCTTAGCGATAATCCCTGGCTGCAGGTCAGCTTCTCCCTCGCTTCCTCCCGTAGCTCGGGGGAAAAGAAAGGGGGGGGTATGTGTGGCAGTCCTAATGTAATGTAACACGTTTAAGGCCTTTGATCTTTCATTGAACTTGGGTGTCAGTGTCGCGCTCCTTGCTCCACATAAGCTTATGGTTACGCGCATGTTTGTCCTTTCATTACATGAGTGTACTGCCCCGACGGCAGCATCATTCTCTAGCGTGACAGCAACATTATGTATGTCCGTACTATCCACTACTGTCGTTCACGTTTCGATGGTTAGAGATTCGCGCTCTTTGGGGGAGGCGGGGACTCGGCATGATGCGCTCCGCGTCACAGCCAGATCAGGCCCGCCCCTCGAGGTTCGCTTGGCGCCATTTTGACAGTCTTCGCACGCGTGGTTGCGATCCGCCTCCTCCCTTGGTCATGTAAGCGCCCTCCAGGGCGGTAGTTGTTCCTATGGCTTTTATTTGGCTGCGCATGGCACTGACACCCCCCCGCCCCTCTTATCCCATTATGTCTTTCAGACGCCAGGATTTTGGTGGCTTCTCCCGGCCTAACATATACTATAGCGGGTCCACATAACAAATTACTCCCACTTCCTAGCTGGTCTGGGGGCATCCAGGGTTGCCTATTGCGTAAATCCCTCTGGGATATGACCGGCTGTGTGCAGTGTGTGGTCAGTCCCATGCTGATGCTGACAGAGCACGGGTCTGCGGACCGTGTGCTGAACACGCACTGACCCTGCAATCAGGTTTGCCAGTGGCTGCACCTCCCTTCAATACACCCGTCTCCCCGGACCTAAATCTCACTCCTGATGAGTCTCACTCGAGCGGGGATGACCAGCAAGCCGTGCCGCCTACGGCGGAGCAGGTGCTGTCTAGTTTGGCGGAGCGTATGGGCCCTGGAAAGAAGCGGTCCCTGACGCCTCCTGGCTCTCCGGTTCCTAACAATACTGATGACTCTGCTGCTATGCAGGACCTTGATCCTTCTGAGGAGAAGGTGAGCTATTCTCAGATTCGGGCTCCTCGGATGAGATGCCCGGGAGCCGTGATGATTCTGGGCCCGGTTCTTGGGGCCTGTGTGACACAGATGATCTGCTTATTAAGATATTTGAGTTTTGTCTATCTCCCCTCCTGGAGAGGCTTCCAAGCCTAAGAAGGAGAGTTTCCACACAGCGCCGCCGGGCTTGGAATTCCTGGAACAGGAACATTTCCAGAATCTTATATCCCAAGAATGGGAATCGCCTTGTAAACTTAAAGGGTTCCCAGGGGTCTGGGATTGGAAGTACCCTTTCCCTCCTGATGTGGTTAACTTTTGGTCAGCACCTCTTGTGGTGGATGCACCGATTATAGGGGTTACTAACCCCCCTTCATGACTGCTCCTTACTACCGTACCCTTTCGGGATGCTGAGGACCGGCGCATTGACAGACTGGCTTCCCACGCCTTTTCGTGTGCAGGGACGGCTCTGCGCCCGGTCTGTGCCGCGGCCATCACGGCGGTGGCCGCCAGGACTCTCGTTAGAAAAGTACTTGACCACCGACCCGAGGACCTCCCCTGGGGGGTGTTTAATGCGCTCTCAGACTGTGACGTGTTTGTGAGGTTTATCCTCTGAGTGCTGGATGACACCATTAAGATGTGTGCTAGAACCTCTGCCCTTGTGGTAGCTATTCGCCGCCTGGCCTGGCTGCGCCAGTGGGGTGCTGACGATGCTACAAAAAAGGCTCTCACTGGTCTTCCCTTCAGAGGACGGCGACTATTTGGGGCCCATTTGGAACTTTTTGGAAAAAAGGGTAAGGCACCCTTACGCAGAAGGCCGTCCCGGCCTCCCCGGGGCAGGGCCACCCCTCCACCTCCCTACGTTAGTGTCAAACGCGAACCTGAGGTGTGCTTCCAACTGTTCGGTGTGGATTTCCACCATGGGGTGGGCAGGCAACGCCCTGGGCCCTCTGGCAGGACTAAGTCCAAATCTGCCAAGACTTCCCAAGCATGAATGGACGCCCTCACCCTTCTGGGCGAGGGGACTGCTACAGCAGCCGACTCCTATCTAGGAATGTATCTTCTCCTTCTGGTGGTTCCAGGAGGTAGTTCCCCTGGACACAGGATAGCATTTGCTGGGCGGTCCCTCTCAGATGTCAGGGTGCTTCTAGCCCCTGTTTTCCCTTCAGGAATTGGTGCAGGCCGTACTAGGCCTACAGAGTTTGGGCTTACTTACAGGTTGCCCTTAACAGAATGGGGCTATGGCCTCTATATTACCCTTCCTCCTTCCCTCAACAGTATGAGGCAGTCTGGGCCATGCTGGCCTATGGTAGGCCTGGCAATTCTACTCTCACAGGTAGTCCCTATAGGACATCTCTGTCTTGGGACACAGGCGCCTTGTGCAAGGGGGGGCTTCCGGCCTCCTGTGGGGTTCTAGATCGTATTAGTTTTCTGGACACCAAGACCGTTACTAGTCGGTGTTGCAGGACCAACCCTGCGGATTGAGGCTTTGTTTTTGGCCTCTCTTTCGCTCCCAAGCTGCTCGCCGTGGCGCGAATGGGGGTGATGTCTCAGACATGCCTGGGGGCGTCCGCATTAGGACCTACTGGGTCATCTTTCCTTACTCCCCAATCTCTTCGTCAGGCCGAGTGGATTAGGCGGCCGGCGGTGTCCCCTGGGAGTTACTGGATGGGTGCTCAGTCACCTCAATCCCTCATGGTCCCTTATCCGCTATCTCCATTCCTTGGATTCGGTTCAGGCTTGAGCCTTCTTCCTTGGCAACAAGTGGACTCCTGGTCATGGGGGCTCTGTCCCCCTTTGCTGACATCTTACTTTCACCAGGCAGGATTGCAGCTGGTGGGCCCGTTGGTGGCGTATCAGATGATGTCCCTTATATACCGAGCCCTTGGGCTCTTCGGCACAGTAGGTTATTGATCCTACAAGGGGTTCCAGCACCCCTGGAGCTAGGTTTGTGCTCATTCCCCTTCGGTACGGTGGTTCCTCTTGAGCTGATTTTATTCAAGGACCCTGTCAGGGGGCACCCCCTTCCTTGCTTGTATCTTCCTGTGAATGGTCGCCTTGGGTACCAAGTCTCGCAGGTTGGCGGGGGGGGGAATTTCTTCAAAACCCCCTGTGGCTCCTGGGTAGGGTCCCTTAGAGAGTCCATCTTACCTACTGGTTTGTTAAAACAATGAGCCTTCCGTTGACTCTATATGGCTGGACTTCTCCTCTTTTAGGGGAATCTTGGCCTGTTGAAAGACAATGGCCTGTTTTATTATTGGTCTGGAGCTTGAAGCAGGATGATCCCTCTGGAGGGTACCTGATCCTGTTCTGGGAGGGGGTCTACGCCCCCTGCTCCTCAGCGGTTTCGCTCCTATGGATGTTTTTCAGTGACAGGTTATGCTATCCTGGTGTCACTCTGAGAGCCAACTAGGGTGGCTCTGTTGGGTCTCGCTTATACCACAGGGGCTCTGCCCTTGTTGTATACTGTCCCAGAATATTTTGACTCTGGTCATGGGGCTTAGTAAAATTATGCATGGACTTTCTATCTTATATGCCTTCTCTTCATTCACCCTACTATGTGGGCTTCTGCGCACGGTTGTGCTGATGAAGAGACCTGTGAGTTTGTTGACCCCCGGGTGGCCTAGTGAACTGTGGTTCGCAGATGCTTCTGCTAAGGTCAGCTGACCTGTTCGCTCTCTCAGGAGTGCGGTTCTGCCCTTGTCAGGCCCCTTCTTTGTCATCCCAATCTACAGACTCTAGTCTGGGGCTTGACAGCTGATTCATTCACCCCTTGGAGACGGGCTTATCTTCTGGGGACTTGGTATATGGGGGGCTAGGAGCAAGCTTCCTTGGCTTCCTCTTCCTCCGTCTATTGTGGGTTATTGTGTACCCATATTGATTGGCATGAGTCTTGATCTCTTCTCTGGACGTTCTCGGTTCCCAGGGTTCTAGAGTCATTACAGCATAGGTTGGGGTTGGCTCCCCATCTAGGTACTCTGAAGGTTCAGGTTCTGTCCTGTCTGTCTTCCTGTGGAAGTCTGGTTCAGTCTTCCTTGTGAGGAGCTCTCTTGGGGATTGCTCAAGGGCATCTCCCAAGTAGTTCTATGGTTCCTGTTGGGATCCATTTTCATTCAGTTTGCCCTTCGGATTGTTCCCTTGGGACTTATTTTGGATGCTGTCTGAGCTGTTTTGTGGTCCAAGTCGCTTCTCCGGGGGCTCCTGCTTCAGTCAGACGTTTGCCTGAGAAGGTGGATCTGATTACTCAGCATATATAGAATATATATATATATATATATATATATATATATATATATATATATCTATCATATATCATGACGTGGTGGTATTCCGTCTTACGCCGGACCCCTTTGTCCAAGTGGTGTTTTATGATCATTAAGTCCTTTTTAGTCTGACTATGGGCCTTATTCTTAATAATGCTGATGTAAAGGGTCTACATTCCCTCAACAGGTGTTGCAATTTTTCCTGGTTGTTTCTTGTCCCTTAGGGGGACTGATGCCCTTGGGGTCTGCGAGCGCCTCCTTATGTATGCGCTTGATCTCGCTTGCTTCCAGGGCCACTGCGCCCTTTGGACTGATCTTACTTAGATGGTTGCCTTCCTGGTCCTGAGTAAAGGTTTCGGCTTCTTGCTGAACCTTGTTAATGAAGGGGGTCAGTATTCCCGCCTGTCTGATGGGAGACCAGTTCTCATTTCCCCTTGGGGAGAGTTCTAAGTTTTACACGAGGCTTCTGTTGCCTGTGGGCTGGTTGGGCCATTACACTGGCCTATTCCTTTGAGGGGGAAGATTCTCCCTTTCTCATTTTATCCCATTATATTGGTGTTTGGGTACCTTTTGGCCCTTCGGCACCAGGTTTTCTGTTGAATAAGTTACTAGTCTGTTGCTTGTCTCTGTTCATACCTTTTCAAAGGTTTTGTTATGAGATTGACGTTAGAGCCTCTGCTCGTGTCGTACCTGGTTGCAAAGTTTTGCAGGTGACAGCGCCTTTACTGTCTGCTGTGCCTTTGTTTTTGGGGATCCCACCCTACTTTATGGACACTGCTATTGGATGTCCCATGTGTAAGTATTCTAGATGGAGCAGGACGTGCTGTATGCTTAGAATAATACAATTCTGTGAAATACTCACCTGTAGAATTGGTATTATACGCATACAGCACGTCCTGCTCTTCCCCACCCTGGTTTTACATTTTTCTAGATCCCCTGTATGGTGATTGTTATGATTACTTTTGTTACCAGTTGGTGGTTGGTTTCTCCCGGCTTCTTTTCTCACTGCTTTTCAATACTGTTTGTATTTGTGGGAGATCCCTGGGTATATGAAGGGCCGGGAGGAGCCTGTTTTTGCATGTCTGCAGTGAACAGCGCCCTCTGGCGGAGGATTACCCATGTGTAAGTATTATAGATGGAGCAGGACGTGCTGTATGCGTATAATACCAATTCTACAGGTTTTTTAGCTCCCTGAAGTTTACAAGAAAGAATTCTGTCCATTCCACCCAACAGATTTTTGTCTAATCTGCCAGAACACCCTACTCGCCTATATCCTCTGTCAGGTGGAATAAGATCTACTCATTGGGAATGTGGTATGGGCTTCTATTAAAATGCTTTCATTGTTGCTTCTTTACAATTTACTTATTATGCAAAAAATGTTTTTCTTTTAAAGTCTATGGCAATGCAGGTACATGCATTGACATAGACTTCTATTGACGTGATCTGTTACGGCGTTGCCATGAAAAAGGTATCTGCAATGCTTTAATGCGTTGCACAACACTGTGCAGATTTATGAACTATCACATCTGGAATAATGCATCTAGAATTTGTGTGATACACATGATCCTGTTCAATGGAAAAAGCATCTACCAACTCGGATATCTTAGAAACATCCAGATGCACCTGTATCATACTGCATGTTACCAGGACTCCCCAGTCCCATCTTTGACAAGGTCTACAATTAAAGAAATGTTTGACCTCTATTTCCTCATCTTACCACCAGTCCTTTGTGAAGGACAATACAAAAAAAGTGTGAGATGAGACTGCTTTATAATCTCCCTTTTTTCTAAATTTTTATACCAGAACCAAAAAAAGCAACATCCGAACACACAAAAAAGTTAGAATTGTTAATACAGTACGTCCTGCTCCAGATAAGAATCATTACACTTAGGTATTACTCCGCCAGATGGCGCTGGACTGCAGAGACAACGAAACTGGCTCCTCCCGGCCCCTCAAACACCTGGGACCTCCCACAATCCCTAGATCATCTCTGCAGTCTGGACTGTGAAGGACAAGAAGATGGCTCTCTTCTCGCAGGTGAGCGGGGCTATTAGTCTGCGGCCTTGTAGGACTATTCCCATCCGTTCCATTATTAATGTGCCTCCCAGCCTTGGCTGCGCTGGTCTGGGTGATGGTAGGCAGCACCGCTGTCAGGTGCTTAGGAGCGCTGCTCCACCGCAATCCCCCACCAAGGGGTAGGCGGTATAGGCATATGGTGAGCTTCTATGGGATGCCCCTCCTGCCCTATTGCCCCTATCAGTGGGTCCTATGTTAAGTGGCCGCTGTCCTCCCTCGCTCTCCCTTGTAGGGGGGTGCGGGTGTGTGTATATGCCTTGGTGCTTCACTGTGTTATGTTTTGTCTGGTTGGTGTCAGTCGCCGCGCTGACTTGGTTGCACTGGTTGCGTTTTTAAATATGCCGCGCGCGCGCTTCCACTGTGCTCCGCGGTTTTTATTACCCTATGTCATTATACATGTCACTTACGGGGTTCTCTTCGATTATGTCTTTCAGACGGGCCGACCTCTATTGGTTTCTCCCGGCCCTACTCCCTCCTATTTAGTTTTTAAACTTGTGAGGCCTAGTGTGTAAATTACTCCCACTTCCCTAGCGGGCTATTGGGGCATCCTGGGTTGCTTTTATAGCATGAATCCCTATCGGCCTATTGTGCCGTTATAATCACCATATGGAGGCGTCTCAGGATAATGTGCTTGGGGTTCCTTCGGGACAAGCCCGGCTGTGTGTAGCTTGTGGGGTGTCCCCTACTAGTGCTGACAATGTGCGGGTCTGTGTACCTTGTGCCTGCGCTGCAGCCTGGTTTACCAGTAGCTGGGCCTGCGCCGCATATGGCTTCACCTACTCCCCCCAAGCTTAAATTTGACTCCCATGAATTGCATACCAGTGGGGATTCTCAGCCTGATGTCTTCCAGACTGGCTAGTGTTGAGTTGCTTGCTAATACCTTGGCGCATAAGGCCTCTGCTAAAAAGCGTCACTTAACGCCTGATGTCACTCTCGTCTGTCTAACTTCTCTGAGTTAGCTGATGAGAGGCCCAGAGGTCATGATGATTCTGGCTCTGACCCCTGGGCCCCAGATGATACTGATAGGCTGTTGGCTCAGATTTTTGAGGTGCTGTCTATCTCTTACCCCCCCCCCCCCCGGTTGCGGCCCCCAGGCAACAGGGGGAATTGTTTCATACTGCTAAGCCACGTTTAGTGTTTCCCGAGCAAGCCCATTTTAATAATCTTGTGCTCAGGGAATGGGAGCGCCCCAGCAGGCTTCCCGGTGTACCTAAGAGTTGGGATAAGAGGTATCCCTTTCCTGCTGATGTGGTGAAGCATTGGTCATGCCCTCCTGAGGTGGATGCACCGGTCCTTGGGTTGTCTAACACCTCTGTCATGCATTTCCCTGACTCTACTACGCTGCGGGATGGTGAGGACCGGCGTATTGATCAGCTGGCGTCTCATGTCTTTGCATGTGTGGGGACGGCGCTGCGCCCGGTCTGTGCCATTACGGCTGTGGCTATTAGGACCCTGCTTAGAAGTATCCTAGATGGTGCCCCTGATGATGTGTCTAGTGAGGAGTTTAATGCACTCTCTAGTTGTGAGGTTTTTGTGACTTATGTCCTCTCTGCCTTGGATGATACCATTAGGGTGTGTGGCAGAACCTCTGCCCTGGTGGTGGCTATACGATGCTCGGTTTGGCTGCGCCAGTGGGCTGCTGACAATGCTGCCAAGAAAGCGTTCACTGGTTTTCCCTTCAAAGGACTACTCCTCTTTGGGGACCGCCTAGACCTGTTTGCTAAGGGAGGCAGGTTATCCCAGTGCAGGCGGCAGTCTTGGCCCTTTCGGGGACAGGGCTCCTTTTCTTCCCCCTACCGTGGTGCCAGACAGGGGGGGGGTCTCCCTTACCGGGGCCCAAGGAGATTTCTGGGGTAGGGGCAGAGGACGTGGACCTTGGTCCTGGGGCTCCAAGCTTAAGTCTTCTCCCAAGCCCCCTCAGGCATGATGGGGCGCCCTCACCCATCCGGGTGGGGGGATGGCTTCAGCACTTTGCCCACGTCTGGAGGCTTCATGTCTCAGACCGGTGGATTCAGGAGGTAATGTCCTCCGGTTGCAAGATAGAGTTTGCTGCCGGGCCGCCCCCAAGATTCTTCAGATCCCGGATTTCTCAGGACCCTGTGTCAGCTCAGGTGCAAAGCCTTCTAGAGCTGGGGGTCATCTGTCAGGTCCCCTTGCGAGAAAGGGGCAAGGGGTTCTATTCCAACCTTTTCACTGTGCCCAAGAGAGATGGGTCAGTCAGGCCCATCCTGGACTTGTCAGGTGCAGGTGCTTTAGCATGGAAACTCTGCGCTCTGCCATCAGTTCCCTGCGTCCAGGGGACTTCATGACGTCTGTGGACATCAAAGATGCTTACCTTCATATTCCTGTGTTTCCAGGTCATCAATGGTTCTTCAGGTTCACTCTGGAGGATCATCACTACCAATTTGTGGCATTGCCCTTCGGTCTCACTTCAGCTCCCAGAGTGTTCACCAAGGTGCTGGCAGGAGTGATGTCTCTGCTCAGGTCTCAGGGCATCCGTGTGCTGCCCTATCTGGACGACATTCTCATCACTTCCCAGTCCCTCCAACAGGCAGAGTTGGATACTCAGCTGGTAGTGTCCACTCTGCAGTCATTTGGCTGGGTGATTGACCATCCCAAGTCTTCCCTGTCTCCCTCCTTGGTGACATCCTTCCTGGGAATGAATCTGGATACAATTCAAACAAGGATTTTTCTTCCTCAGCAGAAGGTGGACAGTCTGCTAGCGCAGGTTCAGTTCCTGCTATCTTGCCCTCATCCCTCCATCAGGCAGGGAATGCAGCTGGTGGGCCTGATGGTGTCGTGCTTCGAGGCGGTCCCTTATGCCCAGTTCCACATGAGGCCTCTGCAACTCCACCTCTTGTCACTATGGGACAAGGATCCTGCATTCCTGGACCAGGTCCTTGTGCTCCCCCCCCCCCCCCCCCCCAGTCAGGCGGTCCCTCTCATGGTGGCTGGACTCCAGGAAGTGGGCAGATCCTTTCTGGCCCCCTGCTGGGAGACGGTCACCACGAATGCCAGTCTGACAGGTTGGGGGGGGGTTCTGGAAGTCCCTGCAGTTCCAAGGGCGGTGGGGCCCTCAGGAGGCCCACACACCTATCAACATTCTGGAACCGCCGGCGATCAGGTTGGTTCTGACTCGTTTGACTCATCACCTTCGGGGCCTGCCTGTTCAGGTACGCTCAGACAACCAGACGGCGGCTGCCTATATCAATCATCAGGAAGGGACCCGGAGCAAGAGGGCCCTCCAGGAAGTGTCTCTGTTCCTGGCCTGGGCGGAGGACAATGTTCCCTGCATATCAGCTGTGTACATCCTGGGGGTGGAGAATCTGCAGGCAGACTCTCTGAGCAAGGGGACCTCTCGCCTGGGAAAATGGTCCCTCTGCAGCAGGGTGTTTCAATCTCTGTCACCGTTGAGGCCAACCAGATGTGGATCTGTTGCCATCCAATCACAAACTCCCGGCCTTTGTCTCCCTGTCCCAGGATCCTTTGGCCTAGGCCACGGATGCTCTAGCAATGTCATGGCAGGACTTTCAGCTTCTGTATGTTTTTCCTCCATTCCCCCTGTTGGGCAGGGTTCTGCGCAAGATTGCTCTGGAGGGGGTGCCAGCAATTCTGGTGGCCAAGAAAAGTGTGGTTTAATATATAATGGTCAAGCACTCAAAAAAATTTCAACTTCATAGTCACAACTAAGTAAGCGGTGCTGCTACTTTAAGATCAGGGTATCCATGGATTAGCCCTAATTTAATAAAGCATTATTTCTTAATTAAAGAGCGCACACATAATTAAAAATCAATCATGAAAATATTTTATTACATCAAAGAATTCATATATCATTATTTACACATTATACTACATCTATACAATCCAACATGTATATATACATAAAACACGCATCTATTGTAGCTAGCAATAATCTCTCTTTTTTATCCCATCCAGATAAGTTTTCAGCTGTTTATCTAATCACAGTATATCTAGATACAGGGATGTAACATCAATAGACTAAAGTGATAAGTGCTTGATACAAGTTATATATACATTGTTGCTTATACGATAAACAAGATTCAGCATGATACAATATATTGCACATAACCCATGATAGCCTATTGCACATCCCCCTTAGTCACCTCAAAGTGACAATTTATACAATGAATGCGCACATACACATAAAACTGTCATTCATCAAACCTGTATTAAAGTCCTCCCGATATAACGCGCACTACCTGACGGCTGTTTCGGGCCCACGTGGCCCTTCCTCAGAGGTCTGTTGTTCCTCCGCTCGCTCCTTTGTTTAAATACCTCTGGTGCCTCTCCCCCTGGCGCCATGTGATGCGTGATGACACGGCGGCTCCGCCGCGTCACACCGCATCACTTCCTGCGCAGAGACGGTCCCAGCGTGAGCGCCAACCATGAATTGCGATGGCTAACCTTGCCACTCACAACATGGAGGCACGCACGCGCACGGGGCCGGCCCCGTCAGTCAATACCATTTAATGCAAGCACCGCCGCAAACAATGTAAGTCTGATGTTATATACAGCGTATGGCATACAGCATTCTCCGGGTTCTGAGGTCTTCATACTCATTCTCCATTTTCATGGGGGTGCACCTGTCTTAATATCCTCCATACTCATACTTCAATCTACAACAATTAATAAACGATATTGTATTAGTGTTATTTATCGGTGGACTTGTGTAATATTTCCAACTTCTACAAATTATGCATATATACATTCTGGAAAACACATCTATCTCCCACATACCATACCCCCACCTTAAACCTTCAAGTGGACCTAGATTACTTTTGCAAAAACTTAATTAATTAATATATCCTCAATCAATAATATAGTTTCACAAAAAGGAAGAGAAATCACATTCTTCATTCAATCCTCGGGGGGCCAAGATGTCAAGTTTATATATCCAGAATAACTCCCTCTGGGATAATTTCCTCCTAATATCACCACCCCTTTTGGAAGGTTGAACTTTTTCTATAACCATAAACCTTAATTGTGAAACATTATGTCCTTCAGTTAAAAAATGCCTCGCTACTGGAGATAATGGATCACCTCTCCTAATTGCTGATCTATGTTCACATATTCTCTGACGTACTTCCCTAGTAGTTTGTCCCACATACAGCATTCCACAGGGACATTTCAATATATACACTACCATAGTGGAGGAGCAATTCACAAACTCTTATCTCATATTTCCTACCTGATCGTGGATGAAAGAACTGTTTACCCTTTATTGCATAACTGCATTGTACACAATGCCCACAGACATGCATCCCTGTGGGTTTAGGGAGACCTAATAAATTTCTCTCACCACCTTTATTTCTTAATTCGGTGTCTGCCCTAATCAAATGGCCTCTGATGTTTTTTGGTCGCTTGTATGTAAATAGAGGAGGGGCAGAAAAAATGTCCTTAAATAAAGGATCACTTGTTAGAATAGGCCAATGTCTCTTGACAATTCTCCTAATGTGCTGACTATGTATATTATAGGTCGTGACCATTGCTATTCTATCCAATGTTTTTTTAGGGTTATATTTTAATAACGATTCCCGTTGTACTTGGGATGCCTTAAGCCCTTTCTACTAATTGTTCTGGATAACCCCTTGCTCTAAAATTTTTTGTCATATCTAAAGCCCGTTCCTGGAATTTCTCATCACTATCTACAATCCTTCTCAATCTCAGAAACGGACTATAAGGGATCCCCCTTTTTTGCATATTGGATGAAAGCTATTGAATTGAAGATAAGTATTTCTATCTGTGGGTTTCCGAAATATATCAGTCACAATCATATTTGATTGGAGGCCCACATTGACATCCAAAAAATGGACCTGCTTTACACTATATTCAATCGTAAATGAAATGGACGGAAGATAATGATCTAACTCATCCTTGAAGACACAAAGTGCCTCTACTGGGCCCTTCCACACAAAGAAGATATCGTCGATAAAACGAAACCACAATAAGATGTGCGCAGCAAAAAGAGGGTGGGTATATACATATTTTCTTTCAAACGATGCCATAAAAAGGTTGGCATAAGATGGGGCCACGTTGGACCCCATCGCCGTACCTTGTAATTGTTGAAAAAACTGCCCATTGTAATAAAAGTAATTTTTCGTTAGTACCATCCGCAGCAATTTAACCAAGAATTCTATGGCATTTGTTTCTAATCCCATGTCCTCCAAAACTTCTTCAATCACCTCTATCCCTAACTGGTGGGGAATCGAGGTGTAAAGGCTATTTACATCCATCGTGCATAAAATGCAGTTTGCTGGTAACTCTCCTAAACCTGATATTTTATTCAGGAAATCCCCTGTATCTAGGAGGAATGACGGTATGGATAATACTTTCGGTTGCAACACCCGATCTAAGAATACTGCGATTGACTGAAATACCGATTGTACACCTGCCACTATTGGGCGCCCTGGTGGTTTCTCTATATTCTTGTGGATCTTTGGTAAAATATAGAAAACCGGGGTAACCGGAGCAGAAGGGATTAGATCTTTCAATTGTTTATCTATCAACTCAGTGTCAAAAGCCTCCATTACAATCTGGTCTATTTCCCTTTTAATCTCCAAAAGAGGATCCCTACTCAGTTTACAATACACATTTATGTCAGCTAATTGGGTCTCAGTTTCTTGTTCATAGAGAGATCTATCCATGATCACAGTGGCACCCCCCTTATCAGCCGGTTTAATAACAATTGTCATATCATCCTTCAGTGTTGACAAAGCTTGTCTCTCTTTTTTGTTTAAATTATATTTCTGTTTACCTGACGGGGGGTGCCACTTGATCATCGATACATCCCTCTGTACCATTCTTATGTAAGTTTCTACCGCGTGAAACTGTTGTGGCGGCTGCCATTTACTCTTCTGTTTACAATTCGTCAGGTCCACCCCAACGGGGAGACCCATTATTTGTGTCGGTCTTGAAATCCGCTGTGGTTGTAATTCTGTTTGTGGAGAATTGAAAAAAGCTTTAATGCGCAACATGCGGAAGAAATTTCAACATCCAATTCCAGTGGGTTCCCAAGGTAGGTGGGCACAAATCCCAACCCCCTATTGAGGACCTTCTCCTCCTCCACTGAAATTGGTCTACTCGAAATATTCACCACTAAGTTATCCTCCCTGTTTTTGTTTTGCTTCTGGTAATTCGTTGAGGACCTCCCTCCTCTCTTACCCCGTCTTGTGGGTTTTTTCTTTGTAAACGGTTGCCTCTGCTGTCTAAAAAACGTCTCGAGTCATTCCCTGATGAATTACTTGACTCCGAGTCAGATGAACCATGTTGCAGATGTTGATTGAAATATTTAAAAGATCTTATCTCCCTCCAATTGTAAATCCTATTTGATTCGTAATCTAAAATATCTCTTTTATATTTATTTAATTTTGTAGTCAGAGTCTCTGAATGATACTGATTTAATGTTGCCTCCAACGATTCCATATATGTCCTAAACTCACCCATATCCAACGATGTTTCTAACTTCTCCTTCACTGTCTGAATTTCCTGATTCAAATCTTTCAACTGGACCTGAATGCTCTGTACAATGAGAGCCATTAAATCCAGGCTACACTTATTGAGTATCTGGAACCATCTCTCATGAAATTCCGTTCCCTCCTTACAAAATGAGGGTCTGAGATTAATTCTTAATCCTCTTGGTATTCTACGTGTTTTCAAATACTCAACAAATGTAGCCGCATGTAGATCATACTGTATAAATCTCCGCTTCAATACCTCCAGTTGTTTTTTGATCAAGGTCTGATCCTTAGCAATTGGATTCGGTGTCTCTCCATAACCTTCTATCAATAAATCTAGGTCTGCCTGAGTGTAAGCGAAGGTATCTGCATGTATCTGCATCTGCATACTGCATGTATGGAGCATATTAAGACAGGTGCACCCCCATGAAAATGGAGAATGAGTATGAAGACCTCAGAACCCGGAGAATGCTGTATGCCATACGCTGTATATAACATCAGACTTACATTGTTTGCGGCGGTGATTGCATTAAATGGTATTGACTGACGGGGCCGGCCCCGTGCGCGTGTGCGCCTCCATGTTGTGAGTGGCAAGGTTAGCCATCGCAATTCATGGTTGGCGCTCACGCTGGGACCGTCTCTGCGCAGGAAGTGATGCGGTGTGACGCGGCGGAGCCGCCGTGTCATCACGCATCACGTGGCGCCAGGGGGAGAGGCACCAGAGGTATTTAAACAAAGGAGCGAGCGGAGGAACAACAGACCTCTGAGGAAGGGCCACGTGGGCCCGAAACGGCCGTCAGGTAGTGCGCGTTATATCGGGAGGACTTTAATACAGGTTTGATGAATGACAGTTTTATGTGTATGTGCGCATTCATTGTATAAATTGTCACTTTGAGGTGACTAAGGGGAATGTGCAATAGGCTATCATGGGTTATGTGCAATATATTGTATCATGCTGAATCTTGTTTATCGTATAAGCAACAATGTATATATAACTTGTATCAAGCACTTATCACTTTAGTCTATTGATGTTACATCCCTGTATCTAGATCCTATCTGGATGGGATAAAAAAGAGAGATTATTGCATATATGTATATGTATGTATATATACATGTTGGATTGTATAGATGTAGTATAATGTGTAAATAATGATATATGAATTCTTTGATGTAATAAAATATTTTCATGATTGATTTTTAATTATGTGTGCGCTCTTTAATTAAGAAATAAAGAAAAGTGTGGTTCGCAGACGTGGTGCAGCTGGCAGTAGATCAGTACGCTCTGCCCAGGGTGCCAGACCTGCTCACTCAGGGTCACTTACGCCATCCCAATTTACAAACTCTGGCTTTGACAGCCTGGCTGCTGAAACCTCCATCTTGATGGAGAAGGGGCTGTCTGTCTCTCTTGTTGATACCATGATAAAAGCTAGGAAGAGGTCTTCTTCTTCCATTTACTATAGGGTTTGGCATGCCTACATTGACTGGTGTGAGTCTAAGTCTCTTCCTTGTCGTGTGTTCTCTATTCCCAGTATCCTGGAGTTTCTGCAGCATGGGTTGGAGCTGGGGCTCCAACTCAGTACTCTGAAGGGTCATGTCTCTGCCCTGGCTGTTTTCTTCCAGAGGTCCTTTGGCCAGCATTCTCTGATCAGGACTTTTTTCCAGGGGGTTACTCATGTGCGTCCCGCACGTAAGCCTATGTTGCCTGTTTCGGCTTTGAACTTGGTCTTGTCTGCCTTGCAGGGTGCTCCCTTTGAACCTGTGCAGAAGGCTGCCCTGGCCATTCTTACTCTCAAGGTTGTCTTTTTGGTGGCTATCACCTCTGTTAGGCGTGTTTCTGAGTTGGCGGCGCTTTCCATCCAGCCCCCCTACTTTGAGAGACACCTGGACAAGGTGGTGTTTGGCTTCAAGCCAGATTTTCTGCCTTACATTTGAATCAGGACATTGTTCTTCCTTCCTTGTGCCCTAATCCTAGTAATGCTAAGGAGAGGGTCTTGCATTCTTTGGATGTGGTTAGGTGTCTGAAGTACTATCTGGTGGCTACTGCTCCATTCAGGAAAACTGATGCTCTTTTTGTGTGGTCCATTCTGGTCCTAGGAAGGGTCTGGCTCCTGCTAAATCTACTATCAGCAAATGGATCCATCAGGCTGTGATTCAGGCCTACTCTAAGGGGAAGAATCCTCCCTTCCGCCTTACTGCTCATTCTACTTGTGCTATTGGTGCCTCTTGGGCTTTTCAGCACCAGGCTTCTGTTGAACAAGTTTGCAAGGCCGCTACTAGGTCTTCTGTTCATAACTTTTCAAAGTTTTACAAGGTTGATGTTAGGGCCTCAGCTGATGCTGCTTTTGGCCTCAAGGTTCTGCAGGCGGCAGTAGTCTGATCTGTCTGTTGCCTTTGGGGATCCCACCCTACTTTATGGACACTGCTATTGGATGTTCCAAGTGTAATGATTCTTATCTGGAGCAGGACGTACTGTATACTAAGAATAATACAATTCTGTGATTACTCACCTGTAGAATTGATATTATGAGTATACAGTACGTCCTGCTCCACCCCACCCTTGGTTTTGCATTATCCTGGATCCCCTGTATGGTGATTGTTATCATTGTTATAGTTACTAGTTGGTTCTGTTATAATTATATACGTGCACCTCCCAGGTTAGTTATAAAATGGTCTGAGCGGCTGCCACCCCCCCTTTGTTTCTGTTATAATTCTCCCAGCTTCTTGTTAACTGCTTTTCAATGCTGGGGATTTGTGGGAGGTCCGGGTGTTTGAGGGGCCGGGAGGAGCCAGTTTTGCTGTCTCTGCAGTCCAGATCCATCTTGCGGAGTAATACCCAAGTGTAATGATTCTTATCTGGAGCAGGACGTACTGTATACTCATAATATCAATTCTACAGGTGAGTAATCACAGAATTGTATTTTCTCAAAAATGAGTTTTTGCATGATGTATGGTCAAGTAAAATGCTGAAAAATATACTAGATGGTAGGAGGTGAGTAATACAACTGTTGCCCTACAAGCCAGCACTGGGGGGGGGGGGGGGGGGGTGATGGTACATTTTCTGAAGACCCTCCCAACATCATGAAACCTAAAATTGTCAACTGCAGGCAAGTGTCATTGTCATATTGAAAAGGAGTAGCAGGGGGTGCCTCCCAGCCGGCCTTACTCTCGCCTCTTTTACGACTGCATCCTCAATGTACCTCTGGCTAGGCGCCCATGATGTGCTTGGCCAAGCACGCACCATTTAAAAGGTGAGTTTATGCAGAAATGCACACAGCAGCAAAAAGGCAACCAACTTGAAACACATTTTTGTGTGCAAAAACATTGCCACCCATCCAACGCTCCGCGTCACGGCCGAGCATCATTTGATGATCTTCGCGCGCGTGCGTGGTGGCGGTTCCCCTCCTCCTTGGTCTGTAAGTGCCCTCGTGGGCGATTCTTTATTACATTTTTTACTAGCTGCGCATGGCCCTGACACCTCTTATCCCCTTTATGCCTTTCAGACGCCAAGTCTCCGGTGGCTTCTCCCGGCTATATATATATATATATATATATATATTAGCGGGTTCCCCTACTAGTCTCCCACATTGATCAGCGGGTCTGGGGGCATCCAGGGTTGCCTATTGCATAAATCCCTACGGACATGTTGTGTCTAGATAATCACCATATGGAGGCATCTCAGAATTATGTGACCGGGGTCCCTCGGGGACAAGACCGGCTGTGTTCAGCGTCTGGACAACCTCATGCTGATGCTGACAGAGCACGGGTCTGCGGACCCTGTGCTGAACAAGCACTGGCCCTGCAATCAGGGTTGCCAGTGGCTGCTCCTCGGTTTAATACACCTGTCTCCCCGTGCTTAAATCTCACGCCTGATGAGTCGCACTCGAGCGGGGATGACCAGCAAGTCGTGCCGCGCAGACTGCCTATGGCTGATCAGCTCATTTCGAGGTTGGCAGAGCGCTTGGGACCTGGAAAGAAGTGGTCCCTGATGCCTCCGGTTTCACCCCTTCCTACCGAGACTGAGGAGTTTGCGGCTCCACGGGGTTTTGCTCCTTCTGATGAAGGTGAGCTGTTCTCCGACTCGGACTCCCCTGACGAGGGGCCGAGGAGTCACGATGATACTGGCCCTGTTTCCTGGGACCTGTGTGACACTGATGGATTGCTGATAAAAATTTTTGAGGTATTGTCTATCTCTCCCTCTGGTGAGGTTCCCAGGCCTCGAGGAGCGAGTTTCCATACAGCGACACTGCGCTTGGAATTTCTGGAGCAGGATCATTTCCAGGCTCTCGTACTCAAAGAATGGGAATCCCCTAGTAAACTTACAGGGGTTCCAGGGGACTGGGATTGGAAGTACCCTTTTCCCCCTGATGTGGTTAACAGTTGGGCATCTCCTCCTGTGGTGTATGCACTGATCATAGGGGTTCTTAACCCCTCCTTCATTACAGCTCCTTCTTATCGTTCCCTTTGGGATGCTGAGGACCGGCGCATTGATAGGCTGGCTTCCCATGCCTTTTCTTGTGCAGGGACGGCGTTGCGCCCGGTCTGTGCCGTGGCGATCACTGCTGTGGCTGCTAGAACCCTCATCAGAAAGATGATTGACCATCAACCTGAGGATCTTCCCTGGGAGGTGTTTAACGTACCCTCCAGTTGCGATGTAATTGTAAGGCTTAGCCTTTTAGCGCTGGATGACACCATTAGGATGTGTGCAAGAACTTCTGCCTTTGTGGTAGCTATACGTCGCTTGCTCTGGCTGCGACAGTGGGGTGTTGACGATGCTACAAAGAAGACTCTTACTGGGCTTCCTTTTAAAGGGCGATGCCTATTTGGGGCCGTCTGGACCTTTTTGGAAAAAAGGGCAAAACACCTCTACGCAGAAGGCTGTCTCGGCCTCCTCGGGGCAGGAGCACCCCTCCTCCCCCCTATGTTAGTGTCAAACAGGAACCATGGGTGTGCTTCCAGCTATTTGGTGTAGGTTCCGGTCCCAGGGTTGGCAGACAACGCCCTGGCCCCTCGGGCAGGACTAAGTCCAAATCCTTCACCAAAACTCCCCAAGCATGATGGGGCTCCCTCGACCTTCTGGGTGAGGGGATGGCCGCAGCACCTTGCTCCTATCAGGAGGCGTCATGCCTCCTTCTGGTGGATTCAGGAGGTAGTTTCCTCTGGAAGCAGGATAGAGTTGCTGGGCGGTCCCTTCCCGTGATTGTCAGGGTGCCTTTGGTCCCTGTCTTTCTTCAGGTTCTTTTGTGCAGGCCTTGCTCGACCTGCAGGGTCTGGGGCCACTAGCAGGTTGCCCTTAACAGGCAAGGGTTTTTACTTCTACCTTTTTCTCCACGTTTCCTGCAAAAGGATGAGGCAGTCTAGTCCATTCTGGACTTCCTTAGGTTCGACATTCACTGGCAGTTTCTGCATGGTTTTATCTGGGTTGGACCGCCTGCGTCCTACGCCCAGGGGACTCTTGCCGTTTGCGGAGACCTAAGATTCTTATCTCATTTCCACTGTGCTTTTATGGACACTGAGGCTCTTACAGATTGTGTCGGTGGTCCAACACTGTTGTTTGTGGCCTTGTTATCTGGCCTCTCTTCTGTTCCCAGAGTGCTCACCAAGGCACTGACGGGGGTGATGTCTCTGCTGAGACCCAGGGGCGTCCGCGTGACGAACTACCCGGTCGTCCTTCCTTGTCTCCCAATCTTTACATCGGGCCGAGTTGGTTACTTGGCTGGTGGTGTCCTTTGGGAGTCCTTGGTTGGGTGCTCTATCACCTCATTTCCTCTTGTGTTCCCTTATTTGGTATTCCATTCTGGGATTGAATTTAGATTTGGTTCAGGCTAGAACCGTCGTCATTGACATTCTAGCGGACAATCTGGTTATATGGGCTCTGTCCCTCATTGCTGTCCCCGTTCTGCGCCAGGCAGGGTTGCAGCTGCTGGGCCCATTGGTGGCTGCCCAGAATTTTCCTCAGTGCCCTTGGGCTCTTCTGCTACCCATATTGGTATTGCTGGTCAGATTCCAATTTCACTGGATCTGGATCTGTGTACCTTCCCCCTTGGTATGCTGGTTCTTATGAGACTGTTGTACTCAGGGAACCAGTCAGAGGGCACCCCTTATTTGCATTTTTTCCTGTAGATGGATGTCATATCTATCAGGTTGACAGGGAGAGGAGTTTTCTTCTAAAAACCCCCTGTGGCTCCGAGGTAGGGCCCTTGGGGGACCCATTCATCTTTTGGATTTTAAAACAGTGAACTTTCGGGATGGCTCTATATGCCTGGCCTACCCTCTTCTGGACCTCCTCCTTGAGGGCTCCGGGTCTGTCTGCTTACGGTGAGCAGTCATGATTATCTGCTTGGGACTCGGAGCAGGTTGATTCTCCTGGAAGGTATCTGTTCCTGATCTGGGAGAAGGACTGCGCTCCCTGTCCGACAGTGGTATTCTCCCATATGGATGTCCTTCTGAGACAGGATGTGCTAATCCCTTTGTCTCTTTGTGATCCAACTTGTGTGGTCCTGTTGAGGACCCGTCACTATCTCTAGTTCTCGGCCTTCTTTTCTCTGTCCGAGTATTCCTTACTGTGGTCGTGAGGCCTTCTTGAGTTGTGCCTGGACACACTATGCTTATGTCTTATCTTCATTCACCCTGCTAGGCGGGGATCTGCGCAAGATACTCTGGAAGGGGGGACCAGTTATTCTGGTGGCCCCTGGGTGGCCTATGGGCGTGTGGTTTGCAGTCGTGGTGCTGAGGACTGCGGACCTGTACGTGCTTTCAGGTGCGCTGATCTGCTCACTCAGGGCCTCTTTGGGTCACTCCAATCTACAGGTTCTGGTCTAAGACGACCTGGCGGTTGATTCCTCCAGCTTGATGGAGTAAGGCTTACCTTCTCGGTGACTGTGACTATGGGAAGCCTAGGACCTAGCCTTTTCTTCTTCCTCTGTCTATTACAGAGTGTGGCATACCTATATTGATTGATGTGAGTCTAGGGCTGCCCTGTTGGGCGCTCTCTGTTCCCTAGGTTATGGCCTTGCTGCTGCATGGGTTGAAGTTGGCTTTCCATCTTGATGCTCTGAAGGTTCAGGTTCTGCCCTGTCCGCCTTCCTGTAGAAGTCTTTTGCTCACTCCTTCCTTGGTTGAGCTTCTTTTGGGGATTACTTGTGTGCATTCCCCGCGTGATTCTATGATCCTCCTTGGGGGTTGCTTTTTAGTCTGTTGCCTTTTTGGGGCGTTCTCTTTGGAACTGTTCCGGATGCTGTCTGTCTGTTCTTACCTTCCAGTTGTCCTTCTGGGGGCTGTTACTTCAGTCAGACGTGTGCCTGAGCGGGCGGCTTTGTTTAGCTAGCCCTTGTTTATTGATATTTACACCTTGATGAGGTGGTGTTCCGCTTTACGCTGGTCCTTCTGTCTAAGGTGGTGTTTTAGGCTTATGTATTCAGGACATTGTCTTCTTCCGGGCATTATCCCTTGTAACGCTGCAAGAAAGGGGGTTCACATTCTCTCAATAGGTGTTGGAAGCTTTTTTCCTGGATGGTCTCTTGTCCTTAGGGGGACTGATGCCTTTTGGGGTTTGCGGGCGTTTCCATCTGCATGTGCCAGATTTCATCTGCTTTCAGGGGTTACGAGGCCCCTTGGCCTGGTCTTTTCTTGGATGAGTTGTCTCTTCTGGTCCTAAGAAGAGTTTTTGGCTTCTGCCAAGGCTACTGTTAGAGTTTGAGAAAATTGGAGAAAGAAACACTCTGCACCACTGTATATAATGATAGATAAAGGTACAAAAGGGGTGCTGGGCGCAGAAAGCCCCCCACTCTCAAATAGGAATGGTCCAATGCACTATACAATTGGGGCCACCAGAAAGGTCCCTATGGGGCAAAATATGCGGCCGCACACCCACAAAATAATATAAAAAATTAAATTTTATTAAGAAAAATGTATAAATCACATATATATAGTTAGTCCATACACATACAATTGACAAACATTTAAAACAAAATAAAACATGAAATGCTGGCGGAGAAGATCGGCTAAGTAGTAAGGCTCTATTATAATTTTAAATTATCTGTATGGTAATAACAATGCTAAAATTTCATATAAGTCGCCCCAAGAAAAATACAAATAAATAAAAACTAATATATAACTATCAGGTAAGCTCAATATAACCAATATCTACAGTGAGGTGGTGAAACGTGGGGCCATAACCCCCACGTTAGAGAGATATATAAAGGGCAGCTGTGCCATAAATTAATGGAGAAATAAATGGTGAAAATATATCAAAATAAATTAAACTAGGGCCCAAAGTGCTCAAAAACTACCAAAACGGAAGATTAATGTGCTAAGTGCAAACCCACTACCATATCAAAACCCATGTGAAAACCGTGCTCCAAAAGATGACATTAAGGAAGAAGATGCAAGAGAAAGTGCACAGAAGTATAACAACGTGAGCGACTAATCAAAAACAGTAAATCATGAACTACAACATCACCAGTATATATGAGAGCTCAGCACCGATGCCCGCACAGCCCAGCAACACAGATGCGTTGCGTGGTTTCCAACAGTAACCACTTCGTCAGGGTGTGAAACAATACACTCACCGGTCTGCTTATATACCCCAGTGATGAAGCCACAAGGTACACGTGCGTGGTGGCGCGTCATCTTGACGTCACAGCAACGACGCAATATATTGGCGTCACTACAGCGGCGCCATGGTGTGCACCGCAGGCCGAGATGGAGCGCATACATCGGCCGCGGCCGCATTATTTATCTATTAGAATGTGCCTGCCCCAAGCATTATGTTGGGGAAACAAAGAACGCTGGTAAATTACATATACAGAAACATCTTTTCAAGTATCAGACTGGCGCAAAGAGATAAGGAAGCGGGCAAGACTCTAACCCCGGTGGCGGCGCACTTCTTGGACACACATGCAGGTAAAACAGATGGGATACATGTGGTATTCCTAGATAAGATCTCATTAGGGGGTAGGGGGGGTAACCTGAAACGAAAATTGCAACAGAGGGAGCTTGAATGGATATTTAGGTTGCACACTAAGGCCCCTAAGGGTCTGAATGAAGATGTTTCTTTTGTACCTTTTTTGGGACGGGACTGAATTGATTAGACACGCATGACTATGTAGCAGCAGAGACCATATAAAATAAACTTAAATCCATTCATTTATTTTTTATTTTTTTATTTTATTTCAATTTATTCACTTGACTTATCTCTTCAACTAATCTGATTTACTTAATTTCATTTGATCTAATTAATTTAATCTACTTGTTTTGATTTGAACCTATATATTTTATTTAATTTCATTTGATTTAATCTAATTGAATCTATTTAATTCAATCTGTTTCTATTTATTTGGCTTAATTTAATTTAATTTATCCTTAATTTAAATTAACTTCATTTGACCCAACGTATTTAATTTGTTTAATTTAATTGATTTAATTAACTTATTTAATTTGATTAATTTTGTGCTCTGTTACGGTTATCCATTGGGTCACCTTTGGACATTAGGTCTGCCTGGTGTGTATGCTATACTAACTGAAATGTCTACTTTTCAGATTGCCCCCCGTTAATACCATCAGGAACCCCTGACTTCTTCACCTTATATGAGAACACTGCCAAGAAATACATACCATAAAGAAGACTACCCACATATGAAGACATAAAATGCATCGTAAGAAGAAGCTATGTACACTCTGAAAGTTATGTATGTTCTGCTGTCCCACAAGAGAGGCTGGGATAGCCGGTTCAACTCGAGGGAGAATGTAAAGTTGGTGTATCAGACTACATTTAATCACTAACAAGAAGATACCAAAATGTTCATATTCTCTATGTAGTCACTGTATACAGCAATATGTATGATTGAGCTATCAAGTGGTATCAAGCTGATCCTATCCAAAAATCAGCTGATATGTGGCCCAGAGCTGGGCTATTATGTAGCCACTATTTATTCCCATTCCAATATAGCAAACACTGCATTTTGTATTGGTATAACCTCAGGCACTCTTATGTAATGATTGTGACCTACTAGTGCATCACTTAAATTATCATGCTGAGACGATTTCATTATTCATTGTTATTTATTTTTTGCATATCTCTATTGTCCTTATGCATACTGTGATGTATTGTTGTGACTAATTTTAAAGAAACTGCAATCCACTCGCCGAGCTGCTGTCCTCTGCCAGGGTGCTGTCTCGGCTGTGGCTGTGCGGGGCGCGCTCGTGGCTCCCGGCGCGCGGACGCCTCCCACTGCAGGGGAGAGCGCCTGCGCGGTGGGCGCCGGGGGCGCGCGCGCGCACCGCGGCCGATGTATGCGCTCCATCTCGGCCTGCGGTGCACACCATGGCGCCGCTGTAGTGACACCAATATGTTGCGCCGCCGCGCCGTTGCTGTGACGTCAAGATGACGCGCCACCACGCACGTGTACCTTGTGGCTTCATCACTGAGGTATATAAGCAGATCGGTGAGTGTATTGTTTCACACCCTGACGAAGTGGTTACTGTTAGAAACCACGCAACGCGTCAGTGTTGCTGGGCTGTGCGGACGTCGGTGCTGAGCTCTCATATATACTGGTGATGTTGTAGTTCATGATTTACTGTTTTTGATTAGTCGCTCACGTTGTTCTACTTCTGTGCACTTTCTCTTGCATCTTCTTCATTAATGTCATCTTTTGGAGCACGGTTTTCACATGGGTTTTGATATGGTAGTGGGTTTGCACTTAGCACATTAATCTTCCGTTTGGTAGTTTTTGAGCACTTTGGGCCCTAGTTTAATTTATTTTGATATATTTTCACCTTTTATGTATTTATTTCTCCATTAATTTATGGCACAGCTGCACTTTATATATCTCTCTAACGTGGGGGTTATGGCCCCACGTTTCACCACCTCACTGTAGATATTGGTTATATTGAGCTTACCTGATAGTTATATATTAGTTTTTATTTATTTTTCTTGGGGCGACTTATATGAAATTTTAGCATTGTTATTACCATACAGATAATTTAAAATTATAATAGAGCCTTACTACTTAGCCGATCTTCTCCCCCAGCATTTCATGTTTTATTTTGTTTTAAATGTTTGTCAATTGTATGTGTATGGACTAACTATATATATGTGATTTATACATTTTTCTTAATAACATTTAATTTTTGATATTATTTTGTGGGTGTGCGGCCGCATATTTTGCCCCATAGGGACCTTTCTGGTGGCCCCAATTGTATAGTACTGTTAGAGTTTGGACTGGTCGGGCTGTTTCTCAGGCCTGTTCTTTTACGGGGAAAAATCTTCTCCTGTCGTTATTCTGGTTCTATTGGTGCCCTGGTTCTTGGACCCTTCAGTGCCAGGTTTTGGTTGAACAAGTTGCTGGTCCACTACTTGTTTTCTGTTTATACCTTCTCCAAGGTTTTATGTGGTTGACATTGGAGCCTTTGCTCACGTAGCTCTTGGTAGCAAGGTTGCAGGTGACAGTGCTTTGACTGTCTGCTGTGCCCTTTTTTGTTGGGGATCCCACCCTACTTTATGGACACTGCTATTGGATGTCCCACGTGTAAGTATTATATATGGAGCAGGACGTACTGTATGCTTAGAATAATACAATTCTGTGAAATACTCACCTGTAGAATTGGTATTATACGCATACAGTACGTCCTGCTCCACCCCACCCTGGTTTTACATTATTCTGGATCCCCTGTATGGTGATTGTTATCATGGTTATTATTACCAGTTTTTGGTGGTTGGTTTCTCCCGGCTTCTTTTTCTCACTGCTTTTCAATGCTGGGGATTTGTGGGAGGTCCCCGGGTATATGAAGGGCCGGGAGGAGCCTGTTTTTGCAAGTCTGCAGTGAACAGCGCCATCTGGCGGAGGATTACCCACGTGTAAGTATTATATAGAGAGCAGGACGTACTGTATGCGTATAATACCAATTCTACAGGTGAGTATTTCACAGAATTGTATTTTGCCCTGGTGCTGGTATACTCCAACTAAAATTCCAATTTACATATCTTTACCATCATACAGATTTGAAAATAGTAGAGCAGTGACCCACACCACCAAGTGATTAGCACAGATCTCTTGAGATAGACTAGCTTTGTACACAGGTAAAAATATGTACAATGATAAACTGAACACTTACAACAAAAGAATAACTAATTTACTATTAAAAATGAATTCCTAATTGGGCACGGAGGTTCTTGCTCTGGAAGTTCACAGAAATGCTAACAGTCTGCATTAAGTTTGTAAAATGTTATGTATCAGTCCCTATATTCTAAGTATACAGTACGTCCTGCTCCAAATATAATACTTACAATCGGGTTATACTCCGCCAGATGGCGCTGGACTGCAGAGACATCGAAAATAGGCTCCTCCCGGCCCCTCAAATACCCGGGGACCTCCCACAAACCCCCAGAATTTCTCTGCAGTCTGGCTGCGAAGGACGAGAAATTGGCTCTCTACTCGCAGGTGAGCGGGGCAATTAGCCTGCGGCCCTGTAGGACTATTCCCACCAGTTCCACTAGTAATATGCCTCCCAGCCTTGGCTGCGCTGGTCGGGTGAAGGTAGGCAGCACCACCGCTGTTAGGTGCTTAGGAGCGCTGCTCCACCGCAATCCCCCACCAAAGGGTAGGCGGTTCAGGCTTATGGTGAGCCTATATGGGATGCCCCTCCCGCACTATTGGCCCTGCCTATCGGTGGGCCCTATTTAAGTGGCCGCCGTCCTCCCTCATCCTCCTTGTAGTCTTCGGGGGAAAAGAGGGGGGGTGTATGTGTATACCGACACCATCTTTCCTGCTTGGTTGGCCTATACGCGGCGGACTCCTACCTCCCGGGCGGCTTTATCTCCTTCACTTTTGTTACGATGTACTTAAGGTCTTGTCTGCTTATGTCTTTCAGGCGGGACGAACCCTTCTTGGCTTCTCCCGGCCCTGTTTTAGTATATTACTTGTAGGCCTTGTAAAAATTATACTCCCACTTCCCTAGCGGGTTATTGGGGCATCCAGGGTTGCTACATAGCGTTATTCCCTATCGGCGTATAGCGCCGTTATAATCACCATATGGAGGCATCCCAGGATAATGTGACCGGGGTCCCTTCGGGACAAGACCGGCTGTGTGTAGCATGTGGGCAGCCTCATGCTGATGCTGACAAGGTGCGGGTCTGTGTACCCTGTGCTGAGCAGGTGCTTGCATTGCAATCTGGCCTACCAGTGGCTGCACCTCGTTTCACTTCACCTATTCCCCCAAGCTTAAACCTAACTCCTACTGAGTTGCATACTAGTGGGGATTCTCAGCCTGATGTGTCTTCTAGACTGGCTACTGTTGAACAGATTATTGCGAAGTCCTTAGCATGTAAGGCCCCTGCTAAGAAGCAGCACTTGACGCCTAATGTTACTGTTTTCCCTATGGGAACTGAGGAGTTTTGGAATCTGTGTGGCTATACCCCGTCTGATGATCTCAGACCGGTGGATTCAGGAGGTAGTGTCCTCCGGTTACAAGTTGGAGTTTGCTGCGCCAAGGGAATTTCATGATTTCTGTGGACATCAAAGATGCTTACCTTCATATTCCTGTGTTCCCAGGTCATCAAAGGTTCCTCAGGTTCCCAAAGCTAAATCCTCTCCCAAGCCCCCTCAGGCATGATGGAGCGCCCTCACCCATCCGGGTGGGGGGACGGCTGCAGCACTTCGCTCACGTCTGGAGGCTTCATGTCTCAGACCGGTGGATTCAGGAGGTAGTGTCCTCCAGTTACAAGTTAGAGTTTGCTGCCGATCCCCCTTCAAGATTCATCAGATCCAGGAGCTAGTGCAAGCAGTGCAAGGCCTCCTGGAGCTGGGGGGGTCATCTGCCAGGTCCCTTTAAGAGAAAAAGCCAAGGGTTTTTATTCCAACCTATTCACAGTACCCAAAAAGGATGGTTCTGTCAGGCCCATCCTGGACTTAAAGATGCTCAACAAGTTTGTCAGGGGCAGGCGCTTTCGCATGGAGACTCTGCGCTCTGCCATCAGTTCCCTGCGCCAAGGGGATTTCATGACTTCTGTGGACATCAAAGATGCTTACCTTCATATTCTTGTGTTCCCAGGTCATCAAAGGTTCCTCAGGTTCGCTCTGATGGATCAACACTACCAATTTGTGGCCTTGCTCTTCTGCCTCACTTCAGCTCCCAGGGTGTTTACCAAGGTGCTGACTCGCGTAATGTCTCTGCTCAGATGTCAGGGCGTCCGCGTGCTTCCCTATCTGGACAACATCCTCATCACTTCCCAGTCTCTACATCAGGCAGAGTTGGATACTCAGCTGGTGGTATCCACTCTGGAGTCATTTGGATGGGTGATCAACCACCCCAAGTCCTCATTGTCCCCTTCCTTGGTAACTCCATTCCTAGGAATGAATCTGGATACAGTTCAGGCAAGGATCTTCCTTCCTCAACAGAAGGTGGACAGTCTGATTGCACAGGCTCAGTTCCTCCTAGCTTGTCCCCATCCCTCCATCAGGCAGGGGATGCAGCTGGTGGGCCTGATGGTGGCGTGCTTCAAAGCGGTCCCTTATGCTCAGTTCCACTTGAGGCCTCTGCAACTTCACCTATTGTCAGTATGGGACAAGGACCCAGCGTCCCTGGACAGGGTCTGTGTGCTCCCCCTCCCCCCCCCCCTGGTCAGGAGGTCCCTCTTGTGATGGATGGACTCAAGGAACCTGTTGGGGGGCAGATCCTTTCTTGCCCCTTCCTGGGAGACGGTCACCACGGATGCCAGTCTGTCAGGTTGGGGGGGTTTCTGGAAGTCCCTGCAGCTCCAGGGGAGGTTGGGCCCTCAGGAGGCCCACACACCTATCAATGTCTTGGAGCTGCGGGCGATCAGGTTAGTTCTGGCTCGCTTGACTACTCATCTTCAGGGCCTGCCTGTTCAGGTGCGCTCGGACAACCAGACGGCAGTTGCCTACATCAATCATCAGGGAGGGACCCGGAGCAAGGGGGCCCTCCAGATAGCGTCTCTGATCCTGACTTGGGCGGAGGCCAATGTTCCCTGCATTTCAGCTGTGTACATCTCGGGGGTGGAAAAGAACTTGGTTCTGTCAGCCTTGCAGGGTCTCCCTTTGAACCTGTGCAGGATGCTGCCTTGGCCATTCTTACATTCAAGGTTGTGTTTCTGGTGGCTATCAGGCGTGTGTCTGAGTTGGCGGCGCTGTCTATTCAGCCCCCCTACTATGAGAGACACCAGGACAAGGTGGTGTTTAGTTTCAAACCTGACTTTCTGCCTAAGGTAGTGTCTGCCTTTCATTTGAATCAGGATATTAGGCACGATTCAGAGAGACAAAAAAAAACCTTCCGTTTTAGTGCCGATGTCGTATTATTTTCAAATGTTCCCGCTCTTGTATGAATGTGCGAGCGATTCTATGCATGCATTGTAAACCTTCTGTAAAGTTTCCGTCCGTTCGCCAGAGTACGAGTACGAGGATGTCATTTTCCATCGAGACTTTTCTGTTTCATTTTCACATGTTACAACGTAGGCTTTCGTTTTTGCCCTTTTCCCATCGTATCCTCCCACAAATCCAACGTTTCCCGATAGATTCTATTTCACTTTTACAAAAAATAATCGTCCAGACGAAATCCCTACGATCTTGCGCCTGCGCACTACAAACTTAACTCATTAAAGTGCTCCCCTACATATTTGACTCCCTCACTTCTACTACAATGTTTAGCTAAACCACTTAGCACTATCCTCCATCTTCCCTTTTGGACCCTTAAAGCTCAACCTAACCACTTAGCACTATCCTCCATCTTCCCTTTTGGACCTTTAAAGCTCACCCTAACCACTTAGCACTATCCTCCATCTTCCCTTTTGGACCCTTAAAGCTCACCCTAACCACTTAGCACTATCCTCCATCTTCCCTTTTGGACCCTTAAAGCTCACCCTAACCACTTAGCACTATCCTCCATCTTCCCTTTTGGACCGGTAAAACTTACCGAAATCACTTTGCGGTTAGGTTCTTCTTCCATTTTAGGCCCCTAAAACTTACCCAAATCACTTCGCGGTTAGGTTCTTCTTCCATTTTAGGCCCCTAAAACTTACCCAAATCACTTTGCGGTTAGGTTCTTCTTCCAATTTAGGCCACTAAAACTTACCCAAATCACTTCGCGGTTAGGTTCTTCTTCATTTTCATCATCCTAAAACTTACCCAAAACACTTCCCGGACATCTGAATCTTGAGCTCAAAATATGTATTTGACCCTTTTTTTGGTGTAAATGTATGTGTTTCAAGAAATGACACTGAAACGTTGGTTTCTTTGTTTTTTTTTAATATAAATTATTTGGATAATCTTATATATTTTTTTTTATTAAAACTTGGTTAATAAACTTTTTTTTTTTTTTAATAAAACTTGGTTATTAAAATGTTTATTATTATTAAAAATTTTAAAAATTTGCTCAGCAGAACATGGCCAGGACCCAGGACTTAAATAAAGGCGACATATGTAATTCTGTCAAGGAAGTGGCCACATATGTAATTCTGCTAAGGAAGTGGCCACAGGTCAGTCTGTCAAGTAATTAAGCTAAGGAAGTGGCCACAGGTCAGTCTTATATTGCCATTGCCTAGGGCTTGATGTATCTGTGTGTTCATGTCAAGTACCACATAAATGCAAATAATGGCATGACTACTTACTTGGTTGGTGGCCGAGAGATGGCTCGTTGGGGACAATACGATGTCCTGGGTCCTGGCTCTGCTGTGAAGAAGTGTAGGAACATGGGAAATATGGTCAGTTTTAATGTCTTATTCCACAGTCATCAAATGTCTCTTGCAAAGTCTGGGTCACATCACTCACCTTCTCCAGGTTCTGCTTGTAGCAGATCTGCTGCCTCTTCTCCCACCTCACCCGCTCCCGAAGCATCTAGAAAAACAGATGAAAGGAAGGTTTGGTAGGAGATAGCATGTATATGTGTGTGCGTATACATGAAGAGTGACATACCAGAGGCTCCCGCATGCGTGGCAGGGTACGACTGCCTGCCCACGCCGTGCCGCCCCTCCTCTGTGGTAAGGTCCAGGGGCTGGTCGGAGGACCCAACAGAGGAGGGGTAGGACCGTCGCCCTGGAGATCCACCACCTTCACTTCCAGCTGCAGAATCATGCAGCACTGGTCGGCCTGTGTGCCTCCAGGTGCAGCGAATGCAGTAATCCATTTCCAACACTACCATAGAAAAGGCATTATAAATAAAAGGCCTACCTTCTGTATTAGTTACATCTTACATGCAATCACTATGTACTTACTTGGGAAATGGATTCCGAAAAACCTCCGCACCCGGGGCATGTGCAGTCGTTTCAGGTCCGACCAATGCTGCATGATCTGCGTGTGGGTGAAGGTGGTGTTGGTCTGATGTTGGATTTCCGAGATGATCTCCAGGGCGACATTGCGTTTTTCAAAAGAGTTGGGCAGGTAGTCGTACCTGCGCTCCAGCATGGTCTACAAAACAGAAAGAAAACATAGCAATTACTTATAAATGCCGATCAATATGTGGCAACAATACATTATTTTAGGAAATGGCATTAACACACACACATTTCTAGGCTAAGGCAATTTTCGAATCTGGCCGCACTGTTGTTTGGCCTTTGGTTGTGCATGTAGTTTAACACATTTTGAAATAAATCCCTTACTTCCTGCGAATGGCCGGACATACGCGGAAGCGAATGCGTAGGCGTCACACGCCGGCTAGCTTATTTAAAGGTCCCTGGACACACAGCTCATTCTCTTTGAGAGTCCCATCAAAATGGCCCCCAAAAAAGCAGCAGCCAAAACTGGCAAGGAGACAACGGGGAAGAAGGCAGCCAAGCGGCAGGAGCATGCAGAAGGGCCCCAAACCAGGTTTCAACAGGCCAAAGCCAAGTTACGGCCTACTACCAAGGCTCCGCCAAAAAAAAGGAGGCGGCAGCAGGCAAAGGAAAGACACAGGCCCCAAAGCCTACAACCTCTACTGGCCAAAAAACGGGTAAGAGGGTACGAAGCCCCACCCCACCCTGCCCCACATCCCCCCCACGTTGCACCAAGGCACTTGGCATCGGCCAAAAACACAGGCCAAGAAGCCGCAGCAGGGCCGAAGCCGCAGCAGGGCCAGAAGCCGCAGCAGGGCCAGAAGCCCAAGAAAAAGAAGCCACAGCAGGCCCAGAAGCCCTAAAAGGCAGACAATGCCAAGCTCCCCCTCCCCACCCGCACGTGGCTACCAATCGAAGGCCAAGTACCTCCAAAGGCCATGCTCCTTCCAAGGGCCCACAGAGCCACAAGCACCAGTTCCAGCTCCTCAAGACCCTCTCTTCCTCGCCCACATTCCCACCGGCACAGGTTGGCAGGCAATCACCCTATGCCACATCAACCCCTGCAACTTCTGTGGCCACCCAGCCACGAACACCCAGTCCATTTCGATCAGCAGCCAGCCTCCAGTCCTTGATGTCTCCAACACACACCCATGCCAGAATGTCACCCCATTTGCCTGCAAACAATGAGGAGCCACAACCACCACAAACAGAGTGGCCGTTTTGGTGAGTCACAAACTCTGGCATTGGCTAGTGGGCTAATGTTATATTATGATGAGCTATATGGGAGCAAATCCAAATCAACTAGAAAGCAGCGCAAAGCGGAGATTTTGGCAGAACTCACCAGACAAGTCAATGCAGCGGGGGACGAACTCAAACATGTAGCACAGATTCAACGGAAAATATCGGACCTCAAATATGCCGCACGGAAGAAAGAGAAAAAAAGGCGGCAGTACAGGTACATATCTTATTTTTGGGTTTTTATTCTTCTTGTATAGACATCAGTGAGCTTATTTTTGAATACTATGTTTTTCAGCTTACAAACTGTCACGCTCTGGGTACTTCAATGATCCGCTCAGGTAACTCCAGCCCTCCCGGTAAGCTCTCAACCCCCAACCTCTGCAGCCAGCTTCACCTATAGGAGCCCCCGCTTGCCGGGACGCAGAAAACGCCTGCCCGGGATCGGTTGCCCCCAGGACTTCAATGGCTCAAAGGATGTAGGCTTACTGTTCGGAGGTCTGGAGAACCCGTGGCTGGGAGCGGTATTGAGTGAGCCCAATAGCAGGAGCGTATAACGGAAGTCCAAACAGGCTTAAGGTCAGCAGCGGGAGTTCTGAGATGGCAGCGGTACAATAGGGTTGGACAAATCGTGGTCAAGGATCAGAGCAGAGGTCGGCAACAGGAGTTCAGATCAAGGACTGTCAATACAGGCGGTGGTCGGCAACGGGAGTTCAGATCAAGGATGGTCAAATACAGGCGGTGGTCGGCAACTGGAGTTCAGATCAAGGATGGTCAATACAGGCGGTGGTCGGCAACGGGCATTCAGATCAATCACTAGAGACAAGCTAGATAAACTAAGTACTAGGCGCTATAACAGGCACTGGGTAAATGATGAGGTAGGGCTTTATAGGGACCAACATGATTGGGAAAAGGGAAGGGCGCAAGTGATTGGTGCAACTATGAAACTGTTACTGATTGGTCCAATTGGACCAAAAGGGCGAATGTCACAACCTCCCCTTCCTGGGCTCATTGGCCCAACCCTGAACCTCTGGGCTGATTGGCCCCTTTAACTTCTCCTCCGGCGGGCGCGCAGGGAGCAGCGCCGGCGGAGGGCATAAGAGACGGAGCGAGCACGTTTACAGGAGCCGGGGCCGGAGCTGCGAGCGGGGGGCGTAGCCGAGCCGTGCGCTGCCTGAGCTGACGCCGCCCGAGCCGCTGCTTGGCAGAGACGTGCGCCGGAAGCTGCGCGGCAGGCTGCCCGGGGACGGCGCGGGAGCGAGGATGCGGTGAGTGAATTCCTGACACAAACTGGCGGAGGATTCCCCACTAAATTGAAATTTACCCAGGCTGAGGAGATGGTGCTGGGCCTGCTACATCCTGTTGCGTTAGAGGGACACTCGGCACAACAGGACACAGACAACCCGCCAATTTCAGCAGGTTAGTAATGTGTGAATTTCCCTCAAAATGGACCAGTCAAATTAGCCAGCAAGGCATATCTAAACACATGCCCCTAGGGTGTGCCTTGTAATGGAGTGATCACTTTGACCAGGGTGTATCATGTGTGTCGACAGGTAATGTGCAAATTAGCAGGACCATACATGACGTTTAGGAACACTTAGGAAGAGTAGTAAAGTATTGAGATTAGCAAAGGACTGCGTGCTATATATTTCTATTCAATCACATGCAACACTTACATCTTTTTCTGTTGCCCACTTGGGTTTGAGCTGTGCTTGGGGCCCAACGGCTTAAGATGGTGTGATTGCAATGTTTTTATAGATACAATGGTAACCACCAGAATCATATTGTAACTGCTATTTGCCAGCTGAGTGTGTTAACTTAATGGCCTATAAGGGATGTTTAAACACACACAACAGGCAGTACTTGCATGTTTGTTTGGCTTCACGTGACCAATGTGTCTGTTCTTGTTTCATAATCCATTTTCAATATAATGGCATTCATAGTGAAGGTCAAGTTGCACCGTTGTGGTAGTGGCCATTCCAGCTTGGCCACGTGTTTGATTTAAGCATATGTGTTATTAACCATCACCAATGCATAGTTGTGTGTTTACATTGTTTGTTTTCTTCTAATGCAGCCCAGTCTCATCCCTCAGCTAGTGGGGAATCCTCTGCCATTTTAACTATGCCGTCTTCTTCCGTGCTGCCTGGGACCCAGGATCCGATATCTATGGTAAGTGTTTTTGGATGATGTGGTGTATGCATGTGGCTTGCCATGTTTCTTTGGCCTGAATTACATATGTATTCCCCACACTGAACCTTTTTGTTTTACATGTCCCAACAGAGCCACACACTGATGGAGGAAATCCAGGAGCTGGAGGAGGATGGAACCTTCCTTGGACCTTATGAAGATCTCTCCCTGGGCCAGAATCTGCAACTGTCCCAAAATGTTTCTCCGCCAAATCCTCAGCAGCAGAGGGAAGCTGGCTGCATGCTGCCTGCACATTGTGGGCAGCATGCAGAGACTGACCCTCCAGTCCCCAGTTTAAGATCTGCAGTTGAGGATTTGCCCAGCATACCTGTGGCTGTTGGGGGTCCTAGAGCAACATCATCTGCACGCCCTACAACCTGGGGAATTGGGAGGCGTACTCAGCAACGTTGCCCAGTTTCCCAGGGGAGGGGCGTGCAGATGATGGAGTCAGCATGGCACCATGAGAGGCGGCTATTTCGGCGCCAAAATCAACAAAACCACGAGAATATTATTGGCCATTTAGATAACCTCAATAATATCTTAAGTGCCATGCTGACTGAATATAGGACCCATAACAGCCACATGGCCAACTTGACCACAGAATTCTGGTCCAGCATGGCTGAATTGCAAACTAACCAAAGAGACATTTTGGAACAGTTGCAGATTCTGAATGCCACACATGCCAAGGTTAGGGCCCACCACCAAGGGCCACAACCTGGGTTCTTTGGGCATCCCCCATATTAAGGTGTATTTGGCCTGAATCTGTTCTACATCCCCACTGTATTGACTTGTCTGGTGAGCCCTACCAATCTAGCATTTTGATATGGCTTTGCTTGTATGGTTTGGATTTGCCCCCATATAGCTCATTAGATTCCTGAGGTAGGCCACTAGCCAATGCCAGAGGACAAGCCTCACTGAAGCAGCCACTAAAGCTGTTGCGCTGCAGCCTTGCCCATAATTACATTGGTTGTGGTTCCTCCTGTTTGTAGCCATGATTGGGTGACATTCTGGCCTGGCAAACTAATACCTTGGACCCTGGCTGAGATTTTACTGTACTTGGATTGGGACTGGGGGTTCTTGTTTGGGTGGGCCACTGAGTAACAGGTGTAGATGTGGCATAGGTATGTCTGCTTTCAACCTGTGCCTGTGGCAAATGTGGGCAAGCAGGAGAGGGCGTGTTTGTGTGTATATATTCTAAGTATACAGTACGTCCTGCTCCAGATATAATACTTACACTTGGGTTATCCTCCGCCAGATGGTGCTGTGCACTGCAGACATGCAAAAACAGGCTCCTCCCGGCCCTTCATATATCCGGGGACCTCCCACAAATCCCCAGATTTCTCTGCAGTGCTGGCTGCGAAGACATGAAGTATCACTCTCTCGCAGGTGAGCGGGGCTATTACAGCCTGCGGCCCTGTTGGACTACTCCCACCCGTCCTATTTGTGATGTGCCTCCCAGCCTGGGCTGCGCCGGTCGGGTAAAGGTAGGCAGCACCATGCATGCTTATGGAGCCCTGCTCCACCGCAGTCCCCCACCAAAGGGTAGGCGGTTTAGGCTGATGGTGAGCCTTTAGGGGATGCCCCTCCCGCATCATTGCCCCACGCCCCGTGTAGCGGTGGACCCTGTGTAAAGGGTCGCCATCCTCCCTCGTTCCCCCCTTAGCCAGGGGGGAAAGAAAGGGGGGGGAGGGGTTTGTGAGTATGGCGGCCTCAGTGTACCCTATTACACGCTTATGGCCTTAGTATCGCTTTTGACTGGGAATGGGTGTCAGAGCCACGCTGTTTACTTTTTACTTGTATTGGTCGCCGCCGCGCCTTTTCTATATGGTTGTTACTGCATGGGCGGCGGTGGCTTTGCAGATGCAGCGGCGTCTCTTTTTTAGCTTGTAGTGGCTCTGCTGCGGTAATCCACTCTATCATTTCCTTCAGGGGTCACTGCCCTGTTTTCTCTATTGGCTACGCGTTTTGGAGCTTCGCGCTCTCCGGGGGAGGGGGGGCCCTGGCTTGGCGCGCTCCGCGTCACGGTCAGCTCTGGCCCGCCCTTCGAGGTTCGCTTGGCGCCATTTTTTACTCGCGCGCTCGTGGTGAAGATCGTCCTTCCCCCTCTGTCTGTAAGTGCCCTCACGGGCGACTTTATATTACCTTTATTACTCCCTTGCGCATGGCTCTGACATTCTTGTTCCCTTTATGTCTTTCAGACCGTGGAATCCGGTGGCTTCTCCCGGCCCGGTGTAGCTCCCGGTTGAGACTATTAAAATTCTCCTACTTCCCCGCGGGTTATTGGGGCATCCAGGGTAGCTTACAGCGTCAATCCCTACTGGCCTATTGTGCCGATTAAATCACTATATGAAGGCGTCCCAGGATATTGTGAACGGGGTTCCTTCGGGACAAGCCCGGCTGTGTGTAGCTTGTGAGGTCTTACCTAGCAGCGGTGACCATGCACGGGTCTGTGTTCCTTGTGCACAGCAGGCGCTATCGGTTCTTCCCGCCTCTTCCGTGGCTGGGCCTGCACCTCGCCTCACTTCCCCTACTCCCCCAAGCCTGAGTCTAACCCCCAATACAAGCGGGGATTCTCATCCTGATGTGGCTACTAGACTGGCCAGTGTTGAAAGAATGCTTGCTAGCTCATTCGCGCGTAAGGCCACAGCTAAGAGGCGGCATTTAACCTGACTCTGCTCTTTTCCCTATGGAATCAGATGAGTTGTTGCATCCTTACGGCCATACCCCCTCGGACGAAGGGGAGCTGTTCTCTGACTCAGGGTCATATGACAAGGAGTCAAGGGGTCATGACGAGTCTGGTTCCGAGCACTGGACCCCGGATGATATTGACAGACTTGTGGATTCAGGAGGTAGTGTCCTCCGGCTACAAGATAGAATTTGCTGTACGGCCCCCCACCAGATTCATTGGGTCCTGGATTCCTCAGGACCCTGCCTCAGCTCAGGTCTTGTTGCTGGCCGTGCAGGGTCTCCTGGATCTAGGGGTCATTTGCAAGGTCCCCTTAGGAGACAGGGGCATGGGGTTCTATTCCAACCTTTTCACAGTACCCAAGAAGGATGGGTCAGTCAGGCCCATTCTGGATTTAAAGATCCTCAACAAATTTGTCAAGAACAGGCACTTTTGCATGGAAACTCTGCGCTCGGCCATTGGCTCTCTGCGCCCAGGGGAGTTTATGACGTCCGTAGACATCAAGGATGCTTACCTTCACGTCCCGGTGTTTCCAGGACACCAAAGGTTTCTCAGATTTGCACTGAAAGATCAGCATTACCAATTTGTGGCCTTGCCATTCGGCCTCACGTCGGCTCCCAGGGTGTTCACCAAGGTGCTGGCAGGGGTGATGTCCCTGATAAGGCTAAGGGGCATACGTGTGCTGCCCTACCTGGATGATATACTCATCACCTCTCGGTCTCTGCGGCAGGCAGAGTTGGACACTCAGCTGGTAGTGTCCACCCTGGAGTCCTTCGGCTGGGTGATCAATTACCCCAAGTCCTCTCTGGCCCCCTCCTCGGTGACTCCGTTCCTGGGAATGATTCTGGATACGGTTCAGTCAAGGATATTCCTTCCTTAACAGAAGGTGGAAGCTCTGACTGCGCAGGCGAGGTTCCTGCTCTCGTGCCCACAGCCCATGTCATGGATGGAGTTTCGGCTCCTGTATGTATTTCCAACATTCCCCCTTCTGGGCAGGGTTCTGCGCAAGATTGCTCTGGAAGGGGTGCCTGTGATTCTAGTGGCCCCCAGGTGGCCAAGAAGAGTGTGGTTCGCAGACGTGGTTCAAATGGCTGTAGACCAGTACGATCTGACAGGCGTGCCAGATCTGCTAACTCAGGGCTCCTTACGCCATCCCAATTTACAAACGCTGGCTTTGACGGCCTGGCTGCTGAAACCTCCATCTTGATGGAGAAGGGTTTGTCTGCCTCTGTGGTAGGTACTATGGTGCAGGTTAGGAAGAAGACTTCTGTTGCTATCTATTACAGAGTATGGCGTACCTACATTGATTGGTGTGAGTCTAGGTCTCTTCCCTGTAGGGAGTTCTCTGTCCCTAGGGTTCTGGAGTTCTTACTGCATGGTTTGGAGTTAGGTCTAAAACTCAGTACTATGAAGGGTCAGGTTTCTGCCCTGTCCGTCTTCTTTCAGAAGTCCTTTGCTCAGCATCATTTGGTTAAGACCTTCTTTCAGGGGGTCACTCATGTGCGTCCCCCTCGTAAACCTGTGGTCCTCGTTTGGGATTTAAACTTGGTTTTATCTGCCTTGCAGGGTGCTCCCTTTGAGCCTATTCACGATGCTGCTCTTGCTGTTCTTACTCTCAAGGTTGTCTTTTTGGTGGCCATAACTTCGGTTAGGCATGTGTCTGAGCTGGCTGCTCTATCCATTCAGCCTCCGTGGTGGTGTTCCGCTTCAAGCCAGATTTTCTGCCTAAGGTTGTGTCTGCCTTTCATTTGAATCAGGACATTGCTAGGATTGGGACACAATGAAGGAAGAACAATGACAAGGAAAGGGTTCTGCATTCCTTGGACGTGGTCAGGTGCTTGAAGTATTGCCTGGTTGTCACTGCGGCTTTCAGGAAGACTGATGATCTCTTTGTTGTGCCTTCTGGGCCTAGGAAGGGTTTGGTTCCTGCCAAGTCTACTATCAGCAAATGGATTCGTCAGGCTGTGATTCAGGCCTAGTCTGCTAAGGGGAAGAGTCCTCCTTTCCGTCTTACTGCTCATTCTACTTGTGCTATTGGGGTCTCCTGGGCCTTCCAGCACCAGGCTTCTGTTGAACAAGTTTGCAAGGCCGCTACTTGGTCTTCTGTTCATACCTTTTCAAAGTTTTACAAGGTTGATGTTAGGGCCTCAGCTGATGCTGTGTTTGGCCGCAAGGTTTTGTAGGCGGCAGTAGTTTAAGCTGCATGCTGTTGCCTTTTTTGTTGGGGATCCCACCCTACTTTTATGGACACTGCTATTGGATGTCCCAAGTGTAAGTATTATATCTGGAGCAGGACATACTGTATACTTAGAATAATACAATTCTGTAAGGTACTCACCTGTAGCATTGGTATTATACGTATACAGTACGCCCTGCTCCACCCCACCCTAGTTTTTGCATTATTCTGGATCCCCTGTATGGTGATTGTTACCATTGTTGTTGTTACCAGTTTCAGTGGTTAAATTCTCCCGGCTTCTTGTTCACTGCTGGGGATTCATGGGAGGTCCCCGGGTATATGAAGGGCCGGGAGGAGCCTGTTTTTGCATGTCTGCAGTGCACAGCGCCATCTGGCGGAGGATAACCCAAGTGTAAGTATTATATCTGGAGCAGGACGTACTGTATACGTATAATACCAATTCTACAGGTGAGTACCTCACAGAATTTTATTTTTTGTAACATCTGTGAATTATCCACTTGACAATGCTTGTCACACAAATGTTACTATGTTATTTTGAAGGTGTGGGGAAGACTGATTACTAATTGGGCTAAAATTACTCTTTAGAGTTTTAACAATGCAGGACAAACATGTTGGCAGGCTTTGTTGTTTTGCTAATGTCATGGGTACAGTTGTGTTTCCCTTTTTACCAAGGTGAGGAAAAAGGCATAGTTTAAGAAAGTGGAAACAAACAAAAATCATAGCCATACCTAGAAAAGAAAATGACGTTATTGGACTCAACTTACCAAGGAACCATGCACCGGCAAATTCCCCAGACTCAAACCGACGGAACAATCGAGATCTTCTAAGGATGTAGGCATCATGGGATGAGCCTGGGTAGCCGGCGAGGACGCTAAGGAACCTGGGCCACCACTGCTTGCACATTCAGTGAGTGGCCCATTTTGCGGTTCCTGCAACCAAATATAAAATAATTACACAAAGCAAAGGTAACCAACTAAAACAATAACTCCTACAACAAATTAAGATTCAAGTTCAACAATCCAAATATAATTCACAAAGGACAGAAGTCTAAAAAAATATAGCAATTATATGGATGTGTGGGAAAATAAAGGTTTACATGCTAAGGACTAATTAAGGTCAGCATTAAAATGCATCTATAAGGCATACATGAAATGTATTGATTCAGGTATGCATTGCTATACAATTTATGGGCTCGGCCATGCTGATACATGCAATGCCTTGGAGCTAAAGGCACGCAGACTCCTCCACATATCCGCAAAACATGTTCAACAATAGCAATCCGAGCCCTCAAAGGTCCTGTTGGGTCCGTACCCTAATTGGGCACAGCTTCTACTTCTGTTGTCAGAGTTCAGATTATTCTAAGAGTGAATAAGACACAGAGACCACTGTGTAGTACAGACTCGAAGAGCATCTGAAGAAAATGCGCCTTCTTGTTTATTGCCAGCTGCTAATATACAATGATATGGGTGGGTGTTGCCACATATGTACAGATACATTCAAGCATTCTTATTGGCCATCTGACACGCCCCTCTCCGGGCCTGACGCCCATAAGGGCTGGGCTATTTCTGTACCATGCTGCCATTGTTTACATGACACTCCTACCTCTAGCCATACAGCCAGTAGCCAAAATAAAATGTTTCAACCTTGGTTCTTGAAGGAAAACAGAAGTGTTCACACAGGAAAAGTACAGACAAGAGACATTTCTAGGAAGGTTGCACAATACATAAACATCATTTTTTCAACAGACAGTAAAACACTGAAGGCCAAGAACATTTCATTACTGTTAACCCTATCAGTCCTGTAAGTGGATCAGAAATGAAACGAATTTATAGGGTGGTGGTCCGTCGGAAATCACCTCTCTGAATCAGACGGAAACCCATCCCAGCCACGGAAGTTATCTGAACGAACGAAAAATATCAGATTTTGTTTGGAAAATGATCCGAACTAACGGAAATGTTCCGATTTGCTTCCGTTCATCGAAAGCGCATTCCCAGGGCCTCAGCTGATGCCGTTTTTGGCTGGAAGGTTCCGCAGGCGGCAGTGGTTTAAACTGCCTGCTGCTGTCTTTTTTCTTGGGGATCCCACCCTACTTTATGGACACTGCTATTGGATGTCCCGATTGTAATATTATATTTGGAGCAGGGCGTACTGTATACTAAGAATAATACAATTCTGTGACTCACCTGTAGAATTGGTATTATGAGTATAGTGAGTCCTGCTCCAACCCACCCTTGGTTTTTCATTATCTTGGATCCCCTGTATGGTGATTGTTATCATTGTTATAGTTGATAGTTTGGATTGTTTAATTCTCCCGGCTTCTCCTTAACTGCTTTTCAATGCTGGGGATTTGTGGGAGGTCCCTGGGTATTTGAAGGGCCGGGAGGAGCCTATTTTCGATGTCTCTGTAGTCCAGTGCCATCTGGCGGAGTATAACCCGATTGTAAGTATTATATTTGGAGCAGGACGTACTGTATACTGGTAATACCAATTCTACAGGTGAGTAATCACAGAATTGTATTTTTAAGGCCGGGCCACATTTTGGAGGGTGGAACTAATTTGTGCAGGTCAATTCAGGTTCCTAATGGTATTACATTCTGCCCCCATTTTGGACCTGCTGGTTGCGATGACTGCACCAGCTCTTTAATTTCTTTTGGAAAAGTCCACATTTCAGATAACTATTTTTAGAACTTGCGATGATTTGTTTCTCCAGGTCTTTTTGTGAACAAACTATACAAATTTATTAGTACAAAGCTTAGGATGCAGAAGATGAGCTGCCATGTCTGTACTTATACTGCTGCAATTATGAAACTTTTTCCTTTAGATATTCTAGCTTCTCCTGAGGCCGTCTTCCTGCTGTGTTTGGAGATACTAGGGTCGATTCTAAATGCAAAAGTTAATTGATTTCGGATCGGGAATCGGAAGTTTGGGTGGGTGTTCGTCATTTTTTCCTTTTTTTTTTGACCATTTCCGACTAGCGCGAACGTTCGAACGAATTCGTATATGCTCTTACGATCATCGGACGTTTTACTAACAGAATCGGAAGTTTTACAACCAAATCGGAAATGTTCCCAACCAAATTGAAATTTTTCCGTTCGTTCCTAAAACTTCCGTTAATTGGATGTGTTTCCATGTGATTCAGAGAGCCGATTCCCACCCTAAAAATCCGTTTAATTGAAAATCCACTTCCGACACCTTTGAGGACTCGGATTTGCTATTGTAGAACATGTTTTGTGGCTATGTGGAGGAGTCTGCGCGCCTTCAGCTCCAATGAACTGCATGTATCAGCATGGCCGAGGCCATAAATTGTATAGCAATGCATACCTGAATCAATACATTTCATGTATGCCTTATAAAAGCATTTTAATGTGGACCTTAATTAGTCCTTTGCATGTAAACCTTTATTTTGCCACACATCCATATAATTGCGATTTATTTTTAAACTTATGTCCTTTGTTTTTTTTTTTTGGATTGTTGTACTTAAATCTTAATTTGTTTTCGGATTTATTGTTGTAGTTGGCAACCTTTGCTTTGTGTAATTATTTTATCTTATCTTTGGTCAGATGCATCACACTTACTGAGGAGAGTGGGATAAAGTGCAGGGTGCGGGTTACAGCTGTGTTTTGCTCAGAGACAGCAGAGCTGGGGGCCTTGAAAGGTCAGAAATCCCAGAATGCAGAGCAACACAGTCACAAGGCCCTTTCTGTTTGCAGGCTGCCTTATATTACCTGACCCGCCATCTTGGCTGTTTCTAGGCTCATAACATGCAGAAGATGCTGGGTGTTTTAAAAATTTGGAGAGCAATCTGTATGTACAGGGTGTGGGTAACAACACAAAAAATTTAAAGTTGTACCATTTGAAACCAAAAAATTTAATTAAACGCAAGTAAAAAATGCCAGATCAAAATAAAAAAAAAAAAAAAAGAAAAAATGTATGATTTACTTTTAGAAATACATTCATTAATGGTTGGTTACCACAAAACAAATGAAATAAAGAAAAAGCAGAAATGAAGATTCGCCTGAGCGCACAGTGGTTTGGGTCAGTTTTGGGGGTGAGACATGGAAGATGTAAGAAAGTGCAAAGTGATTTAGCTAAGCATTGTAGAAGAAGTGAGTGAGCCAAATATGTAGGCAGCACTTTAATGAGTTAAGTTTGTAGTGTGCAGGCGCAAGATCATAAGGATTTTCGTCCGGACAAAAAAGGAAAAAGGGCAAAATCCAAAACCGACTTTGAAACCTGAGAAATGAAACGGAAAAGTCAGGATGGAAACTGACATTCAACTGATTCACTGCCATACGAACGGACAGAAAACTTACACACGGTTTGAAATGCATTATAGAATCGCTCGAATGATCATACGAAATCGGAAAATTTACACCAAAAAACACAGATCGGAAAAAATACTAACGTTTTTGTTGTTTCTCTGAATCAACCCTTATGTGTCCAAATCACACCTTGGCTCCCTCTTTAATGAGTTCATGCAATTTCCGGCAAGGAAAGCTACATAACTGTAAAATGACAGCAGAGCAAGCAGCTATTTACATTTCAGACTTGGGTATGCAACTGTGTATTTTGCCACTTCACATCTGATTTTTGGGTCTCCCAATGAAGAAGAAAAATATGAATTAATATTTGCTGCACATTAATCTTCAATATTCCTATTAGAGATTAATATGAATATTGCAAATACTAATCATATCAGCACAGCGGCCATCAATCTGATACAAACCAATGGTCGCTGAGGCTATCCTCATACATCCACTGAAATGTCCCAAGAAGAAATATTTTCCTTCAAATGCCTTGAACATATTGGCCTCTATTCAATAAAGGTAGAAAAAAAATGTCATGGTAGTAAAAAATTCAATTCATGAGAAAAAAGCCTGAGAATGTCAGTGTTACTGAATCACTAGATAAAAAGACAATGAAAGCCAATGGCAGCTTTTACTACAGTGCAGAAAGGAGTAAACAGCTCTCTACTTTTCTTAGGAGTAAAAAAGTGCCATTGACTTTCATTGTTTTTATTCTCTGGCTTTTTTCTCATGAATTGAATCTTACTACCATGAGAATTTTTTTCTACCTTTATTGAATTGAGGCCATTGTGTGCAAAATTATCCACCACACACAGTAAGATGTGTAAATGAAAATGGGTTTAAAGTGGATCAACACCCAGGATTTTCACTATCCTGGGTTTTGGTCCACTTCCGCGGGGCACCCCGATCGTGGTGAAACCCCCCAGGAAGCCCGATAAAACTCACTTCGCTCCAACGGCGAATGCGCGGCCGCTCATTCAGTGCGCTTGGAGCCGCTGTGGTATGCACGTACAAGCGGCGTCCAATCACATCGGCTCCGAGCACGCCCGTGCCCTGCTAGAGAGAAGCGCCAGATGCGGCTGCGGCCCGCACATGCGCCGTTGAATCGGGATCCAGGTAAGGTGTCTGGGGGGTTTTACACAGCGGGGCATCCTGATTTTGGATGCCCCGCGGGGAGCCGATCCGATCGGGTGTTGGTCCACTTTAATTTCCAGCACAGTAAGTCACCTTTACTAACCCAAAATGTTCCTGAAGTTACCCCAGATCACCTTTGAATGTTACAGACCGTTATTACATGATGATGTTATAAGTTAGCTACAGTACAATCATGATATGTTATAAATTAGTTACAGTACAATGTTATAATAGAGAGAGATATTTAGCTATTATGCAGACAGGGGGCCCGTCCATTGCCTCAATAGCCCTGCAACCATCCTCCTAATCTACTAACATTAGGGGGTGTGGCCAGCATTCCCAGCCTCCTGGGTATGTCAGCATTGTACTGCCTACAACCCACCTCTGTGAGATTAGATAAATATTCTATAAAGTAATATAAACCCCACAATTTGCATGTTATATTGTAATCAAGAAATTCATGATCCCCATTAATTTCTTAGCTAAATGAACCCAAATACATACAAAGTCTGATACTATGTGGATTACCAGTCTTTGGCCAATACACAATTTGAATGTTATCATATTGTAATCAAGAAATTCATGATCCCCCATTAATTTCTTAGCTAAATAAACCCAAACACCAAATACATACAAAGTCTGATACTATGTGGATTACCAGTCTTTGGCCAATACATACATGCCAGGTTTAATATCAACTGAAAGGTCTTATAATCCTGAATAAGACTCTCTCATTCATATAGTCATAACTGTCATATTTCAGGAGTTACACCGCTCTCCACAAATAACATCCAATGTCCGTGTCTAATGTGTATTTGAATGCCTCGTTTGCGTCCAACCTAATTAGGAATTCAAGGATTTCTTTTTAAGAGGAAATGAGTTGCAGCTCAGAAAACACCCCTGCTATTAAGGTCCTTCTTTGGCAGCTAGGTGTGAATATAGTCTTGTATTTACGGGGCATAGACAAATGGCAGAATCTCAGGCTCACATTTTGAGTGTTACTTAAGAATTCAGGCATATATAAAGTATAATATCTATAATTATTACACTCCCTTAGCCCTTTAACACCCAACAAATATTTCATTTAGTTATTTTTTTTCCATGTAAATATGCCATGGCCTGATGACCTAGAATAATCATGTATATCTATATTCCTACACCACATGTAATCCATTGAAAACAATGATGTGCTTTATCACAATTAGGCAGTTTCCTGTTATTGTCCTCACAATTGTATGTACTAAAACAGACCACCCAGGATGATGGTTGGATTACTCTCACCCATCTGCAACCTGGAGCTTGTGTATACATTTAAACATGTTGACATGTTTAGATTCATATTGCTTTAAAGCAGTCCCAACGCCCATGATGTATTTATTTTGAAGAAAATAGGTGCTGCATTTGTCAGCATCCCCTAATTAAATGAGATTCAATGAGACGGCTTTGTTGACTCTTAAATATTACTACCTACAAAACTGTACTGCAACACTATCGTTTAGAAACCATATGCAATACAATATGGGCACACAGGCCCTCTGCTCTCTATCTGCCCATGGGATTTCACCTACATGGCCAAAACACAAAAGAATTGAAGGATGATGCCAGGGAAATGAATAGGGACGGTTCAAGCAAAATGTAAAAACCATGATTCTGCAGTTTACCTGGTCAAATCTAGAGCAGTACCTAGAAGCAGAAACTTGGCACTTATATCTAGCACACTACCCGATTCCCCTAGCAGTAGACCACCAATCATAGGGCTAAACTGGTGGTCTATAACTCTGCCCCCCCTGTGGCCACCTTTGTATTGCAGCAGTGTGATTAGGTGTCAAAGTAGAACAGTAAAGTCTAAGAAAACTATTTTGGTAAAACATTATTGCATTTCCCAGATTTCTTTCTAAAAGTGTCTATATTAAATTGTATCTGAGGGGTCCCAACCAAGATCCCCTCAATAGGATGTTTTGGCGATTCTTCACATTCGTGTATATGAGATCCTAGAGTATTAAACTAACACATAGAGGACGTCTGGTCTCACAAACCATACACATACAAGGAAAGCAGGAAAGCACTGATCACTTTAAACCAGACCAACAGCTTGGCAGAGTTGAAACTCCCCAAAACTCACTTGTCCCATCTGCATGCAGAATACTGAAACACTTACATTGGCTCCTGCATCCACTCAAAGCTAAAATGCCACCTCACAGATTTTTTTTTTTCCTGGTAGTGGCCATTTAGGAGCTTCCTTTCCCAGCATCCCAGCCATGCTGCTGCATGGATTCAACTGACAGTACACAGGAACAGGAAGCCCAGCAGCACTTCCTGTTTACAGATGGCCTGCAGATACATGAGCTGCCATTTTGTTTTCAAAATTCACCACAGCAGGAGTTAAAGAAAGGTAAATTAAATGTTATGTGCAGCAATCTAAATTGCCCTGGGGGGGGGGGGGGGATACATATGAGCACTGTTTGTTGTGTTGGTCTGGTTTCAGATTTCTGCCATCAGGTGTCAAACTATGCTGATCTAAACGCCCTGCCTGCTATTTTACTGGTGAGCGCCCATGCCCACTGGCTGGAAATGTCAAAAATGAATAAAAATACCATTTTGTGAATACTCACCTTTAAAATGAGTATTATAAGTATGTCACACACCCCGCTTCCAAGATTAATAACATTCGGGTTAAACCAGTAGAGGGCGAACTTCTGCAGAGATGACTAGAAAAAAGGGAGCCCCTCCCGGTCCATAAATAGCTGGGACCTCCCACACATTACCCAGTATAGGAAAGCAGTAAGGGGACCAGGAAGAGCCAATCAAAAATGAATTAACCAAACAAGGTTCACCATATAGAGGATCCAGAATAAAAAACAGGGCGGGATGAAGCGGGGTGTGTGACATACTTATAATATCCATTTTACAGGTGAGTAATCACAAAATGGTATTATTCCAAGTATGTCACACACCCCGCTTCCAAGATTAATAACATTCGGTAGCAGTGTCCAACATGGGCGGAGATCCCAAAAGGCAATAATGCACAAAATTTAAACCACTGCAGCTTGCAGAATCTTGCGGCCAAAAACAGCATCCGCTGAGGCCCGCACATCAACCATTAAAAGTGACGTTTCCTCTAAAGTGGACATAGTGTCACAATGATGTTGGCTTATTCCCCCATCCCTAAGCCACCAGGATTTGGGATGCCTCTTTAGTTAAACAGTAATCGAAAAATTGGTCGAAATACTCACCCTTCTGCATTCCCTTAGTGGTGACAGGAGCAGTGCAGGGCACTAGAGCATTGCAGAAGCATGGACTGTCTGCCTGGCTTCCTACTGCTCTGTAAAATGAATCACAATGGTAAAAATACTTTTGATCCACTGGTTAAGGTCCCTAGGGTGCATTCTAATTTGGGATCCCCTACAGTGAGACCATGTATAGAAAGCCCATGATTAGGCAATACACTTACATTTTCCCAGGTTCTCGCTACAAACAGCTCTGCATCACCACCTACTGTTTGCCACATGTGATTGCTGCAGGAACCCAGAAGAAAGCATTAATCAATCTTGGGCTTTCTATACTGGATCACATTGTAGTGGCATTACAAATTGCAATGTCCATTTGAGACCTTTAGCCACTGGCATTGCAGTGCCACTACAGTCACACATGAGACACCATTTACCAAAACTATATAACTAGTTTATAAATGGATCTCAGAACTGTTTTAAGTATTTAAAAGCAAAGCAACATGTTTTGTAGTAGGTGGTTAAAGTCATATTTTAGGCAAAGGTAATTGTTATCCCATTTTGTCAGGCTACACTTGGCACTGTCCTAAACTGTTTTTCATATTGTAAAAATTTAAATTGAAGAAGAAATGGCAGAGGTATCAAAATTTACAGTTTTAACTTATGATTGCGCTCCTGAAGCAAGTGGGCGTGGCTCTCAGAGCTATGATGCTGCATTATAATCAGCATAATGGAAGGGCTCTGTAAGATTTCCAGAGCTTACTCCAGACACCCTGGCTGCGCTCCTTCGCCCCCCCCCCTGTTGCTAGATAACATTGGAGCCTAGACCAGAACTCCCAGACACACATGGCTGCACTCCTAATTGTGCATGCAAGCTCTCCCAAAGGCGAATGCACGCTTCTCCAAATGTGCAACCCCAAACGCACCCCCAGAAGCACATGCGTGCACTCCCAGGCAAGCATGCATATACCCCCAGAAGCACATGTGCGCACCCCCAAAAGCACATGCATTTACTCCCAGACACGTATCAGTGCACGCCCAGAAGATCATGCTTGCACTCCCAGACACACATCAGCGCACCCCCAGAATCTCATGCGGTCACTCTCCCAAACCCCCCCCCCCCCCCCCGAAAGCGCATGTGCACTCCCAGAAGTACATACCCACACTCCCTGGCACGCATGTGTGCACTCCCAAACGTGCATAAGCGCATGCCTAGATCAATAGGTGGGCAGGTAGGTAGCTGGGTCAGTGGACAGTTAGATGGCCAGGTAGGGATGTGGGTTAGTAGCTGGATGGTGGGTAGGTAAGTGGGTCAGTGGACAGGTAGGGATGTGGGTTAGTAGGTCGGTAGGTGAGTGGGTTGGTGAGTAGATAGGTAGTTGGGTTGGTATGCAGGTTGGCAGTTAGGTGGGTAGTTGGGGGGCCGGGTAGCTGTCAGGTGCGGGCAGCCTCCCCCCTACCCCGCCTGCTGAGGGGACTTGGGTCTCTGGTGGTGCAGGTAGAGGGGTGTCGTCCACTGGCACTGGCCAAAAGGAGAGAGAGAGGAGGAGTGTGGCTGCTGCTCCCAGCACCGGCTTGGAAGAAAGTGAGAGGAGGGGGGTCAGTCACTGCTCTCCTGCCCGGAATCTGCCAGAAGGACGGAGAGAGGAGAGGGTTGTGGCAAGAGGAGGGACTGACACTGAAATTAGCAGCTGCTATTCAGATGATGAATAGTGCCAAGAGGCGGGCATTAAGGAGCATAATGAGTGGGGGGGTGTCTACCTGTCAAGCAGACAGGGGGTTACGATAAGTGTAAGGGGGCTGGTATGAGTGGTGAGATGTGCTTCTGGGGGTGCGTTTGGGGTTGCACATTTGGAGAAGAGTGCATTCACCTTTAGGAGAGCTTGCATGCACAATTGGGAGTGCAGCCATGTGTGTCTGGGAGTTCTGGTCTAGGTTCCAATGTTATCTAGCAACAGGGGGGGGGGCGAAGGAGCGCAGCCAGGGTGTCTGGGATTCTGGTCTAGGCTCCAATGTTATCTAGTAACGGGGGGGGGGGGGGAGCGCAGCCAGGGTGTCTGGGAGTTCTGGTCTAGGCTCCAATGTATCTAGTAACGGGGGGGGGGGGGGTGCGGAGCGCCAGCCAGGGTGTCTGGGAGTTCTGGTCTAGGCTCCAATGTTATCTAGTAACGGGGGGGGGGGGGGTGGAGCGCAGCCAGGGTGTCTGGGAGTTCTGGTCTAAGGCTCCAATGTTATCTAGTAACGGGGGGGGGGGTGGGGGGGAGCGCAGCCAGGGTGTCTGGGAGTTCTGGTCTAGGCTCCAATTTAATTAGCAACAGGGGGGGAGGAGCGAAGAGCGCAGCCAGGGTGTCTGGGAGTTCTGGTCTAGGCTCCAATGTTATCTAGTAACGGGGGGGGGGCGAAGGAGCGCAGCCAGGGTGTCTGGGAGTTCTGGTCTAGGCTCCAATGTTATCTAGTAACGGGGGGGGGGCGAAGAGCGCAGCCAGGGTGTCTGGGAGTTCTGGTCTAGCTCCAATGTTATCTAGCAACGGGGGGGGGGGAGCGAAGGAGCGCAGCCAGTGTTGTCTGGAGTTCTGATCTAGGCTCCAATGTTACCTAGCAACAGGGGGGGGGGACGAAGGAGTGCAGCCAGGGTGTCTGGGAGTTCTGGTCTAGGCTCCAATGTTATCTAGTAACTGGGGGGGGGGGGAGGAGCGCAGCCAGGGTGTCTGGGAGTTCTGGTCTAGGCTCAAATGTTATTTAGCAACAGGGGGGGAGGAGCGAAGGAGCGCAGCCAGGGTGTCTGGGAGTTCTGGTCTAGGCTCCAATGTTATCTAGTAACGGGGGGGGGGGCGAAGGAGCGCAGCCAGGGTGTCTGGAGTTCTGGTCTAGGCTCCAATGTTATCTAGCAACGGGGGGGGGGGGGTGGGGAGCGAAGGAGCGCAGCCATGTGTGTCTGGAGTTCTGAACTAGGCTTCCAATGTTACCTAGCAACAGGGGGGGGGCGAAGAGAGTGCAGCCAGGGTGTCTGGGAGTTCTGGTCTTGAAGCTCCCATGTTATCTAGCAACAGGGGGGGGAGGAGCAAGAGGACGCGCAGCCAGGGGTGTCTGGAAGTTCTGGTCTAGGCTCCAATGTTATCTAGCAACAGGGGGGGGGGGTGAGCGAAGGAGCGCAGCCAGGGTGTCTGGGAGTTCTGATCTAGGCTCCAATGTTACCCTAGCAACAGGGGGGGAGGAGCGAAGGAGCGCAGGCCAGGGTGTCTGGGAGTTCTGATCTAGGCTCCAATGTTACCTAGCAACGGGGGGGAGGAGCGAAGTGAGCGCAGCCAGCGGTGTCTGGGAGATCTGATCTCAGGCTCCCAATGTTATCTAGCAACAGGGGGGGGAGGAGCAAAGGGAGCGCAGCCAGGGTGTCTGAAGTTCTGGTCTAGGCTCC